>JARJEE010000032.1:2736748-3414060 GCA_030180105.1 Hyles lineata | reverse complement strand
AATATACTAAGCCAGGGTTGCCACGTCACACTTGAGATTTATTTTTTTAGAGATTATATTTCTTCGCAAAACTGAACCGTAGTTAAATTGTTATGAATTTAATTGTTATTCAAAAAAGTTCCAATATACCGTTTGATCGGTTTCTACATAGTTAGTCTCATTTTGAAGGCAGGCCACTTTCAATATGTCTATGCGGTGATCCTTGGGGTAGACCTATGTTCAGCTGTGGACTTCCAATAGCTGAAGATAAAGAGAGTCTCACTTTGATAATGCATACAGGAATATTAGACGCGAACTATGATCTAACTTCTCTTCATTGCATGAACATTGACAATAAAGAGTGGTTACGATCAGCCCAATTCGTCTTAATTTACAGGAGTCTCGCGCCTTGCATTGGAATGTGTTTAGGATCGATGTTTGTAACTTGCTAAATGAATTGGTGCAAGTGACAGCCCTACACCTCTGCCAGTAGAAACATACAAATTGTGCTGTTATAAAGGTATTAGTGTGCGTGGAAGGAACTCAGGAGATTAGCGCGTGCCATATGTTTACCAGCCGCTGTAGCTTTTGCTAGCTGCTTGCAGCGCATTGTAGTCTTAAGAAACTATATATACATTAGAAAACACATTTCCAAGATGTAAATCCAACTCACATTCATTTTATTATTTGATGTTTAATTAGTAAGTGACAGCCCTACACCTCTGCCAGTAGAAACATACAAATTGTGCTGTTGTAAATGTATTAGTGTGCGCTAACTGAACGCGGGAGATTAACGCGTACCTTGTGTACCAGCCCTGCAGCTACTCCTTACTTGAATTATTGTAGCCTAAAGAAAGTTTACATACAGAATACACATATCCAAGATAAATTACCAACACATCCACCATTATGCTCATCATCATCAGTCCTTTGCAGTCCACTGCTGGACATACGCATCTGCTAATAAACGCCACTGAGCCCAGTCAGCAGCTTTGTGCATCCAGTCGTATGCTCTTGTGCAAGTCGTCTCGCCATCTGGCAAGAGGACGTCTCACGCTACATTTGCCAAGACATATTTTTTATTTATTTATTTATTAATCTTTATTGTATACTGATTTATTATAACAAAACAAAGGGATAAAATAAAATACAAAAGTACAAAAGGCGGTCATATCGCTCTGAGCGATCTCAGCCAGACAACCTTTGTAGTGAAGTATGTCTGGCTTTGTATCTCATCTATGATACTACTCAATTTCAGGTAAATTGGAAAGTGACAGCCCTATACCAAATGCCAGTAGAAACATACAAATTCTTCTGTTATAAAAGGTGTGTGCCGTGTGCTTACCTCTCAGCCTCTGTAGCTACTCTTAGCTTGAGCCGCATTCATTGTTTGAGAAACTTCATATATACGAGTAGCAGAAAAGGGAACTTATAATTATATTCTGTCCATGCAGTTATGTATATTCTTAATAAATACATCCAGTAGCCACAATCATATTCCTGACCCCACAGTAAGATACAAGTCTTCAGTCTTTTCGACAAAAACCTAGATCTGAAGCAAATATAATTTGTGGATCACACAACCATTAGTCTCGATGCCGGGTTCATATTCGCAGCCTCTTGCTTAACATCCCACAGCGTCTAACAAACTGTGCTATGGATGTTGTCATGTTACACGCCTTGTCTTTTCTCAAACGTCTAACATGATAACATGTCGAAGCATTTTCAACCTTTGAAATTATGTCTCTGTAGATTGTATCTTCATCAATTTTAACAATGAATACAATTTAAGCACACTTTTTTTATTATTTGGCAACGCATTTGCGTTTCCTGAACTTGTAAGTGTTCGTAATGGCCATTTACCATCAGGCGAGCCGCTTGCTTTCTTTACAATAACCGCATGATTGCGTAATATATGGCTTCTATACAAAACAGCTGTTGCAGTTTTTACAAATATTCATCTTTTCACATCTGTCGTCGCCATGTGTTAACCTATAATTTGTAAGCATTGAGATGTACTAGAGGATAACGATTTCGGATTTTCTGTCTTTGTTACTCCATAGTACTATCTTGCCTCTCACTCTACTGTTGTCCCGCTTATTAGATATGTGCGCACTGATTTTGTTTCCGATGTCCACTCTAGGTCAATACTTCTTTGTAAGCGCGAATGAACCGTGGTATATTGTACCATCCACGACACTGTGAATTAGATGTGTATCAAAAAAAGTGCGGTTCATCTATAGTTATATTTGTTTCTTTTACTCCTAGGAAGTTACACTATCTCCCTTCTTGCTCTACCAGTATCACGTGGTAGGTACACGTGCAATGCGCGCATATTTTGTTTAGGATGTCCACTCTAGTATTATATATCATCCTACGATTTTTTTACATAATATAGTGTTTTTTAGGCGTGAGACGTGGAGTAAGAACTGGGTCGAAAGCTTCTCCTCGACGGGCGAATGGCGATTGTGTCGAATTTTACACATCTACTGTATTGTTAGGCAGCTGTGAGATTTCGTAGGGTTGCGGTTAAAGAATATATGCTTTGGAATTTTGTTTATTTAATTGAACCACTGAATTTTCTTATTGAGCTCGGTGTCGTAATATACAACCGTCATACAGTATTTCGCAGTAATTTTTAAATGGACTCCGTACATCAGATTTCTTATCATCATCATCATCATCTGTCACAGGAAATCCACTGCTGATTATAGGCCTCCCCAAGGATCTCCACATCGACCTGTTGAAAGCAGTCTGCATCCATCAGATTTTTATTAGACTAAAATTATTTATACTTCGTTAGTTTCCTTACCTGCGTTATGTCATCATTTTAACCGCAGACATTCCGCTAGCCATTTAGACATCCATTTCCTTTTCATTACTGCCGTATACGGTATCAATATGTATATACTGGGCAGTCTATCCGTCTGTCTGTCACACCCATACATGGCTCCACCTTTGAATAGGAAGTTGTAATTTGGTATATACGCAGGATGTAGATGTCATGTTGTCTAATCGGATTTAAATTAATTGCGTTTGCAAATTATATTTTTTATTTATGTCGGTCGTAGTTTTTTTTCGTTCTGTACAATAAGACATATGTTTTCGTGTTGGAGCCTCTTGCATCAAATTTAAATTCATCAACGTTTGGTACACTTTTATGTTTTAACTAGACGATTGATCATACATTGTTGCATACATCTTGTCAAGGGTAAAGAAACGGACGTAGGGTACTTTACATCTGGAAAACAAATAGCTGTAAGGCGTTTGTCAAAAAATAAAATGGCATAGTATCGGCATTAATAAATTGAAACTTAATCCCTAAATGACAAATATAAGAATCTGTACTATTGTCGCTCAACATATATTCAAGAACTCTAGAAATTTTAGCATTCAAGCAAAACCTAGCGATGTAAATAATCCACTAAACGCAGACGCCTCTCGCCGGCCCTCGAATCCTGCGAGTGTTTCACATAACCGTTTGAAAGTAGCTTACAAGGCCTCTCAGTAAAGGGAGACGGGGGTTCCACCCGGCTCGAAGGACCAATTTGGCGTTAACCGTCCCCGTTCGCCAAGTATCATTGGGCCCGTGTTCCCCGCTTTACCTAACAAGGCCCGCCTCGGGTCGTTGACTTGACGTTTATAGCTCACGATATCGTAATCGTTAATGTCGGAGGTGATGCTGATTTGATCATTTTCGGATTTTGGGTTTGGATGGTTAGGTGGATGTGGAAATAGAAGGAACTCGGTTAAAATCTCGGAATATAAATGAAACTGTATAATAACTTTTTGGTTTAGTAGAAAAACTGGTAGGAAGACGGACAACCTATTCTATAATGGTTTATTCTTTTATTAAGTTACAAAAGAAACTAAAGCCAATAGGGAATATGCACCAGACTTCAAAATAAGTCAAAATATTTTTTTTGTAATCTTTTTTAATATAGAAATATACCTTAAAGATATTTTTTAAATTTATCAACTCTAAATCGGTAAAATAAATACTTAAAAAATGACATTTCAAATTTGCCGCGCATTTTTTCCAAAACGCGATCTATTGCTTGAAAAGGAAAGTGATGACAATGGGCACGTTCTTATGAAGTTTTAGCTTGTTGTTTTACGTTTGTTTATGAGTTATTTTGTGCTTTCTTTATGCTATTAAATAAAATGGATTATTTTGTCACGAAATACAGTTCTGTAGCAATTCATTAAAGAAACTTAATCCAAATACTACGTTGCTCATAACGTGCCCTATGACGTCACAACGAGTTCGCGCCAACATGGCGTTCAAATGCTTCGAAACTGATAGCAGTTTTGATATTTTTTTTGTACTTTATTAATTGATATTTTCAAAGACTTATATTTTTTTCCGATAATGTAATAACATACAGAATTGATTAAAAATATAAAAAAATGACATGCATATTCCCTATTATTAAAAAGCATTTCGAAATCATCCTTTATTGTTCCTGCGTGGATTCAGTTTGAAACTCCTAATATCGTGAGGCCTCTCTCACGAGCATAGTATATCGGTAAAATTTACATAACATCATTAGTACAAAAAATATCGTATCGTCGCCTATAAACCCCGGAGCGTGTCACCATAGAACAATTAACCCGGCTGAGCGCACCCGGACACGACAATTTGGCCGGCCCGCGGCTTGCCGGGTCTTTGCGACCGTATGTGTGCAGAGGGTACGATATACCCTCTCGCACGAGGGTTAATTGTACGGCTACGGGTTAAAATTGAATTCGAATTTTGTTTTCCGTGCAGAGGTTTTTGCCGATGACAGGTTATGTTCAGTGTTTGGAGTTTTTAGGTGCCTTTTGTGGATTTTAGATTCCGTTTTTGAATTTTGCTTGCGAAATGTGGTGGGTTTGTGACAGGTTCTAGAAACTTTTTGAGTGTCAAAAGTTGGATTGCTTTAAATGCAAAGGAAAATTATTGCACAGCTTTGGGATATTATAGCAAAACATGTTTAATCGATAGTTGTTCCGGAACTGCGAACATTATGACCGCGAATTCATTTCGCTTCATTAACTTTTCTAAGATGTAGTGATGGGTTCGTAATGGTTTCATTCTTAAACCATTAAAAATATGCGTCGATGTATGAAGATGTACTTTTCGATATTTTTAACCGTCTTCAAAATAAAGAGGTTCTCAATTCGACTGTATTTGTTTTATGTTTTTAGTTTAAAAACTATAACAGAGCGGAAAATCTTATAAAAATAATTGAATATAAACCCAAGGTACGTCTTCATCGTCTAACCATCTCATCAAGCGAGGGAATTGGCCCGCACCCGGCCTAATTCAAACGAGACGAATACCCGGGATGACAGGTTTACAACCCCGTCTCAATTTACAGCCCTGGTTGAGATGTAAAATTACAGGCTGTAGGTGCGATGCTTGAACTACAGCAAATTGTTGGATAAATTATTTAAGCAATTGTACCGACATAATAGGCTAGTTAAATATAGACTAGTAATTTCGAAAGGTTACGTGTATATGCATAATCGTTATATGGCAGAATCTTTAAAATCTATGTATTATTAAGCAAGTTACAAATTTATAAAAGTTGGTGGTAGTAGTAATAGAAAAGGATGCAACATGCACAGCGTGACGTCATCTTGCATAAGGTGCATGCGAGCGAAAGAGTACTATATATATAATGATTAATTAATGCCAATTAAAATCATATGACGACCGATCGAGAAAACAAATAAAAATAATAATATGGCAAATCTTTGTAAGACAAGTCACAAATATTTATTTTAGTAAATTGACCAAAACCAAGCCCACTGAGTTTGACTCGCTGGATCTACTCAGAAATGGGTCGCGCCGCGTAGTATCCAGTGGTAAAGTAAAGCCCGCTGAGTTTGTTCGCCGGGTCTTCTCAGTCAGGGCCGCGTTGGATCCGGCAGTAAGCCTAAACATACGGGACGTTTCGGAAATACTTATGGTCGTTGTCTTAAATTGGACCCAAAACAAGCCCACTGATTCTTATTCGCTGGATATACTCAGTACTGGGTCGCGTCGCGTAGTTCCAGTGGTAGTGTAAGCCCACTGAGTTTGTTTTGCCGCGCCGGGTCTTCTCAGGAAGGGCCGCGTTGGATCCGGTGGTAACAATAAACCGCTACGCACCGTTGTAATGATATTCATGGTCCACTAATTAATTTAATTTGACTAACATACATATTGTATTTCTTTGAAAAATAAATTACCATAAAGACATAACTAATACTTTAAATAAAATAAGAATAAAAAGTAAACACATAAATAAAACTAATTCTAAATAAAAATAAAATTAATTTAAAATAAATAAATTAATTAAACCAAGAAATTAAAATAAGTATAACTAAGTATAGGAAATATATTGTTTATAGAGATTAAGTTCTATGTGTATTGACTTGTCATAAGAGCTTTTAAATTGCCTACGTGACCAATAAATACATTTCATTTCATTTCATTTCATTTCAAAAAATACATTTCATTTCATTTCATTTCAGAGCAAACGAGTGTCCCCACCGCACTATTAAAAGTATTAATATCTCAGTCATTTTACATCCAAGTTTTATGCTGATTTCAAATTTCATGATTTTTTATCAGCGATGGTTTTTGAGACCATTACATACTACTCAAAATCAAACCTTGGACACAACCCTTTTGTGGAATGCGAATGGCGAGTTTCATCCTAGTCTTATGGCCGGAAGCGCCAAAGATGCTTAACTGGTGGTAGGTCTCTCATTTGAGTGCCTGCCTGGAAAGGTAACACCACAATGTCTATTTCTCCCCCAAAACAGCAATGCAAGTGCATTTGCGTGCCACTGTCAATCCTAACAGCCTCTGTGGCGCAGGTCGTCTGTGAAACGAGAGGTCGCGGGTTCTATCCCCGCACCGAGAGAAATGTTTGTGCGGTCCAGAAATATGTCTTTCGGGTCTGGGTGTTCGTAAGACCGAAAAGTCTCGTAGTTCCTGATACCCACGACACAAGACTCGACCTTAGGGGTCAGGACTATGTATGTGACTGTTGGGTGTTATTTATTTATTGACCTGGCTTACGGTAGTTGCAGTGGCGGGTGTGAGGATGTGACATTCTCTTAATATTTTTTAAAGTTTATACTATAGTGTTTGCTTTTCCCACGAGATGTCGCTGCGTTGACAAATGTCGCGCGCCTGTCACCGGCCGTCACTTCACAGGATTCGGGGAGAAGGCGCGACATTTGGTGTGTGCAAGTTTTTTAGGGAACCAAATTGTGTGCAAGAAAGTTTAAAGTGAGGGGTGACTTGGTGGTTGATTTATTGATGTGTGTTTTATAAGGGAGGATAATGTTATCTTGTAGTATGTTTGAGAGCCACCGTGGTACTCTTGGTTCAAAGCCTTTCGGAAATAAGTGTCTTAGATATTCCAACCGAGATTAAAGTTTATTTGGTCTATAATAATAATGTTTTGGGGTTTTATCTCTTATTTTTATTGGTGAGTCTCTTATATGTGAGATCTCGTCTGGGTAGGTACAACCGCCGTGTGTATTTCTCTCGCCAAACAGCAGTGTTAATGCACTGTTGTGTTCTTTTTTGAACTATATTGTAGCCAGAGTAACAACTGGACATATTCAGACCTAACATCTTATGTCGCAGGATGGTGAGCACAATGGAATACCAAGTATTGCTTTGTAATTCAAGGTGTTTAGTTGTGCAACCGTTCATTCACTGGACATATTCAGTCTGAACATATTATGTCTCAGTTATATCTTTCTGTAAAAGCAAGATTACCTGTATCTATTAGGTATGTTTATTTATTAATATTGCACCGGCATCAAATCCTGGATAAAGTCAAGCAGAAGAGTATCAATATTTCACATAAAAGATCCCGTGAATTTTAATTAAGAAATCGTAAAACTGCCAACAAAGAGCGTTGGGTCGTCGCGACCGTCGGGAATGCATGAAGAAATTGATTAGATTGGATCGAGCGGGAGGTATGTTGGGATCGTCGAGATTGGAAGTCTATGGATTCTGATGGATGGTTTGAAATAGGGTTGATGTTTGGTATATGTCTGTTATTTTTATATAATTTAGTTTAGGGAACGTGGAGGAATAATAGCAATAAATGCGAATAGTAAATCTATTAAACTTTTATTATTATTTATGGCTTCGTATACTCACTGACAGTATACAGACGGACTTATTGCCTGAGACTCTGATATTCTAACTTAGGGTGATGAAGAAATGAAGTACAGCATGTGTAAAAATAGATTATATACATTATACTAAAATGAACTTTGGTAGTATTGTGGATACGTTGCGTTTTTAAAGTATTGGTAACGAACAAAAACGTTTTGACACGAAATATTTTTATTATTGTTTGACCTTTAATTGCTTAAAAAGTACAAGGTGAATTTTAAATTAGCTTACACAGTTTACGTGTACATAAAAATTACAAAGAACGTTTTATTAAAATAAGTAGGTAAATCCTATAGTATAACTTGATCTGTTCATAGTACGGGGCATCATACATACCACAGCTCAATATAAAACGGTAGTTCACTTCCAAAGAGGAAGACTTCATGACACAAGATGATAATATTAAGTCGTTAAATGTGACGCATACAAAAACTGGGCCAAGTTAAAATCTCAAAGGGACCGACGCCGTTTGACGCGCGCCGCCTTGACACATTAGTGTATTATGATGAACTTTACCGACTTGGCTTTGAGGGGTTGCTATTTTTAGATAAAGGGTTAATAATTACTGTTGGGTACAAATGTCAAGTTCGATAAAGTTAGGGGACTGTTGATAAAATGTTTCGGTCTAAGAAAGACAAATCACGTCAAATGTAGTATGTCAGCCTCCGTAGCGCAGTTGGTTAGACGCCGACTGTGAAACGAGAGGCCGCGGATTCGAAACCTTACTGAAACAAATATTTGTGAGATCCAAAAGTATTTGTTTCAGGGTCTAAGTGTTTTTGAGATCGAAAAGTCTTTCGCTGTTTAGACCTGACCTGGTATGATACCCACGAAACAAGACTTTTACCTTACTGTGGGGTCAGAACTATGTATCTGACGGTTGGGTATTTATTTATATCCTTTTTTATTGTAATGAATGGCGAGACGGGCATGCCGTTCTTCTGGTGGTAAGCGCTCATGGACAGTAGCAAACCCAACCAGTATCATGAATTACAAAGCAATTAAATCGGTGGAGGCTTGTAATTAGCTATAGTATGTAAGATTAGTTATTTGTATTTGTTATTTGTCTGTAAGCTTCTCTAATAATAAATAAAAAAAAAAAATGCTTGGCATACCACTGCGCTCGCCATCCTGAGACAGATGTTACGTCTCAATATGTCCAGTAGTTTGACTTACAATGTCCTTCAAACCGGAACATAACAGTGCATTTAAACTTCTTTTTGGTGGGAACAAACGATATTACGGTGGTACCTATCGCAGGTGAAATGTGGGTATCTTGATAGCACTGTTGCCTATCTCTTACGGGGAAAAGGCGTGAATGTATGAATGTATGTTTTTTTTTATTGCTATGAATTGCGAGACGAGCATGCCGTTCGCCTGATGGTAAGCGATACGACCGCTCATGAACAGTAGCAAAACCAAACAACACCTTGAATTACAAAGCAATGTTTGGCATTCCACTGCGCTCGCCATCCTGAGACATAAGATGTTAAGTCTCAATATGTCCAGTAGTTACTCTGGCTACAATGCCCTTCAACCCGAAACACAACAGTGCGTTCACACTGCCGTTTTACGGGAGAAATAGACACTGCGGTGGTACCCACCCAGATGGCCTCTTACATATGAGAGACCTACCACCAGTACGTATGTATGTATGTTATTTTCTCTTGTAATTCATCACAATTATGTGGGATTGTTGAAGTTGTTACTTTGAAGTTTGGGCTGAAGTCTTTAATCCGTATTCAGAAACTGTTCTTGCTAAGTCAAGACAAGATTAGAGGATATAAACTTTGGATGGACAAAGTCGTCGACGTCCATGGCTTTGACTTAACTCTGTACATAATGTTAAAAATGTATGGAAATTATACATTACTTATTTTAGAGATCACAAAGAAAACGTTGCACGCTAAAATTGTATTTCATTTAAATATTTAAAAGTAATTTATTATATTATAAAAGGCTACATTTTCTTATTAAATTTAAATTAAATTTCTTAAAAGTTAAAAGGTTTTTTTGACTTATCCTTGAGCTTATATTTATAATAAATTATTAATTTTATTAATATTTACGCAATATTAAGAGTATCATTTGGTATCGGGTTTGAAAAAAAAGTTTGAATTGTGCAGTGTTGTAACTTTTCATGCTGATAATTAGGTTATGACGCGCCTACCAGTTCTCGCCGCAATAAGTGAGAGCTGAACCCATAATACAAAAATAAATCACGTCTATCAAACAATGATTAAAGAATATAGAGGATTACGCACAAAAATAGCTATATATGTCAAGTTATAGTTATGTTAGGAATATCGACGCGGAATATACATTTATGTATCTGTCTCATTTACACCAAGGTGACTTGTCCCTTAATGAAAGAGACGAATAATAATTCCTTTGTTTCGAATATGGCAATATTTTGTTCACTTACCACACTGGGACCGCCCATAGACCAAAATGACGCCATTTTAGTTACTATTTCGAAACCACAGACTATGAAACCAAAAACTGCATTAAATGTCAAACTGTGGCGTTACCTGTCAATCGGAGTAAACAAATCTGCAAAATCAAAGAATTTCGAATAATTCATTGTTTAATCTCGTTTGTTAAGTTTGTTTAGTTTGATTATTAGTTTAATTAATAAGTTTTTAAAATGCCTCAGTGTTGTGTTAAAGGATTCGAGTCGAGTTCAAGCAAAAAGGACCCCAACATTTATTTTCATAGGTTAGTAACTGTTTTTACGAAATACTACCAAATATGTGCTAAATTTACATTTTGGGTTTGTTTTTATCATATATAAATGAATTTGGATCTTGTTGATTAAGTTTGAGACTCTCCTAGACGTTATTTATACAAGTAGTGTGAATAACAACCGTATTGTTTGTTTACACACAAGTTTAGGGATGAGTCTATTCGATACGAAATTATTTATATCGATATCATCATTTTTAAATATTTTGATCTTTATTTTTCAAAAAAAGAATAACAGTATATATTTAAATATATATTTAGACCGACAAAAAAGTGTCTTTTTTTTTTTAGATTACCTATATACATACGTACCAGGACAAAATGGATACAAAAAATTGGAAGCTATTGAAACCCTCCAATAAATACATTTATTTGTTCATTACATTTTGAAAAAGAAAACAGCTTTCCAACATATATTCCCGGTAAGTGAAAATTTTTAATCATACAACTGTTAATCAATAACAAAGATGACATGCAAGATAATTTGGACAATTGGTGGTCGATTGGATAATGTTCTGGAGAACCTTTTAATGAACAGAAATAGTTCTATATTTTATTAATAATTATTATAATTGTTTATCTTAACCAACACTTTCATAATCATTGATTGAATTGTAAGTGAGACATAATGATTTTCCTGTCAAATAATGGCAATAAAAATCTGCCTATGTTATTTCATTTTATTTGGTATGTATTAAATGTTCTGATAGGTGTTTTTGATTTTAGCAAAGAATGGTGCAACGTAATAATGAACGAAATGTATGAGATGTAACTGGGTGTTTGTTTCATTAGGTATAACCTTGTAACGGTTGTAGCATGTAAATTAGTATTAGTTGGTCATATATTTATATTATGGCGACTAAAAGAGTAACGATAATTGTGAAGTATAAGTATATTTTTAGGAATATCAATTAATAAATACCTCCAACCGTCACATACATAGTCACACTAAGATCAAAATGTTTAATACATCATATTACTATTGTTTATGTAGCAGTTGTATTTTTATTAGTTTTGTTACAAATACATTTATGTATTTTTTGTTTGGTTGACTGATTTGAAAAATATATATGTTTGCTAAATATCTGTATTTTTCTAGATTATAGTTATAATTTGGCAAAAAAATATTGACATGGTGAAAATTGGTGCATAAGGAAAAACGTGTGGCAATACTATTCGAAGTCGCAAGCAAATTCTAGATATTAATAAAGCTGTATTTTATCTTACGTGTGTATTATTTGACAAATCCAATCCAAACATCATGTAAAACTTACCCATGAAATAAATTATAGCATGATAAAAATATCTACCTATTTATATCGGATTTAATTTTTAATGATTTTACTATCAAATCCTAAAATCCCCTGTTTATACTATACATATAAACCGAAAATTAAAAATGTTTTATTAATGTTATTTGTATGCCATTGTCGATCATCGATATCGATAGAAAATGCGGTACTAGCGTATCACTATTTTTAGGGGCGGAGCCGCCGCCATTTTAGTTTCACAAAGTGGTACGCGTCACGTGACCTTATGCTTTATCCTCTAAATTCTGTAATCATTGCTATCAAATCACTTCTCAACTCCTCACTACCGAAGTGTAAGTGAAGTCATTAAAACATTTCGAGGACACTGTCGTAAAGATTTGTTCAAACATTCCTTAACAAAAGATCACGAAATTGACAAAAGTGAGACAATAAGTCAACTCACCTGCCCGAATGGACGGTATGATGACAAATTGCCGCCTTCCCGCCTACCCTCCGCGTCGTAAACTTGGGTAATTGATGCCCTCACTTGCCACGCAAAATTCGACCTTATTACCTTTGAATTTGAGCACAATTTGCCACTGTGCCAACTGAAATTCGGACCTTTGAAACAAATTGTCATTTGAGCAACAATAGGCAATGACGGTAGTTTTCTTTTTGTTGGACTATTTGTTACATTTCTTGTTATTTTTGTAAGATTCGGTATTCTGTACTGATTTTATTTTCTCACCCGTTTTTTTATTTCTACCCACCTAATAAAATTGTCAATAAAATTGTATTTTGTTTTGTTAATTTTTAATACTTTGTATGCAGCGATTATAGTGTTTTAATATATTCTAGCTACGCCCTTCCATACGACTATGTATAAATTATATATTCTCTATGTGTAAATTTCTTAATAAGTGAAAATTAAAAAAATATTTTCGAAAATAAAGTTTTTTAACCTGGTAGTCCGTGTGGAATTGTTGGCGAAAAACCCATTTAGAAAAGGAGGTACAGGTTCGATATCAAATGGAGATTTTTTAAAGGTGGACCTGCCTTCGAATTTTAACCGCGATTCCATAGGCAATAAATAATCGACAGCAATCGAGTCAATAAATAAAAGTTCAAAATGGCGGCTTATAAATTCCATTTTTTGTTGGTGATAACTGATAACACTAAATCTCGTCGTTAGCCAGCACGACACAAGACTCATTTTAGTGTGGGGTCAGGACTATGTATGCGACTGTTGTGTATTTGTGGCGGAATGATAAAACCACATAAATGTATAACGTATAATATTTACAAATTAATAGAAATGAGACTTACAATTAACATAGGAAAATATCTAACAAGAATATTTTAAATAATGACGTATGTCATAGATCGAAATTCGCTGGCCGTTTGCGCCGAGCATTGCACGACCTCTTTGGTCCACATATTTATTGATTGTAAAACTAATGGTCTGTTATGTTTTGTCCACAGAATAGCGCTCCTATGTGGGAGGAGTTCATATCAAAGGCGACGAAGCTACATTCGGCTTTGAAGTGAGTACACTTAGAAAAAATCTTTCAATAGTAGAATAGAGGATTAAATGCCTTAAGGAAAAAAAAAGGAATAAGGATTAAAGGTTTTAGACTAAACTTGATGAAAAGTTAAAGCGACGAGCCTAAATCGTTAGGACTTGGACACCATTTCCTAAGTTTTTTGTTATACCGTAATTTATAATTATGTTATTTGAAATAAACGTTATTATACAGGAAATAAAATAATTGTAAATGGGCCCTTAATTTAGGTTACCAATAACATACCTTCAAACCCCTTTTTGTTTCTAAACATACTTTTCGGGTTCCGTAAATCAAATGTCTAGTTTGCTAACATCATTGTGTCGACTTTCAAAATATACAGCTAAAAATAAGTACAACGAAAGACTTGTAAGTATAAGATTATAATGCGACAATTGTTAGCATCCGTTGACATGTTGATCAGATATTGATTACATTGCGCATTAGACTCATCGACGTGCTCCATTCATCGCTGCTCAGCCAGCAGTGTACATCAAACGAGAGAGTCGCCAAGTCAATTGGCGGTTTGTTCCACAGTGTAATCTAATCAACGGTTATGATTGATGGCGAAACAATGGTTATGTTAGTGGGGAATTGATGTGGGAATATTGTGGGTTGAAGATTCTATGGGATTATTAAATAAAGATTATGGAACAATTTAATCCCGGTAGAGTTGGAGTAAAATCCGCTATGCGTAACCCTCAAAAGTGAAGTGAAATGAAATGAAATTGCGTTTTTGGACATGTAGGCAAATAAATAGCGCTTTTGACAAGACCGAACCGAGACAATACATATACATATACATGCGTATTTGATATTTTAATTTGTATACAAGATTAGACGCTATCAAAATAAACTTTATCTGTAAGAATAGCATTGAGGTAAGTTGTAAATTGAGCCCGCTATTATTAGATATTTTAAAGATATCTAGGTAAAATTGGTGGTGTTAAAATATGGCTCCTTGCGTTTTGGGTTTGGCGAATGTATCTCTAATTTCCAACGAACTAATATTACCTGTGATTTGTGAATGATCCATATTCCGCTTATATTTGGATTGCAGCGCATAAATCATCAGGCGCATTTTAGTCACTGACATGTCCACATAATATCTTTTTATTTTTATTGCAATGAATGGCAAGACGAGCATGCCATTAACCTCATGGTAAGCGATACGACCGCTCATGAACAGTTGCAAAACTAAACACCTTGAATTACAAAGCAATGCTTGGCATTTCATTGCGCTCGTTATCCTGAGACATAAGATGTTAGGTCCGAATATGTCCAGTTGTTACTCTGGCTACAATGGCCTTCAAACCGAAACACAAACGTCTACTGCTGTTTGGCGAGAGAAATACATTGCGGCGGTACCTACCCAGGCGGCCCCTCACATATGAGAAACCTACCACCAGTACATAATATATGTATAGTTTGACTCGTAGAATAGATATTCTGTTTGTATACTGTGATAAATTAAAACGTCTAAACATTTAAGATTCTTACACTTTTGGAGTGAAGATTTTCATATACGAAAATGAAAATTTCCTAGTTCAGCACACTTTTAGTTTACTAAATTATGACGTCACTTTTCAGATCGGCGTTAGTGGCGATAGCTGCTTTCCTGGACGCCTTCCAGAAGATAGCCGACGCGGCGACCAACGCCAGGGGTGAGTGACCCCTAATATACTATTTACTATTTGGCAATGGCGTTTTGTAATGGCATTGTTTTTTCAATGTCTAGACGGTGCTGTTTGTATTCCTTGGATTTGGTATTGAGTTGTGTTTTGTTTTTGGAACGGTTCCTAATATTAAGGAGGAAAACTGGTTATTAACTGAGATTTATATCTGGTATAATACTTTAACGGTAGTTTGGATAGATGAATGTAAATGAGTCAATACTTTTAATTCAATAAATTAATTGCATGTTATGTCTGCTTTAGAACTGACAAATTCATGGGGGTTATTCTGTACTGCGATACGAACTTCGAATGTTCGGACGTTCAACTTCCACATAAAAGATAAAAGTTTTCACCTTAAAATATCAATATTATTCATTATGACACTTATCATTCACTCTGAATTTAGTCTATATTTACGGCGTACGATAAAGGAAGCCAACATTTTGCAAACTATTCAGGCATATTCGTACAGTGTTATCTTCGACGTGCGAAAATTCATCGTCGTTGATTTGATGTAAAATGGTATTGAGTAAAAAATACAGACATTAATTTTGGCCCCTTAAGATATCGTATTAGCAATCACATTAATTGTTTATTGTTGGTTTCATTCCAGGCGCTACAAAGGAGATCGGTACAGCTCTCACCAGGGTATGCCTTCGGCACAGAGCTATCGAGACCAGAATGAAGACTTTCATCAGGTGATTATTGCTTAATATTTTTTTATTTTATTTTAATCTGTGTATTTTAATGTATGTCTGTTTTGTTTTTAAATAAACAATTTATTATAAACAATTCACGGGCTCAACTTTTTTCTGTAGTTAGAAAGAAAGAAAGAAAAACAGGTTTATTGTTATTAACAATACATCGCACTACTCACACAACTTATGGTAACAAGCAAAAAAAAATTTATTGGAAGTTTATCTGTTTATGTTTATTCGTAATTTGAATTTTGAATCTTCTTTCGACAGCGTACTAATGGACACATTAATAAGTCCACTATCGGAGCGCGCGGACGAGTGGCGTCGCGGCGGTTGCGCTACGGGCGCGCTCAGTCGCGAACACGCTCGCGAATGCAAACGCGCGCGAACAGAGCTACGGCGCCGCATGACCGACGCGCAGCGACACGCGAGGAAGGCGAGACGCGCGCCGCCAGATGCCAAGAGACGAGCTGATGTGTGTATGCAGGTGAGGAATACTAGAAAAAAGAAAGAAGAAAGAAAAAAATCTTTGTATAGAGGTTACAGTGATAACGTTTTACACAATAAGCGTGTAGGAATCGCGCTCAGTCGCTAAAATGCTCGCGAATCCGCCCAGTGATCACGAAAGCTGTAAAGTAATCGAAAGATTGGGAATTTAAAAAAAAAAATTGGCGATAAAGTCCGTAAATAATAGTTTTTATGGAAGTGGGCTACATACTAAAGGTTATCCTAGGAGAGAGAGCTAGTAGTCGTGAACACGCTGGCAAGCACGTAAACACAGAGTAAAGCCAGTTGTGATGTCACGGCTTACGGCCGTTCTCTATATCCTATCTATCTGTAACAAGAAGTTAAAATAGCTACCATTACTATGTTGGTGCAATTCTACGCTTCATTGATCAAAATAGACATATATCTAATCCAGCTATCTATTAATATTTGCACCAAATGCATATATCTGTATCTTTGTTAACTGAAATATAAATTGCATCGAAATATCTAATAAAATCTCTTGTTAAAGATAGATAGATAACAGAGAACGCCCGTAATCTGTCAATGTAATCTCTAGTATTATTTTATTAAGTGAAATATCGATGCTTGCAGGATGTCCAAGAGCGCAAACAGCAACTAGAAGAGATGGAGGAGAAGGCGGTGAAGGCAGCCCTGATTGAAGAACGAAGTCGCTTCTGTCACTTCGTGTCCTTGCTCAATCCTGTCGTGGTGAGTTAGCTCCCATTTTTATACTTTTTCAGAGGGTAGAAATTTTCTGAGATTTTCCATGGTTTGTAAAATCAGCAAAGCGACACTAAGCCAGCGTGATTGACTAACCTCTGTCAATCGAACACTAAATTGTAGCGGACGGTCGTACTGTGCAGTAAGACATTCATAGACTGGATTTGACGCTTGGTCTTTTTATTTTCGTTTGACTAGCGTTTAGTTGTTCTTTTAGTTTTTCTTTTCTGAAAGGTCCTTGCCGTGCAGTGGGATTTATATGGGCTGTATTAGATATATTGTTTTGTCACATTGGTAACACTTTTATTCAGTTGTCACTTTATGTTTTGGTGTAGTATGTCTTAACCTTCTTCAATTGTAGGGAAGACTCGTACTATGGAGTAAGATATATATTATATTCTGAACTGTTCTCTTCCCCCCCCCCTCTCTTTCTCGATCTCCACATGTGTTAATTGGATTGTGTCAATGCTTGTCTATATCCTGTTTTCCGTTCTCAGGAGAGTGAAGTGGCCATGCTAGCGGAGGTGGGTCATCTGCAGGAGGGCAGCGAGCAGTTGTTGCGTCACACGGCCGAACCCAGGACCCTGCCGGCTGCTAGTCTTCAGGTATGGTGGACTATTGGTGTTTACTCGCGAGTTTAGGCAAATAAAATTAAAATCGTTTAGGCAGATTTTTGCATCTTTTTTTTTATGGATTGTTTTCTCACAAGTTCAGTCAAATAAAACAAAAAATAGTTTAGGCAGTTTTTTGGATTTTTTATTGGATTGTTGCCAGTGTGATGTGCTGTGATTTTGATATTGTCTTTGAGTTCGGACATATCAATAGTAGTGTTACAAGAGCTTGTGTACTTATTACCATCACTACTTCCAAAGTTGTTGTAGCTGTGAAATGTGTAGAAAAAATAGCGCAAGAAACTTGCTTGGCAACACTGTGTTTGTTCTTTTGTTATCTATTAGAATAAGATATTTATAACTGAAGCCAGTGTATATAGAATAGCCGGTAGGGTAGGTTAAATCAATGATAAGCAAGATGTCTCTACCTATTATGGATGCGAGTCGAGTAGGATTTTGTGAATCTAGTTGCTCGAGTAATTTTACTACGTCACTCGAGTTGAACTCGAGTTTTTGAGTCCACCTCTTACGCTTATCACTCTAGTAAATAATAGTCACTCAAGTCTCGAGCTGAGTTTCGATTTGTTTAGATTAATTTGAATTTTATAGTAAAATGGGTATACTCCTTTGTTTTCACTCGAGTCACTCAGGTAAAAAAATCGAGTCCCATCACTACTACCCATCACTATAGTGATTATTGATGCATATACGTGTATGTGGTGCAGGTGATCTGCGACATAAAGTCGTGCCACAGCGGCTGGGAGTGCGCGTCGGCGCCCGCGTCGCCGTCGGGCTCGGCGCGCCTCGGCAGCCGCAAGTCCTCGCTCACCTCGCTCTCCTCGCTCACCAGCCACGCCTCCGACAACCACCACGGTATGTACACACTAAAAGCCATTCTCTATAATGTATCTGTCTTCACAGCCAGTGCTCTGACAACCAGCACGGTAAGGTAACACTAGATCTAGTGCGGTAGCAGTCGTTCTTTATAATCTATCTATCTTTATCTAGTACACCAACAGCCGTTCTCTATAATTTATCTATCTTCACAGCCAGTGCTCAGACAACCAGCACGATGTGTTAATACTACATCTAGTACAGTAACAGCCGTTTTATGAGCTTAGCAACGGTGGGACAGAGAGGGACGCTTGTTCAGTTTTTGGCCAGTTTTTTGGGTTGTCATGACAACATCATTATAATAAAATGTAATGTACAAATTATCACCTAATTTAATTACTCCGCAATATGCCCCGCTATAACCAAACTTAACAAATTAAATTATCTAGGTAAAGTTCTATAAGTTAGGTAGATATATATACACCTTTATATTGACAGTTGGGTGTTATTTATTTATTTATAAGTTGCAGTGGCGGGTGTGAGAGCGGGACAGTCTCCAAACCCTTCATTTATATAGGCAATAATGCTGTGCTTGAAAATAAAGCCAATAGTATATAAATAGACATTTCCGTGGTACCTACCCAGACGGCCTTTGAAATATTATGAGAGACCCACCACCAGTAAAAAGGTTCTTCATATATATGAAATATTGATTTGTCAGGTGTATCAGGTTCGACAGTGAGTTGTTCCACGCCGATATCGAACGCGTCCTCCGGCACCATGCCGGCTCCCACCAGCGACGCGCCACTGTGTCTCTCGCAGGTATGTACCTTTACAACTACACTAGTATGCTTCCGCTATATATATTATCAATATATAAATACCCTATAGCCTTCCTCGATAAATGGCCTATTCAACAGTAAAATAATTTTTCAATTCGGACCAGTAGTTTCTGAGATTAGTGTGTTCAAAAAAATACATTTTTCAGCTTTATGCAAGCATAGATTGCAAGGAAAGCTCTGTTGGACCGTATAGGAAGCAACACACACATTTTTTCTTGTCCTATAGTGTATTTTTTTGCCAATTAGTTATGTTTTTGTAGTTACAAGTATTTAGTTTATGTGTTTTTTTACTTTAAATAATTTTGGAAGTATTTTATTTCAAAAGGCTTGACATCAGGCAATAACGATTTACAAAATTATATATTTTTTTTATTACTTTAAAACAATATTTTGCGTTCTTACTCAATCATGTAATTTTCTATCACATGTTTTATGTTTTGGCTTGTCTGACGTCAACTTTTTTTCTTTTTTTTTTGTAGCTATACTATTTTTTTTTTGTTTTTGTTCTTTTTAGTTTTTGTGTTTTTTTTTTGCTTGTTATTTGTCGCGTAGTCGGCGTTCCGGCTGTCGAGTGTGTGCAGCGCGGACTCGGGGTTCCGCTCTCAGGACGCGCTGCAGCGACGATCGCTCTACGTTGACAATGTAATGTACATCACTGCTTTTTATGTGGGTAGTTAGAGAAATTTTAGTAGTTTTGTGTGTATTGAGTGAGTTATTTGCACTATGCACTGTAATTATGACCTTAAAAGTCTGTGGCAGGTATAACATAAAAGAAAGTTTTTTTTAAATTTGTAATGCAATCAATGGCGAGACGAGCTTGCCGTTCGCTTGATGGTAATGATAACATTCAACATTTAATGTTCTTTCTTTATTAATGGACCATTTAGGATAGTGTCTTATCATAGAGAACCCAACAGATTGTATTGCCGTATACAAATTAGATGGGTATAATTATAATACATACAAATACGATAACATTCATTGAAGAAAAAAAAAACATGTTGAAAATGTGGATCGTCTGGTTTGCCATGAAGCATAACAATGGTGCCATAATTTTTGGGGGGATTTTGCCAATACTCGCCACGCTTGGCAGGCGGGTTGGCGAGCGTAGGATGTAGCCTCTCACGCTGATGACGCTACTGCCCTTCATCATTCATTATTTTTTTGGATGGTAATCCCGCCATCTTTTGGTCGCCAGAGCCTCGTTCTTTGGCCAGCAGGGAGTGCCACGTCCAGGTGGAGTTGGCTGCAGGCAAGCGAAATGTAAGACCCCGCCTACAAGCTGGACGGACGACCTGGCTAAAGTTGTAGGAAGTCGCTAGATGCAGCCCGCTTCCAACAGGTCATTGTGGAGATCCTTGGGGGAGGCCTAAGTTCAGCAGTGGACTTCCTATGGCTAAGATGATGATGATGATGATGATAACGAACTAAAGAGCTAAGTGTCAGATGTAGGACGGACTTACCTAGTTCGGTTGGCAAATTGTCTCTAGATACACAAACAAATAGCTTTGGAAATCTTTGAGGAAGCCCTATGTTCCTTGACTTTCAGTGGCTGAAGAGAGACAAAAGATAAGTCATTGAGCAATTATAATTAAACGCTTGTAATCCTACAGGGTTCCGACAATCAGAGCGTAAGCAGCGAATGTATTACGCCAGCCAAGAGCAACATCGACGACGACCAAACGGACGACGCTAGAGACGATCACGACGCCGTCGGGAATGCTGGTAATTACATGACATTAATATATTTAATGATGCCATATAATGTCACTAAAACGGTGAAGGAAAACATCGCCAAGTTCGATATGAGAAAATATTATCTTGTTAAACCTCGTCTTTTTTTTTTGGAAATTCAAGTGATTATACTTATACGATTTCATGTACTCCTGAGTCCTGATGAAGTGTGTAATCGATCGGTCTAGTAGTTAAGATATCGAAGCGTAACAAATAAACATAATCATTGTCGCTTAAACTTTTTATAATATTAGTGAATATAATGTTTGCTTTTTATTTCACAGCGTCGGCCACGTGGCCCGATTTGAAAGACACTGCACAGTTCGAGAGGGCAGCGTCGGCCATCATGGCAGGACGACCTCACACGATATCTGCTGGTGAGTTAAGTTTCAGTATAAAGCTTTTTTATACTTTACATTACGACCGCTCATGAACAGCAGCATCACCTTAAATTACGAAGCAATTCTTGGCATTCCACTGCGCTCGCCATTCTGAGACACAAGATGTTATGTCTCAATATGTCCAGTAGTTATTCCGGCTACAATGTCCGCATGTGTGCATTCATACTGTTGGCGGGAGAAATACCCAAATGGTTTCTCACATATGAGAGACCTACCATCAGTAGAGAATAAAGAATAATAATGTTGCAGGGTACGAGCGGAATCACCCGCGGCCCGCGTTGAGTGCCCATACTTTCTCTGCGGATAACAGAGAGTCCTCCATGTATGCACGACCGCCGTTGCCTACCGTAAGTATATGAATGAATACTTGTATAGGAAACGATTCTTTTTATTTTTGGAAGCAAAAAACAAAAATAATATTTATTTGTAATAGATTTTGTAATTTGTCTTCTAGCATTTTCAGTAGAAATAACAAAAATAATATTTATTATTTAAATAACTTTGTTAAATTAATTTTAATTTTGTAATTTGTTTTCTTTATAGAAGCTGTTTTTCATTTTCAGCAGAAAAACGATAATAATATTTTCCATGATATTGCATTTATGTTTTAGTAATAACACAAACGTAGGTTTTTTTTATAATGTTTTTTTAATTGTTGTGTAAATTATTTCTTGTCTTATTGAATCATGTATGATCAGAAAATTATTGAATATGATTTACTTTCCCCAACAATATATTACAAAGAATTTCAAAGCTAAAAATTTAAGAAAAATCAAATGAAATTCAGTTCCGCGATAAAATCCCTGTAAATATTAAATCATTTTTAAAGCATTTAATTTTATTTGTTGTATACTTCTAAATTAGTAATATTTTGCGCAGCGATGTTCGTCGCTGGAGCGTCCCTCGGTGCCGGCGAAGACATCGGGACATGAGTTCAAATCCGGCAAGCCTTCCTCTTTGCCGCCACATCTTACTAAAGGTAATTATTTTAATTTAATTATCCAATATAAGTATTCCACACAAACACTACAATGGCAACATAATGGCATTTGCACTTACCACCAGCTGCAATGCAGTAACTGTGCCGTACAAGAATTAAAAAAAAAAACATTAGCAGAGTAGATGTACAATATAGATTAATTGTAATAGTTCTGTATGTTTCCCAAATATACATAAATAAAAAATAGATAAGATAAAAGATAATGATAATAATGGTGATAATGATAATAATGATGATGATGATGATGATGATAATGATGATGATGATGATGGTATTGCTACAGAGATGCCGCAAGCGGTGTACGTGAACATGTCGGAGCTGGCGTCGCTGGCCGCGTCGCGCGCGCAACATCACAACGTCGAACACCCGCCGCAGGAGAAGGTATGGTGGTTATTGTATTTCATCACCTTCATCACCCGTGCGGTTTTACAAATGTGTTGTTCATAATATACAGAGTATATCAAGACCGAAAACGAAGCCGAGTGGTAGTCTTAGGGACTACAAATACAATGCAACTAAAAATTTTGCAAAGAAACGCGGCAATTTTTTTTTTTCATTTTTTAAATTCTTGGTTCCTTAAATCCATAGTTTTTGCTAAAATAATAATTTAAACTCTTTTATATCTTAGAGTCTTTATAAATAAAAGGGGATATACACTATTATTTTAGGAAAAAATGTATTTACCACCCAAATACCGACCAAATAAAAAAAAAATAACAAAAATAATGTCACCTTTTTTTTCCAACATTTTCTGTTGCGTTGTGTTTGAAGTTGCTTAAACTACCACCCGGTTTCGTTTTCGGTAGCAGTCTTGATATACCCTGTATACCAGCGGCATACAAAATTAACATGGAAAAAAATCAGATGTCGTTTATTACAACGAATTATTAAGAAAAAATAAACTACAAAATATTTTTATATAATTTTATTAATAAATGCTAAAAAATAATATACAGATATCAAGGGTTGAAATTAAACATTCTCATATTGGTGGTCTTGTCTAAGTAGTACAATGGCTTGGCACGTCTGTGACGCGTTGATCTAAAATAAAAAGAAAATCCAGTTTCTTTATAAAGAATAATACAAACAAACAGATGCTCTAAGTAGGTAAACATAAGGTCGATTATAAGTTTATCATTACTAAAACTAATCAATTGAGCACTACATGATGTATAATACTGAATATCGTCTTCAAAATCTGCTCTACAATCTGTGTTTCGGTCTCACAAACACCCAGACCTGAGACAATTTTTTTTTGGGCCTCACAAACATTTTCTTAGTGCTGGGATTAAACGCTTGGCCTCTCATTTCTCAAGTGGTATCTAACCAACTGCGTCACGGAGGATGTCAACGTGGCTTATGTCCTAAGCCCTTTTAACCGAATGCTCAGTTATATATCCATGGATAAATAAATGACACTTAATGTCTGACACAGTACAGGTTCAATAGTTGGCGTTTATGTTCTGAGTTCTGACACAGTACAGTACTCACAGTTTGTCCCAGTCAAACTTGGCGGCTAATGTTTCCGATATCTGTCCCTCTTTCAACTGTTTCTTCACTACTCTTTCAACCATCCGCAGAGAAGAAAACATGTTCTGTACGTTGGGCGGTTGTCGGTTGCGTGATGTCGTCTGAAATAATTTACCAATAAATTATAATTTATCATGATTTAAAAAAATAATGAACTGTAATAGTCAATGGTTCAATGTTATATTGCAGAACAAAGTTACCCCGATTGACATTGCTTTACTATTGGTAATTTTAGTTAAATACTAAATGTAAAATGGCAACATTCAATTATGATTAGTTTTTGATTATGCAAATAAATCCAAATTAGTTAAACTACTTTTAATTTCAAATATTTTTTTTAGGTTTTTTTAAAAGTACTATTGGTGCTTCTTTTGTATTTGTGTCACTTTGAGACACTCTTATTCAGATCATTTAAAATTTTGCTATTGTTATTGTTGTAGTAATAATTACAAAATGTTAAAATGCTTTGTAGATAGAGATAGAAAATAAAAACATTTTGACTAACACGAGTGTTTATTTGAATTACAGTAACAAAGGCTAGAAATAAAAATATGAAGTCATAATTAAAAGACAAAAATTTTTCTACTCTCATTGAAAAATCACAACATATACATTTCTCCAACAGTTATAAATAATGATTTGAATATCCTAACCATTATAATTAAATAAATGTTTACCATAATCTCGACAGCGTCCATAAGTTTACTGAGTTCCTTTTTCTCCCTGTCAGTGAGATTCGGGTCTTGCCAGTTGAATATGCCACTTTCTTTCAACTTCTGCTTGATTTTGTCCAAGGTTATGGGTGATGATTGCTCAGGAATCTCCCCTGACTTGTAGGCCGCTTTCACATCGTGCAGATCGTCTATTGGACTGTGTATAAATAAATAAATAACACCCAACAGTCACATACATAGTCCTGACCCCACACTAATATCGAGTCTTGTGTCGTGTATCAGGAACTACGAGAGACTTTTCGGTCTCACAAACACTCAGACCCGAAAGAAATATTTGTGGGTGGCACAAACATTTTTCTTTGTGCGGGGATCGAAATACAACAAATCTACATATTTAGCTGTAGGTACTACCTTATTTTTTACTGAAGCACAGCACTAGTAGGATTTAATTATCTTGTCTTTACTGTTAAGGACGAGATAATTAAATATACTACAATAACAAAAATGTATGTAGTTAGCATATGCTAATTTCATGAATTTTTATTATTGTTTATATCGAAAGGTTAGGTTATGCATGAGCATAAACTGGAAGTATTTTAAAATCCGTATACTTATTAAGCAAGTTACAAATATTTAAAAGTTGGTGGTGGGAGTGATGGAAAAGGATGCAACATGCACGATTGACGTCATCTTCCATAAGGTGCACGCGTGCGAAAGAGATAACGAGTGTCCCCACCGCACTGTTAAAAATATTAACAGCTCTGTTATTAAACAACTAATTTTCGTACGGTTTTCAAATTCATGATGTTTATAATCGTTACTTTTTAGGAAATATTGCTCAAAATCATACCTTGGACACAAACTTATTCTAATACATACAGTTTCTTTGTTCTTGTTTAAGTAATAAGTGAAAACGTTTCTGGGTTAAGTATTATTATTTTATCAGTCGTTTGTCTACAGAAAATATACATTTTGATCATGACTTACCATTGTAGGCTAATATGGACATGAATCGCTAACCTGAAATAGAAAGACGATTAATAAAAATGTACTTAATTAAAAACGAATACCTTGCTTAAAACCTTTTTACACACTTTCATTTACATGTTGATAACACTAGAATTTTTTCTTTGAACTATTGAAATATAAAAGAAAATATGTTACAAAACAGAAGAGGAAACCGTCTATTTATAAATATACATCATATGTAAACACCATGTATATTGACCTCTGTATTTTAGAACACGATGTATAATTAAAAGTGTGCATGAATTGTCCAGTTAAAGTTTTACATAGCCTCAGATGTGTCAAACTGGAAAATAAATTAATGAATGCGTAGTTACAACTAGTTGTTTTGTTATCAGTACATAAGTGCAAGTAATGTGTTAGAATTTTCATAAGGAAAGATAGGTCGAGTAAGCTAGCACTCGGGTATGCAACATTGAAATATTTTTGAAGTTTTTTCTCTTATTTATTGGTTTCATTATTTGCCCAATAATTATTTTCAAGCGTAAAATATTACAAGCCTTAATAAGTCTCTTGGTTAACTTAAAATTCTAAATATGTTTCTCAAGTATTAAGATTATGAATCGTAGATACACTTTCATATTTCGAACTTTGATAATTACGATATTTTAGAAAATTATCATCTCATCTTTCAATTTAGGAGGTCCATTGCCAAGTATAGTTCTCCTCCAAATATTCCAAAATTTTCTCTTAAAAACACCCTTCATCCCTCTCACTTATAAACAAATAATATAATAATACTCACAGAATATGAACAATTAATTTGACTGCGTTAATCATGATCGCGCGCGCTCTCCGTCACAACACAATGCACTGAGCTGCGAGATTCGCCACGCGTTGTTAAATCGCGCTATGTGTTATATCGGCCGGCCGGGCTTGATAGTAGTGCGATTAAGAGGTTTTGATACTTTAGATTAATATATAACTTAAAGTGATAAATTCTGCGATGAACAGTAATGATTTAAAACAGAGAGATCTGAATATTCAAAACTAAGAGTCGTCGTCATTTTCAGCCAAAAGAAGTCAGTTGCTAAACATAATGTTTCCTTAAGGACATTTATAGCAATCTGATAAAAAAAACATCCTGCAACTAGCGACCACATTGGATTGCTTATATCATAATAATAAAAAAAAATTCAACGTTATATAAATTATAATGACCTAAGGCCCGTGCAGACCGGGACGTAATGGCTAGGGTTTTAATGTTTTACCAGAGGATATTCAAACATGACTATTTTTATCAAAGTAAACAGATTACCTAGTATGAGCAACGGCGGAAAGTTAGTTTTTTCATGCATTTTACAATGGTAATAGTTAGAAGATGAATACATATATACAAAGTATCAAAAACAGTTTTTCGCGCTGTCTCTATGGAAGCTTAGATATTTTAAACTACGCAACGAAATTTTATACTGTTTTTCTTATTAGCTAGAGTGGTTCTAGAGTAATGCTTATACGTATATTTTACTAATTGGATAAACCCACCGACCGCTGACTCGTAATAGGCCAACGTGGTGGCCTAACCTCTTACAATTGTACTCTCGATTGTAGAAGAAACCCGTGCTCTGCATTGCAACGTATACGGGTTAATACATATACATAGATATCTAGACGACGTAGTGCTGTCCAAATAATAAATATGAAATAAAAATATCAATAAAAATACTTATTTTCACATTGCTTACTTTGAAAAAAACAAAAACTAATATCAAAACCATTCGATCGTACTACACGTACAAAGACGTAAATAAAGTTAGGGTATAAACCCATTGTTCGCACCAAGAATGAAAGCCGCTTGACATAATATCATTGTGCGATACAATTCAATACTATATTACAGAGGTTATGTTGTAATATTGTGATACCATCTCTTTGAGGTTACTGCCTCAGTGGCTCAGCTGTAGTACGGTAGAATTACATCACTGAGGTCTCGGGTTTGAATCTCTAGTCGGGTAGTGATAATGGATTTTTCGGGTTCCGTACCTAAAACATAAAAACGGAACCCTATTACTAAGCCACCGCTATCTGTATGTCTGTCCGTCTATCTGTCTGTCACCACGCTGTATCGTGATAGCTAGAAAGCTAAAATTTTCACAAATTATGTATTTCCGTTGTCGCTATAACAACAAATACTAAAAAAAAGAAAAAATATTAAGGGGAGACCCCATAATAAAGTGTTTTTTTTTTTTCGTATTTCTTGTTCAATATTAATGACGGTAACAGATAGGTAGAAAGAGGCGTGAGTTATTTTTTTATTTTTTTCTTTTTTTATTGCAATGAATGGCGAGACGAGCATGTCGTTCGCTTGATGGTAAGCTAAGATAAGATACGACCGCTCATGAACAGTAGCAAAACCAAACAACACCTTGAATTACAAAGCAATGCTTGGTATTCCACTGCGCTCGCCATCCTGAGACATAAGATGTTAAGTCTCAATATGTCCAGTAATTACTCTGGCTACATTGTCCTACAATCCGGAACACAACAGTGCATTTACAGTGCTATTTGGCGGGTGAAATTTACATTGCGGTGGCACCTACCCAGGCAGCCTCTCACATATAAGACACCTACCACGCAAAGATTCCAAGTCCAGTAGTTACAGAGTTTATGTATCTCTCTGTCTCTTTAAGACGGGATAAAGTACGTTTCCGTTTTAATGTTGTGATGTAATTGACTGTTAAGGTTTACATTGTTTTATTATTTACAAATTGATGTGTGAATGTTGTTAATTTATGTGTATGTGAATATTTCGATGATCGCGTAACTTTTAATTAATGCAACCGATTGAAATTATGTTTTACAATTTAAAAGTTAATTAAATATTTGTACTTACCATTGGGGCATTTGTTGTTACTTGATAAATATAATCTAAGGGATGATGTTTTTTAAAAATCTACATCTACTAATATTATAAAGCTGCAGAGTTTGTTTGTTTGTTTGTTTGAACGCGCTAATCTCTGGAACTACTGGTCCGATTTGAATGATTCTTTCAGTGTTGGGTAGTCCATTTGTCGAGGAAGGCTATAAGCTATATATCATCACGCTATGACCTATAGGAGGAAAGCAGTAGTGATATTTCTAGCAAATACGAATTTTGTTCGTTTTCGTGGTCCGATTGGTCGATATTCTAAACTGACAGTCAGAATTAAACATTTTGACCGCCATTTTAAAACATGTATTCACCCGGGCGGAGCCGGGCCCGACCTGCCTGCTGTTTCGTGATTGTCAATTTTAAATGTAACATTGCATGTGATGGAAATATTTTAAGTAAACTTTTGTTTGAATAGTGAACTAGATCGGAGTGGTAAGGAATTTGCTACCGAGCCAAAACAGGTCAACCGTTATTTTCAAATGTATTGAGAGAAATTATCTGATTGTAGACAAAAATGATTTCTTGCGACCAAGCAATATTTGAACCCTGGTGAAGCAAGGTTAGACCAATAGTTATTGAAAAATCCAGGACATTATAAAATAATAATCGTCATTGGTAATTAAGATCTTCGTGAAAAAGAAGAAAATGGTAAAATAATTAATAAATATAATATATAATAATACACCTAAACGTCACACACCCCACATTAAGACCCCATATTAGGACCAATTAAATTAAGTGTCGTGAGTAGTCAAAACTAAGAGAAACTTTTCGGTCCCACAATCACCCATATCCGAAACAAATGCAAGAGAATCACAAAAAGATTTGTCTCAGTACTGGGATCAAACCCGCGGCCTCTCGTTTTACTGCTGGCGTCTTAACTAACTGCGCGAAAGAGGCTGTCAAAAATAGATTGGATTAAGTTAGCTGTTATTGTTATGATTTATGTATAATTTCCTTTTGTATCCAATAAATGAAAAAAAAAAGTATTAAGGAAATATTGTTATTTCAGGTATGTTCTGAAAGCAGTGCCAGCGAATCATCATTGGAGTCATCAAGCGGATATGGAAGCCAAGGCGCCTTCGCAGCCGAAGATTCAGCGCACCAACACGCCATACAACATGCTGATGGTAATTACACCTTATTACATACACTTAGAGTCCATTTTACAATCCCATATGCTCGTTTGTCTGTGTGAACGTGATGCACGTTTGTGTTTTGTTTGTAGAATATTTTTTTATTAATTTCTTTATGTTTTTGTATAGTTTATGTGTGTAATGTTGATAGAAATGTAAAGTTAATATTTGTGATATATAACTTTAATTAATAAGCGATCTTACTGTTTAAAAATTGAGCACAAAAAATAACCAATCAAGACAAGTTAAATGTGGGCGTGTCGATGTTACTTTGACCTTATTGGTCTATTTTCTAGATCGATCCTAAGATAGAGGTAACGATCGTTTATTGATTTTGGTCTATCGAGTGTTTGTTATTTAATTAGATAACGTAGGTCGTGTATGTAGTTCAGTTTTTGTGATAACAAGTGTCGTAGAGGTAAATTAGAATACCCAACATTGTTACATTACAAAATTTTAATAATATAATCTTTATACAAATTATAGTATTTCACAAATTTTTCAGTAATTTCAGTTTTATAAAATGTGTAGATAGTTATATCCTTTCGTCTTATATGGCTATTATTTATTTCTTATTTTAAACACACGAAAAATATATTATGTTACTAATTTATATACGGTTGGGAACCCTATGTACACTGTTTCCTTATGTGTGGATGATTGTATGCTGTTCATAATTTTCTTTTGCACATTTCTGTTTCTATGTTTTGTTGTTGCTATGTTTTTTGTTTGCTGGTTGTACACTGGTCGACTGTAATACTGGGATAGTTAATATATTTTTGACATTTGATTTAAAAATCCTTTATAAGAATTTTACATGCATTTGAAGTCGATTGTCGATACAGTTATTCAATGGTGATCATGAGTTGCTTGTGACAAGTTATTGGCAAATTCTTATGGGTCTTAATTAAAAAGTATAATAAGTACAATTTTAATAACATCGATGAGGATGTCTGATGTTCTTCGAATAAAAACTAGATGAATATGAAAAAAAAATCATACCTGACGTATTTGTAAAAATATAAAAGGTTTTTGTATCATGTATTTAAAAAAAATCGGTCCTTCGAAAAACCATCAATAAAATCCCAAAAATATCGGACACAAAAAAAAACCCAGTCTCGACCAGTGTACCCACCACGCGTTAACGCTTCGCATGGACCAGTCGAGATAGTGACTCTACGACGAGACTCAGACGCGACCATCGCGGCGGCTCGCGAGACATTCTCCATCTCTCTCGGGAGTCTGGAGGAGGCCGTGCGGTCTCTGGACGAGGCCAGCGAGACCCCGGCCTTCGCCACCGTCGGCAAAAAGCCCGCGGTGCCGAAACGACGACCTCTGTCTATGACAGGTAAATTGGGTTAGTTTGGTTGAGGGTTTTGGAGATTACAGGACGTTGCAGGATGCAGGTCACACTAGGGAAAGGGAAAGGGAAAGGAAAGGAAAGGAAAGGAAGTTTGAATAATGAATAATATTGGAATCCTCTATCGTACGTCGTAACCATACTCTTAAGTTCATAAAAATGATAAGTTTAATAAAAAATAGTATTCATTTTTAGAAGTAGAAAACTATCTCACTCCAGACGTCGAACATTCGAACATTCAAAGTTCGTATCGTTTCATAGAGTAACCCCCCTTATTAAGGCTGATTTTAGAGTCACGCTGACCGCGCGCTGACTGTCAGCGCTGACAATTACGCGTTGTTCTAAAACGTTGTTTAGAAGCTCATACATCTCAACTGTCAGCGCTGACGGTCAGCGCGACTACAATAGTGACTCTAAAATCAGCCTAATACTGAAGCTGGTATGAGGATGGTGTGATGAAGTATGTTTGTGTGATCAGCGACGGTGTGGTCTCGTCGCGGCTCGTCGAGTTCTCTGGGCAAGCCGCCGCCGCCCGTGCGACGATCCTCTTCCATATCCAGACCACAACGACCGCCGTATGTGCAAGTAAGTAAATTAAATATAATATAGTGACTTAGAATACATCTTGTCTCTAATGGGAGGGCCGAATCAAATCTTTACTAATATAAAGCTAAAGAGTTTGTTTGTTTGGACGCGCTCAGGAACCGCTAGTCCGATTTAATAAAAAAAAAATTGTGTTGGATAGTACATTTATCGAGAAATGCTATAGGCTATATATCATCAGGCTATGACATATAGGAGGGAAGCAGTGGTGACATTTCTAGCAAATACGAGGAAATTTTATTCGTTTTTCGATTATATGATAGTCGGAATTGAACACTTTGACCCCCATTTTGACACGAGTATCTGCACCCGGGCGGAGCCGGGCCCTACCGCAATAGTGAATAATCAAAGCGTTGCTAAATAACCCGACGCGACTGCCAAAATGGTTACGGTTTTCGCGGGTTCAACACCCAGAGCACACCTTTGACTTATTTCGGAGTCATATGTGTGTTGATAGTCGATCACCACGCACTACAACGGTGAAGGAAAGTTTTTTTATAAATATTAATTTAAACCCTTGCGTACCATAGCCGCATTAAAAATAAAAGATTGTACATTATTTTTTTTTAGTAAAAAACTATGTATTTACCACCCAAATACTATAATAGGAAAAAAATACCAAAACAATTCACATCGTATTTTTTCCAAAATTTTCTAATTACATTGTTTCGAAGTCGCTTAAACTACCACCCGGCTTCGTTTTCGGTAGCAGTCTTGGTATATCTTGTATATGAATTTATTCCTTTAATCACAGGCCAACACACAGAATGCAGGCATGGCGCCGACCGATACGGACAACTTGCCTCCGCCGCCCGCCTTCCTACTGCAACCAGACAGCGACGCGGCTAATGGTAAATATTACATATATACATACATGTATACATAAACACACGCCTTTTTCCAAGAAGGGGTAGGTAGAGGTGCTGCCACAACAGACACGTTACGCCTTGTGTGTTCCGTCTTACGATGTGATAAAATGGTGTTATAGTCGTATCGCCATTCATTGCAACCAACAGTTTTTCCCTCCACAGCCCAATCATCAATAAACGTAGCCGAGACAGTAAAACAACTGACAGAGTTGAAACATACTCCAGCCTCACCCGGCCTCGTCCGTCGAAGCGTTCAGCAACTACAGAACACACCGCCCTCCCTCTCCACCTTTAATACCCCCCTCCATAATCCCCCCCTTCAAAACACCCCCCTTCAAAACTCCCCCCTCTCCAAGACAACACTACAGCAGTCCAAGGTCAATTTCTCCTCGTCCACCAGTATCAACAGCACAGGGAATTTGAACCCTATTTACGGACAGACAGGGCACAGAATTGTGTCGTACGTGGAAAATGCGAGGAAGAACAGCCTGAATAGCTCCAGTTGTGATCTTTTCAGAGATGTTAATGCGGGTGAGTGTTTGATAGATGTTTTTTTGTTTGAGAAAATGTTTGAGTTACTTTTTATGTACTCTGGTATATGCTGATGTCACTGGTCTTTCAGTCCAAAATTTTCACGTACTTTGATAGGGTTAGTTCCTTAACAAATCCTATTTAAGACACTGACTGTGATACGATAGGCTAAAAGTCCGACCCCCAAAACAGACCCCGAAAGAGACGTTTGTGTGGCGAATAAGACACTGCTTGTAAATCGAGGCTGCGGTTTAGATCTCTGCATCGAGGTGAAAGATCCACAAATTAATTATCTCCTGGGTGTTATGAGATTGAAAATTCCTCTGTAGTTACCATAACCAGTTAAATACCACAACACGTGACTTAGGCTCAATTGCACAAACTAACTTTGCCAATACCTTTGACCTTGAAAATGTCAATCCCATACATTAGCAAGGTCAAATGCGTCTCAAATGTATGGCGATGACATCAAAGGCAAAGGTATTGGTAAAGTTAGTTTGTGCAACGCAGCCTTAGTATCTTACTATGGGGTCAGGACTATGCGTGTGCCTTTTGAGTGTATTTTTTAGTGTTCATTTGTCTTCTCAGGTATATACGCTGAAGGCAAAGGCTCACAAGAGTCAAGTCCGTCGACTCCACTCTACGGAGACACTTCATTCTCCAGTTTTGGACCTCGAGTGTCCAACGGATCGCATTATGGACAGACTGGTATGTATAAATTATTTTATTAAAGCCTTATAGTTAGTTAGTCATGTATCATTTTTCGGAGTGAAGGACATTGTAGCCAGAGTAACTACTGGACATATAGAGACTTAGCATCTTATGTCTCAGGATGGCGAGCGCAGTGGAATGCCAAAAATTGCTATGTAATTCAAGGTGGCAATCAATGCAATAAAAAATGCTGCCATACTCTCGGAGTGTGTGGCCTTAAAACAGAAGCTTGCAGATCTGTAAAGTACCATAATAAATAAATAAATAACGATACGACCGCTCATAAACAGGAGTAGAACCAAACACCTTATATTACAAAGCTTGGCATTCCCCTGCGCTCGCTATCCTGAGACATAAGATGTAAAGACTCAGTATGTCCAGTAGTTACTCTGGCTACAATGTCCTACAAGATCATTGAAGGCCATGCTACCCTTTTGTGAGAACGTTATCTCATAAAAAAGAGAGCTTGGAGCGGGTTCGTGAGTACAATGACCCAGCCCTTTGCCGCCAACCGAAGGGGTGAATGAGAACAGCTGACGATGGATCAGCCTTATGGACAAGGGGTGTCGGAATTTGACCACCATATCTCCTGCTAGACACAAGAGGCGACTAATATGAGTAATTGTGATCATAGCGGTGATAGGAGAGGTAGGCGGCAGAATTCGTGGCTTTGTGATTGTCGCGGACGCTCATCTCACTGTGGGCGGCCGTTTTTAGTCGATAGCCAGCTTAGTATTTTGGTTCAGGACCCAGCGCGGCTGTAATATCTACACGGTGAGGGCATAAAAGAAAATGCCCATTTTACTATGAAACCAAGTATCGGTGCAAAGATTTTTGTGCCTAGATGAAATCTATTGATGTATAGGGAAAAAAAATATATAAATAAAAACATTATTGTGACCCAGGCTCGGAGTTTTTGGAGAAAAGACTTGAATTCGAATAAAATTATTTTTTTTGTCTTAGTTTCTGGGAGTAAAATGTAAAATGCGATGATAATTATTTTATTCTACAAAATCTGTCCGCCGGGATAAAACAGTAAAACGTTTAAGGATAAACCGGGATTGGGATCCACAATATTTTTTATTCTCCTTTCTTGTGTTCTGGATTCGATGCTTAGACACCTTATCTCGAACGAAATATCTTGAGACATCGCGACAGTCCTCATATGTTATAACAAATAAATAATTTCGGCCAGGTTTCAAGATGCAACAAGACAAGAAGTACGCCGCGAGCAACACGATATACGCGCAGCCGTCGCAGATAATCGCCGGCTTCAACAACCTGTCGCTGTCGCTGTCGCTGCGCAAGAACATCGCCACCAGGTCGCACAGTGCTGATAGACATCATATGGAACGTGAGTACTGTTGTAGTACTAGTGTAGTAGTAACAAGTAATAAAACTGTCTGGGAATGTGCATCATATAGGACGTGAGTACTATTGTAGTCTTATGTAGTAGTAGCAGCTACTAAAACTGTCTGGGGACGTATTAATACCAACATGGCGTCCAAACAAAGTTGTAAGTGGATGCCGCCTATGGAGGGACCATTTACAGGGACCAGAAATAGTACCTACTGATATTAATTTAAAGTCGCTGAACACCAAAATATATTCACCATCAATACTATAATCTCCCCTGTTGAATATACCTTAAAACTTTAATGATTATTTTTTTTGTTAGAGTAGTTTTAATTTGCTTATAAGAATATGATATTGTAGAAATAAATAATTATGTAGTATAATATGTGTGTGTAGAGGGCGGGCTGGTGGCGTCGCTGAGTGCGAAGCTAGCGCCGCAGTTGTCGCCGCGCGCCGCACACCGCGTCACCGCCGCCACGGAAAAGGGAAAAGGTACACCATTATACTATTTGTTGTTTTATCCTTATCATCATCATCATCTTCATCATTTTTATCATCACCGTCATCAATTGGAAGTGGGCAGTGAAAACAGAAATTATGAAAGAAGAAAGAAAGAAAATATTTTTATTGACACGATTGCAATTACCTTCTCTCTCTTCAGTCGGTCCCTCATTATTGAGGATCGTGACTCTCAATTGACTTGATGACCTCTCTCCACCGGTTTCGGTCTTCTGCTTGGTGTAATGCTGCATTAATGGGGATCTTCAGTGCATTGGCAACCTGATCCACCCATCGTTTGGGAGTTCGTCCTCGTCGTCTTTTTCCCTCCAATTTTCCAACAATGAGCAGTTTTTCCAGGTTGTCTGGTTTGCGTCTAGCGATACAATTGCAATTACCTTCACAACACATAAAAATAAAAAGAAGAACAAACAAAAGGAAACAATAACATGTAACAAGAAGACGTCTCTACTTATTGCGCACGGGTAATACATAATTTTGCAAACATGCCAAAGAGCTGCCATCTCAGCATTACTGATTTGACATCAGAATAACACAGCGCATTCTAAATTTACCTGTCATCATCACCTTCATCACCATCTGAAAAGTTAGCGATCAAAACAAATATATTTTATTTTAGATTGTTGATGTTATGTCTCGTGGCATGTGGTGGCTTATAAATATTTATTTATTTATTTCTTACACTTTATTGTACTACACAAAATAAAAAATACACCACAAAAATTTTAGCCTATATTTACAGTACAATGGGCGGTCTTATCGCAGTCGGCGATATCTTCCAGACAACCTTTGGATGGACTGGAGTGAATGGAAGTAGGAAAACGGGGGTAGACAAGTCTTAAAAGTAAAAGAAGATAATGATAATAATACAGATGTATCTGTCATGTATATACAAACAATAATTAACATAATACACTACTTAAATACGTCTATACATACTTTAAAAACATATACATAAATATATAATACCTACATACATATATATAATATACTACATACAAAATATTATAATGTGCAATGTAAGACAAGAGAACAGAAAAAGGCATAGAGAGAGAAAACTAAAACTATAGGCAGTATTAGCAAGTGGAGTAATGTTCCTCAACGAGTCTTTTAAAAATACGTAGGGATTTGGCTTGACGAATCGACAATGGCAGTTGGTTCCACAAGACTAACTAGACACGACTACTGCAAACGTGGTGAGTCACACCTCTCATTTGCGTGAAGTCATATTTGTGACTGCCTCCGTGGCGCTGTCGGTTAGACAAAAGGACAAGACACCACGACTCTGTAACGAGACAATTTTTTGTGCGATTCAGAAGTATTTGTCGCAGACGAAAGTCTCTCGCATATATCTCATACAAAACTTATATATTATTAGGGGTTCTGCCCGGTTCCGCCGCAAAATACACACTTTTCAAAATGCCATTTAGAATATCCACCAATCGGACCACGAAAAACGAATAACATTCAAATTTCATTACTGCTTCGCTTCTATACTTCATAGCGTGGTGATATATAGCCTATAGCATTCGTCGACAAATGAACTATCTAACATAATAATAAACTTTCAATTCGAATTAGTAGTTCCTGAGATTAGAGGAAACAAACAAACTCTTCAGTTTTATATGTTAGTATAGATATAGCTTAGCATATTGTGAGGACTATGTATTAGGGATGAGATATACTTGCAAAAATAAGTACCAGGGCTTCTAAATACGAGTACGTAAAAATACTAGGGTTCAAAACCAGGTTTTAAAATACTTCAAAGTATTTTGATAGTAACGTAAGGTAAAGTAAGGCAACCCTTCGCGTCCCAGCCGCGGCGTCTATAAAATACTTGCATAGGAATTCAACCCGTATTCTATGATGTATAAGGAGCAAAATAGTATGAATAAAAAATACTTTGAAGTTCAAAGTATTTGTTATTGACAGATACGATTATGGTTCTTATTTATATTAAGTTATGGATCGTTTTCCTATGCAAGTATTTCCATGTGCAGTTTCCAGAGCTCTGCGCATCGACGCATTGGCAATACTTTCATACTTGTAAGTATTTTTTGCTCGTACCAGGGCGCCGTACTTCGAAATGAATACTTGGTATTAAAAGCTGGTATCGTAAATACGTCTCATTTTTACCATGTATACGTATAACAGCTATACATATGTGTGTGTGCAGGCGCGATGTCGTCGGCAGTGCAGCCCGCGTTCCTGGACAAGTTGTCGGCCACCATCCAGCAGCAGCGCCGCCAGCTCCACACGGCGCGCGCCGCCACCGTCAGGGAACTCATCAACTCGCACGCACAGGTATACACTCTTATACATTTTATTTTATTTATTTATTTATTGAACAGGAAACCTTACAGTCTTCGATCAAACATACACTAGATACAACATGAGCGCTCAGAAAATGGCACCAAAAATGAGTGCTTTAAGCACTCTTTCGCCTTCAGTCACGCACCGACCGTTGCTTCTAAAACGTCGCATAACTTAGACAATATTATGTGAAAAGCTACTTTAAGCTCCAGGAATAAGGTGGAATTTGTGTTAATATATTTGGAATATGTGTTCTTTTTGTTTACTTTTTTTCATGTCATGCATCGGTGCCACTTTTTAACATAACTTTTACAGGGAACTGTGTATCTAGTGTATATTTGATATAAGCTTACAGCTAACACAACATTTGTGAGTATTTAAAATAACTTACTAATGGCTAATGACAAGTTTTCCCATATAGTAACTGAATAAAGATAGTTGGTAAACGACTTATGGCAAATCTATGGTTCGCTCACTCATATCACACCATATACATGTTATATTCTGTTCTGTTCTGTTCTTCGTCGTAGTTGCAGGATGATAGTGTATGCAGGTCGCTTTCAAGAAGTCCATGCGGGGATCTCTGGGGAGGGTTGTGCTTCAGCTGTTGGTTTCTTGTGGCTGAAGAGAGTGAGAGAAAGAGTCACACCTCAACTCTCTTGTATTTTTTTACATCCATGCATACATACATATACAGGATATATCAAGACTCCTACCGAAAACGAAGCCGGGTGGTAATTTAAGCGAATTCAGACACAATGCAACAGAAAATGTTGGATAAAAAAGCGACATTTTTTTGTTATTTTTTTATATGGTCGTATTTGGGTGGTAAATACATTTTTTCCTAAAATAATAGTGTATACCCTTTTATTTATAACGACTCTAAGGTATAAAAGAGTTTAAATTATTATTTTATAAAAAACTATGGATTTAACACCCAAAAATGACGAAGTTTAAAAAATGATACAAAAATTGTCGCGTTTCTTTGCGCAATTTTTAGTTGCATTGTGTTTGTAGTGACTCAAACTACTATTCGACTTCGCTTTCGGTAGCAGTCTTGATATACCCTGTATACATAAACTCACGCCTTTTTCCCAGAAAGAGTAGGTAGAAGTACAACCAGGACACCCACGTTTCGTCTTGGGTATTTCGTCCCATGATGTGATAAAGGGCAAACCTAATATTCGATTTGTTTTGATAATGGTTTCTTAGATTTACGCATATGTTATACATTGAATCAAAATTTTTATTATTATTTACGTCGGGAAGTTAAAAAATGTAAAAATGAAACCAAATCTGTAAATAATATTATATTTGTTTAGATTTTGGATGTAGACAGAAAGTACTCTTATAAATATTTTCTCATACAAATGACACAAAACTGGCATGTTAGGGCTATGTATGACACTGCTGAGTTTATTTGATATTTATTTGTTTTCTTTTGTGATAGTGATCACTAATGGACTATGTTAAGGGGGGTTCTCCGATGTTCGGACATCGTACATAAAACTTCACTAATATCCCTAAAATTCTGAGAATATGATAAGTATAATACAGTATACTATTGATTTTTAGAAGTGGGAGACTTACAACTTACTTCGGACATACATTGCAATAAAAAAATAAGAAAAAGAAAGGCATCGAATATCCGAACACTCGAACTTCGTGTCGGATCACAGAGTAACCCCCTTGTGCCCTTTTAATCGTAGAAGAAATCTGGGGGGTTAAACTATAAAAACGATACGAACTTCGAATGTTCGGACGCCGTATGTAAAACTTCACTAATGTGCCTAGATACTCCACAAAATGACGGAATCCTCAATCGTACGTAGTAACCATAGACTAACTTCGAAGAAAATGATGAGTTGATGATTAAGTTTTAAAAGTGGAAAATAAGTTACTTCGGAACCTATTGAGTAACCCCCCTGTCCCATGTAGTGAGCAGTAATAGATTCATATTTTGTCTAAGAGTAAATAACTTCAGCAAGGTTTGACGTCATAAAATTAGAATTTTAGTTTTCCTTAATTCAGTGACGTCATTCAGGTGAACAATGGAATTTTATATTTTCAATGTGTCGATAAATTATTCAATTCTAATAACCTTATACTAATGTAAAAATCTTTGTGCGTATTATAAGAAAATTGTTTAATTAAACGACTAATTTGTCTAGTGGTAACATGTTAAGGATGTAAATCGTGATGTACTGGGTTCGAACCAAGGTTGGGTAATCCAATTTGTGACTTTTCGGCTTCAAAGTTGTAAATGTTGACTGTGACTCGATAAGATTGTTTATATCGCATTCCTGTTTTGCACGCCCCATCAATATACGAGTATGTCGGATGGTCGGTAATAAAACTCATTATGTTAATTATTTAATTATTATCATTACCACACGTTCTAATTAACGGATTAACGATTTATATGGAGTATCTTCGACAACTTGTTACTTTTATAATAAACACGCGTATGCCAATGTTTCACTGCTGGATCTTAAATGCCTTGACTACAGTGCGGAGGCGGATTATATTGCCAACTGTCATGCTCCCACTCGTACTCTGACTGTGGGTAGTGAAATAGAACCATAAAAGGATTTCCTTTAATAAAATTACTTCTACAACTACCCGTAGATTCCTAAGGGCCGATTTACAACTATTTAACATATGGGCTTTACATAAGAACATCCCGGCAAGTATATGTTAACTGATTGCAGACAATAGGGATGTTGACTAATTTTTGGAAATGCTTTTATTTTGTGGATAGACCTTATATCAACACGAAATAGTTTTATTAAAATATACAAAAAATGTTTTAAAAATTCCTGCTAAAACGCTCAAACCTGTCACGTGGCTAGAATCTACGTCAACAATCGTTTAAGAGTCTAGCGTTCTTTTGTTTTATTTTAATGAATGGCGAGACGAGTATGCTGTTCGCCTGATGGTAAGGGATACGACCGCTCATGGACAGTAGCAAAACCAAACACCTTGAAATACAAAACAATGCTATTCAACAATGGTATTCCACTGCGCTCGCCATCCTGAGACATAAGATGTTAAGTCTCAATATGTCCAATAGTTACTCTGGCTACAATGACCTTCAATATGAACTGTGTTTACCATCTTGGCGATATGTGATAATGGGTAATATATTAAACTTTTTAAAATATATTTATTTTATTACGAACAATAAGGTTCTCAAAAATTTGTATTAGGTTTAAAAATGTTTGTGGACCGCACAAACATTTCTTTCGGTGCGGGATCGAACCCGCGGCCTCTCGTTCCTCAGGCGGCGTCTAACCAACTGAGCCACGAAGGCTGATAAAAATGATCAGTGGTATTTTTAACAACCTTCGTCATATATAACTGATTAAAAATAATTATAGTATTTTTAATGATTTGTCCTTAAACGTTTTCCTGTTGTATCCCGGGCGACAATTTTTATAAAATATATTGCATTTCAAATAAGAATAGGAACGTCAATGACCTCTAGCTGTCAAATATCGTACGAAAAGTATGGATAACAATAACAAAATATTTACGCATCAATTTTTTTTCACATAGTCCTATTCCTAAAGATGAATTAGCTAAATAATTTGAAACAATTACAATATGTTATATGGAAAAATAAACAAGAATGATTAGTCATAAATAGTTTAAAAAATACATCTTTTCCATTTTTTATTTATTGCATGGGAAATAATTCGGCAGGAAGTAACTGTAGGACTACATTAATTATTCATTATTTTTTTTATGAAATATTAAATATTAAAAATATTATTTTCATTCAACAAAAATATTATTTTAAAAATCTTGTTTTGCTCTCCCTACCGAAATTGTGCGATTTGACAGCTATAATGAACCAATATGGCGCCAGGTCAGTCCTATTCTTATTTGAATCGCATAGTAATTATTATCAAAGGAGACGGGCGAAATTGGGCTTGACCCATGCCTGACCTTACACTTATGAAAGATTGACTAATATCTTTTTTTTTGTTTTTTTGTTTCTCATCGAAACATAATAATATGTTTTAGAATGGGAAAATTAAATTAATAATTCATTGAGTATTTAGTAGATTTTCATAGCGGCCTGTCATCACGCCGTCTTCTAATTACTGACATAAACATAGTATTATGCTGCATTTACACGCTTGGCCAACCTCGGCCAGCCTCCACCAACGCCAGCGTGTAAACGGTTTGTTTGGCCTCGCTGGCCCTAATATTTTTATTGTTGATAGCTTGAAGTTGGTAGAACCACCATAAAATTGTATTTGTATTTTGACTCACTCACTCTTGTCATCAGCCGTTGACATTTGACAATTATGTTTTATTCTTATTATTAATTACTGCCAGCACCATCGATATACCTTAAAAAGGTTGCACATGAAAAAAATACAGTTTTGGTAATTTTATTTTGTAATAAATACCGATTATCCCTTTACTCCCATTTGGCGCAAAGATTTTGATTTTTAATTTCGATATACTGGTCTCATCCCTATAAAATTAAGCATAAACCAACTCTGTAAGGCTAAGCCCAAGGTTCTATGAAGTTTCGCCCGTCTCCTTTAAATTTTGTAGAGCCGAAGACAAAAAAATGTTTTTTATTGGACTTCAAGTTCATTTAAATAAGATCTCCGGGCCTGGGTCGCAATTATGTTTATATTTATTGAAAATATAAATATTTTTCCCTACACAAAAAGTAAGTAAGTTTCATGGTAAAATGGGTATTCGACTTTGTCAAATGCTCTCTGATGACTAAAAGGTTTAGAAATACTGTTATAGATTCTAGAAAAAATCGACGAAGCATGAATTTATGCATTAATACTAGGAAAAGAATTACCACAGACTTACTTTTTCGTATATAATACAACTCATGATTTCATCATTATTACCTGTCACTAAATCAGAACGTATTAAAACACAATATGGTTTCGCGAAATTAGACTTTATTGCTTTATTATAAGTCCCAATTTAGCACAAACGATTATTGTTCATACGCTCCTGTGTTTTGAGCTAGCTCAGCCCATTCATAAAGCCAATGTACGGGGAAATAATACTACGTGCTAAAAATAAAGGGTATTTACCATGCCACTTACGCAAGTATGCGGTAATACAGAAATGTATTTGCCGCCAAAAATACCATACCAATAGTCAGAATACTTACTCAATGGAATGATGGGGTGCATCGATATTCAGGGGATAATAGGAATAAACTAAATTGGTTGTCTGGAAGACATTGCTATAGAGCGATAAGACCGCCATTTTTCCTTTTTTTATTGTTTCTGTATAGTACCTAGTTTAAGTTTGTGTGCAATAAAGATTTAAACAATAATACATTCTAAAGGGTATAAGGACTGCGACCGAAAACGAAGCCGGGTGGTAGTTTTAGTGACTACAGACACAATGCAATTAAAATGTCCCGAAAAACAAGACAATTATTTTGTGATGTTTTAAATATTATCGTGTTTTAGTGGTAAATCCATAGTTTCAGTAGTAGGAAACAAAATCGTAGCTTTTTATTGCAAAATATTTATCTCGTAATCGAATAGTATGAACATGTCCAGTATAATAAAATGTGCAGGGAGAAAATATCTAATATTTTGACCACAGCATGACAGCAACGCATGACATCAGACGCTAAAGGATCTTAGACAACCGGTTACTCAGGTGAATACACCTATACTTGTTCGTAAAATGCTTCGATCAAATATACACTAGATACAACATGAGCGCTTAGAAAATGGCACCAAAAAAGAGTGCTTAAGCACTCTTTCGCCTTCAGTCACGCACCGACCGTTGCATCTAAAACGTCGTAAAACTTTAGACAATATTATTTGAAAAGCTACTTTAAGCTCCAGGAATAAGGTGGAATTTGTGTTAATATATTTGGAATATGTGATCTTTTTGTTTAATTTTTTTAATATCATGCATCGGTGCCACTTTTTAACAGAACTTTTACAGGGAACTGTGTATCTATTGTATATTTGATCGAAGGTAAAATGACATAACTATTGTTATGTAAAACAAGTGTTGTCAAACAAGTAATTATTAAATTTGTCCAAAAGAATCAAGCAAATTCTTACCTATAATGGTACATTTTCCCGTTAAGATTTTCAGTAGTTTATTATCTATACTGTTAAGTGCTATCTGTTAAGTGCATAGTGGCCTGTTGGTAAACGGACCAGGCTCGAAACAGAACGACACGGCACATCTCTGACTTTTCGGAGTTATGTGTGTATTGATAGTCAATCACCACGCACTAAAACGGTGAAGGAAAATATCGTGAAGAAACCTGCATAACATAGTGATTTTCATGGTGTGGTGTGTAAAGTCCGCCAACCCGCACTAAGCCAGCGTGGTAGATTATATGGCCTAAACACTCTCAATCGTACTCTCACCAGCTTAGGCCAGAGACTAAGATGACCTAGTGTGGTTTGGCGCTTTTCCCATACATCGACTTGTTGCAACCGAGTCTTAGTCACTATTGTTTTGCTCGTTCAGAGGTTCTTTACACTTTCTATACAATCAACATGTTTTTATGAGTCATTATATGATAGTAAATACATTCAAGTCCTACATAGTCTAGACCTCATAGATACGTAGTGGCATAACGTCATTTGTATTAGAAAATAAGGGGATTTTGAATCTCTAACAAATATTTTGTTACTCATTTCACTACAGAAAATATTTGTCCAACACGCATATTGTTTCTTTATTTCATAGAATCAAATATTTTTTGTGCTCATAAATATTGTTTCTCAATTCCAGAGAAAAACATATTTTTTGAACAGATAAATATTGTGTCGTACATCACTCGAAACAAATATTTTTTTGCTCGCATAAATATTTTTTGAGCTCTCAAATGTATGGGTATGTATTTTTTGATAGAAAACGTAACAACGTAATACGATTGTTATTTTTCGTAATTTAATTTTATGTTTTTATGTTATCGATGTAAAATAAAATGTTGGTGTATCATATCCGTTGTGTAATTATTGATTACTGAATTTCACAATTTTAAAGCCAATATTTAATTATTGTATTTCACGGTATTATTATAATACACTAAAGCTGTATTCAAAAATCTTTCGAAAGGTACAAAACATACCGCACCTTAAGAATTAAAGTGACCTAATGCAAAAAATAAATTTTGTCTTTTAATCACATATTGGCTCAAAATGACTATCTCCATCGACCCTTAAGGGAATTGAAGGACCTAATGACGCGTGAAAGACAGAAAGATATATACTGCGGTCTTCTCGATGTATCTTCTATAAGTACAAAATTTCTTATGTTACAAATAATATAATATAATATAAATATAAATAAATAGCACCCAACAGTCACATACATAGTCCTGACCCTGATCGTGGGTATCAGGAACTATGAAATCCCAGACCCGGAAGAAATATTTGTGGTTCACACAAACATTTCTCTCGGTGCGGGGATCGAACCCGCGGCCTCTCGTTTCACAGGCGGCGTCTAACCAACTGCGCCACGGAGACTGTCATTAAATCTTTAATTAAAGTTTCCCAAAATATTTTTTTGTTAGGTATCTTTAATTCTAAAGGTGCGATATTGACATTTTATTTCTTTACTTATTAAGTTATTAATCCATTCTTTCCTTGTATAAACAAATATTATTATCTGTTACAGCCCGACCCTCGAGTGTGTCACACATCGCTGATGGAACAGATCAAACGCGGTGCAACGTTGCGCCGTAACCAACACTGCAACGATCGCTCCGCGCCAAAAATACGATGAACTGCAACGTGTAACGCAACACCGCAACACCCACCACTCGTCTCATCACCTACATAAAGTAAACTTTCTAAGTCTTAAGTAAGAACGCAGATATTTCAACAGAACAGCATTACAAATGACGGATCATCTACATTAAGTAAACTTTCTAAGTCTTAAGTAGAAATACAGAGATTTCAATAAAATTAACAAATGACGAATCCTCGACATTATCGATCGTTCTCTATATCCTATCTATCTTTAACAAGGTGTTAAAATAACTACCGTCACTATGTCGGTACAATTATAAGCTTCATTAATCAAAAATAGACATACATAAATTGCATCGAAATGTCAGATGAAATCTCTTGTTAAAGATAGATAGATTATAGAAAACGGCTGTAAGTAAACTTCCTAAGCCTGAAGTAACAACACAGAGATTTCAATTAAATCAACAAATGACGAATCACCCACAATAAGTAAACTTTCTAAGCCTTAAAAACAATACAGAGATTTCGATAAAACATCATGACAAATGACGAATCATCTACATTAAGTAAACTTCCTAAGCCTTAAAAACAATACAGAGATTTCAATAGAATCAACAATTAATGTCGACGAATGATGAATCATCTACATTATCGACCCTTCTCTATATTGTATGTATCTTTAAAAAGGGGTTAAAATAGCTGCCGTGACTATGTCGGTACAATATAACGATTCATTAAACAAAAGTAGACGTATATATTTATATAATCTAGCTGTCTATAAATATATGCACCATATCTATACATATATCTATCTATCATCCTCTATCTTTGTTAACTGCAACATAAATTGCATCGAAATATCTAATGAAATCTCTTGTTAAAGATAGATAGATCATAGAGAGGCTGTAAGTAAACTTCCTAAGCCTTAAGTAACAACACAGCGTTTTCAATAGAACAGCATTGCAAGTGACGATTCAAAGTATGATGAGTCAAAATAAAAATATTTTCGGTACACACTTTTTTTTGGAGTATATTTCAGGAGAATATTCCTCAATATTTTTAATAGTATTTAGGCATAATTTAGTATTTTGGACAAGTCGAATGAATAGCGTATTTATTTTCATTTTCTGCCAAATAGCATCAAACGTCAGCCGTATTAAAATTCATTATTGGAAAATAATACTATAAATGTTATTTTGTAAATATTGAAATCATATTGTTGTTACTTAAGCGATATATGAGTTACGACTAAAACGACATCCACTGCCTATATACAGTATGGAAACTATACTATATTTATTATACAGGTAAGTGTGTTGATTAAGGTGAATTGATATCAAACGAGATTACATGAGTCTAATCGATTTTTATATCGATTATAAACGATTAATCATAGCCTGAGGTATAATTCGCGTTAATTGATAATTAAGATTTTTTTTTCGTAATGTCTTTATTAAATATCCTTACCGTTCTTTATATTGACAGTTGATTGTTTTACGGCCGATGCCAATAATCAATCGAAAAAATCAGATTGAAGTCAATCTGTATTGTTTTCTACTTTTCGATTGGTCTCATACCATGTTGCCATAGCTTTTTCACTACTGAGATTGATTATTGGCAACATAGTATCAGAAAAAAGATGGAGCTGTCAATCTCAAACGGCAAATTTTGGATTGGGATTGTTTATTGGCAGCGGCTGATAATCAATCGTGAGCGACAAACAGTTGTGTGATCCATTGGGTGAATGACCTTAAATAACTACAGAGATAATTTAAACAGCTTTATTCATTCACAAACTAATATTATAATGAGAAATGGAGTGCTACGTGATCGGATCTACATGTGTGACATCACCGTGACTTGATTTTAATAAAAATTACATATTAATTTTATTCCGCAAACCGCAAAGATAGCATTGACAATGGAATGCTTCGTCACAGAATACTAACAGAAGTCAAGCTCCATACAAAGCGCGCGAAACCAACGCACACATACACAGCGTTCACCGACACGATATTTGAGACCAGTCGAAACCACTGCGAGCGCGGGTTTCACTCGCTTCGGACACGCATCTAGTGATATTTTTGTGCAAAGATGGAGCAAATGAATAAAAGTTATTACACTTGTACATAAAACTTCAGATTATAATCATTGAATATAAATTTCTTCGAAAAAAAAAAACAAAATTATACCTAAACTATAAAAAAAATTATGATTATTATATTAGATTATGACACACATTCTCAACGACTATATAAATAAAATTACAATTTATTCATTTTGTTATTATTATTTTTTGTATTGTATTTTAACAATCAATCAAACGATACGAGTGCTTTTACCGCGATACTTGTTTTCGCATAAGCCAGAGTTAACAGCCCTAGCGCGAATGCCGACCGTAGTGTGAGTGTGGCTACAAAAGTGAAGTACATACACAAGCTTGACTTCTGTTAGTATTCTGTGGCATTGACAATGGAATGCTTCGTTCAGTAGGTACAATCTTTATTCACTACAATTTAAATTCCATTCATTTTGAAAACACTACCTACGTAATTATATTTGTATCGCGGATAATTTACGTTACATTTTTGTGATGTGTCATTGAACCTTTGATTTTTTCGCGTGTCCTTTTATCACTTACATAGAGTCGGTTGTATAAATTTGAACTATATTCCAAAGTGATTTGGTTTATATTTATCTATCATATCATTTAAGTTACCTTGGTGGCGTAGTTGTACTACGGTACGGTTACAAAGCTGAGGTGTCGGGTTCGAATCCCGGGTTGGGCAACGTGATATTGGATTTTCTATTCATTATCAGTCCAGAGTGAGGTATTTGTGCCCGATATGGCGATAGGCTCGCCACCTATCACATCGTGGGACGGAACATACAAGGCGAAATGTGGTTGTCCAGGCACCTCTGCCTACCCCTTCTGGGAAAAAGGCGTGAGTTTATGTTATGTATGTATTTAAGACCACGCTAGCCTAGTATGGATTGGTAGATTTTACATACATTTGAAAGATTTTCAAGTATGCAGTTGTCCTTTTGATAATTTCTTTCAAAATTGGAATTAGTGATATGTCTCGGCTCAATTTTCAGTAGTGTACTTCCTGTGGATGGAGAGATAGAAAGAGAAAGAGAGAGAGAGAGAAACAGAAAGGGAGAAAGAGATATATAGATCGGTTCTCGCTGGTCGACCCCATTATGTCGATTATATATTTAGATATATACAGGATGAATCAGCGGTGCAACCATACCGCTGTACAACAGCGCCACCGGAGAAGTCAAAATATGATGAAGATGACGACATATTTGTTACTGACTGTTTCCAAAAACTGACAATCAGTCATCAACAAACGTGACCAAAAACAATGTCGTGTCATAGAAATTGTATCGCAATGATTCAATGTAATCTAATGAATTTGTGTGTTATTTTTGTGAATTGCATTGAAAAGTACTTAAAACCGTCGAATAATTAGCCATACTTAATAATAATAAACCACAAATGTTACTTCTTTAGGAATCGGTACTAAAAAAGGAAAACGGAAATATTATGGAGTCATATTGTTCGTAAAAAAATAAATAACACCCAACGGTCACATACATAGTCCTGACCCCACACTAAGATCGAGTCTTGTGTCGTGGGTATCAGGAGCTACGAGAGACTTTTCGGTCTCACAAACACCCAGACCCGGAAGAAATATTTGTGATCCGCACAAACATTTCTCTAGGTGCGGGGATCGAACCCGCGGCCTCTCGTTTCACAGGCGGCGTCTAACCAACTGCGCCGCGGAGGCTGTCGATAAAAAACTTTATAAGCATTGTCACTATTAATAGTCTATTATTTTGTGTGCGTATAATACAGATTATATAATACTAGAAGTCCGGTCCGGTTTTGCTCGGGTGCAGATACTTGAATCCAGTCCACTTTAGAAATACTGGAATGTTTCCCGAGACAACTGTTATAAATATTTAAATTCAACATTACTGCCGTACTTTTAACGTTCTATACCATTGGTTACTTCCGCGCACATCATACGGAAAAAAAGATAAAATGTAGCTTATATGTTAACCTGTTAACCGGGCAAAACGTATAAATGCGTCAGGCGCAAACAATATCGGGTACGGGTATGACGTATGAACACGTCCTCAAAAATAAATGTGCGCCCTGGGGCCCTACTATATTCATCCGAACGAACGAAGTTCGAAACTCCGGATAATCGCAGTTTATATACGATACGAATGTACCTACATATACTTATGGTCGTAATTGACTTATGGTTACGATGTACGTTATACAACTTCGAACTTTTACAGAGTAGATACATTCGTATCGTATATAAACTTCGATCGTCCGAAGTTTCGAACTTCGTTCGTTCGTTCGTTCGGATGAATATAGTAGGGCCCAACTTCGTTCGTTCGTTCGGATGAATATAGTAGGGCCCCCGGAACGGACAGGACGTGCATTCCTCGATCCACTATGATATTACGTCATCGATGCGTGTCTCGTTATGAATTGACATGTCCTAGCGAAACAATACGCGCCCGGTACATGTTGCATAATTTGAACGGGAACTCCCCGGTTAACAGGTTAATCCAGGTTGTCAGATTTCTTCATACCAAATTTCATTAATATTGGTCCAGTGGTTTGAGCGTGAAGGGAACAAACACAAGCTTTCGCATTTATAATATAAGTAGGATTAATCAAAACTGGTGGTAGGTTTCTCATATGTGAGAGGCCATCTGGGTGGGTACCACCGCAGTGTCTATTTCTCCCGTCAAACAGCAGTGTAAATGCACTGTTGTGTTTCGGATTGAAGGGCATTGTAGCCAGAGTAACTACTGGACATATTGAGACTTAACATCTTATGTCTCAGGATGGCGAACGCAGTGGAATGCCAAGCATTGCTTTGTAATTCAAGGTGTTGTTTGGTTTTACTACTGTTCATGAGCGGTCGTATCGCTTACCAACAGGCGAACGGCATACTCGTCTCGCCATTCATAGCAATAAAAAAAATTACAATCGAAAGTGCAGTAAACAAATCATCAAGTGTATTAGTCCCTATGTCTTGCTAACATAAACAAAACATGCGACACTTGCTGACTAATCGATTTTTGTAGTTATGAATCAATTATAAAGTGAATACAATCAACAGTCACATACATAGTCCTGACTCTACACTAAGATCGAGTCTGTCGCGTATCAAAAACTACGAGATGATTGACGTATCAACGTCATAATGTTTGATTTGAAGGGTGGTTATAGATTAGGTGGGACTAATATAAAAAATATCCTTATCAAAGAAGTGTTGCAGTTCTATTTCCTTATTCTGAATTGTATTGTCGGGGATGTGTATATTATGTTACAGATCGCCTTCGTATTCTGTATCATCTCATATACGTCCAATTACAGGCCACTGGCCTCCTCTACAATCACGAGTACGATTGAGAGTGGTTGGGCCATATAGTCAACCACGCTGGCCTAGTGCGGGTTGACGAACTTTACATATAATAGAAATGATTACAAATCGCTATGGTATGCAGGTTTCCTCACGATGTTTTCCTTCACCGTTACAGTGAGTGGTGATTGACTATCAATACACACATGACTCCGAAAAGTCAGAGGTGTGTCCTGGGATTTGAACCCGCGACCACCGTGGACATGTTGGCAGCCACGTCTTGTCCGTTTATCAACATGCCACCACGTAATAAACGCATACGTATGCATGACGTCATGTTGTTCCTATTGTTTATTATATTCAGGTTGCTTGAAAATCTTCAATGATTTGTCATTACTGACGTTTCTAATGACGTAATACTATGTATGTCCCTTTTCAGGGCACTTGTTTACTATTGGGTGGGGGTTAGGCCGTAGTCTGCGATGGTTTGCGTATAGGTAAAGTCCTACACATTAAATTCTAATGCGGAAATCAAGTATGCAGATTTACTTTTATTTTTCTTCAGTAAAATAATATTAGTGAATTTCACGTCCATAGCTATAATAGTTTCGGATGTGCGTTGATACGTCAGTCAGACAGACAGTCAGTCAGTCAGTCGGTCAGTCAGTCATTTAGTCAGTCGGTCAGGTTCCTCTTTTATATATAGATGATAGTTTTAACTCGACCACTTTCTAATTAGAGTAGGAGACGAAAAGTGACTCCTAGAAATTCATAAATCAGTCAGTCTTCCGTTCTCGGATTCAAAACAATGTCTACGTCAAAGTTTGTTTACAAAAGTTTCATTGCTACGTCAGTGGGCGGGGCAAACTCCATCCGGGCCACAAAGCCATCAATGTAAGTCACAAACAAGAAACCAAGACATTCGCATTGCTTCCAGGAATTCCTTGCGCTCCCAATAAAATACTGCGGAGTAAAGATGTAGGAAAATCGTACGCGGAAACCCTTACGTCACAAGAAATTTTAATGCGCAGAGGAACGGCACGTGGTTTTACAAAAACAAACTAGTTGAGTAAATAAACATTCTTCCTACAATAAGGAGGTAAATTCCACGCACCCTGGGCTTAGGATAGCGACCATCTTATAACATACATACATACATATTGCCATACTGTATATCAGCCCATATACGTCCCACTGCAGGGCACGGGCCTCCTCTACAATCTAGAGTACGATTGAGAGTGGTTAGGCCATATAGTCCACCACGCTGGCCAAGTCCGGGTTTGTGGATTTTAAATACCATAGATTTCTTACGAATTCGCTATGGTCTGCAGGTTTCCTCACGATGTTTCCCTTCACCGTTATCGAGCGTGGTGATTGAATGTCAATACACATATGACTCCGGAAATTCAGAGGTGTGCCCTGGGATTTGAACCCGCTACTACTGTGAACATGTAAGCAGCCGAGTCTGGTCCGTTTGCCAACAGGCCACCACGCCCTATAATTCATATTATTATTCTGTTTTTGGGATTACGAAAAAATATTTTCGCACAATACAATGGAAATCACTTGGAAAACTTATTTTGTTAGTATCAATATGTATGTCATTATTTTTCAATCCTTATAGTGGTGTATTGTTGGAAAATATTTTAATAACAAATAATGAACACCACGTAATTGTAGAAAATATAAAATACCCTTCTTGATATCAAAGTCGATAAATTCGATTTAAAAAAACCAATTCAGTTTTGATATGGAGTGGTGCTGTGGAACCTTGTGTTTTTAAATTTTTTTAAAAGATATCCTTCCTCCAATTGAATACCACCACTTTTGGTTTTGTACCCGCGAATACAGCATCATGGGTTCTTTAGTGCAATGTTTACGTATGGTAATGTCCTGTTACGTAAACTAGCAGTTGTAGGAAATTGTGACGTCACAAGTCATTGAGAACGCGCGAACTTGCGTTTACACTATTGGCCGAAATGTTTACAATATGGCGGCGCCTTGTATCTCGCTCGCACTACTAAATAATAGGCTATTTGACTATATACACAATATTGACTTATTTGTTTCCATCCGTGTAGATTATTTCATTTTAAAACAAATTTCATTATCATACATTAAAAATATTGTATACTTTGGCTAAAAACCACAATTACAATTTAATTTATTTTCAGTTCGCGCCACGTGATCGTAAACGATTTTGATTGGCTATGACGTCACGCATTAGCATGAACTACTCATGTACAGGAAATGAATGGGATTGATAACGGCAAATATACTAATTAAATATTAAAAATACCTTTAAAACGCATTATTTGACATTTATACCCGTGAATTAATAGTATTAACATGTCCAATGTAATAAAATGTGAAGAGAGAAAAATAATTCAATTTTTTTTGACAAAAACTCATTCGGACGATTGATTGATTATTGGATTTGACAGTGAAATTATTCAGTGTATTTTGTAAATTTATTTTTAAATGATACAGATACAATAATTAAAAATAACCTTGATTTGTAAGGTCTATAGACCCCACTTCATAATGTGGCATGGTTTCCATAAACTAGTCAAATAGTCTATTGTGGTTTTTGTTAACATAATTCGTGATAATTTCTCGGTTAGAAACAGGAATGTATTATAAATGCCTTTAATGAACATATATCTGCCATTAGCTCTCTCAATATATTTTAAAATTATTAATTAATATTTATGGAATTATGTATCAGGAAAAAGGCATACATATGTTATTATTATTATTATGTAAGAGAATTTTAAATGCAAAAAATATGTAATACTACATATGTTAATTCCCAAAAGCCATTGTACATATCAAAGTAAGCACACTTAGTATGAAAAACCGGAGGCTAAAATATATTAATGGGAAAGGTTCATTAGAACGATCACTTACCATCAGGTGACCTGTTTGCTCGTTTGTCGAAACTTTACAATAAAAAAAATTACACATACGATCCTCGACAGTCTTAAATCTTTAATAGTTCACATCAGAAATCAATAGGATATGTTTTTTATGGCAGAGTGACAATAATGCATTTGACAGAACAGTAGAGTCAAGATTGAGTGGTAAGATGGTTCTCTAACCTCTCGTCGTAATCAAGCCACTATGATTGTGTCCGTATATACACAAGTGCCTTTGGATTACGGACTAGACACGGCTGCCAAAAAGTTCACAGTGGTCGCGGATTCAAATCCCAGGGCACAACTCTGACTTATCAGAGTCATGTGTGTATTGATAGACAATAACACGCACTGAAACAGTAAAGGAAAACGTGACGAAACTTGAATAATATAGCGATTTGTAAGAATTTCTATGGTATGTTAACTCCGTAAACCCTGACTAAGCCAGCGTGGTATATATGGCCTAACCCACCTCGTACTCTCGATTGTAGAGGAGGTTCGTGCCCTGCAGTGGGCGTATATGAGTTGACACCGGGATACACAAGTGAACCTGAAAAGTGACTTACGTTTGTCTCTATGTAGGATCCATAACAACTATGTATCGTGGGCTTTATCCAGGCGGATATCAATATCATATCCATCAGATATTGCTTATACTCCGACCCCTGCACATCGACATGTTAAATAAATTATAGCTTAAAAATACTAGAAAAACTTGCTTTTATATACGATCCAACTAAAAAGTAAAAAATAATTGATAAGTTTAAGATTAGAAAATGGAGTAAAATACATGCATTTTATTGTTACAAAGCGTGGGGTGCTGAAGAATCAGTAATTGTAATAACATACATACATACCTACATACCTACATACCTACATACATACATACCTACATACATACCTACATACATACATACCTACATACCTACATACCTACATACCTACATACCTACATACATACATACATACAGGTGAAGTTAATAAAAGCGTATTAAAATAGTTACTTATCCAGCCCTGATTGATGAAGTTTTCGACACTTTCGTTTCACATAAAAATGTACATTACTAAAATACAAATGTTATTTAAACAACGCTGCTAGCTTTCAAAATATGGTATCACAATATAATTACATTGAATAAAATTATTGAATTATTTCAAAATTCAATTAATTGACATCCTCCGTGGCGCAGTTGGTTAGACGCCGGCTGTGAAACGAGAGGCCGCGAGTTCGATCCGCGCATCGAAACAAATGTCTGTGTAAATCACAGGTATTTGTTTCGGGTCTGGGTGTTAAGAGACCGAAAAGTCTCTCGTAGTTTCTGCTACAAAGACTCGATCGATCTTAATGTGGGGACAGGACTATGTATGTGACTGTTGGGTGTATTTATTTATTTAGTATCATGTTTTTGGATTGATCGTACACGTGCCGTGTGCAGTCGTGGGCAGGTTTTCCCCCTATGTGCTGTTAGTCCTAGGTCAACCAAGCGCCGGTAAAGTAATCATTTATAATGTGTGAATCCTCATTCGATGGACGTTGATCTGTTAGTCATGTGCTATGTCCTTTTTGGATTACACGTGCTATTAATGCTTATGTCATAGAACTTATGGGTTTTTAGTTTGTATCCACTTATATACAGGGTATATCAGGACTGCTACCGAAAACGAAGCCGTGTGGTAGTTTAAGCGACTTTAGACAAAATGCAACAGAAAATGTTGGAAAAAAAATGATTTTTTTTTTGTTATTTCTTAAATCGTATTTGGGTGGTTAATACATTTTTTTCCTACAATAATAGTGTATATCATTTTATTTATAAAGACTTTTAGGTATAAAAGAGTTTAATCTATTATTTTAGCAAAAACTACGGATTTATCACCCAAAAATGACGATATTTAAAAAAATTATAAAAAAAAGTTTCTTAGCAAAATTTTTAGTTGCATTGTGTTTGTAGTCACTAAAACTACCACCCGGCTTCGTTTTCGGTAGCAGTCTTGATATACCCGGTATATAACTACCAAACTGGAGACAAAAAACTTTTTTATATATCATAGCCTTTTGGCTTTTAAAAATCACGATAAGATTTAAAAAATTGAGATAAATAAAAAAATATTAACTCGGGACATGTGTTTATGGTCAAATTATTTAAAACTGTGTTAATTTGTGTAAAGATAACCACTGTCCTAATGTTTAAACCATATTATACATTCATTATTAATTAAATGTCAATAAATTTTTATAAATTAATTTATTTAGTCCATGATCCAACTCATCTCAATTGTATCCTGCCGTCAACTCATCAAAAATCGAAACAAGTAATAATTATTACAAAAACAATGCTTTGTCGGTATTTCGACGAAACTTTTTGCTTATCATCCTTTTTGCACACACAGCATGACTTTACAAAATATCATAATACATTAGAGAACCTTACTTGGTGTGAATAACCTATTGCAACAAAATATAGGTAAAAATGATTCATAAAAACCACATACAGATATGGTAAGAAAAATTGTTGTTACACTATATTGTTGTTATAGTATGCATCATTTCTTTATTAGGTTGTTAGTCAAGACAATGTAGAAAAATTACTTTTGAGCTAACACATTCCGGGTTTGCTAAAAATACAAGGTATATCAAGACTGCTACCGAAAACGAAGCCGGGTGGTTTAAGCGACTGCAGACACAATGCAACAGAAAATGTTGCAGAAAAGCGACGATTTTTTCTGTTATTTTTTTTCATATGGTCGTATTTGGGTGGTAAATACATTTTTTCCTAAAACAATAGTGTATACCCTTTTATTATTAAGACACTAAGGTATAAAAGAGTTTAAATTATTATTTTAGCAAAAACTATGGATTTACCACCCAAAAATGACCATATTTAAAAAAGGATAAAAAAAATGGTCGCGTTTCCTTGCAAAATTTTTAGTTGAATTGTGTTTGTAGTCACTAAAACTACCACCCGGTTTCGTTTTCGGTAGCAGTATTGAGATACCCAGTATATAATTATATAAATAATACAATTACAAATTAAACTGTAAATTCCATATATATTGAAGACAAAAAAACATATAGTCGAATTGAGAACCTCCTTTTTTTGGAAGTCAATTTAAAAGAACTTAAATCCACATCCAGATTACTCCAGGTAATCTATTTCCAATTAATTTTAAAATTAGCATCTGTTGACCCTGATATAAGTATCCAAAAATTACCTTTATTTTTTTTTTATTTTAGCTCTTATGATTTGTTAGGCATTCCTCTTTGTTCACGCAATTATAATCAAATTGTGCGCTATATTTAAAAAATAACTTATCGACAGTTAGTTAAGCCTGTTTGAAGGACCTAATTAAAACTGTTGCGTTTCGGTTTGAACGACATTGTAGCCAGATTAACTACTGGATATATTGAGACATCTTATGCCTCAGGATAGCGAGCGCGGTGGAATGTCAAGCATTGCTTTTTAATTCATGGAGATGTTCGGTTTTGCTACTGTTCATGAGCGGTCGTATCGCTTACCATCAGGCGAATTACATGCTCGTCTCGCCATTCCGTGACGTAGTAAAAAAAAATGGGTATTCATGATGTAATTTTATCATTATCCTCTGTGTCATCATGTGGGAGTTACTGGGAACGGTTTCCAATCATCGTGACGTAGAATGACATCATGAAACACGAAGCTGTTGCACGTGTGCAAAATAAACATTATGAATAAACAAGTACCCTTTTAAAATTTGTAATAATGGTAAATAAATAAATTAATACCAGATCGTGTCTGTAAATTTTCTGACCCATGTATTTTTAGCTGTCAATTATCCCTTTAACGATAAAGGAAAATAAGTAAACATGGTTACACACATACGTACTAAATCGACACGCCTATATCCAATAAGGATAGGAATAGACTACGAATCGCTGCTTAATCGACACTGACATTCCATTTTCTATGGTATGTGAAAAAAGCCAACTCGTAATTGGTCGGCGTGGATTATGATTCAAACTCTCAAAGAAAAGCTCGATTTATTTAAGGACCTTCGCTTCTGTATCTGTATCAGCCCATATACGTCCCACTGCAGGGCACGGGCCTACTCTACAATCGACAGTACGATTGAGAGTGGTTTGCTTCGCTATTTACGATTATATTGTCTGATCTAAATTAATATTATAAAGAGGAAATATATGATAGTTTGTTTGTATTGAATATGCTCTGAATCTATTGGACCGATTTAAAAAATATTTCACCATTAGAACCCTACATTATTCCTGATGAATATAAGCCATAGAATATTTAAAAAAAAACTACACCCAGGCGAAGCCAGGCCGAGCCGCTAGTACATTATATGCTTACACTATAAATAAATACACCAAACTGTCACATAGTCCTGACCCCAAATTAAGAACAATTAAGTCTTATGTCGTGGGTATCAGAAACTATGAGAGACTTTACCGTCTCACAAACACCCAGACCCGAAATACCTGTGGGTCTCATTTGTCGCGGTGCGGGAATCGAACCCGCGACCTCTTGTTCAACAGCCAACGTCTAACCAACTGCGCCACGGAGGCTGTACACTATACATGTGTCTGGACACCGAGTTTTTTTTCTAGCTAAACATGTTTTGCAATATCGTCCAGTGACTGTGCAATGATGTAACCTTACGTCACAATATCGCGTTAACAGGAAACCTTTACGTTGTCGGTTTCGCGGTCATAGAGTTGCCATGTTTCTGATTTTATATTTATTTTAAAGAAATTAATGCTTTTTTTAAATTTTATGTTATTTTTGTATTAACTTCATTGCAAAACACAAAAAATATTGAGTTGAGCAGAAACGTGGATAAGAAATTACAAAATCAATTTGTAGTGTTTTTATTTGGCCTGTATAACCCGTGTTTCGTCATAAAAATGAGGGTCAAAATATACAAAATAATGGTAAGGAAACAATTAATAATTGAAGTAACATATATTGCTAAGCCGTGGAAAATATAGCCATAGAAAATAAATATATTATTTTGAGTTTTACCGAAACCTTTTTCCATGAAGTCCAGACAAAAAAATCCATCATTTCGAAATTACGACCATATGGATTAGAACGGGTTTTATAATTTTTATTTTAAAGTGTTAGCAACCCTAAACAACGTTGAATGCATGTTTACATTAGTGACGTAGAAGTAGGCAGTCACGTAGGACATATTATGACGACATAATAGGCCCTTAGAGGAAAGTTTTCAATAGTCGGTGTCACGGCCTATCCTGTGACGTAAAACTTAGACAAACAAAAGTAGGAAAATGTGACTTCGATACACGGAAGTCAATAGTGAAATGCGAAGAAGCTGTTATGTTATTTTTTCCTGGTTTAGTTGAATTTGGCATAGTTGGAATGATTTGTACTATTTTTGAATAACTAAATAAATAAACCTAACAAGCTGGCATGGCTGGCCTTGTGGCCTGGGAATCGGAAAGTATGAGACATTTTACGGCCAAATACCTACACACGAGAAAAATACCTGTGCATCAGACAAATATTCGTCATTGTACGCGGATCAAATTCGTAACCTCTCGTTTTACAACCGGCGCTCATGCTGCGTCATAGATGCTGTCAAAAATATAATTTAATTAATTATAACGGTTTTGAAAATTTTGATTTTCCGCCACCGACGTATTTTTAAATAGCAAACAAAGTCACGGGCATTTAGTTTGATATGACTAAGAGTAACTCAATACCTGACCTTTCAGTTTTGAAAATGCGTGAGTGTTGCGTTACTTAGCATGGCTTTGTTTGTGATGAAATACATCATACATAAACATTTACCCTTTCCCTGAAGGGATAGGCAGAGGTTTTATCAGGACATCAACGTTTCTCATAGTTCTTTTTGACCCATGATATTAAAGGACGAGCCTATCGCCAAATTGGACACAAATTCCTGAGTCTAGGTTGATAATGAATAGAATAATCCAATATCACTTGGCCCGACCCGGGATTCGAGACACCCTGGGAGACCCCAGCATTGTAATCATACCATAGTACTTTATGCATTTTAATATACAACCACAAAAATTCAATATAACTGCCCGACCCGGTATACGAATTAGCACGGTAGCATAACTGCGTCAACGATGCGGTCAAAATATATCATTTTCCTTAAGTTCTTACACCAGTCTCGACAGCATTGTGGTTTCATATCTGCAGTAGTTGAAATCATGCATTGTGTTACCTACAGGCAAACCAAATCACACCTTAAGATACCTAAAGCTAAAGATACCTAACTAAAAAGTCATATTTTTTGGTAAACGTTCATTAAAGATTTGTAACATGAGAAATTTTGTACTCATGGAAGATACATCGAGAAGACCGAAGTATACATCTTTCTGTCTTTCACGCGTCTATAGGTCCTTCTTTAAGGGTCGATGGAGATAGTCATTTTGAGCCAATATGTGATTAAAAGCCAAAATCGTTTTTTTTGGATTAGGTCACTTTAATTCTGATAGTGCGAAATATCGGACACCTGCCTGCAAAGTAGGACGAATTGTTTAAGGTTGCAGAAAGTCGCTGGATGCAGGCCTAATGTTACGATCTACAATCGTTTTTTACCGTCATTTTATAGCGTGACATTAGGATATCTTACATATACTCGTTGGCAAGATTTCACCACGGAATTATAGATCATTAAAAGGACCTCATAATCTCTTTACTAAAATACAAATTTAAATGTAAAAATAAACCTTGTATTACAAAAAAATATTAAAAATAAATAATTGTCAAAAAATTGCTCGTTATTGGGTGTTCAGTAGTTGGCAAATTTTAGTTCGACCGTGAAACTGATAACATAGTTTTCCTGTGAAGAACACTCGGTGATGTGAGATGACGTGATCTAGGTATAGCTACGTCACAATATGACATCATCACTACATAGTATAAAACAAAGTCGCTTTCTCTGTCCCTATGTCCCTTTGTATGCTTAAATCTTTAAAACTACGCAACGGATTTTGATGCGGTTTTTTAATAGATAGAGTGATTTAAGAGGAAGGTTTATGTGTATAATACGTGCATATTATTGTACAGAAATCTATATGCACCCGGGCGAAGCTGGGCCGGGCCGCTAGTCATAGATAATTTTCTCGGTTGCTTTATGCCTAACGTCTTCCTACTTTGATCTACATACACATACATAAGCTCACGCCTTTTACCCAGAAGGGGTAGGCAGAGGTGCCTGGACACCCACATTTCGCCATGTATGTTTCGTCCCACGATGTGATAGGTGGCGAGCCTATCGCCATATCGGGCACCAATTCCTGACCCCGGGCTGACAATGAATAGAAAAATCCAATATCACTTTGCCCGACTCGGAATTCGAACCCGAGAACTCAGCTTTGCAAGCGTACCTTAGTACAACTACGCCACCGAGGCAGTCTTTGATCTACAACCACTAATGATTACCAATTTAGGCATTTATGGATCTCTAGGCATTATTGTTTTTGTCGGTTATCACCTTTCGTTATGTGAAAGTATGATAATCAGGAATTCCAACAAAAATATTTGTATGAGAATTTAACTCAGGCGAAGTAAGGCGGAACCTTTAGTATGATATCAAAATTCACCTCAATTAAGCTCTTACATGTAATTAATATCTTTTGTTATCTTTATCTAACTTTATACATAAGAGTGTAAAGAAACTTATCTCCTTTTTATGAAATTCAATATCTTTTACATATTTTGAATAATTAAATAAGTCAAAAACATTTGGTATGGATCTCTCTTTTTACGAATTTAAGACAGATCTTGACCATAGAAAAATACATTTGCTAGGAAAAGAAACAGATAAAAAAATAAAGAAATAATTCCAACTAAATATTAAAATGTGTATACTGATTTCATGTACTGCGTGGTTTTCTAAGCGTTGTAATGTACAGATTTGTTAATATATTTAGTATATTACTTTGGAATGTATGGTAAATACAATATTAATGACTATTGGACAATAGTTTGTAAGAATTGTATAAGGTAACATATCGGATGTAGCGACTGATCAATTTCAAATAAAGACATACAAATCAGAAATCCAAGAATTTTCTCTAATAATTTGTATACTGAATTTAGAAATTTGTAAAAATGTAACAAAATAGTCGCTGAATCAATGAAAATTATAAACTACATAATTATACGCCTAATAAAGAAACATTTTAAAGGAAAAAAAAAAAACAAAATTTAATCCCAGCCACTATATCCGATGTGTTTAAAGTGTATTTAAATGTAAATTATTACCAAAATTATTCAATTATGATAATATGTTTCTACGAAAAATCGCTTGTTACTACGACGCAATGTTCGTCCATCGTGGACATTAGAAAGAGTAACAACTGTGACATATTACTAAAATCTAAAGACTTGTCCTTTTTCTATGACGTGTAGATTTCTATAACGATTTTAGAAAAATATTGTAGGACACACGAGGGCGCTTTAAGGGGGTAGCTTATTTCCAAAACCCCCACCCTCTATTCGGACTTTTAACCCCTCTAATACTTGTAATAAGGTGTTAAAATCTGACACGTATCTATTAGAAAAACTTTTTTAAAGTATTAGGCTAAAATATCGTTGCGTGTAACTGTTGCTGCAACAAGAGAAATCGTTTGTAAGTGCCACTTCGATGGATCGTAACCAAATACGAAATTCTTGTAAAGCAAAGTTAGATCAGCAATAGTTGCACGCAACATGGCATGTAATATTTGTATCTCAATGTTGTTTGTATGTTTTACGAGTGTATTAATTTCTAATGTAATATGAGCGTGCAACATAATGTGTAACATGCAACGTTGAATCTTAAGACTAAATTCCTTATACGTAACGCACTTCACAATGTAATTAATCATGTAACGATGTAACATAAAATGTGTATCCATGTATCAAAGTTTTCCTGTTAGAAGCGCGCAACATGCAACGCAACACTACCGTGTAACATAGTATATATATGTAATGCTCTTTAGTGTTGCGAGTTCTATTGCGCGTACATGTTCTGTAGAAAGTTATTGTATTCATGTAATAGATTGTTAAAAATGAGTGTTTGATGCGAGAGATGAGTATTTTAGTAAACTGGCAAGACTATGGTGTTCTAAAGTCCCTGGTACTGGTAGAAACTAAGGTAGCTGGCATTGTCAGAGACAACTATCACTGGTGTTGCCAATTATAATAACAATTAAGGAGCTGTTCGTGGTAAAGTATAAGGGATTGCTCACTTAAAGTTTTACTGGCATTGTCAGAGCAAGTTGTCTCTGTCACTAGCAAATAGTCTCTGACCGAGGCGTAGAAAACGGAGTCTGGCATTGTCAGAGCCAAAGCTGCGTAGAAGCTAAGCTGTGTGATTTTTCCACGATAGAAATAGATTATTTTTTTCCTTTCTAATTAATTATTACTAATTATTAAAACTATCAAATCGCGCCCCCTAACGCGACGAAGTATAACTAAAATATGTTCATAACTTTATAATATATATAAAAGTATATGTAAGTTTTTTTGTAGTATTAGTTAGACAATCGGTCGGTGACCGCTATTATTGTGACATCTGTAAATGCGGTTTTCGGCCTTATAGCTCGTTTCGTTTTCCACTATATATTTTTTTAATGGATGTCTAAAAGCTGTACTGATTTAGCTAAGCATTGTCGCTATGAATGTGTAGTAAATATTTACATATCTTATATAAATGTACGTCCAATACTGTCGTCGAATTTATTTGGGTGAGTGTTGCCTTTCAGTGAATCTTTTTGTATATAGAGAGGAGACAAATTTGGCCATGAAAATAAAAATATGTTACGACATAATAATTACAATATTTATGAGGTTATTCAATGTATATTTTGTAATAATAACAGGACATAATATTATAATTGATTTATTTAAAGCCATCTAATTAATTTAATTGAGCTATCAATGATATAGAATTTCAGCGTCTCCTTTTTATAAAAACCCATGTAAATTATTTTATGGTTGTTCTCAACTTTTATGATTCAAAGTTGTTTCAACATCATGTTAATGCCAATTTAATATCGGATTGAATAAACATTTTACTTCGGTGGATATGTTAACTGAACACATTTACCATCAGTGTGTTTTTGTAAATTTGTCTTTAAATATAAAATTATTGTTATTTTATTTTCCTATATATTTTTTGCAGGCAAGCTTCAGCATTCAATTTATTAAAATTAAACTTAAACTACTAGTTGAAAATGTAAATTCCATTTTAAAATTTATCAATCAAGGCTTCATTGATATTAATTTTTAATTATTCACAGACCGAGGAAATCTTGTAGACATTCCCTTTAGTAATAAATAATTCCCAGGTGTGACTGTAAAATACGATTATTACGCCATTCGGCACAATAATGCCGGCTTTCAAGCCAACATAATAGTTTTCTATATGACGACGAACATAAAAACAAAGTTGCGGTTTACTAACACAGCCACGTTTACGCGAGAAAATATAAAGCATTTTAAAAACTCGCGGTTGGATGCGTCAGCGCAACGTGTAAGGAACGAAAATTGTGTTGTAAGATCACAGTGCTTCCTACGTTTACGTGGTCAAATCAGCAAAGGGTTATGTCTTTAAAAGGAAAATAATGCTTTAGATGTAACTTTTGCATTGATTTTTGCCCGTATACCTAGTACCGAACACAATGATGGAAATTCCGTCATATTCTCAAGTAATGCGATGAGTTTTGATGTGTCAGCTTGTGTGTGTTAAAAAAAACTTAGCTTAATTGCGTCGATAGGCATTTCGATAATCCTTTATATTGCACATTGTATTGCCTGTGTTGCCAGATATCGAATGCTACGTTTTAAAATACCCAGCCAAAAATTCAGTCATGGGGAAAATATTCACTGGATGGCATCCCTCATCATTCCAACTAACTAAACATTTAGATTAAGAGAGATTGTGTACGTAAGAATAAATCATTATAATGTCCCTTAATTTTGTTTTATTTTACTATCATTAATTTCCGAATAAACGAGATAACGTAAACATGAAAAAAAAGGATAAACCATTAAAAATGCTATATTGAATTTTAAGCCGTATCAACGATATTTTATACATATACTGTGTATGGATATTTCACATTGTAGCAATTATTTACCATAGCTCATGAACATTTATTAAGAAACAATTGGATCCTACGTGAGTAGGCAGCCTTAAAAACGAAAAGATAAGACAAGGAAAGGGGAATTCAGTCGTAGGCATTTCCACTCACCGAATGATACCACAGCAAAGCCTTCTCTTAATTTGAAATCATTTGAAAATGATTTTTATTATTGGCTTAATTTTGAATAAAACTAAATACATTTTTTGCCTAATTATTTATGCCAACAATGAGGCAACCCTGGTTTTCAAAAGGAACTCAAATGCAGGGACGTCCAGTCGGTATACAGACCAATTGGAGCACAAAACTAAGGCGCACAAATTAACTTTGCCAATACCTTTGCCTTTGACATTGTCATTGCCATGCATTTCAGACGTATTTGACCTTGCTAATGTATGGGATTGACATTTTCAAGGTCAAAGTTATTGACAAAGTTTGTGCACCTGAATCTAAGGCCGTTTGTCCACCGCCCCCGTCACGGGACCGTCACCGAGAATGAGATGACGGCGCCGATTTAGCGATACATACATATACTATGGCCATGTGTCCACCGCACGCCCGACACCCGAGAGCCGTCATCCGGCCGCCGATGTTTCGAGTATTTCGGCGTGGCCGCTAGAACTCGGCACGGTTTTGTGTCGGGCCGATGTGCCGGCAATACAAAACATTTGTGTTCTTGTCCACACACTACCGTCCCACCGCGCCGTTCGCCCGGTTTTTGTTTTGTCTATCACAAAATTTGTAAAAAATCGCTAAGAAATTTGAATACGATATTGATGTGTCCAAAATTCTTTGCATCGCCTGCGCCTTTGAACGTACAAAAGCAGAAGAAGCAATTGTCTCCGGTTGAAACCTCCTAGTTTGTTTTATTTCTACTAAAAAGGAAAACGCGTCTACCACGCACGACAAAGCTTTAGAACTAAGCCACCGATATATCGGTGCGGTGGACACACGATCTCCGTCACGTCATCTTAAACTCGGCCCGAAATAATCTCGTTCTCAGTGACGGTCCGGTGACGGCGGCGGACAAACGGCCTATGAGTAATAATATTATTATTATTCGTTGCAGTAGCTCGATCATATTCGCTCACTAGTTCTAGGTGACTAAAATTCGATTCTGTAAATTGCAATGTATATTACATTCTTGGTAAAGTGTAATTTTACTAACTGGCTTGGTGGCGTAGTTGTACGACACGATAACAAAGCTGAGGTCCCGGGTTCGAATCCGGGTGGGGCAAAGTGATTTTTTTATTCATCATCAGCCCGGAGTCAGTATTTTTTGCCAAATATAGCGATAGACTCACCCCCTGTCATACTGAGGAACGTAATATGCAAAGAGAAATGTGGGTGTCTTGGTACCTCTGCTTACCTCTTCTGGAAAAAACACGTAAGTTTATGTATGTATGTAATTCGATAGTGGGTAAGGTGAGTTAATAAAGCAAATGCTCGAGAGCCCCAGACCTGTAATATATATATATATAATCTATGGTCAGATATTGTTACTTCCTTCCTGTCATTAATCGTACTACGAGTATAAGAAAATATGGCGTAGGTTGTTGTAATGTTGTAAACATGTCCTTAAATAATACATTTCCTATTTGCTTAACAATGTGTTTGACTGCACACCTTAAATATCAATTCTAATAGGTTATGGGCACAGGAGCCAGATTAGCAAAGGAAAGAAAGTAGGAAGTATATACTAAATTATAAGAGCGTAGTCTGAGAAAAAACACAATTCACAAGAAAAAACTTTAATTCATGGTTCTTTAGACTATCATATGTTCTGGAAGAAAGAGATTATTAAGATGCCGTAGAAGGTGTGAAAATTGACCATACGATAAATGTTGCCAGAAAGGACGCAAAAGCCAAAAGCATAATTGTGTTTAGTATTTCAGATAAGCACTTAGAAGAAGCCAAGAGTGCAAGGGACATGATACAGAATCTCTGGAAAGTTTTTGAACAATAATTTTATAAAAGCTGTCTGCACCTAGCTCTAATATAGGCATAATACGATTAACAACAGTAGTTTGGATCATCGGGGCTTTGGCAGACATTTTCAATGCGCCTCGAAAGTTTAAATAACCACCAAAGTGTCTGAATGCGAAGGTAACCTACTAATCTAACTGAAATATACATATATATATATATATACATATATATGTAAAATTAACTTCTTATGCTACCTATAACACTGTGTTTTCATTCAATAGGTCCGACAAACGAATAAAAAGTCTACTTGATGATAAGTGATCGCTGCCTCTTATGAACATCCACAAATCTTAAATCATATGTTACCAGCCCATGAAATTGGAAGGGAAACGCAAAGGAAAAACGATAGGAATAGACGAGGGATGTTAGGCCTCCGGCAATTTCACTCACAGAACAAAACAGGCCAAGCTGTCGCATAAGGGTGGATTCAGGGCGGGGAAGGGGGGTCCCCCGGGCTAGCCCAGATTGACATAATGTATTTATTATATTTTTGATAACATTTATATTATTTGTATGTCGATAAATAAAGTAAAAAAGTGTGTGTTCACAAATAACGGGTGAGACAAATTTTTAAAAATCATTATTACGAATTCGATTATTGAAATCGTACTATATGACACCCCCCCCCCCCTCCCCCGGCGTAAAAGCTGGATCCGCCTTTGCTGTCGCTTCAAGTCGATCTCCAGTGGGATATTAGTACCACCCCGGACGAGCTTTACCCATCATGCCGTCATGACTGGCGACTGCGTGGCTCTATCACTAATAAATGTCTAGCAATATCTTAATAAATAAATGATTGTATACGTATGTCGTTTCTTTATATTTAAAATAAAACTTACAGGGAATTTATAGTATTTATGTGTGTTTATATATAATAATAATATATACGTATATAAATATATTTCATATATTGTGTATATATTAATTATAATTTTACTGGAGCTTGTGTCCTTTATTTTCTAGACCTCTCTTATTTTCCTTTTCTCATATCCATCTAAAGGTTGTCTTTAAGAAATCGCCTAGGGCGATAAGACCGCCATCTGTACTTTTTCATAATTTTTAATACCTTTAAATATACATATATACATACACTCACGCCTTTTTCCCAGAAGGGGTAGGCAGAAGTGCCAGGGCACCCACATTTCGCCTTGTATGTTCCGTCCCACAATGTGATAGGTAGTGAGCCTATCGCCATATCGGGCATTACCTTTAAATATGTTTCCTCTTTATGTGCAGTTATGAATCAATAATAATAAATTCAAAATGGAATTTTCCAGGGGGACTCACTTAGTCCTTTGTGGTTTTGCCTGGCACTCAATCCACTATCTAGCTTACTTAACTTATCTAATTATGGATACAAACTCACTCCCAACATTGCAGTAAGTCATCTGATGTACATGGATGATATTAAACTCTTTGCAAAGTCCGAAAAAGAAATGCTAACCCTAATAGAAAATACTGCTAAATTTAGTAAAGATATTAACATGTCCTTCGGCTTAGATAAATGTAAAAGGTTAAATATACGGAAAGGAAAAATAGTTAGAAATGAAGATGACGGTGTACATGAGAATTATTTTGATTTGATGGATGTTAATGATACTTATAAATATTTAGGCTTGCATGGGGGAAAAACTATAAATCATATTGAGATCAAAAAAGAACTACGTAAAGAATATTTTATTAGGGTGAATCAAATTTGCAAAAGACCACTATACTCTAAAAATCTATTTAAAGCATTAAACACGTACGCCATACCAATATTAATCTATTCATTTGGAATAGTGAAGTGGTCAAAAACCGATTTTAAGAAATTGGAAATGAAAACCAGATCAACACTTACTAAACACAATTTTTTGCATCCTAAATCTGCAATCGAAAGAATGTCAATAGAAAGATTAAAAAGAGGTAGGGGATTCATAGATTTAAATAATTTATGGCAAGGTCAAGTAAAAAATTTAAGAAATTTCTTCTACGAAAAAGCACAAACAAGTAAAATTCATTTCGCTACCGTTGAAACAGATAAGAAGTATACACCTTTAGATTTAAATAATAAGACACATCAATTTGCTAGCCCCACTGAAACTATAACCAATAAACTCGTAAGATGGCGTAGTAAAGAATTACATGGAAGACACATACAAGATTTAGAACAGCCCCACGTAGACTTACAGGCCTCTAATAAATGGCTGAAATTTGAATCCCTTTTTCCGGAAACTGAAGGATTTATGGTGGCGATCCAAGATCAGGTGATTAACACAAGGAATTACAGAAAAATTATTTTAAAAGATCCAACCATTCAGAATGATGAATGCAGAAAATGTCACCGTATGCCTGAAACAATACAGCATATTATAAGCGCTTGTTCAAGCCTAACTCAAAATGACTACACGCACAGACACAACCAGGTCGCAAGTATAATACATCAAAATTTTGCCATGAACATAAATTAATCCCTGAGAAACCTATGCCGTAATATCAATATTCCCCAAAACCTGTGTTGGAGAGCAGGAGCCACAGAATGTACTTTGACAGAGCTGTATAGCTCTGTCAAAGTACATTAATGACATACATTAATAAGTACGTGAATTGTTTTGTCCGTAAGTATTTACGGACAAAACAATTCACAACAATAGACCGGACATTACTTTAATAGATAAAACTAATAAAACTGCTTATTTAGTAGATATTGCCGTACCAAATACACACAATTTGCAAAAAACCGTAACAAAAAAAAATAAATAAATACACTGAGCTCAAAGAAGAAATTATACGAATCTGGAAACTCAACAAAGTATTAATTGTGCCGCTGGTGCTCTCCAGCATGGGTGTGATACCGAAATGTCTCCATCATTACCTTAGAATACTTGATATCCCAGAGAATATTTATGTAACCATGCAGAAAGCTGCGATACTTAATACTTATCGGATTGTACGAAAATTTCTACAAGAAGACACAAACGCTTCTTCTCAAAATGACACACACTTGGCCTAGGCCCGTGAGTGTCATTAAACCGAAATACATGTATGTATATTTCGAGAGAAATAAATATAGTAAATAATAATAATGATTGTGTCCATGACCGCTTTGACCGTAAATTGCCAAATACAATCCTGCCACCTCCGAATTACTCAGTATTCCAATATACCAGTATTTGTAGCCTTAACTATGATTCATCGCCACAGCTACATCAGAAAGAATGAATAAAGGTGCTTTACACTCCAGTTCATACATGTGTGTCGTTTAAATATGATTTACCTTGTTTCTGAAAAGGGAAAGACGACGTCTGCGAGTAAAGGGGCTATCCCGTCGATTCACTACTGTGACTAGTTAGTCATCAAGAAACCTGACTGGTTGCAGGCGCTGTCTGGGATATGAGACATGATTGTGTGATCCATTAGTAATTTTGTTGGGTCTTGGTGTTTGCCATTGTGTCTAAAGTCGCTTAAACTACCACCCAGCTTCGTTTTCGGTAGCAGTTTTGATATACCCTGTGTGTAGGTCTCTCTTTAATATTTCTACATCGACCAGTAAAAAGCGGCCTGCATCCAGTATTTTCTGCAAAATGTTCATGTATTTTTTTATCATTTAGGCAGATATTTAATTTCGCGTTGGTTGGTATACACCCTTCATCAGCTATCATATTTATTCTCTTTATCTCTTAGTCTCCTATTTAAAATATCCATCCCCGGGTTGCTTGGAGTTTTTCAGATAACTATTATTTACAATTTTATTGACGTATTTTAAGTGTCTTTGTTTCTCTTTTTGTTATAAATACCGATAAATAAATATGTAACAGCCCATATACGATTCAGAGGGGTTAGGCCATATATAGACCACCACACTAGCCTAATGCGGGTTGGCGGACTTTACCAAAACCCATACAAATCGGCGTGGTATACAGGTTTCCTCACGTTGCCTTCCTTCACTGTTATAGCGCGTGGTGATTGATCACTATTGACAAATAAATAATAAATGATTAATGAATTAATTAATACACATTTTATGTTAAAGCTTAAAATTACATGTTCATTACATAAAGTACAAAGTCAATTAACGGTAATGAAAACATTGGAAATCCCGGCAGCGTTGCCATTATGTCATATGTTAAGGCAACCGTTTATCTGAATGACATTTGTATGGGATTTCACGCCACATTCATTCATTGGATTCCTTGAAATCAGCTGTAAAATGCATATGAGACACGGTAGCTTTGAAGTTTATAGAATGTTAGTAAGTGTTAACGCATATGACTAATGGCCGGTCTCTATATTCTATCTATCCTTAACAAGCGGTTAGAATAATTACCATTACTACGTCGATAAAGTTGTATCCTTCAATAAACCAAGATCGACGTATGAGTACATGTACATTTATCTTACTTAGCTATCTACAATTCCATAGAAATTCTTACAAATCGCTATAGTGCAGGTTTTCTCACGATATTTTTCTTCACCGTTATAGTGCGTGGTGATTGAATATCAAAACATAAATGACTCCAAAAAATCAGATGTTTGCCATGGGATTTAAACCATTTTTTTTTATTGGCGCGGGGAATCCGGTTTACCGCTATCGCCCCACCTCGAGGGTAAGTGGAACGATTATGTTGGGTTCACCGAGATACGGCATACCAACTAAAACCCCGCGTTGCCGTCTTCGGCGCAATTGGAACGGCTCCGGGAACCCGAAGCAAAAGCGCTTCACCTTCAACCGGGACCATTCCTGCACACTGCCGCTTAATTTGCGGCACGTACGTATGTTGGAGGCTAAAGCCTCCTCATTCCTCGTCAACAGGCAGTTGCTTTCTCCTGCTCCTGCTGCCGAACATCTCGGGGTCGCCTTGTACTCAGGTACAATGGGCGCTACAACAGCCCCCCACTGCGCGCCCGCGACCTTCACTTCCCCATTAGTCGCCTGTACGACAAGCAGGGGATACCGTGGCGGGATTCTCGAAACGCCCCCTTACCACAGGGCGCGAGTCGCCGATCATGCGTCACGTCGGCGCCTCCTACGTCTTCTTTGGCGGCGGGAAGGATCCGACCGCTCGCGATGCCTCTCGGCATTTTCCTTCTGCGAGATTACTTTCTCACAGAAGTTTGCCATTGCAAGCCAAGACCTTGGACTACCTACCATAGCCGAAACCACAGCAGGTAGAGAGAGGTTGGTCTCAATTTCCTCTGTGAGAGCGCTGCGTTCGCTATCCCAGGATGGACAAACCTCCAGCGTGTGCTGGGTAGTATCCTCTGGGCAGTTGTCACAGTGGTGACACACGACCAATCTTTTATTTTATTGAAAATCTTGTTAATCTCCAATTCTTGATTAAAACTAAAACATCGTTTTAAACCCTTCTAATATGTATTTCCCCCTAACATCATAAAATATTTGATATTTTGGTATTGTCGTCACGCCTATTACTAAGTATCCAAACTCCACGAATAAATAAAATTGCTAATCTAAAGTCATATACTTCCACGAAGATTTAATAAATCAATTAATCCATGGATTTACCTCCAATTAATATGCCAGTTTAATTGGGAATATAGTGTTTGTATCATCGATTGTTATTCAATGTTTGGCATTTGTAATGAGACAGACACATAATCATTATTCAATTTTATTATTATTACATATTCTTATATATTACCATTAAAGTTTAAGGCAAATATGAGCAATATTACTGTTAAAATCAAATAATACAATGTCGTATGTCAAATTAAAACGTGTCAAAAATAGTATAACAAAGGTTTGTATTAGAAATAATAGTTGTAACAATTTTTTGTAAATGTTAGACGTAAAGTTCTATGTGTTAAGCTTATGTTATTTGTGGTTAATATATTTTCTTTAAAAACACCCAGAAGGTCGTTTTTATATGGTTATTTTATTATAATTATTAACTTCATTTTATTTGGGTGACTCACATATATTAATAGCAAACAAACATACATGTTACAAAATTTATATAAAACAAAAGATAGTCAATTACGAGCTGCCGCAGATAGGAAGTTATAATATATGTGAACTTTTTATGGATTGAAAATAAGGACAGCACTAACTTTACCTTTCGTTCCTAGATACAATATAAATAACTAAATCTAATATTTAGGTAATTAAGTAGTCCTGACCATACCTCTAAAATAAAAGACTTTTGTCATGTGTATCAGAAATAACGAGAGACTTTTTGGCCGTACAATTCACTTACTGTGGTGGGTGTTAGTAACTATAAAATAGATATACAGAGCTTCAATGCTCGGTGTCATTACATTGCGTGTCACTGTTGATCCTGGCTTACAGGAGTTGCAGTGGTGGGTGTGAGGGCGGGACAGTCTCCAAATTAACGCATTAACACATTCGGCACTACGCCGATGTCAGTCCCCCCGTGGCCACGAATGCTGTAAGTAATCGAAACGTCGGGAAGTTAAAAATGTAAAAAGGAGGATGTCCATTCATAGTATCGGTAAAAAGATTATTGATCTCGATACCAATACTGCTTAAAATTAACTATACCGTTTTTTATGGTTTGTCTTTAAACGTTTTCCTGTTTTATCCCGGGCGACAGATTTCAAACTTTACATTTTGTTCACCGAGCCACATACAAAAAAATATTTTTATTGGACTTCAAGTTAATTTCTCCAAGAACGGGTCTGGGTCTCAATGATGTTTATATTTATTGAAAATATATATATATTATATATATTTCGCTTACAAAGCTGAGGTCTCGGGTTCGAATCCCGGGTTGGGCAAAGTGATATTGGATTTTTCTATTCATTATCAGCCCAGAGTCAGGAATTTGTGCCCGATATGGCGATAGGCTCGCCACCTATCACATAGTGGGACGGAACATACTGGCGAAATGTGGGTGCCCTGGCACCTCTGCCTACCCCTTCTGGGAAAAAGGCGTGAGTTTATGTATGTATGTATATATTTTTCCCAACACAAAAAAGTAGATTCCATCGAGAGACAAAAGTTTTCGCACCGATACTGAATTTCATAGTAAAATGGGCATTCTTCTTTAACCAAATCTGCGATAAAATCCTTCAAAAACTATTTTATTTCACTAGATATAGTACATTGAAGTGGGCTGGGCACATAGCAAAAAAACTGATGGCAGTTCTGGAGTGGAAGCCAACTCTAGGCAAGAGCAGTGTCAGGTCAGTATACTAGTGAACAAGTGTTATACTAAGTGTTCCTTTGTTTATCTTGGATATATCCGTTTATATCACTACACTCCCAAATTCGAAACAAATATCTATGGATCACACAAATAATAATTTCGGTCCCGAGATTGAACCCAGTCACTCGTTTTGTAGACGGTATCCTTACAATTAGGCCAGGTAGGCTGCCAATCTACATTACTATGTTGTTTATGTTTAATTAACAATATGAGGATAAATATCATAATTGAACACGAAATTCCAAATGTGTGACATAAACAATGACGAAACTATGTTTTTTTTTTATTGCGATGAATAGCGAGACGAGCATGCCGTTCACCTGATGGTAAGCGATACGACCGCTCATAAACAGTAGCAAAACCAAATAATACCTTGAATTACAAAGCAATGCTTGGCATTCCACTGCGCTCACCATCCTGAGACATAAGATGGTAAGTCTCAATATGTCCAGTAGTTACTCTGGCTACAATGCCCTTCAATCCGAAACATAACAGTGCATTTACACTGCTACTGCTTAATTTAACGGAGTTTCAGCATTTTCTTTGCACTCATTTTTGCCGTATAAGGAAATTGTGTATTTTGTTTCTAGACTAATTGGAAATTCTTCAATGGAAGTCACGTAGCGGCAATCGAAGCAGGCGACGTAACTTAGGTAAGGTGCAGGAAGTCAAAAATCGCTGTATTTTTTTTTGTTTTTGTATTTTGTTCAGCTTTTGTTAAGCTGTGTACTTCTAGTATTTGAACAGAGACAAAGAGAGAGAGAGAAAGAAACCGATGTTTCTGACATATTTGTAGCAGAATGAGTTTGCATAAAATTTTGTGACCCGACTGCCAGAGTATAAATTTGATCGAAGGCCAGATCAACCATTTAGAATAGAATAGAATAGAATAGAAAAACCTTTATTTGTTCATTAAAGTACACATACACTGATACAAAACTAAAATACAATTCTATTACAAATTACAACGGACAAAATTATTAAAAGAAAGATAACAAAAACAACGATAATAAAAAAAGTGTAGCAGCATATGTGTTGCAGCAGAACAAAAGGGTGATGACTCAGCATACGTTCACTCACATGAGCAAACACTGATATTCTGCGATTACCCGGTTGGAGAATAGTGGCGGAGTAATGAATTCATAAGTCTGTGACGCAATTCAATTTAAGCATTCATAAGAATACGTAAAGAAGAAGTACACACTACAAACACACTCACACTCAATTACCTATGCACACGTAAACAAAAGCATGTTATGATTAATAGACAAATAAAACCGCACAATACACAACATGATCATAGGTACAAATTAGTGCGAATGTTTACATCACACAGCAAAATCCGCTAGCAACCAACCACTAGGTACATTTGATTTTTGCCTCTCTAGAAGCATGGTTTTAACATGCTTTTTAAATGAGTACTTCGATTTTATATGTTTCAAAGGTGGAGGAATATTATTCCAACATTTGGTTGAGAGATAGCGGAAACTACCGGTAAACGCCGTAGTTCTATGGGGAGACTTCATTTGAGGCTTCATTTCTAGAGCAGGCGCTAACAGTAATGCACTAGACCTGTTGAATACATTACATCTTCGAATTTCTTGCAGATACATCTCAGATATGCAAATTTACTCATTACACCATTAAACTATCATAAAAACGTATGGGAATTTTAGTATTTGGCTTAAAAGTCCACCTCTTGGAAATGTGGTATAAGGGCTGATAGAAGAACAATTTGTTAAATTTATTTTGTTTTGTTTAAGTATATCATGATATAATTATTAGTTACTAACAGCCGCTGCCAATAAACAATCAAAATCCAAAATTTGCCGTTTGAGATTGACAGCTCCATCTTTTTTTTTATACTATATTGCCAATAATCAATCTCAGTAGTGAAAAAACTATGGCAACATGGTAAGAGACCAATCGAAAAGTAGAAAACAATCCAGATTGACTTGAATCTAATTTTTTTGATTGATTATTTATTGGCATCGGCCGTTAGACCGCCTCCGTGACGCTGTTTGTAAGACGCCGGATTTACGCAACTAGACAAGTGTATGTGTGCTCAAAAAGCATTTGTTTCGAATTTGGGTATTTGTGATGTTCAAACATTCTGAAAACGGGTCAAAACTCAGAAGTATATGACTGTTGGGCGCTGTTGGGTGTATTTACTTAATTAATAATTTATCGATCTTAATTTATCGATATTTGATGTCTAACGGCCGTTCTCTATATCCTATCTTTAACAAGAGGTTAAAATAGTTACCATGACTATGCCTGCACATTGCTACGCTTCATTAAACATAGACATAGACATATATATTTATCTTACATAGCTGTTTATAAATATATGCACCATAAATATCTCTCTGTATCATTGTGAACTGAAACGTAAAATGCATAGAAATATCGAATGATATCTCCAGTTAAAGACAGATACATTATAGAGAACGGCTGTAAGTGTCTAAAGTCTTTGCTGTTCCTGTAAGTGAATGCAGTTCAGGACATACACTCGGATTTGGTTTTACCCAACTTCATTCCGAACGTCACACATTTCCAAGATTCATATCGGATTTTTTACCTATATTCATGCATTACAGGAATATCACAGCAGTAACAGCGAATTAATACGAGAATTATGACGCTATGAATCAATATTCATCACATATGACGTAGCGAATATTACCAAACAACGATGTATCTATTTTATACTAATGACATAACTGTGAGGATTTTTTTCTGGTGGTGGGTCTCTCATATGTCAGAGGCCTGGGTAGGTACCACCGCAAGGTATATTTCTCCCGCCAAACAGCAGTGTAAATGCACTGTTGTGTTTCGGATTGAATGGCATTGTAGCCAGAGTAATAAGACATAATGAGACTTAACATCTCATGTCTCAGGATGGCGAGCGCAGTGGAATGCCAAGCATTGCTCTGCAATTCAAGGTGTTTGGTTTTGCAACTCGGTCGAGCGGTCGTATCGCTTACCATCAGGTGAACGGCATGCTCGTCTCATCGTCGTCATGTCCTTCAAACCGAAACACAACAGTGCATTTACACTGTTGTTTGGCGGGAGAAACAGACATTGCGGTAGTACCTACCCAGATGACCTCTCACATATGAGAGACCTACCAATAAGGTGGTTTGGGGTAACACCGTAATAGTTGTGCGTAAGGGGTAAGAAAATAAGATTATTTAAAATATAGGAGCTTAGGTATGTTCCAACGCACTTACACAAAAACATAATGTCCCTCCTATGAGGATATTACATTGATTGAATAACTTCGCTCATCAACAGGGGATTCCATTAATTACATCATCAGATACGTGACTAAAAATTGTATTCAAAACACAAAAAGACTTTGGACATAATGACTAACCTCATATAGGTCAAATATGTTTTTGTTACTACTGGGTTACTCTGCACTTCGACACGGTGACGAATCTTCGAACACCGTACGTCAAACTTTACTAATATGCTTAAATAATTTACAAAATTTGGTATCCTTTATCGTACGTCGTAACTGTAAACAATTTTTTTTTGCGAGTGAATGATAAGTTCCATAGAAAATAGTATTGATTTTTAGAACTGGAATACTTTTCTATACTAATATTATAAAGCTGCAGAGTTTGTTTGTTTGTTTGAACGCGCTAATCTCTGGAACTACTGGTCCGATTTGAATGATTCTTTCAGTGTTGGGTAGTCCATTTATCGAGGAAGGCTATAAATATTGTATTCTATCAGCCTGGGAAGTGTGGTTTTTATAAATTACCTAAACACTCTCTGAACTGCGCCAAATATATTTCCAGCACCAATCTGTCTTAATTTTAAAATATAAATTGCACGACAAAATATATTTCAAATTCGATTCAAAATATGGGGAACATTGTATCAGCCCATATACGTCCCCCTGCAGAGCACGGGCCTCAAGTTTACGTTGGACGCGGGTTCAAATCCCAAGGCACACCTCCGACTTTTCGGAGTAATTTCTACGTTAAATAAAATCCGCCAACCCACTAAGTCAGCGGGGTGGACTATATGACCAAATATAATAATAGCACTATTTGTTTTCTCTCCGGAAGGAAAATGTAAATGTGTTCATTACAATGCAATAAATTAATTAGGTATTAAAATCTTAGACTTTAGACAGTACTGATGGCAAAAAATGTGGCGATACGAAGTTCGCCGGGTCAGCTATCATATATATTAATTGATTTCAATGAATGTCATCGGAGTAGTAACAGTGTTATAACATCTCCGTAGCAAAATAATGATTTAAATCTGGATAGATGGGATAGAATAAAATATAAGGTAGATAAAATGGGACAGAAGAATAGGTATAGGATGGGATTGGATAAGCAGTTTAGACAACGACAGTCATGTTGATTTTAAATAAAGTATGGACTGAAATCTGTATTTGCACCCAGGCGAAGCCAGGACGGGCCGCTAGTAAATAATAAATAACATCCAACAATCGCATACACAGTCCTGACTCCACACTAAGATCGAGTCCTTTTTCGTGAGTATCAGGAACTACGAGAGATTTCTCGGTCTCACAAACACCCAGACCCGAAAAAAATATTTGTAGGCCGCACAAATATTTCTTTTGGTGCAGGGATCGAACCCGCAGCCTCTCGTTTCACAGGCGGCGTCTAAACGCCTGCTCCATGGAGACTGTCCATGGCACATGTATTATCAAATTCGTTTAACAAAACGCAAACGCTGATATATTGATTACTTCCAAATTGACGTGTAAAGTTGAGGAAAATTGATTAATAAAATTTAATTACGCCAATCAATTGGTAGAATTATCCTAACCGTCCGCATAGCGACTACACATTGAGATTCTTGGAAATCAATTTGCTGCCATTTGATACTGCAACTATAATATAATAGCAACACCATACCTGATGGTAACACATAATTTGTGATGTCTACAGCTGGAGCTCTCTCTATTTGCAAAGAAAGCTTACATTTTTGTATTGTAACGGCCCCCGCACTGGGGGTTCTGGGTGTATAATTACAATGGATAGTCAAAACCGATGTGAATTTGTTGCAGCAATAAAAGAAAAAAAAAACAAATAGGAATCAAAATGCAAAAAATATATATACACAATTAAATACATCCAACAATCATATACATAGTCCTAACCCCACACTAAGATCCAGTCTTGTGTCGTGAGTATCAGTACGAGAGACTTTTCGGTCTCACAAACACCCAGACTCGAAACAAATACCTGTGGTTCACACAAATATTTATTTCGATGCGGGGATCGAACCCGCGGCCTCTCGTTTTACAGGCGGCGGGTAAATGCTTTTGAATACAAAATAATCGTATCTTTACTAGGAAACCCGATAATATGACAAACTCTGTAGCTTTATCATCCCATATACGCCCCACTGGAGGGCACGGGCCTACAATCGCGAATACGATTGAGAGTGGTTAGGCCATATAGTACACCATGCTGGCCTAATGAGAGTTGGCAGATTTTACATACCATAGAAATTCTTACATGGTATGCAGATTTCCTCGCGATGTTTTCCTTCAAAGTAACGAGTATATTGCGTGGTGCCTGACTATCAATACACAAATGACTCCGAAAAGTCAGAGGTGTGCTCTGGGATTTGAACCCGCGACCATCATGAACATTCCGTCCGTTTACCAACAGGCCACCGCTTCTTCGACATTTGTATACCTGAAACAAATTTCAATCTAATATCTACAATAAATGCTTTATTTAAATACAAAATGATTGTATCTTTAACGGAAAACCCGATACTATGACAAACCCAATTAATTAAATATAATCTGAGAAACTACACCAGTGTTCCCAGAATAATAATGCTACTTACTGGTACTAATGTGGTTTAGATCTCCCGCACTGAAGTAATATTCTATCGAGTCATCATGTTTTGAGATATCATACCTCGTATGAATAATAGTCCAGTCATTTGGTAATTTCACCTCGAAAGTTTTCCGGGAGTTTTGAAAATAGGTGACTTCATAGATTTTGAAGTGCTCTTTACGAATTTCTACCTTGCGACCTCGTATCTTTGTCGTTCATAACGCAATATTGAAAAAATGGGGTCCAAAGGCATTTGACATTATCTCCTTTCCGAGTCACTTTACCAAGAAAATAGCTATATACAAAATTAAACCAGTGAAAATTTCCTACAATTTATGTCTTAGCATATATTTTCGTATAGTCCACTTGTTATGGCTTATTCGGGAATTTAGCGTAACCTTCTTGGTTTAGATTTTCTTAATTGTCCGGGCGGTGCTGGTTCATAATTTTCAGTAGCGTTTAAGATGTCACTGATTGAAATTTCTTGGGTATCCTCGTACCTTTAGGTAGAGTAACAGGTCACAACGCTTGGGTGTGGACGTGGTTACCGGTCCATCAAATCGGAAGTAGAGCGGGAAGTAAAAAGGATAGGAACAGGAAAGGGGTATTGCGTTCTGCCGACAGATGTTTCGCACAAGGAAGAGAGGAGAGCCCCAACACAAGACGACCTATTCCCGTATACCTACCAAGGTTACCATGCTAGTAACCAACAACTCAATATATATTTCGTTAATATAGGAAAAATATGGGTTAGCGTAGATGAATAATAATGTGCTATGCTCACTATACCAGTCGCAAGGTACAGAAATGAGTCATACTGAAACGACAATTACCAACAAATTTACCCAGACCGGAGACTTTTATTTGTGGGCTTCACAAATATTTGTCTCGGTGTGGCGAACCCATACTCTCGTTCCACAGCTGGCGTCTAACCGACTGCACCACGTACGCTGTCATTATATATGCTTTATTATACACCAAAATGAAAGAAGCTTTTAAAATATACATTTTATGATAATTAACTTTTAAAACTTTGGCCTTACCCCTGTCAATCAAGCTACCTGATTTAAAATAGTCCCGTGACTGATCGATTTCATCAATTTCAATTTCTGAAAATAAAATAGATGGTGGTGGGGTTTTCGGCTCCTCCTGTATAGCAACCTCCAAGAACTTAATGGAAAGTTCATTGTAGCGACCCACGCAGTCGTGTTCGGGTTCATTCTGTGTATATCCGGATACACTCAGGCCGGCATAATTGTGTAGACAGGTGATACTTATTTTTTTCTGGAGTCTTATTTTTGGATAACGCTGCACTCGCGATCAGACATAGCTTCGCTGTCAAGTTTCGTTCGGTGAGTGAGATTGCCGGATGCCCAATACCCTTTTTTTCTTTTTTTTTTTTATTGCTATGAATGCGAGACGAGCATGCCGTTCGCCTGATGGTAAGCGATACGACCGCTCATGAACAGTAGCAAAACCAAACAACACCTTGAATTACAAAGCAATGCTTGGCATTCCATTGCGCTCGCCATCCTGAGACATAAGATGATAAGTCTCAATATGTCCAGTAGTTACTCTGGCTACAAAACTGGCTGCTTCTTCCCATCCTTTTTGCTTCCCTCCTGAATTGATGGTCCGGCAAACCAACTATGATCCAAGGATTATTAGGGACCGGTGATCCAAGTGTTATTATGGTCATGGGCGGCAGAGATCACCATCAGATGAGCTGTTTGCTCGTTTGACGAACATATGAAATAAAAAAGTGGAATCATAATGAAATTGAAAAGTCTTCGCAAGAAAATATAAAGAAATAATATTTCTCTGAACAGTATATACCCATGACATTATCTGTTTTGTTCAGCGATGATTATTTATTATTATGTGAATTGTAAGGATGAAAATATTGACTCCTTTGAATAAAGTAGGATAAAGTAAATGACTGAATGGTTCAGATAAAAGTCATCATATGTTTGTAAACATTACATGACTTCAATGTTTTCAGACATCTGTTTATGTATTTTTTTCTTGGAATATAAGAAAAAATATAAGTCACTAATCTGCATCAGCCCATAATCACCCATTGCTGAGCACGGGACTACTCCAAACCAGGGAGTTCGGTTGAGAGAGGTTAGGCCACAGTCAAAGGTCAAAATCAATAGTATGTATTTTTATGAGTGGAAATGACGAAACGGAATACTACATACTTCAAACTTCTGGTTTATATATTTATTTATTTATTCAATGTTCAATATTAAATCTTTGGTGCACAATTATTAATTTACATAAAAATATAAAATTCAGATTGGACACTTGGCCAGAAGAAGCTTTAGTCGATGGACCAAGACTTACAGAATGGTGGCCTAGAGGAGCCAAGAGAAAGGTAGGGACCACCCGCCAAGTGAATGGATGACATTGTTAGGTTTCAAGGGAAACGGTGGATGGGACAAGCACAGGACCGGGAGAAGTGGAGTTATTGAGATGAGGCTTATGTCCAGCAGTGGATAAATGTAGGCTGATATTATAAAACAGTGGCTTAACAGTCCATATATTTTTTCTTTCTTTCCAATGGATTGGTTCCTCTATTTGCAGTAGATGTCGCTTTTCTCTACATCGCATAATTGTTGTTAAGAAAAAATATGAAGAAAGACAAATAAAAGTATCTGCATATAATAAGAAGAAACACAATAAAAATCAATACAACCGCTAAAATGTTATTTTATTTACTTACAGCCGTTCTCTATAATCTATCTATCTTTAACTAGAGATATCATCAGATATTTTGATACATTTTATATTTCAGTTAACAAAGAGAGAGAGATATGGATATGGCGCATATGTTTATATATAGCTAGGTAAGATAAACATTTATGTTAATCTAAGTTTAATGAAGCGTAGAATTGTACCGACATAGTCATGGTAGCTATTTTAACCCCTTGTTAAAGATAGATAGGATATAGAGAACAGGCGTTAGAAACCTACGCTTAACTCTAGTTCTGTTTTCCCTAAAGTAATTTCTAAAAGCCTATTCAGTGAAAATTCTGGGCTTAGGAAATTACTGGGGAATATTATACTCGTATATAATTAATTGAATACTGATAAGACCTGGTTCCTATTCGGACGTCGTATACCGACAGAGAGCTAATTCCAATAATCTGACTGTTGACTTTATTTCCTTATATAGAATGTACTTTGTATTGTAAAATTCAAATTAAAGAAAAATATATTTATGTTTGTCTCTCCCATGGAGCCCTGTCATTTGCTTTCAGATAATTATCTTAACCTATCTTATATTGTAGATTGGTATGTTTTATTTATTCTTTAAAATCTATACTGCCCTCTCTTCTTATCAATTTCTTTTATCCATCTAAAGGTTGTCTGTAAGAAATCGCCTAGGGCGATAAGACCGCCAACTGTACTCTTTAATTTTATATCTAAAATATTGTATGCTTTTGTTATTTTTTGTGTGCAGTAAAAAATAAAATAATATAAACTTATTACTAGGCACTTTTTTACAGTATATTCATTAACCCACACATTGTACATAACTGTCATAAATAAATAAAAATCGCACTCATAGTCCTGACTCCACAATAAGAATAGAACTTCTAACTAGACTGCATAGATTTCCCGAAGACCTATGTTTAACAGCGGACTTCCTCTGAGAGACAAAAAATCAATTTTGAACAAAGCGTTTAATTACAAATTCTTCAAAAGATACATTATTCATGGCAAATACGCTAGATAACAAATGGTTTTGGCCATTCATAAGAAAATGACGCTATGGGAATAATTAAAACTCATCGATGTTCTAAAAAGTTACGTGTAACTTGCAATACACTTGGATTTTACACACGAGTTTATACTTAGAATATTGTTATATAATTTATTAATGCTGTAATGGTGAATCATGCGCGAATATTTGAGTCGGTTTCCCCTATTCTCTTGGATATAAACGCTTTGACTAGTTTATGACAGATTTTTTTTTTATTTTATTTATTCAGGACAGCCAGTGGTTGTTGCAATAGAACTTAGACTAAAATATACAGGAAATAAGAGTAACACCCTTTAGACGGTCACAACTTGCACCGTTTGTGATAAAACAATATACATGATACATATTATTATATACTCGTATTCAAGTTTATAAAATGAAATTTTTATTTAAATGTTTAAGTTTACAAAAAGCAAAAAAAAAACCTAGGCAATTATCCTAAAATAAGTATATTAATAACTAGCGGCCCGGCCCGGCTTCGCCCGGGTACAGATACGATTCCAGATCATATTTTATTTAAACTCATAATGACTGCCGCTCTCGATAATACTTATCCAATTTCGAGACCAATTGGATCAATAACAAAAAAGTTCAAAATGGCGGCCTCAATTTCAATTCTAACTCCGAATTTAGGTTGTTCGGACAAATGGTGGTTAATATATCCATTTTGAGGTCAATCGGATCAATAACAAAAAAGTTCAAAATGGCTGCCACCATTTCAATTCTGACTCCGAATTTAATAAATTAATACAGACATACATAAACTCACGCCTTTTTCCCAGAAGGGGTAGGCAGAGGTGCCTGGACACCTACATTTCGCCTTGCATGTTCCGTCCCACGATGTGATAGGTGGCGAGCCTATCGCCATATCGGGCACAAATTCCTGGCTCCGGGCTGATACTGAATAGAAAAATCTAATATCACTTTGCCCGACTCGGGATTCGAACCCGAGACCTCAGCTTTGCAAGCGTACCTTAGTACAACTACGCCATCGAGGCAGACTTCAATACAGACGATCTGCCGATATGTCAAAATTATTACCCCATAGCAGTTAACTGACCAACGAAACAACAGACTTAAAAAAATAAATGTTTTAATAAAAAAAGGGTCATGTATTTTTATACTTTTTTTTATTAACTTATATTGTCCTACTGCTGGGCAAACGTCTCCCTCAAATCCTTCCATCTATATTTATACTTAGGTTATAATTGATTTAATTTATTTAGGTTGAATAATTATTTTGTGTTGTAAACATTGTTGTAAAAAGATCTAAACCATTTACTTGTAGATTAATATTTAGTAGGAGTGGAAAAAACTATACAAGATTAATAGTAATAGTATTTTTTATTATTATTGGATATTAGTTATCGTATAACATAATACTAAACGCTCAAAAACTATACACACATTTAAAAATCAGGTACGAAACCACTATCTGAAAAGTCTATAGTGCCACCTTTCTTGTCGTTATTTATGTATTTTGTTATAATTATTAGTATTATTTTGAAATATGTATTAGTTAGTATTATATAGTATTTAGTATGCTATTAGATAGTTTACCTTTTTGTTTTCTTTCTTTATTGTTTACCGCCATCTACTACTATTTCCAATATTCTCCATCCCACGGTTGTCTGGTAGAAATCGCTTTAAGCGATAAGACCGCCCATTGTATTACCAAACATAACATATATTTAAGATCAATACAGTAATTTGGTGTGCAATAAAGAATTATTGTATTGTATTGTATAATCAACGCGTTAACATCGTGTGTATATTTTGCGGTTGAATAACGCATCGTTTTGTGTGGGTGATTCAGTAAAAAACACTTCACTATTTTCATCGAGTGACTTGCAATTTTTTGTGGCTGATTCAGTGAATTTATATGTTTGTTGGTTATTGTTTTAAAAAAAAGAATATTAAGTTTTGGTTTTTGGACCCCTTAAAACGCCAACCATGTATGGCTTGTGGATTTCTGATTTTATAAAGATAGCATTGCGTTTTCGTTTTGATACCCCTTAATACGCCGATTTACATGTTTTTCTTCTTTGTTAGTATCACTTTTGACAGAGTGGTCGTGGTCATTTCAGGTGTTGATGGCAAGCTTCTTAACACGCCACCACTTTTCTTTGATAGTCGCCTTTCTCGCCCATTCATATAATGATGATGAGCTATTTACTGCCGCTTTTATGTGGTCAGTAAAATAATCAACAAATAACAATTATGCGCATTTGATTCTACGAGTGTTTTGATCACGTGTTATAATGATTAAGAGCCGTTGAGACATTAGTCGACTTCGCTGATCAGTACAAGTCGGCTGGCGAAACCTAATTTTAAAATTCTCATGATTGTCTATCAGATATGCAAGTATAATGACTGCCTCGGTGGCGTAGTTGTACTACGGTACGGTCACAAAGCTGAGGTCTCGGGTTCGAATCCCGCGTTGGGCAAAGTTATATTGGATTTTTCTATTCATTATCAGCCCAGAGTCAGAAATTTGTGCCCGATATGGCGATAGGCTCGCCACCTATCACATTGTGGGACGGACAGACATACAAGGCGAAATGTGGGTGTTCTGGCACCTTTGCCTACCCCTTCTGAGAAAAAGGCGTGAGTTTATGTATGGATGTATATGCAAGCATATATGTATATTTGCTGGTATAGTCTAGTCGACAAGTTGAAAATAGTCTAAAATAAAGATACGGCTTTTAAAATTATGTGTGATAGCTTACTGGATCCGGAATGATGCCTAGAAAAATGTGCCAGAAGCGAAAAAAATTTCAAAAGTTATAAACAATTCAAGATGAAAAAAAAATGGCATTTAATTATTTTCCAATATTTCATAAACTATTAATAGTTAATAAATTTCAAAAATGATTCTGAAAGAAGAGGAAATTTCCAATTTAATGCTGAAAATAAATCTGCGCGCGACATTTTTAAGTATCGCGTGCGGCGTCAAAAGCGAGCACGGCGCATTAATTAATTTATTTAAGGTATTGAACATATATTTTTTAATTTGAAAAAAGTGATGTATTCTGAACACTATAAATAATTTATTCCCGTTGGAAATTTTACTTAAAGTTAATTTTTCTACAAGTTAAACAAATGTTAACTAACAAAATTTTCTCAAACTTCCGTCTTAATTGTAATTGAAAAAAAAAAATGTTTAAATAACAGTAGTAAAAAACATTGCTTCGTAGAGCCCAAGAGACAAGATCACGCCATAAAATATTTATACTTTGTTTATAAAAAATATCAACAAATGGCGGTTTTTTTTGCATATAAACTAATATCTAGTATTAATAAAAAAACGATAACAGTATGATTAAGAAAAAAATATATTTAACAACATTACTTGGAATTTTCAGTTTATGTTCAAGTAAAAAAAAAATATATAATAATAATAGAGATAGAGTTCCGGGAGTTAGAAGTTTTCTATTGGGAATATCCTCCTTTTTCAGAATTTTTTTTTTGATTTTTTTTAAATATCAATAGTTTATGAAATATTGGCAAAAAAAAAAAAATGATAATGCATGCTTTTGGCACATTTTTCTAGGCGTTATTCTGGATCCAATGAGCTATCGCACATAATTTTAAGAGCAGTATCTTAGACTTGTTGTATTTTCAACTTGTCGACTAGACTAGTAGTAGGATATTCGTATTCACTAAATGCCTACGCTAAGTTGAAAAATGAGAAGTACCTTTTGCTAGAACCCGCTGTCCACTCGGTCTGTTGAGACAATAAATAAATAAACACCCAACAGTCACATATATAGTCCTGACCCCACACTAAGATCGAGTCTTGTGTCGTGGGTATCAGGAACTACGAGAGACTTTTCACCCAGACCCGAAATAAATATTTGTGGGCCGCACAAACATTTTTCCCAGTGCGGGGATCAAACCCGCAGACTCTCGTTTCACAGGCGGCGTCTAACCGACTGCGCCACGGCGGCTGTCGATAAATGACTTTATCCCGGCAGTTTCTAGTATTCGGTATTTTTTCCGTATCTCGGTAAAGGAACCTAATGCTAAGTAAGATACCGTACAGATAGACTGTTGATTTTAGTGCCATTTACTTGATATTGAGATTTTACTTTTGGATAAAAGCATAATTTGCTGATTGACTGCTGTATTTTATTAATACATGACTGACTCACTCCGAGTGCTTTCGTAAAGTTTTCTGGCCACGTTATAGATACCTAGATTTCCGCGGATGTATTCTTTATGTTTTCTATCTATGTATGTTCATTATAAATAATTTGTTGATCTATTCCTTATAAGACCATGTTTCTTTAAATTCTATTCTGCGCTCTCTTCTTATCCTTTTCTTATGTCCATCTAAAGATTGTCTGTAAGAAATCGCCTAGGGCTTTAAGACCGCCAACTATACTCTAATGTTTATTGTCCCTTTTTGTGTGCAGTAAAGAATAAAATAAAGAAAAATAAATAAATATGTTAAGTTAGACATCTACCTCAGCATTATCATTTACATAACATTGACTGCTTATTTTTTTGACTAAGGCTGAAGGCAAACTGTCCATACAGGAGCAGAAGTTCCATAAAATGTTTGAAGATTACACTTTTAAAAAATATTCAGAGAATCAAGCGCTTGTTTAACTTGGTCCCCAATGTTATAACTTAAAAATCCGGCCCATATATATCCATCCCATTAAAGAGCATGGAGCTCCCCTAAAATTGAGATAGGTTGTACCACACACACCTAGTATAGGCTGGCTGCACATACTAAAATCACTATCGTGTCCAGGTTGTCTACCTACCTTCGCTGATATAGTTTGTATGCCATGCTTGGGGCATATATATAACTCCGAAAAGTAATAGGCATGTTCATTTGATGTGCGACCACTCATTAGTTCACGTTTATAGCCTTATCAACGGGTTGTACAGAGAAGGCTATACCTATATATAGTTGCTATACGTCCATAAATTGGCAAAACCCTTCTATTGCTATAAATCCTCTTAATTTTAATATCTGATTTTTTTGTCAGGGTGTGTAGCACAAATTGTGTTATTATCAAGAAAACTAGAATCAACATATTTTGAATTAAGATATGAGTAATTAAAAACCGAACATAACACGTACAAGTACAATTGTTTTCTTTAACCGCACAACTTGCTTCTACAGCCGCATATCGACATCAGTTCAATTTTTTCACTCCATGTGACAAGACATTTCTCTGAAAAGACTTCAAAAAGTGTGTGTTTAAACGGAACGCTGTAAAGTGGGAATTTTGTGTTAATGTACTATATACAAGGAAAATTAATTGGTAAATATATAGTAGCTGACATTGGTTTGACAGACGATCACTCGTGTTTCACCGTCCGATCAGCTCGGTCGACTTAAAGCAAGGCAATGCCTTGTCAGTTGACTAAAGTTTTAACATCCTTATAACCATAATTTGTGTCAGGATTAAAGTGTTCGGAAGTTGGTGCTATACAAAATGTGTCAATTCACTATCTGTGTTGTGTTGATGTGCCTGAGTGTCGGAGTCAGCAGTTTTGCCATGGGCAAAGAGAAAATAACCGGTAAATATTTTAGTTAAATTCACCCATCGGTTTAAAAATTTCACCCACACAATAAATTTTAATTGTAATGGTTAAATTCAAGTTTAAATTCGTCACATTAATTCAGTATTAAAGAACTTTACTGGCGTCAAATAAAAATAAATAAATGCATAATAAATATTTTGTAGAGCATATATTCACGAGGAAAAATATAACATTAGAAGGAATTTTATCTAGGTTATATGTTGTGTTAATTTAGATTATATATACCGTTATTTCAATTTAAGTTATGAAAATCAGAATAATGTTATTTTAATTAGTAAATTGCATATTGCATTCTTGCTTGCAACTAATTTAACGTGTTAAGACGGGTTCGGTATACACCGGGTTGCTGTTAAGGGATCTAAAAATTCCACTACAGTATACCCCGCCTGTTGCAACATACGATCTAGATAGCTAATGGGTTATTAGGAATTCAATCCGTTGCAACATGTTAAAGCGTGACGGGCTGGAAAGATGATGTCTTAGCCACAACCCCTTTAGCCCTCCTCTAGGGTTCAGGAAGACCTTTTTAGCAACTGTCCTTTTGTTAAAAAAAAACCCATTGAACCTCAGATAAAAGTTTAGTTAAATCACCCACGTTTGCTATAGAAATTTGGATTGTAACAAAAGTAATATCCCTAATTTTGGTCAATATATTTTTATTATTTTAACAAAAAACTTTTTTTTAGTATTTAAATAAATATGTCAATGTGTATTTAAATAATCTACCTTTCCTTTAAAGGTAGATCCTACCATTTAATGATAGATTATTATTTTCTTCTACCTGAATTTAAATCATTTAGTTTACTTTATTCGATTATGAATAAATAGAACAATATTTATGCATAGCAATTTCCTTTATGTATGATTGGTCTTAAATGTCATTGTATTCAATTGAAAAGTTTTTGTATTTACCTCAATGTTGTTGTTCTCTATTTTACTATACATTAACGTCATGTGTAACGCGTATCGTATTTTCCGACGCCCCAGAGTGGGCAAAATGATTTCCTTAAATGACTAGTTTGTTTCTGATGTTGCTAACAACATTCACCTTTATTTCATTCATTGAAAATTAATGAACGATTTGACGTCAAAAACAGGTTATTGTTTCGGTAAAGTTGTAAGTGGAAATGAAGATTTAAAATTGTATGTAGCTATCAGTCGAGTCGCTATATGTATGGTTTCTATGGTCCTAAGTAAAATTCTCAAGTCAAGGAGATAAATAAGGCTAAAAGGTAGCAACAGCGGTATTTCTTCCTACCTATTCATACATTGCTGTAATTATAATAAAGAAATGTGTATTTTTTCCAGGTCATAAATGTGGTGTAGAGGCAAGTTCAAATCTTGTCCATCACAGTCCGTGGCTGGTTTATCTCGAGTACTACCGACGCGACAATCAACTTGAAATCCGTTGTGGCGGTTCTCTCATCGGCCCCAGACATGTGGTCACCGCCGCTCATTGTGTCAAATTAATCCGATATTCGAGGTAACTTTCAAAAAAAATTATACTTATGCCCTTTTTTTAAAATTTTATACATATGCCAGGATTTGCTTTATTGATAGATCAATTTAATTTCTCCAGATCATTGCCATCTCTAACTGTAATATTGGCTTTCATATCTTCCTTAACAACATTTGCTTTTAAAAATCTACTTTGTTTTGTCATAATTTTTAAGTCTAGAATCATTGCAACAAAATTCTACAAAAATTTAGAGTACAATATTTTGTTTTATTAATTTCAGTCTCTACGCTCGATTGGGAGAATACGATCTGGACACCGAAATCGACTGCGTGCATGGGGTGTGTGCGGATCCAGTGGTTCGCATCGAGGTTGATGAAATCTTCGTCCATCCCGACTACGACGGGAATGAGCGCGATATAGCCGTTCTGCGGTTGAAAGAAGACGCTCCTTATACTGGTAGGTATTTTAATGGAGCTAATACTCAACACATTACTAAGCGACTGCATTGAAAAATCCGGAAATCTATCAGGAGAAACAACGCTGTTCCTCGACAGAGTTATACAAGTCATAAGACTGAACACGGTATTAAAGCTAACATCGAAATATTATGCACTATAAACTATTATTATTATTTATTTATTTATTATTTATAATATTTCAAGTGCAAATAGTTTCACCAAAGCAAAGTAATTAAACAGTTAATGAAATTATATTTCATAATGTTACATGGATTGATAGATAAAATCAAAGTATTTTTAAATAGCATCAGGTTTTAAAATGCACGAAGACTTTTTTCGAATAGTTGATTTCACTCCAATTTCTCACTTCCAGATTTCATCCGCCCGATTTGCTTGCCATCCGGTCATCTAGAAGACAACGTCACGTTTACAGCATCTGGGTTCGGCGAGATTCCTTCCATGGGCACCTTCAGTCACGTGAAGAAAATCCTGCCCCTACCAAACTGGGACATTAATGAGTGCAGGGCGGCGTACCAAGATTCTGTTCTACCTCAGAAAATCATCTGTGCAGGCGGGGAGAAAGGGTTGGATACCTGCAGGGGTGATTCTGGAGGACCCCTTGTCCGATTCGGGAAGGTAGCTGAGTTGTGGGGTGTGACAATTCTGGGTAATACCAGGTGTGGTGCCGAAGGTTATCCAGGAATTTATTCCAGTGTCCCGGATTATGTAGACTGGATTGAGACCGTTGTGCAAATTTAATGGATTTCAACTAACGTTTGGCTAAGGCTCATAATACTTTTTTTGATGCGTGGTTGCATATTTGAAGGCTGTACTCGTAATGTGAAAAAGTTATTGTTTTGTTATGCTACCTGCATTTTTGTACCTTGGGCATTTACTACTTAATTTTTCGATTTAGAAAGTTTTGCCAAAGCTTTTATTGTATAATTTGGCTGACGTCTATATATTATTTAACCAGATAATAATATAGTCTACTGAAGCCATATCACTAATATCTATCTTATTTAGAGAGATATGAATAAATACGATTCCTAACCTATGTTTAGAAATTCTGTATTAATATATATTTTACGCATGGTTCCTTGGAAATTTGTCAGAATGTTTTGTTTGCTTGAATATATTTACTTACGCGTGTAAACCGAATGGCAAGTGAAGTAATTTAGATTAAGGCCAAATCGACACAGTGTATTAGTTTTTAAAAATGTATATTTGACAGCTGTATTTAAGAATTATAATTTATATTGTAATAAATGTTACGTTTAACTAGTACCCAGTTTCTTGGTCTATTTTAAATTGACCTATAAATTTTAACATTCTAGTACATTTAAATTTACCTCATGTTTTATACCTTTTTAAATAATAAGTGAGTAATAAAAATTGTAATGTTGCAAATATGTAAAATATACCTTTATAATTTTTATAATCCAATATTTTAATAAAAATTACAATAATAAGGGGAACGCTACAAATATACTTATTATGAGAAAAAAAATTCACGTTTACCAAAAATTATTCCAAATTGATCTCACTATATATCGTTACAATAATCTTGAGAGACGTTAGAACGTTCACCCTATTTTATTAATAAAAAACTAATAAGAATACAGGCTGTGATTAGCATTATGTCAAATTCATTCAGACTTAATTTTGCATCCTAATATTATAATATCGGCTATAAAGGAAATTTCAAATTCTATTATAAATCAAAATACCTATGAAGTCCACGTTTACTCACTGTTACACAAATTGGCAAAGTCTACCTTCACTACCTTGCTACCTAAAAAGTCCTGTACAGGTAGATCAAACAAATTTTGGTATGCCATACCAATTTAATTATATTTAATTTTAATGATGATTGTAGCTGTCATTCCCATTTTATTTGTTCGATTTCGATCAATTTGCTTACGGGTAGAAAGGCCAAAACAATAATTAGTTCAATAAGTTTTTTTTTGTATTCTGTCTCTTCCATCCGCGAAAAATCACTCACAGGTACAACATGCGGGTACATTTTTTTTACCACGTAAAAAAAAAGGGAAAAATGTGCCATGATAGTTTTTAAGTATTTTAAATGTCTTTTATATACTATTTTATGATAATGTATGTTCAAAGACTTGTAACTAATGCCATATAGCTCCAACTAATAATATTTTAATTTCCTGACTCAAAGTTAAGGTTGGTTGCCCGTCTTAAATTTTGTAAATTAAATATATTTTATCAATGTATATATGTAATGCGATTTTTCAGACTCGATGGTGTGAAACAAATATGTAATTATTATGAAATAATGCATTACCAATGTACATTGCCTGAATTTTGATTTTTATTCCGATAGAATTAAGAATAAATCGTTTTCGACATATTTTATTGATATCAATAACAAATGTATTTTGTAATATTCGTGTTTACATGTACCAGAACAGCAATATGTTTATAATATAGACACGTTGGTGGTGAAGCAAATATTGATTTTTATTTATCACATTAGTACCCTGAACCGACGAGAATGCATGAAGACGTTGATGAATGTGGATGAAACGAAAGTAATATCTCAGGATCGAGCAAAGTGGCGTTCTATAGTCTCTGCCTACCCCTATGGGATACAGGCGAGACGATTATGTATGCATGTATCTAATTATCTATTTTTAGAGGTAAATATATAGATAGGCAAAAAATAATCTGTTATAATCAGGGTGCTAAGTAACTTAGTATCTTAGACCAAGTAGTACTCTTAGTATTAACACGACAACCCGATATACTACGACGGAAAATGTTTAGATACTTGATATGTTTTTATTGCTGTTAATAGTCTCTTTGTTTATTTTAAATCACAAAACGAACAGAAACTAACACAATGACATTTTTAATAGTGTTTCCTTAATTGTTTTTCTTTAATGTCAATTTGCATGGGGGTGCCACTCTCTTATAGTTGTTATACTCTCTTATAGTTGAGCCATCTTTTTTTTTATTGCAGTGAATGGCGAGACTAACATGCCGTTCGCCTGATGGTAAGCGATACGACCGCTCATAAACAGTAGCAAAACCAAACAACACCTTGAATTACAAAGCAATGCGTGGCATTCCAATGCGCTCGATATTAAGTCTCAATATGTCCAGTAGTTACTCTGGCTACAATGCCCTTCAATCCGAAACACAACGTTGCATTTACACTGCTGTTTGACGGGAGAAATAGACACTGCGTTGGTACCCACCCAGATGGCCTCTCACATATGAGAGACCTACCACCAGTACGATTATTATACACAAACCACAGGTCCAATCTGTTGATTTCTTTTTGTAAAAGTATTAATATATGCGGCTATGAGTGCCAAAAATTAATAAAACTAAATAAAAAAAAAATGTAAAAATAACTACTGTTGCTTTAAAAAAAAATAACATATCATTAATATAACAATTTTATTAGTTACTTTATATTTTTAAATTCATGTCTCCTCTTTACAATTTGTGTCATAAATTGACAGTTACACATATTTTCGAAAATTTCTTGTGCTACTGTGATTATACTATAATTTTGCGACTTTGGCTTCTAACTGGACTTGTTTAATATCTTCTGCGTTTGACTTCGGCTTCCTATTACTGGATTTTCGTACTTGCTTCTCCATTTGGCTTTATTTGACTTGGATATTTCTAGAATAAAAAGTGTTTTTGGAAATGTTATTTTGATTTGATTTAGATAGAAAATGATGAACTGACGTCGCGAAATTGCCGTGACATCTTAGGCCGTGACCCCTTCATTCTTTAGAAATTAAAGGCACAATTGCACCATCTGGCGGATTTTATTTAAAATGAATTATTTCCAGAGACATCTCGCGCTTAGCGGCGTAAATTTTTGTTCCTCAAATATATTTAAGGGTGGCTCATATATTTCCTATCTATGCCAGTTTGCACCGCAAGGTACACAATACCCAAAATTCTAATATTTTGCGTCATTATTTGATCTTACGTTTTGGAAGTGGAAGAGCCACGCTGTTGTCAGTCATGATTCAGCATGAATGTGCAAGCTCGTCCGGGGCGGTATCGCCGTCTCAGAGAAAATCAACGTGTATTGACAGCTTCGGTGTCGCGTTTCGTTCGGTGAGTGAAAATGCCGGATTCATCTTTCCTTGTACCTATCTTCCCGTATGGTACGAGAGATGACCACCAACATTTTTGTCTCATAGCAATACAGACACAACTGCATCAAATTGATAAATTTTATTATTTCTAACTCGAAAATACCAACTTCAGACATTTTCGCGTAGCGTTCGACTGGACTGAATTTTTAAAAATGTCAACAAATTTTACCAAACTTTATCATTGCAATCTGTCTGATTTTCTGATTGTGGTTAAATAACAGCTCTAAGATACCGAAAACATATTTTTCAGAAGTCAGTAATGTAGCGCGAACCCAGAAAATAATTTAGAAAAAATAAAAAAGAGCCAAATAAATTGATGATAGCAATCCGTCTGAAAATGTTCTTTACATATAAATTAGGGTTAATTGATGGGAACAAAAATATTTTCAGAAGGAAATTTGGATGCATCAAATTTTAAGACCATTCTAAATATGTTAAGGAATTTAACCGATCGATACCGTAGCAATCTGTCTGAAAATTGTTGAACGTGATGAAATAAATTATCCAAATATAAAAAAAAATATATATCAGAAAAATTCAGTGTAGCACCTTCTTTATCAGACAACTTTTTGATTCCGACCGTGTGGAAGCGTGACTAATTGCAAGTCCGGCAATTATCTTACTTTCGTCTTGCCAAAATAGAGCGCAGACAACGTTTATATGCTATAAAACATCTATATATCATTATTTATTTCCAACTCCTCCTATTAATTACACTTTTTGATTAATTTCGTTGCGGGTTAAAGACAAGTTAGACATTCCCGGAGACACGCCGAGCTTCATTGCTCAGTGTCATTACATTGCGTGCCACTGTTGATCCTGGCTTACAGGAGTTACAGTGGTGGGTGTGAGGGCGGGACAGTCTCATAAAACATCTATTAAGATTAATAATTTTGAATCCTTAATAACGAAAAACAGAATCCATTATTCAGATTGCTCTAAGACGCGTTTTTCTAGTGTTTATAGCCGCTTCTTTGCTCTATGTCTAAGACGAAATACTATAGTATGATTTCACTTTAAGAGGCAAAAAAAACATTCCGACCGTGGCGTAAAAAGCGCCCAGGCATCGGCCAAGCGACTCCAAAACGTTCTTTTCTCTTTTGGGAGCACAAGCGATATCTAAAATTTCTGAAAACATTTCTTTTTGCGATCCTGCCAAATATACGAACAGTTAAAAAAAAAAACATCCGGATTGCTATAATACAGGTCGGCTAACTTTTTTGACATTTTCAACATTTCGCTTCAGCTATATACTACGTGCAAAATGTCTGAAAACCAACTTATTTGTCATAAAATCATAAAATCTATGTACATTTCCAATATCAGACGTATTGCTATGATACCGAACAACTTTTTTTTTTTGGACACAGCAGAAATAGCCTCACACGCAACTGCTATACTTTTGACCGTTATTTCACACCTAGTTAGGTTCAGAATCATATAATCTAACGATTTTATACTGTTTCATCCGTATTGCTATGATACACGGTTTTGGTCGTCATCTCTGGTACTAGTATCTTTTCGATTTAATGAGCCGGCAAAATATCCATGGTCCAAGCGTTGTGGATTTTCATGAGTGACAGTGATCACTTACCATCAGATGATCTATTTTCTTTTATTTAGGGAAACTCGCATTATATTTCAAACAACCGTGTTCTGTTAGGCGACTGATCCTAATTGTCCTTTTTTTATAAAAAACACTGCCTACATATCCACAATGAAAAAGGTTTAATTAGAGATAATAAACTATGCCATTTTTTGGCACAAAAGTCCAGATTTCCTAATCCCTATTACAGTAGTTACTAGAGAAGCGAATATACGTCGCGAATGCCAAACAATAATTGCCAAAAATTAAATAAAAATTAAGTGTATTGGCGGAAAAAACGGAGACGGAGAGAAAAAAGAAGACAGTTCGTGTTGCTGAGGGAGTTTCTTGCGCCGCTTCTTCTTCACAGCTACAACACGTTCCGAAGCGGTGGTATCAGAAATTAACGATTCAAAAGATCTTGTGAAAGACTATTTGAATAAAGAATATTTTGATTTGATTCGGAAATTGACTCAGCATTATTGCATTGGAATATTACAAAAGCCAACGCAATGAAAAATATTATGCTGAGGTGTCAATAAATAAATTTATGGTAGGGTTGTAACAGGTCGTAACAAGCAACGTGCGGGGGATGTTTCAGAATTGTGAAATGTGTGTTTATGATTTTCTTTTTTTTTATTGCTATGAATGGCGAGACGAGCATGCCGTTCGCCTGATGGTAAGCGATACGACCGCTCATAAACAGTAGCAAAATCAAACAACACCTTGAATTACAAAGCAATGCTTGGCATTCCACTGCGCTCGCCATCCTGAGACATAAGATGTTAAGTCTCAATATGTCCAGTAGTTACTCTGGCTACAATGCCCTTCAACCCGAAACACAACAGTGCGTTTACACTGCTGTTTGACGGGAGAAATAGACTATGCGGTGGTACCCACCCAGATGGCCTCTCACATATGAGAGACCTACCACCAGTAAATTTTAGTTTAATATTGATATTAAAATGTGTATTATAACTTACGATATAATAAGGGATAACAAACCTCTATCTCTCGCCAAACAGCAGTGTAAATGTACTGTTGTGTTTCAGTTTGAAGGATATTGTAGCCAGAGTAACTACTGAACATATTGAGACTTAACATCTTATGTCTCAGGATGGAGAGCGCAGTGGAATACCAAGCATTGCTTTGCAGTTCAAGGTGTTGTTTTGCCACAGTTCATGAGCGGTTGTATCGCTTACTATCAGGTGAACGGCACGCTCGTCTTGACATTTATAGCAATAAAAAATATAAAAATATACTAAAATGGAGATATCCACATCACACACAATATCACACATGACATACATACATAAACTCACGCGTTTTTATCAGAAGGGGTAGGCAGAGGCCAGAGGTGAATGCTACCAGGACACCCACATTTCGCCTTGCTTGTTCCGTCCCTCGATATGATATGAGCCTATCGCCATATCGGGCACAAATCCCTGACTTCGGACTGATAGTGAATAGAAAACTCCAATATCCCAGGATTCGAACCCGAGATCTCAACGTTTTAATCATACCATAGAATCTACATACTATAATATGAGTAAATAATTGTATTCAGTGTCAACTAGTATACTAATCTTCAAATTAAGTTTTCTAAAATGACGTATAGGGTCAAGGGTCTAACTGACTTACTCAAAGACATCTAATACCAATGAAATAATTACTTAGTATATCTTTACTTAGAAACAATTTAATTGACATTAAACGCCTTTGTGAGACCGAAAAGTCTCTCGTAGTTTCTGATACCTACGACACAAAGCTCCAAAAAATAATCTTGGTGGTGGGGTCAGGACTATATACTGGGTATATCAAGATTGCTACCGAAAACGAAGCCGTGTTTTAGTGACTACAAACATAATGTTATTAAAACTTTCGCAACGAAACGCGACAATTTTTTTAAATATCGTAATTTTTGGGCGGTAAATCCATAGTTTTTGCTAAAATAATAATTTAAACTCTTTTATACGTTAGAGTCCTTATAAATAAAAGGGTATACACTATTATTTTAGGAACAATGAATATACCATCATAACCAAATACGACCATAGAAAAATAAAAAAAACTTTTTTGCAACATTTTCTGTTGCAATGTGTCTGAAGTCACTAAAACTACCACCCGGCTTCGTTTTCGGTAGCAATCTTGAAATACCCTGTATGTGACTGTTCTTCTTCTTCTTATAGAGCCTCTCCAACTAGTGAAGGTTGGCAGTCAGCTTAGCATACTGTTCCTGTTGCGTGATTGTTGGGTTTAATTAATTAATTTATTTGAGTGCGGCTAATAGACTACATTGCCATTTATGTCATATTTAGGTCGTCATAAGATAGAAGAGCAAATTGCATACGTCATTAACTACACATATTTGTTCTGTGGTAGATTTCATAAACAACAGCTTGTTACAATGGAATGACGTATAATAACCACATATTTTAAATAAGTAAGTGCGTGGTGGTAATCAGACCCAGATGCGGCTGCCAACATGGTCATTGTGACCGCGGGTTCAAATTCCAGGGCACACCTTTTTGGAGTCACGTGTGTATTGATCGTCAGCTGGTGGTAGGTCTCTCATATGTGAGAGGCCACCTGTGTAGGTATCACCGCAATGTCTATTTCTCACGCCAAACAGTTTGAAAGACATTGTAGACACATTGTTAACATCTTTTGTCTCAGGATGGCAAACGCAGTTAAATGCCAACCAATGCTTAGTCATTCAAGGTGTTGTTTGGTTTTGCTACTGTGTATGTTATGGGCCAAGTGCCTATTGGGCAGAGTGATGTAAAGCGAATCGAAATCAAAACAATGAGCTGAAGTGGCATCGTGCGGCTATTGCAAGGCCACGCACCTCCCCTGGTACCACTCCCATGAAAATGTAACGCACCATTCCTGAGAAATATCAATTATGCTAACCTAACCTAACCTCAAAACACTGGTTGTTAATATAAATTTGCTTCTGCAACGTCACCGGCGCTACGGGAAGTTCAGCCCCTGCGCCCTTTGCGTAACAAAAGAGATGCTCACCTCCGCAGCTTCGGCTTATCATATATCGCTTATCATCAGGCGAACGGCATGCTCGTCTGCCATTCAATGCAATAAAAAATAAATAATCTAAAAATAAAAAATCGCCACGCACTATAACGTTGAAGGAAAACATCGTGAGGAAACCCGCATACCATAGCGATTTGTATGAATTTCTGTGGTATTAATTCCGGCAACCGCCACGCTAAACGCCAAGCCAGCATGGTGGACTATCAGCCGTTCTTTATGATCTATCTATCTTTAACAAGAGATTTTATTAGATACTAGCTGTACCCGCCACTTCGTAAGCGTGGAATTTAGCAAAAACTTAAATTTTCTAAAATAAATGTAGCCTAAGTTACTCCTTATTATATCAGCTACCTGACAATAAAAGTCCCGTCAAAATCGGTCCAGCCATTTCAGAGATTAGTCGGTACAAACAGACAGACAGACAGACAAAAAAATCTAATGTCATTTTCGTTATAGGTATCGTGTATATAACGATATGTAGTTGGTCATTTTTTTTTTCACTTTACAAACAGACACTTCAATTTTATTTATATGTATAGATTATTTATGTTTCAGTTAACAAAGGTAGAGAGGTATACATATGGTGTATATATTTGTAGATAGCTAGATTAAATAAATAAATATATATATTTCTGTTTAATGAAGCATAAAATTGTACCGACATAGTCATGGTAGCTATTTTAACTCCTTGTTAAAGATAGATAGGATACAGAGAACGGTCTTATATGGCCTAACCACTCTCAATCGTACTCCCGATTGTAAATGAGGTCCGTGCCCTGCAGTTGGACGTATATGCGCTGATACAGATTTTAAATAATATATTTTTCACGTGTAAGGCTATCCCAATATTAGGAATAGTGAGTAGTGACCGTTTTACTCTTAAATCTGCCAAAAAATATTTTACCTGTTTAAGCTATGAGTCTTTGGTACCTACTTGAAATAAAGATTATATTATATTATATAAAGTTTGCACAGCATGAAAACAACTAATTTAGACACCAAAACATCTTAGACGATCTACTCGTATAGTATTGTATACATTAAATTTTGATTATGACTGATTTTAGAGTCACGCTAAATGCGCGCTGACGGTCGGCGCTGTCGCCATATCGGGCACAAATTTCTGACTCCGGGCTGATAATGAATAGAAAAATCCAATATCACTTTGCCCGACTCGGGATTCGAACCCGAGACCTCAGCTTTGCAAGCGTACCTTAGTACAACTACGCCACCGAAGCAGTCTATAAAAAACAGTCCCTATAAAAACCCTACAAAATATTTGTGAATTATTATCTAGAAGAAAAATACTTTGGAATTGAAAACCTCCTCCTTTTTCTAGGTCGATTAATAAATAATGGGTTAATTAAGTTTCAGATATTAAGGAAACTTATTTTTATATACATCTCGTGTTTGCTAGTTATTATTATACTCTTGCGTCATGTGAACTAGTAGGCATATAAGTATATTGTAGTATGCATGTGTTAGGATTTTCCGAAAAATAATTACTCGTACTTCCTCTTGTCTAAAATTGGCATCGTTTGCGCTGTACTGTAATATTTGTTTAATATTGAATCATGACATAAATAGGAATTACATAAAATTGAAAAGACATGTGGGAATATCATATTTTATTACAAAAAATGCTCAATATATGTAACTAAATACATATATATGTACAAGTAATTTAAAAAGGCATTGTAGCCAGAGTAACTATTATTATGTCTCAGGATGGCGAGCGCAGGAATGCCAAGCATTGCTTTGTAATTCAAGGTGTTGTTTGCCATCAGGTGAACGGCATGCTTGTCTCGCTATTCATAGCAATAAGAAAAAAAAATGGAGTTCACGGAAAAATAAAATAAAATAAAAATTTTACAAAAAATATTGTCTTTAATTATTAGGTACAAATAACAAACCGGAGAGAAAATTAAATGTTTTTTTTTTAGTTTTAAATTAACCTAACATGTAGCTCGTAAGTTAAATATTGTACTGCTAACAAATGGACTATAATTGTCTGAATGAATAAAGATTTATTATTATTATTATATTATAAACGACACAATTGTCTTTTCTTCATAATTTTTTGTTTATATAATTCGTCTGTTAAAATATTGAAATTTTACCACACTTACCGATTCATATTGAACTGAAATTTTATACGTATTTTTTATGGCAATGAATGGTGAGATTCTATTTACTATCAGCCCAGATTCAGAAACTTATGCCCGATATGGCGATAGGCTCGCCCCCTTCAACATCATAGAACGGAACACTAGACAAAACGTTGCTATCTGGGTGGCAGCTAGTGTTGGAATAAATAGCAATAGCAATCACATATAGCAAGTGAAGTCGACTATAACATTTCGCAGCTTATATAAATAAGCTAAGTTTAATAACAAGGTGGTGATGTTTATTTTATTTATTTTTTATTTTTATTGTTTAAGGACAAACAGTGGTAATTACTAAAAAAAATCCAACAATAAACTAAATGCAATGCAACTAAATAAAATGCCTTTAGTTGCCACTGCATGCATTGACATTTAGGAAAAAATAGCAAAAAAGTAAACATAACATTAAATTTAAAGAAAAATATAGAAATATTTACGGCTTGAACTACTAGCCATAAGTAGGGATACATATAAATTTATCACTGTAAAAGCTTGAACTAAAATGAACTTATTAGATAGAACAATAATGCAAAAGTTTGCAACTGTAAGAATTTAAATATTACATTTCAAAGCTTTTAAGACTTCAGTTTCAAAGCATTTTAGGGAACTGACAAAAATATCGATGTTAATTGGAAATAGCAATAATTACCATTACTAGTACTATGCCTATCCCTGAAGGGAAAAAGGCGTGATGTGTCCTTGTTTGGATAGACCAAAGTTCATTTACGCTTATTGTTACAACGTGTTTTACACTTTGCGTAACATTCCTGTTATAGGCAGTTGTAAATGACGTTGCTCCCTTTCCTTTGCATAAATATTAAATCTTATTGTATTTGTATACAATAAAATAATGTATGCGTAGAGGAAATAGTTTTAAGACATCATATTTAAATACACAAAATAGGCCTGACTTAAAATTTAAGCCAACCCGCACTAGGCCAGCGTGGTGGACTATATGGCCTAACCACTCTCAATCGTACTGTCGATTGTAGAGTAGGTCCGTGCCCTGCAGTGGGACGTATATGGGCTGATATAAGATTTAAGTTTTATGTCGTGTTTCAGAAACGTAGACTTTCCGATCTTACAAACACCTGTTCTGGATAGACTTGATATATTTTTATTGTATCGCAAATAATAAAACGGTGAAGGAAAACATCGTGAGGAAACCTGCATACCATAGCGGTTTATAAGAATTTCTATGGTATGTAAGTCCGCCAACGTGATGGACTATATGGCCTAACCACTCTCAATCGTACTGTCGATTGTAGAGTAGGCCCGTGCCCTGTAGTGGGACGTATATGGGCTGATACAGATCGCGAATAATGGCGAGACGAGCATGCCATTTACCTGATGGTAAGCGATTCGACCGCTCATAAACAGTAGCAAAACCAAACAACACCTAGAGTAACAAAACATTGCTTGGCATTCTACTGCGCTCGCCATCCTGAGACATAAGATGTTAGGTCTCAATATGTCCAGTAGTTATTCTGGCTACAATACCCTTCAATCCGAAACATAACAGTGCATTTTTACTGCTGTTTGACGGTAGAAATAGACATTGCGGTGGTACCCACCCAGATGGCCTCTGACATATGAGAAACCTACCACCAGTAATTTGATCCTTATTAGCAATATTATCGAATAGTGTTACATAATACAGCGTGTGTTACTTTTTTCAATATAATTGGGTTTTATTCCTATGTAGGTATACTTATTGATCAAAATTCCAACTAAGTTTCAGTTTTCATCAAAATCAGGTTCTTCTCCTTTTAGTATCAATCGCTATTCCTCATATTTTTGGATCCGGCCATCCGCACGCTCTTGAAAGCATCATTCTGTATACGTGTAGTATAATTATTATAGCTAATTAAATATTACTCATAGATATTGAACACGTTGAATTGTAGGTACCTAAATGGTTTTGTACTAACTTATCTACTACTTAACTGCCTACGTAATTATGAAACAAATTAAAATTTAACTAACTAAAAATTTGCAATAATATCGTCTAATTAAAATGCCGTTGTAACTAGCTGCGTCCAATTAAGTTATCTACCTACGTCATGTTCTTTCGGATATGGTAACATGTATACGTGCGAAGCGTTATAGGTCATTTCCGATTCCAAGAATTAATTATACATTGTCCGATAATATCCGATTACCAATTTATCCTTAAACGAATTTTATCAAACTTCCTTCAATATGGACTGGGTGGAAAGCGCGTAGAGTTCCGGCGTAAGTGGTGCGCGCGCTCCAGTACATATTTAATGGAGCGTTACTGTAATTAGTTATCGCTCGCGACGATTTTGAAAATGCTTGTATTATGATAGAAAGTTTAATAAAAATCAAGGTAATAGTTTTGATCACCGTTTAGACGAAATCTATTAAAAGTCGAGTCTTGTGTCGTGGGTATCAGGAACTACGAGAGACTTTAGGGTCTCACAAACACCCATACCCGGAAGAAATATTCCATATAATATAATATAAATAAATATATGTTATATGGCAGCACAATTTTTTTTCTCGGTGCGAGGATTGCACCCGCGGCTTCGCGTTTCACAGGCGGCGTCTAACCTGCCTGCGCCACGAAGGCTGTCATTAAGTCAATTTAATATATATTTTAGCGCAATTTTCACATCCATTTTTTTGAAACTCCAAATGTATGTAAACGAAGTCCCTATCTTTAGTTTTGAAATCAATGTTAGTACATCGCATTTAGAAAACGGTCAAAAACCCTGGATTGGTTTCCGGGAGGTAACAAAAACACAAAAACTATCTAGGATTTCGTGCAAAAGTGCGTAATGGCCTGTTGGTAGCAGACGTGACTCGGGTGCCTGAACCGCGGTCACAGGTTCGATTATTATTTATTATTTTAGCAAAATGGATGGATTAAATGAATTTACCACCCGAACGCGATGATTTTTTTCTTTTTTTTTTACTTTTAAATCATTACAAAAAAATTGACGTGTCATTTTGCGAAAATTTTATTTGCTTTGTGTCTGAAGTCACTAAAACTACCAACCGGCCTCGTTTTCGGTAGCAGTCTTGGTATACCCTGTATAGAAAATTTTACTGTGAGAAGACATCACTATGATTTTGAAAACAATTTAAACTGCATTGAAATATTTTTAGTAATCGCATTTCTGAGCCGGAATCGAACCCGCCATTTGGTAAAAAAATCAACCATCTTTTTCGATATCAATAATAAAGGATTTTATTCGTAAAATAAAATAGCTTCTTAAATAAAAGGTGAACCATAAGGACCATGTCCTGTTACTTTGCATAGTGGCATTTCAATTGTTTTACTCATTTTTTTATAGACCTTAAGGCCCATGTCCTGTTACTTTGTATAATGGTATTCACTTTCAATTGTTTTTCTTTTTATTATTTCTGCGCCAATCAACAGGTATTTAAATAGCAACAAATATAAAACTTATTATTAACCTCAGAATTTCCTAAGTACTATATGTAATTAATAATTGTAAAGCCGTTGGTTTCCTGTTAATAAAACTAAAAAAAAAATCCCATCAGGTGTCAATGAACCTAATGAATAACAACTACAATCAGTCATTTTAAAGTATTAATAAAAAAACAATTATTTCACAAATTTCGCAACAACACTCCACTTAATATTGTTTTTGTTGTTCGTTAAAGGTACAGTCCCGAATGAGCCGACCTCTTTGTGACGTACATACGGTAAATTTTAGTTTTACTACACAATTTGAAGATATTTCTAATACATTTTTTGTACTACCACGAATTGGCATCCACAATTATAAGCATTTTTTGTATTTATTTTATACTAGTGGCCCAGCTTCGCCCGAGTACAAATAGATTTCTGTACAATCATATGTACGTTTTATACATATAAACCTTCCTCTTGATTTACTCTATCTATTAAAAAAAACCGCATCAAAATCCGTTGCGTAGTTTTAAAGATTCAAGCACACAAAGGGACATAGGGACAGAGAAAGCGACTTTGTTTTATACTACGTAGCGATTTATTTACTACCCGCACTAGGCCAGCGTGGTAGACCATATGGCCTAACCACTCTCAATCGTGTTCTCTATTGTATAGTAGGCCCGTGCTTTGCAGTGGGACGTATATGGGCTAATACGATACGATATTTATGGGACAGCGCAGCCTGAGCCACACCTGATAGTAAGCGCAATATTTTCAAAACGACTATCGAATGGCATCAAAAGGTACCATTCCATTCGACACGACTGTATTTATTTATATATGCTTTATTGTACACCAAAATGAAAGACGAATACAAAATACTTAAAAACTAAAGACATGGTTACAATAGGCGGCCTTATCGCTTGCTGCGATCTCTTCCAGGCAACCTTTGGATGGACTGGATTATTGTGAAATGAAATATCCATCCATCCATCAGCCAAAGGAAGTCCACTGCTGAACATAGGTCTCCCTAAATGATTTGCACAGAGACCTGTTGGAGGCAGCCTGCATCCAGCGAGGTCCCGCGACCTTTACAAGGTCGTCTGACCATCTTGTGGGTGGACGTCCCACGCTGCGCTTTCCGCTACGTGGCCTCCATTCGAGCACTTTCCGACCCCATCGGTCATCAGATCTCCGCGCTATGTGCCCTGCCCATTGCCACTTCAACTTGCTAATCCGGTGTAAATGAAATATAGGGTAGTGCAAATAGTGAGAGAATAACAATAATAATAATAATTGATGTATATGCTATATTATTTTAATTATACTATACCGAGCCACGAAGCATGTTCACGCTACCACGGAAGGACCTGTGTGGCGTGTGCCTGCCGACGAGGCTTACTCACCACGTGTTGTTTAAAGGATTTAATTTATAATTTAAAATAAACGAAATTAAAATAGCCTATAATGGAATTGAAGAATATTTACAAACATAAACAGATATAGCCAAGACCAAGGAAAAAAATGAATAATATTTTTAATTGAAATTTTTTGTCATCTAAAAAGAATCAAATATAAAATCACTTAATTTTTTTGTTCTGTTTATAAATAACAAAAAGGGTTTAATTCCCAACAGGCCCAGTATTATAGGAGGGAAGGAACACTTGTGGCGGAATTAGCAAAGCTTTTAAACCCCAACTGCCTCGGTGGCGTAGTTGTACAACGGTACGCTTGCAAAGCCGAGGTCTTGGGTTCGAATCCCGGGTCGGGCAAAGTGATATTGGATTTTTCTATTCATTATCAGCCCGGAGTCAGGAATTTGTGCCCGATATGGCGAAAGGCTCGCCCCCTATCGCATACAAGGAATGTGGGTGTCCTGACATATCTGCCTGTCCCTTCTGGGAAAATGGCGTGAGTTTATGTATGTATGTATGTTTATACACCAATGGAGAGATTTTCTTGCTCCGAGAATAGTACGCCATTATAGCATTTCTTAACCGCCATAGATGAATGTGTTCTAACAGTTTCCGTGGCGCAGTTGGTTAGACGCCGGCTGTGAAACGAGAGGCCGTGGGTTCGATCCCCGCATCGAGACAAATATTTGTGAGAGCCACAGGTATTTGTTTCGGGTCTGGTTGTTTGTGAGACCGAAAAGTCTCTCGTAGTTTTTGATACCCACGACACAAGATTCGATCTTAGTGTGGGGTCAGGACTATGTATGTGAATGTTGGTATTCAAATAAAATCATAATTTACAATAGTAATTATATGTAATTTATGTGCGTATGTGTGTACTACCGATCAATATTAAGGCACATTTTTTAATATTAATAACACAATATGAAGAAATTTCGTGAGTAATATCACAAAACAGGAAGGAAATATCATTACGTCTGAACGATTTTTTTTACCTGCTTTACAAATTCACGTATAAGCCACAAAGGATAGGTAAAGGCGCCGCTAGGATCATTCACTACAAACATATTCCAACCTAGAATAAGATTTAAAAATAATAATATTGTTATGGCTTTTTTTATTGCAATAAATGCTTGGCATTCCACTGCGCTTGCCAACTTGAGACGTAAGGTGTTAAGTCTCGATATGTCCAGTAGTTCTTTTGGCTACAATGTTCTTTAAACCGAAACACAATAGTGCATTTACACTACTGTCATAAGAGCTTTTAAATTGCCTACGTGACCAATAAATACATTTCATTTCAAATACATTTCATTTCATTTCATTTCACTGTTGGCGGGAGAAATAGACATTGAGGTGGTACCTATCCAGATGGCCTCTTACATATGAGAGACCTACAACCAGTGCAGTATATTCAACACAACACCAAAAAATATCTGTGATGTTTACAACATTCCTGGAATAATTGATGAACATACACTCAGACTTCCACTGTTTATTAATGTACTAGCGGTCGGGCCCGGCTCCGCCCGGGTGCATACACGTTTTAAAATGGCGGTCAAAATGTTTAATTCTGACTATCCGTTTAGAATATCAACCAATCGGACCACGAAAAACGAACAAAATTTCCTCCTATTTGATAGAAATATCACTACTGCTTTCCTCCTATAGGCCTTCCTCGATAAATGGACTACCCAACACTGAAAGAATCATTCAAATCGGACCAGTAGTTCCAGAGATTAGCGCGTTCAAACAAACAAACAAATATTAATGTATATGGTATCTGATATAAATGAAGAATTCAATCGAATAATTTAAAAACTTCGATGTTAGTCCCTTACCACCTTGTAAAAGTAAGCTTTGGAAATAGTTCCGACGGTCTTACTATAATGCAACTATGAATATGATAAATAATTAAAATCTTAATAACAATGGCTGGGTATTAACCGAGATGGTAATATGATTGTCTTTCGTTCGATGGGGATCAATTACCGAGTTCTGTCAATGAGTCGCTGGAAGGACAATCGATAAATTATTTACGTGTCTTATTTTTTTATGACACTTAAATTTTTTCAGATCTGATGTTTTATATACTATATGACTTGTGTATATATATTATTTTCAGTATATTTTTTGTGTTGCTAAAAAACACACATATTTTCTACACTACCTTTCTGTTATTATTGTTTAGAAATTCTATTATAAAACCCAGGTAGTTCTATTGGCATATTTGGTTTTTTCTCGTGCGGTTATAATTTGTGACGTCATGCGCATGAGTGGCACGCGTTACGGACATCGGAAATACCGCGCTTTATACGGACGTGGGTCGGGCCATGAAGTGAGAGGGTAGTTGGTGAAATTACGTGGCCTTGCGTGAAAGATGGCTGTGAAACGAGGGAAAGTGGATTCGAAAAAAGTGTGTGTGATAAAGTAATATTTTTTTCTAGTCTTGGTGTAAAACGAACCGGATGCGGCTGCCACTGTTCACGGTGGTCGCAGTTTTATATCCCAGGGCACACCTCTGACTTTTCGGAGTTATGTCTGTATTGATAATCAATCACTACGCACTAAAAACGGTGAAGGAAAACATCGTAAGGAAACCTGCATACCATAGCGATTTATAAAAATGTCTATGGTATGTAAGTCCGCCAACCCGCACTAGGCCAGCGTGGTGGACTCTATGGCCTAACCACTCTCAATTGTACTCTAGATTGTAGTGTAGTCCCGTGCCCTGCAGTGGGACGTATATGGGCTGATACAGATACAGATACAGGTGTTGTGAGAGGAAGTGTCTCGGAGTTTTTGGGTCTGCCTAAACATTTTTATCTATGTAATACATTCAGGTACTTATTTTGGATAAATATGAACTTATTATGGATACTTGGATGACAGGATAGAATGAAGTTGTTCTACTTAAAGGTATTACGATTGAATCATGGATTAATTAAATTGAAAAGACTTGAATACGAATACTCCCCTCAATAATTCCAATGTTTATTTTATTTATTTACATAACATTTATATTTATCTACATATTCATTAATTTATTTCATTTATTTCAGGTAACCAAGGACCCATAGCCAAAATAATATTCACATAACACAGTAAAATATAATAAAATACAAATTTATTTTTTTAGGCCTCTATTATGTATAAATCTACATATTCATCCTTCTGCGTGCATCTTCAATAACAGATTGGTTAGTAAATAATTGGTTGCCAAACATTTGAGAGATCGTAGAAGTATTGCCGTCTTTTGAAGTAAGTATGTGACCGTCGCGTCGAGTCAATTTATATTATTTGTTATTAAAATTTTAATCAATAAATAATATTTTGAAAACCTACGTATAACAAACATTAAAAACCCCATAAACAATCAATATATTTGTTGGAGTGAGGTAACTGTATTTTGACAACTGTGTTTTCTATTTTAACAGTATTTGTGATTTTGCTTGTGTCTCAATATATCAGTATAAATAGGCCTGTTGTGTATTGTTAGGTTGTTTATCGATACGTCGCTCTAAAGGTACTTCCGTAGTTTAAATTTAAAGAAACTAAGATTGCCTATTGTTAGAAATATTTAACAGTTAATAATTGATAATTGTGTAGAGTACATGAAATAAAAAACTTTTGATAGTAATAACGACACTCAAGTACCGTTACTGTAGACGTATTTTCAAATCATTAATTCCATATTTTTTATTTTACATAATAAATCCATTTTATACAATTAATCGCTAAAACAGTGGCCGTACAGGAAAAAGCGTGCAATACCCGCGCGTGGCAAAATCTCATATAAGCTTTACTCGACATTCAGACGAGCCAGTACAACGCGAATCACTACATAGAATTAATGAGAACAATTGGCGGGAAAGAGACGTGAGGCTTCCTCTACAGGACACACAAACATATTTCATGTGGCGATTGTCTTATATCTTCTTTACAATCATCAGTGTATTTGGTGTCGAAGATAGCAAAGGTAAGCGTTGAGCAATTACTTTTTAAGCAAAAGTTTTAAAAGGCGTTCGAAAATCAAAACGTATTTAAAAAGTGAATGATGACGTGTTTTTAAAAATGGAATAGCATTTTTCTGGTTGCGTGAAACTTAATAAAAAGCAAAAAAAAAACAAACAAAAATATGTTTTAAAAATAGAATCACATGTTTAATCGTGATTTAAAAATTTATAGTAGAATAGCAATTTTAATCATTAATCATCAATAAAGTAACGATAAAAATATTATTTAAAAGCATAAATCACGTGTTTTAACGAGTGAAAGTGATTTTAAATAAATATGTTCAATTTTAGTGTTCGAGAAATAAATCCGAATTTTGTATCATTGTATATATAAAATGTGCTGGCGTTTACCTTATTGATGTGCATAATATTAAATAATCAAACATAAACAATAATACTCGTAGTATATTACCAATTAAGGAAACCCATCGTAACCGATAACAATAATTAGTAAATATAATTTATTAATAAAACAAAGGGAATTTAATAAATCAACAATTGAATAATCTTTTAATAATTTTTATTCAATGTATAATTAATTAATTAATCAAATAAATAAACAATCGAAAACATTAATTAGTTGCGGTCAAATGTTGATGTGAATTTTCTTCAAAGATTGAATGGAAGTTGTATGGAAATAACTTAGGACGTGTATGATGAATAAAATGTATGAAGTTGTATGGGTTTAGGTTGAATTTATATTAGGTTAGGTTTGTAATTTTATTATTACGGGATTAAAATAAATGTATTTCACGAACTGTAATCTACTTTCTTCTCTTATTCATATGGAGTTAACGCAGATTTACAGCCGCTGCCAATAAACAATCCCAATCCAAAATATGCTGTTTTTGATTGACAGCTCAATCTTTTTTCCTGATACTATATTTAATAATCAATCTCAGTAGCGAAAAAACTATGGAAACATGGTAAGTGACAAATCGAAAAGTAGAAAACAATCCAGATTGACTTCAATCTAATTTTTTCGATTGATTATTGGCATCGGCTGTTAGTTAATACGAGCTAAGTCAAAAACGTTATTAATAGACGTCGAATCACTCATCAGCTATATAACAGCTATTTAATGGCGGATGTTTGTCAGCTGAAAGTTTAACATCACTATCAAGTGAATGAAATCATTTTTTTTCTGTGAAGCGGCAATATAACTAATATACGTGGAAAAAAGTCATTATGAATAACAAAACTTAGTGAACGTTTGATCTCATCATAAAACCTTTTAACTAATTTACGTTTGTGTGGTTGAGTAGCGGTTTTTTATGACTAAAGGGGTACACTTCAGAGCTCGTACGAGTAGGATATTTTGCTGAAATAATCTTGAGTTAGTATTTTGTCATTGTTCGATAAAATGTTAATTGTCCTTACAAGAACTTATATATTGTAGGCAAAAAACCCAAACTACTATCCAACTAAACTAATAGGTACCGTTTGACGTTTCATATTTTTCAATTTTAAACGTACCTATTTAGACAGGCGTAACTCACACAATTTTCATTTCGCTTGCCGTAAAGCCACAATTCCATGGTTTTAGGCAAAATGTTATTTAAAATTGTGTAAGTTACGCCTGTACAAAGTTGAAAAGTATGAAACGTCAAACGGTACCTATTAGTTTAGTTGGATTATAAATAAAATAATGAAAGTTGCTGATAACTTTGTATAAACAAGCTAATTTTAAAACAGTTTTTGAAGTTATTCCAAGTTTAAAACTATTTTTTTTTTCGGAGTTTATCGTTAATGTTTTAATTATGGCTTAGAAATTGTGATACCAAATAAAACAAGTGTCGTCACGACAATACTAAAAATTGGGATAATTTAAACATTTAGAGAAAAAAAAAATATTCGAAAATCAAATTTTATTATTAAATTTTTTACATAAATACTTTATTTCAAAGTGTGATTAAAAAAAACAAACACATAAAAAAAAATATAATATTACCACCGAATTTCATTTCTATATTTTTTGAAATTCTTTATTTAAAAGTATTTTTTTCCTTAGCATACTAAATAAATGTATAATATTACCTTTTAGTTATTTTATAATAGTTTGGAATGCAGTTTATAACTTGTCGATAAGGATAAAAGTCGATATGCAATATGGAATTCCGTGAGATAATTCACACATCAGGGTAATTCCATGGAAACCAGTTATGTGAGACCGGATTTTTACTAAAAGCGTTACTGCAAAAAAAAAACGCATGTTAGTTTATTTGTTATTGCTTTGGTGGCGCAGTTGTACGTTCGATTACAAAGATGAGGTCTTGGGTTCGAATCCCGGGTCAGGCAGAATGACATTTGATTTTTTTATTGTTAGCCAAGTAGTTTGAGTCAGGAATTTGTATCATGTTGTAGGACGGAATATACAAGGCGAAACGTGAGTGTACTGGTGACTACCAGTACTTCTGCTTACCCCTTCTGGGAAAAAGGCGTGAGTCAATATATGTGTGTATAAAATAAAAAGCCGCGGGTTTTATCCCAAACAAATATATGTTTCTGGTTTGAATATTCATTCAAAAGTCTCATAGTTTGTAATATCTACGGCACATTTCTTTTAACTTAGTGTGGGGTCAAGACCATAGGTGTAATTTATAGTATTTATTTAGATAGACTATCACGCGGATGACGCTAAAAAACATGTGAAAATGGAGATCCAACAAAAAAAAAATTTAAAGGAATTACTAAGTATTTATTAAGATAAGTTATCACGCAAATTACGCTAAAAAACATGTAAAAATGGCGCTCCATTTATAAAAAAAAAAAACTGTAAAAATGAACGACTAAATGAACTTTTATAAAAAAACGTTTAAAAAGCATTACATTACATTATGCAATAATAATTCGCCAACTTTCATTATGGGATAAGTTGTGTCTCGAGGCAAGCATACAAAATGAGCAACATACTCATCTAATTAAAAAGTCTTACGTATCGACTGATTCATTCGGTGCAAAACAAGAAATTCGGTTTTAAATTTTGTACGTTAGACTAAATCGTGTTGCATCATGTAGGTGAATTATATAAATTCTGACATCATACGATATCAATTTGAAGTCATTGAACTTTCCCTGCATTTAACAGGTTAGTCAGAATTCCGAGTATTGCTAAACAAAATAAGTTGAACATACGTTTATAGGAATAAAATATTAAAAGAAATATTTCTCAGGTACCAGATTCAGTCGGTAGAGGCGCTACTTACGCTTTTTTCAATTAGTTTTATTATATATCAATAGAGGGCGCTGTACATGAAAATATAGGTACGAATATAATTAATCCGCGAAGTAAAAAATTATTTTTTTATCTAGAGTTATTTTTTATCTTAGGTTTTTTGTATTCGTTAATATTAGTATTAATTTTATTGTTTTAGATATGGTATAGGTAGGACTATTGTAAAAATTATGAAAAATACTTTAATAATAAAATTAACGAAAAAAAAAACACCTTTATTACTGTATTTTGTGCGTGTACAAATAAATAAAACAATTATTATATTTGTTTAAATTTTGTTTAAACAAAATAATCTGCGTTTATGGTTGGTCGCCAAGTACCAAACAGGTATAAATTTAAGCAAATTTAAAAAATATATCAAAATCTTTGAGCCTAAAAGAACAAATTCTTGTTACGAATTTAAATCATGACGCGTGTGTGACATCAGCGTATTTCCCGTGGGATTTTCTGGTTTTAAACAAATCATTGACAAAAACAAGGAAAAAGTTGCACTTGGCAACATAGTTATGAGTGTTACATACTATCGTTAAATAATACAAATTATTGTCCTCTTTCGTAAAGATCGACGTTCATTAGGGTTCACAATTGTTGATAAATTGACATCCCGAGTCTAATTAACTAATCCTGTTGAAACTAATCTAGCATTGCAGATTTAGTACATTCTTTAAGATGATTCTTTGACCTGCAGGCTGTTATTAAAAACAACTAATCAAGGAAAACTATATAAAAAATGCTACCTCATTATTTTGCATTACGTTTCCTACTGAGGAATAAATTTTAGGATGTTGATTTTCTTATATTCGTTGCCACATGTTTAAGTCACTTATGGGGCAAAGTTATATAATAAAAACAACAATTATCTGTTTGAACAATGGTAATTGAAAAAAAAAGCAATATATTTTGATGGAAAAACTAAAACAAGTTATAACTGATCAAACATTTTCGTATACTGGCTAGAGGAACATTTTGTTTATATTCTAGTGTTATATTCTTTATTGTACACCAGGAAAAAAAACCATAAAATTATAACTAAATGTATTATATAATAAGTAAATATATGTAATTTACTTGATATTCAATACAATCTATATACAACAACAAACGATGAAACCACATACGAACCACATATTCCTAATGAATTTAGACTTTAAGAACCATTCAAATCCAACACTGAAGTACAAATTTCTTCCACAGACCGACCCTGTGGTGCTGAGGCGAGCTCCAACGTGATCCATCGCAACCCTTGGCTAGTGTTTCTGGAATACTACAGACGGCACAGGCCCTATGATATAAGGTGTGCTGGTACACTTATCAGCTTGAAACACGTCGTCACCGCCGCTCATTGTGCCAAAGCCAGGGCTAGTCAGTAAGTATCTGATCTTTGGTTGTTAAAAGTAAAAAGGAAATGGAGGATATCCCTAAATGCTTGATCTTCTTTTGCTATAGAAATGTTAATGAAATGAAGGATATCCATGCGCAGTGAAAGATCTAAGGCATTTAAGATTAAGGAAAGACAATTTTATCTTCTCCGCCTACAAAAAAAATACTGTTAATTTACGCATCCCCTTAGTTTCGGTTGTGATTGAAAAATGGTCTCAATCTTGTGATTTCCTACAGTTTGCTAGGATATCCAAATTTTTTTGGACACATAGACATATGTGTCCAAAAGTCATTCATCTTAAAAAACTAGTCCTTAGATTTTTACATCTAGCTCTAAAATAGTTTTCATTGCAACTCCTACATCTTGATCAAAAATAATGTTGGTTTGGTCACTTTACATAATTTATTTCAGATTTGTAATTCAGGATTTGTATCAATAAATCAAACTAATGGTCTTTACATATCTAAACTTAATAATATTGTCCTCGTAGTGTTTAAATTGGAAAACCATCACCTAAATGAAAATAAAGTATACCTAATATATATTTTTTATTTCTTCCCCAGCCTTATTGCGCGTCTTGGTGAGTATGACACGTCGTCCAAATCGGATTATGTCGATGGAGTTCGCTCGGAGCCGGTTCGAAGAATAGACGTAGAGAAGATCATCGTCCACCCTGAGTACGACGGAGATAATCACGATATCGCTATCCTTGTCCTGTCTGAAAATGCACCGTATACCGGTAATTATAACATTAAATGCATACCAATAAGGTATGATCAAATAGCCAACTAGAAATTGATTTGTCTCTAGTAGTTATCATAGAAGAATTAATAGAATTTTAGAAATAATGCTGGAGAATAGATATTATATTGTAACTAGTAAAAGGCTGAATATGTAAGCAGAAATGTGAAACACGACTTGTACTCTTCTCTTCTTCTTGTGTTGACTTGTAATAGAATGTTCTAGTGACAATTTAACACCATCTGTAGAAATATCTTATTCAATCATCCACAACCCGTAGGATCTCAGTGCTGGGTATTGGCCTCTTTCTTTCATGCAATATTCAATAGAAAATTAATTCCTCTGTTTTCCTTTCAGACTTCATTCGTCCAGCCTGCTTGCCATCAGGTGTGTTAGACCCAGCAGCAACATTCATCGCATCAGGATGGGGTGTGGTACCATCGCTAGGATACTACAGCGACACCAAGAAAATCTTACCACTTCCCAACTGGAGTATCGCGGACTGCAAAGCCGCGTACCCGGATGTCGAATTACCTGACCACATCATCTGCGCCGGTGGTGAAAAGGACGTAGATACCTGCAACGGAGACTCGGGAGGACCTCTCGTTTGGATCCGTGGAGTAGCTGAGCTATGGGGGGTTACCAGCTCTGGTAGTACCAGGTGTGGGACTAAAGGATCCCCTGGAATTTATACCAACGTACTGGATCATCTCGATTGGATCCACTCGGTAATCAACGAGTGAATTAGCCGCAGAATTTGGGAAGAATTTCATGGTGGGGTATTGCAAAACTGCCAAGAAGCAATGTACTTTTTTATGTAATAAAAAATGTGGTATTCGAAAAGTTCGAGGTTAAAACAGAAGAATTTTACACCAGTTCAGTGTGGAAAAAAGAAGTTTAAATGTAATGGATGACTTAATTTCGCAATATTGTTTGAACCGCTATTGTGCTTTTAAAATCATCCAATTCAGCAATGGGTTCAATAATGTAATTATGTATTCTAATATTCTAAATGTACAATGTTATAAATCTCTCCATTTTGTTCCTTCTGTAACATCTCTTAGTAATAATATTAAATTTAGAACATAAGCCTACTGTACTGTAGTATATGAGCCAAAAAAATGTTTAAAAAATAAAATGTAAAAGAAAAACAATTTTGTGTGGAATAATTTCCATAACGGAATAAAGACTATTTTTGAAAAACACTCTTTTATTTTATTCTTTAAGAACAATTCTTTTTTTAAAAATAGTGTGTGTACAATTCACACAAGTAAAACTTTAGAAAAGTAGCCAACGAGACAATGAAATAAATATAAGAGTTTCAGGATTTTGAGATTTTTCCACCTTCAAAAACAATTTTATATTTTAATGCATAATTTTATAAATTTTTGACTACTGTCGTAATCGCCTGTGTAAACTTACAGAATTAATGTCATGATAATATATTTATTATTGAGGGGTATGTAACTGCGGGTACATAATATATAATTGCAACGAAATATCGGAATGTGGGTAGAACTCTCTAACAACAGTAACTTCCTTCCGCTTTCTGTCGCCCTAGTACTTTTTGTGCTCTGAAAAATATTTCGCATATTGATGACAAAAGTTTAAAGAGATCTCCTTCAGTTTTCTGTCGCCCTAGTACTTCTTGTGCTCTGAAAAATATTTTGCACATTCCTGACATAGGTTTAACGAAACCTCCTTCCGCTTTCTGTCGCCCTAGTACTTTTTGTGCTCTGAGAAATATTTCGCATATTGCTGACATAGGTTTAAAGAAACCTCCTTCCGCTTTCTGTCGCCCTAGTACTTTTTGTGCTTTGATAAATACTTCGCATATTCCTGACATAGGTTTAAAGAAACCTCCTTCCGTTTTCTGTTGCCCTAGTACTTTTTATGCTCTGGGAAATATTTCGCATATTGATGACACAAGTTTAAAGAAACCTTCCGTTTTCTGTCGCCCTAGTACTTTTTGTGCTCTGAGAAATATTTCGCATATTGCTGACATAGGTTTAAAGAAACCTCCTTCCGTTTTATGTCGCCCTAGTACTTTTTGTGCTCTGAGAAATATTTCGCATATTGCCGACATAGGTTTAAAGAAACCTCCTTCAGTTTTCTGTTGCCCTAGTACTTTTTGTGCTCTGAAAAATATTTCGCATATTGATGACACAAGTTTAAAGAGATCTCCTTCAGTTTTCTGTCGCCCTAGTACTTCTTGTGCTCTGAGAAATATTTCGCACATTCCTGACATAGGTTTAACGAAACCTCCTTCCGTTTTCTGTCGCCCTAGTACTTTTTGTGCGCTGAGAAATATTTCGCATATTCCTGACACAAGTTTAAAGAAACCTCCTTCCGCTTTCTGTCGCCCTAGTACTTTTTGTGCGCTGAGAAATATTTCGCATATTCTTGACATAGGTTTAACGAAACCTCCTTCCGCTTTCTGTCGCCCTAGTACTTTTTGTGCGCTGAGAAATATTTCGCATATTCTTGACATAGGTTTAATAACGAAACCTCCTTCCGCTTTCTGTCGCCCTAGTACTTTTTGTGCGCTGAGAAATATTTCGCATATTCTTGACATAGGTTTAACGAAACCTCCTTCCGTTTTCTGTCGCCCTAGTACTTTTTGTGCTCTGAGAAATACTTCGCATATTCCTGACACAAGTTTAAAGAAACCTCCTTCCGCTTTCTGTCGCCCTAGTACTTTTTGTACTCTGAGAAATATTTCGCATATTGATGACACAAGTTTAAAGAAACCTTCCGTTTTCTGTCGCCCTAGTACTTTTCGTGCTCTGAGAAATGTTTCGCATATTCCTGACATAGGTTTAAAGAAACCTCCTTCCGTTTTCTGTCGCCCTAGTACTTTTTGTGCTGTGAGAAATATTTTGCATATTGATGACACAAGTTTAAAAAAACCTCTTTCCGTTTTCTGTTGCCCTAGTATAGATTTAACGAAACCTTTTTCCTTTCTTTGTTGCCCAAATACTTTTGTGCCTGTTTTTGGTGTCTTACAAGAAGCTTATACCCAAATGGAGATTGCATTCTGTATAAAACATTGAAGCACAAAAATTTAAGCTTCTTGATGTCTTTTTTTTTTTCTTTCTTCTTCATTTCATTTGATCGAATTATCAAATAACTCTGGTGCTACAAAAGTTTTACTTTCAAAAACTGTGTTTTTTGGATCGTATCCTTTTTTGGGTCAATAATGAAACACATTTATTTATCTAACATTTAATGGTAATTAAATTTCTAGATCAAAGTTGTATAGAACGAAACAATTTAAAGGATAAATCAGTCTTTCGTGTAGATATAACGTACATTTAACTACTACTTACTTTAAAAGTTGGACTTAAGAATCTTAATTAAATGGCTGAAATGGGAATCGACATCAAATGTAATAATTAAATAGATACGCAAAAATACACATAGACCCGAATTCAGTAAGATACGAGTAAGAAACTTCGAGATATGTTTTGGTCTCACAAAATAAATATTGTAGGACATACACACATCTACAAGGATCATGTATCGCTCAAATACTTAAAGAAACATCATACCAAGAAATAAGTTAAATGTAACTTTGACGGATGTTGTATCCATTAAATGAAGTTGTTAAAAATAGTTTTTGGCACCAAGTTAGGCCTTTTCAAATTGATCATTTAACGTCAATTCCGATTCCGCTTAAATATTTGATAAGTTTTAAACATTAAAATGTATTTTACAATTATATCTACACATCCAGTGTACTGGTATAATAATGAATATTTACAACATTTATACACAGAAACAAACACCGAATTAAATTCGTTAAATGTAGTAAAACAATCACAATCAATTCGTTAAATGTTCATTTAAAATTGTTCGGTAATTCAAAGTGTTTATTTATTCCGCAGCGGTTCATTTAGCTAAAATAAATGTAATAATAGATGTTAATGAAATGTTGAATTATCGAACAATCAAAATACGTTATAGAGAGTAATTAAACTAATACATAATATTATACAATTAAACCTCAAACTGGGTTTTATATGAAGGAAGAGCGCTCACTGAATGCAATACAAAAAATATGTTAAATATGAATTTAAACAATAAAGTAATAAATAATAAGGATTATGAACCTTATCTTAGGGAAGAAAAAGTATTATTTGTATTGCATTACATATCTTAAAAGCGGCGACTATAAATGCCATCGCGACTCATTCATTTAACTATAACATAGTTCATTTAAATTACCGCGATAAATTATCATTCATTTACCTATAACATGGTTCATTTAAATAATGAAATTATATTCTTATACGAAGTACGAACATTTAGACGTAGGTGGTCCGCGAAAAGAAATTCCTCGAATTAATTATCATTTAAAATGATAATTCTTCTTTGGCTAGTTACCTGTGATGCGGAGTTCTGCATACTTCTGGAATGAAAAACAATTTAACAATTATTATATTATATTATTTGTGCCTAAAATAATATGGTATGTTATGTTAAAATGTAGTGCACACACATTTTTTTTTTAATAAAATTAAGGTGTTTTTATTTTTTTATACGCAAGCATTAAATGGTTGAATAAATCTCCAGGTATAATTCATACTTTTTAATAAACATTCAGAAAAAGATAGTTTATGAGGATTGACTGATAGGGCAAATCTATTTCTGGAAAACGATAATTTCTGTTTGTACGAAATTCATGCGTAATTTTTCGTCTAAGCTCCGATCAATACTTACTTCTCGGCACGCTCTTTAAAGTTGATTTGGATATGCTGTCGCTGTCTTCCGACTCTGAACACACTTGGAAACTCGTTTCTGCAATAATTATCATACATTCATTAAAAAAAATTTTAACTAACATACGCAAGAATACTGGAACGCCATTCAAATAATAAGTTGTTCTTAACAGCGCACAGCCCACTTAGCCAGTACATTTAAGCGTTGTTAACGTAGTTAAGCGAAATTTATATTTAAGTTGCCTTCCAGTATTTAGGCGATAGATTCATAAAAGGTTGAGTGGAACTCATCAGGCATCATACTTGGATATCAAAAGCTACCAATAGCTGTACATTTTGCAGATAGAAACGATTATTTTTGTATCGCACAGCTGATTTTTTGCGATTTTATGGTTAGCTCCATAGTAAAAGTTGTTCGTTATGATGAGTGTAGCATCCCCCTTTCGGTATTTTATAATACTCTTTATGACTAACCTTGTATATTTTGCTAGTTTATAGGTTCACGGAATTAGTATATTCTGTATACTTAAATTATTATAGGCCTGGAACTATTCAAGTAAATCTGAGCACAAAATTGTAAACAGGTTTGAAACCACTTCTGGATTCGAGTCAAATTCCGTTCTAAAAAACCTTTGTCTAGATCTGGGTGTTTGTGAGACCGAAAAATCTCTCGTAGTTCCTGATACCCACGACTCAAGACTCGATCTTAGTGTGGGGTCAGGACTATGTATGTGATTGTTGGGTGTTATTTATTTATTATTTGTATTGTACCAAGCCCATATAGTGGGCTTCTATTTATTTATAAATATATACACGCCTTTTTCCCCGAAGGGGTATGCAAAGATGCTACCAGGACCTGCCCACGTTTCGCCTTTTGTGTTCTATCTCACGTTGTGATAGTTGGCGAGGCTATAGCCATATCACTTTCTGACTCCAGGCTGATAATGAATTGAAAAGTCACTATCATTTTACCCGACAAGGTATTCGAACCCATTGTAATCACAATACAACTACGTAACTACGCCACGCAGTATTTATTTATATGTATCACAATGGTAGGTAGTAATTAAATGAATAAGTTTACCAGTGTCATATCTCTTGTGTCGGTTGGGCAAGTCTTGGTTCTCCACGTGACCAAATGTTCTGAAGCCGACCGCAAACTGAGCGTATGGACTGATCTCATACAATTCTGAAAAAATATTATTTAATAATTTATATTAACGAAGTAACGTGTGTAATGGTAGAAATCTACAATAGGTACAAATATGTGTGTTATTGTATGAATCAGAGTACAAAATTTTTACTGGTAGGTCTCTCATATGTGAGAGGCGATCTAGGTAGGTACTAGGTAATGTCTATTTCTCCCGCCAAGCAGCAGAGTAACTGCTATGTTGTATTCCGGTTTGGAGGACATCGTAGCCAGAGTAATTACTGGACATATTGAGACCCAACATCTTATGTTTTAGGATCGCGAGCGCAGTGGAATACCAAGCATTGCTATTGTCCATGAGCGTTCATGTCCCTTACCATCAGGCGAATGGCAAGGTCGTCGAGCCATTCATAGCAACAATAAAAGTTTTCAAGTTAAAGTAATCAAACACACTTACTCTTAATCCGTAGTATATTATATTTTACACACCACACCGGCTGAAAGCCTCATTAGTGACCCCTTAGATCTCCTAACGAATTTAGCCATAATTGACTATTATGTCATGCGAGATGTAATCAAACACTCTTAACCCGTAGTGTATTATGTTTTACACACCACACGGGCTGAAAGTCTCATAAGAGACCCTTTAGATCTCCTAACGCACTAAATAAAAAAGATAAAAGAAAAAGATAGTCAAATTATTTACCATGTTTGCTATTATTCATCATGTGTATCGGAGCGCTGTATATTCTGTTTTGAGGGTTGACAGAGTTCTCCTTGACATTCGCCAGGTTCGTGTGCGAAGTGTTGGCAGTGACGATACCGCTCTCTGATTTGTTGTCAACTGTTATAGAATCTCTGTATTCTGTTAGGTTGCCTCCCCTGGAAATGTGAAAATAATCATTACGACTATTATCATTATTATCATTATCATAGACCACTTAATTTTTTTATGGTGAGTATAGAGCTTACGGCATTCAGCAGCATACAGTCAGCTGTTTCTGTTAATTATATTATACCTGTTCACGCAATTTTAATGAATATACGAAACGTATTGAATTGATCTGATGCAGTTTTGAAGAATTGATCTGAATCTGTCTGGATTTTTTCATAATATATTCTCAACTTGTGAAATAATTCCTCTGATTAAGTTGCTCGCTAGGTAGGTATTTAATATTTACTTTTAACTACAATATCCACATATGAATACAATGATGACGAATACAAATAAATTATAATCAATTTCAACATAATGTTATTCAACAATTAGTCTTCCTCTATCAATATTTTGAAGTAACACGTACATAAAACACAGGCTAATGAAGTCTAATAAATATGTTAATCTCACTTATTCTTTAAAATTTCTTAGGGTACCTTAAAACATACCGTTGTCGCTTGACGAGGATGTAGACGCAGCTAAGCAGACATATCGTCAGCAGTATAGAACTGCATATGATGACAAGCATATTCAGGTCGAACAGTTCGGAAGGAGGGCCTATTTCACCTGGAATCAAGTGTATGTTTTATAAAGCCATCTTTTAAAAATCGACTGACGTAAAGTTTCAGTCTGCTATTTCTTGAGTCGGTCGGTTCTTTAGAAAGGTCAAGAATGCATCGACTATTTTTTGATATCAATGTCGTCCATGGTTGTTGGTAAACCCTTATCAGGCGATTTATTTGCTCTCTCATCAGATTTTTCTTTTTCTCTTTTACTATCCTTATCCATGTTTATAGGTAAAGGAAGTCCACTGCTGTATTTCAATCTATGGTATAAAATCTAAATTCGTAATCTTAATATTGTTTTTTTTTTCACACTTACTTCCATCTTCATTCTTAGTAGCGTAGCTATACACGGTAGTGACACTGCCCGCTTCGTTGGTAGCAGTCAGTCGGAGCTGATACCAGGTGGCTGGTTGCAGATCACTGATAGCAAACGAGCCTGGTCGGTAGGGACTCTTCGCTTGGTATAGAGGTGACAAGCTCCAGGATGGCACGTCTGAGAACGCCTGGAAACGATAGATGAAAATTAAATAAATATTACAAAGAAATACATAGTCCTGAATACGCAATACAATTTTATTTATTTATGCTTGACTTTACTCATGACTCCACAATACAATTTTATTTATTTATACTTGACTGCTCATAAAAAAAAACTTAAAGCACCTAGAATAAACAAAAGGATATAGATGGCGGTATCATCGTTCTAGAGTCTCAGCAATTTCTTACAGACAACTTTTGGATGGATTTATGAAAAGGAAAAGAAAAGAAGGCAGTTTAGAATAATTATAAAGGACATTAGCTCGCATAAATTCTTGTGTCTTGGGTATCAAAAACGAGGGGCTTTACGGTATCATAAACAACGAGACCTGGACAGTAATTGAGGATCACACAAATATAGTAAATAAATAACTGACTTTCTCTAGGCAAAAATGAATTCTGCTAGGAATTTCGTTTCACAGACAGATAGATACAGAGATAGATTCCTAGACAACCTGACTTGTGACATTTTTTTTTATTTCATTCAATAGCGAGACGAACATGCCGTTTGCCTGGTGGTAAGCGATACGACTGCTCATAAACAGTAGAAAAACCAAAAAACACCTTCAATTACAAAGCAATGCTTGGCATTCCACTGCGCTCGCCATCCTGAGTGGTAAAAGTTTATTTGGCTGCAGTGGTTGAATGACGTCAGGTCTATTCAATCGATTGTACTGCTTTAATTTTGAAAATAGGTCATGTGTCAAACGTACTTAAAAAACAAATAGAAAAACCAAGGATCAATTAACTAAGTTTTCAACTAACCATAGTATTATGCGCCCTCGTCCACACACGGGTACCCAGCTGCCGGTACTCGACGTCCCAGCCTCGCAGTTCACATCCAGCGTCGTCCCACCCGGCTAGTTGCACGTATATGTGAGAGCAATTGCTCCAGAGCCACTCGTTTGTTGAGGGAGGGATTGGCACTGAAAGAGAATGAGCGGAGACTGAGAAATGGCAAGGAGACAATGCATGTTACAACGGTAATGGTATGTTTAGATAATACACTTATTGTATACATCTAAGTGTCTCTGTATGAACACGAGTGTCCCTAATTGCAAAATTTATTGTGACACGATAATGAGTGTCGCATCAGACGCTGCGTGAACACGTTGTGTCCAAGAGTTCTAGTGTAAACAGTACAGACATTCATTTCGGTCATTTAAGTCAGAATTTATATCGTAGTCTAAACATACCATTAGTGGGTATAAAATTGACTGGATTGGTTATAAAAGAATATTATTTTATAAGTATAATTCACATTCACACGCAAGTGCGTGTCAGTGTGACCAGCATTGGAAATGCAGTGTAATTCAAATAGAATAGATGGTTGACTTTATATTAGAGTATATGTATAGTTGATCACCCTTGCATTACACATGCTAGTGGCATAACAGGTTTTCACAATTGTGTAAGGCCAGTAAATCTGTGAATTCGTTTCTATCGATTAGTTTAGATACTGGCTCCTCAATGTTTCTTATTCTATCCAAAAAAAACAACTAAATTTATCTTCTGTTTTCAAGTTTCAAGTAAATTATATTACAAAGTAAATTCTTCTAATTTTTAGCGAGGTTCACAAACACGGGCATAAAATTTCCTTACCTCCACCAAGAGTACTAACATCCATATAAGCAGGTTGCGAAGTCCCAACTTTATTGGTGGCTGTGATCCTCAGAGAGTACTTGGTCCCGCATTTCAGTCCAGTTAGAGTATGTTTCTGAACTCCTGACATGTTGGGAAGCTTGTTTGAAGGCCAGGCTTCTTGCCAAGGTCCGTTCGCCTCTTTCCAAGTAAGACTGTAGCCTGAAAAGTTGAGCTGATCGTTCTTTTAAGAAATATTGGGTATTTTTTGGGATTACTAAGGTTTATATAATCGTGGTTAGTTTGTTTACTAGCAAATTCATACTAGATTGGAGTCTTAGTATTAGTAATATGGGCAGTAAATCTATATAGTTATTACAAGATTCTGGTGTTAGATACACGGACAGTTTCTGGTTGATGATGAATGTAGACTACATTTTTGACTGGTCGACTTAGGCATCTTCAATTTCTTATTCTTATCAAATCTATCTATATTGCAGGTGCTCATTTAAATCTTTTAATTTCTTCGTAGAATCTACCTTTTTCTCTTTAACATCAAATTTCTCTGTTGTCATATTGTTTCTCACTCAATCAATTGCTCTCGTTTTCTGTTTACATATATACCTTATTAAAGTTCTCGAAAAAAACATCTAAAACTACTCACTGATCTTCTGGCTAGAGGTTCTGTTGTTGATGTAGTAAGGTTGTTCCCATTCCACCAGGATCGAGTCTTTGTACGGAGTGGCTCGAAGGACAGGTGACTCAGGCAGTGGTAGAACCACGACGTTGTATTCCACTGAATCTGATCCATAGAGGTTCTTCGCTAGGCAAGTGTAGTTACCGCTTAGGGATTGGTCGATGTCTGGAATAGAAATCAGAGACGTTGGAAACGGTAGGCTTTCATTTTAATTTTCGTATTGTAGTGTCATTTGGATCGTTTAGAAAGAACACATTGGTGCAAATATTTGTAAATAAATCCCATGCTTTTTAATTTGGAGAGGAATGGAGTATCAAGAGGCAGGTTTTGGGTTACTGTTGCCATATGATACAATATTTGCAGATGGATGGACTATTGTGAAGTAGGTCTCGAGTTTCTATTCAAGTATCAAAACTGTGACATCCAACTATTATATTACAGGGGTTCTCAATATTTCTTAACTATATTGTTTAGGCGCCGTTATCTATCTGGTCTTTAAAAATAGGTAAAATGATACTATTTATGTCAAAAAATAAAACGTGGAGACTGAAAATGGGATCAGGGCGGCCTCCTTCACTCTATACGATGCGCCAGGGCGCCGCAATGCAAATTTTGGGAACCTCTGCTCTATAGATTGCTGTGAATTATCTTACTGTTAATGAGCAGGCTGTCGTCATGGTTCCTGGTGAAGCGCGGGTGGTGAGTGATGATGTTGTGCTGGTGGTACCACACAGTGCGTGGTGGTGGTGATCCCACGCACTGGCACACTAGCAGCACCGACCTGCCCACTCCCACTGATATTGTACCACCCAGTGACGCCACACCTGCTACCACTGAAAAAAGAAAAGATTGATAAGTAAGGTGGAATGTATGTGAATGAATGATGAATGAATGATGAATGAATGAATGAAGCTTGAATGAATGAAGGTTGAATAAATGATGAACGAATGATGAATTACTGATGAATGAATGGTGTATGATAAATGAATGAATAATGAATGAATGAACAACAAAATTTACCCCTATGATCAGGTGCTTTAGTGAGGGTGCGTGATGGTGCACCTTCGCCAGCGGCGGTTGCGGCGCGTACCCACGCGTCGTAGGCGCGGCCCGCTGTCACTTCGCGTACTTCTGCGCTGCGCCTGGTGCCTTCAGCTCGCACTCTTCGAGCTGTGCCACCACTGGAATTAAATGTAATTTTATAAGGTTTTTTTTGGCATCGGTAAAGATGAAGTCTAGACGTAAGTGACGAGACAGTATTAAATATTGGTCCTATAAAGCCCTAAACTGACAACTATGGCAAGCGAGAAATTAAACGTTTTTCATGCACTGTTATTAAAAGGCTTTTTTGTTTTATGCATGTGATTTGAGAAACTGGGTTGAGATTTAAAATTAAAGCTATCAGTGATCTAGATGGCTTAGGGAAATCTTTTTTTTTATGTGTTACTGCAGCTGTCAAAATTGATGATTCATTTTTTGAATATTCTTTATGATGTAAATTTGTACGAGGATGGGATTATGCACTTATGGTTTACAGTAAGTCTTTTTTAGTTCTTTTTAGTTTTCTTTTTCCATATTTTACTAACTTTTTTCTTAGTATTGTTACAACGAACAATCTCAGTAGTTTCTAATGTCTTTTACTTATTTTGATACATGCTGTGCATTTGTGTCTTGCATATTTATATTATCCTATTTTGACGTGACAACGTCTTAAATTAGGTTGCGGCTGGGAGTCACTTATGAAAAAGTGTAACGCCCGGTAACGTTACGATGAGTCAGCGAACGAGAGAGAGGCCCGCCGAATGCCTTGCGTCTCTCTCCCACTCAACTATGATCTAATTATAGTTGAGTGATTAATTTAATTATATTCATATCAATAAATATTCTACCGAGAAAAAGACGTTGTCACGTAAAATCTTCGCCCGTAAAACCGACTTTACAGGCAACCATTTTTTCTGTTTCTGTTTCTTTTGAGTAAAAAGTATAATGATCTTACCTAGCCGCTGGCTTCACATACACATTGTAGTACAATATTTCTCCATTGGGATGATCCGGCTTCTTCCAACTGACTAACAATGATGTTGATGATAGAACTAGCATTTTGATATCCGCGGGTGGGCCGGGAACTGAAAGTTATTTTAATATGGTTGTTAACTAAATGGCAGTGCACTTAGCGTTGACTTGAGGACGTAAATATAATTTCCAACTTATTGCCATTTGCCATTTTTTTTTCCTTTTTGGCACTGAAAATATTTAAGTGACTATCAAGTAGAATTATAAAACTTGATTCCAATAGAGACTGCAGTTCCTAAGATGGGACCGTTTCGAACAAGACTTTCATTAAATATTACCAAGGTCTCTTTGTACAGTACAGGTGACCAGTTTTAAATATTTTGCCAAGACCTGTATAAGATTTAACCCTAATGCTGACCACGATCTTAGACATGAGAGGCCAACCAAAGAGTAAAATATAGACATACAGTAAAGTAAATCTTATAGCAGGTAGGCAGCAACTTTGTTATGCTGGTCCCCTGGCACTGCAGAGATTCATGAGCAGTGGTAGCCGCTTACCATCCGGCGGGTCGCTAGCTCGTCTGCCTACAAAGGCAATAAAAAAGCTGAATATGCTAAAATATCTCTTACCATCTTGCAATGTGGCGCAGATTATAGGGTACGAGTACGGTCCAGTGCCGAAATTGGAGAAACCAGCCACTTTTATGGTGTAGTTGGTAAACTTTTGTAAGTTTTGCAGATACAGCTCCGTGTGAAGAGATGTTTGATTATGCCAGGCGCCTTCTGTGAAGTAATAAGAAGAAAAACATTTGTATCATTTTATTGCACAATTTTTTTGACGGTGGAAAGATTGCCGGGGTTTTGTGGTGATTTTGTCGGTAAATACCGGCCATATGGCTCATTCAAAAATCACTGTACAAATAGCTAGGATCTTTGATTCATCACATGCTATCGTATTTTCATATACTGCTAGTTTTTAAATCCAATGAATCCTATGAGATTCTATTTGGGAAGGAGAGTGTAAAGATATTTATTACAATTGAGCCATTGACTCCAAATAAGAAGAAGAAGAGGAAGAGCTAGTAAATTTGTTAAATATTCTAGAACCTTCCATTCCTGTTATATTATCGAAGTTATTACCTTCCGTAGCATATAAAACAGAGTATCCGACAAGTGAGCTGCCTTGTCCAGGCAGGGCTATTGGTTGCCATCCAACCCTTAGGGAAGTTGATGAAGTGGCTGTGCATTCCACTGATGATGGAGCTTGTTCCGGAGCTGAGAAACAACAAACAATTAGGTAATCAGCAGTGAAGCTAGTGAGAAAAGTTAAAAATAAACATTTTGTGGCAGATGGTTAATTTTAATGTTAGGATAACATTTATACATTAGGCGACTTGGATGGTTCCAACAGGTCGATGTGGAGATCCTTGGAGGAGAATTATATACAGCAGTAGATTTTATGTGACTGAAATGATGATAAGAATAGTTTCCTCCTTTAGGACTTTGGTGAGGAATAGGACGCTCATTTTTTAAAACTGTACAGAAATCCCATGTTTAGCGTCACTCACAATTTGAGCATTTTAGTCAAAGCCGTTACGACAAATTCTAATACCGTGCCCAAAATATTATTAGATATTATTAGACCAATAAAATAAGCAATGAAGATTATCTTTACGTTTTAAGACGAGGATAGTAGAGCGTAATAAAATAATGTCTTACCGCCTTCTCTGGTGTCTTGAAATACTGGCAAAGAAAATGGTCCCGAACCGGCACTAGTAAACGCTGATACTGAGACGGCATATCTGTAAAATAGCATATTAATGTAATATTCCACTAATATTTACTTGATCTGGATAGATTCTTTTTATTGCAATTAATGGCGAGACGAGCATACCGTTCGTCTGATGGTAAGCGATATGACCGCTCATATACAGTAGCAAAACCAAATAATACCCTGAATTACAAAGCAATTATTAGGTATTGTAACTTCAACAAGTGTTTTGGTATTTTTTGGTACCTACAACTCAAAACTTGGAGTGTAGTATCAAGCGCACTACACATCGAAGCCGCCGTCCCGCCGGCACATGTCGACAACATTTGTTGACGGGCTAGTCAGCGACTTCATTCATTGCAAGTCGAAAAACTTTGTTTACGACATGTCGCCAGCTCGACATGACACAAACATTTTTATGACTTTGTTGAGTATCGCTGGGCTATTGAGCAGAGCACATGTCAACATGTCGGCGGGCAGCACGTGCAGGCGATTGTTGCTGACATGATTCTTATAAGTCGCTGGGTTGTGACGACAGCATATATCGTCGGGTCGGCGGCTTTGGTGTGTGCGCTTCAGAACTATCCGCGTCACAGTTGGATGTATTAGGTCATATTATTTTTTCTTGGCAATTATATTATCTAATTAGCCACATAATCTATCGCAATTTGCCAAAATTCAACCTTATTAATAGACTGTTTACAAACCTATTATAGCTATCGAATATATGTCCCTTTCCAAAGTTTTTTTAAATTTAGTTTGAGCGAAGAAGACAACATATATTTTTTACACTGCCCCGGCATATTGACTACACTCTGCGCCTGATGGTAAGCGCAAATGCCGTCCAGTCAGAGTATTGAATGCCATCAGATGGCAGTCTCATGCCATTCGATACAATTATGCCGGCCTACTAAGATGCCTCTTCACACTACGGCGGAAGGACCCGGGATCATAGGAAGGAGGGAACACGCGTGACGGCAAACAACTCTAAAGCTTGACGGTGCGGCACACAAAAGAATTTGCGAACCTTTTGGTTCGTGCTGAGATGGTTCTATAACTAAAATAGGTTTATAAATTGTCTATAAATAAGTACGTTATATGGAAACTTAGCTTTATCGCTATTTTGTATATAAAGTTTGTTTGAATAGAAATGGTGTATACCTTGTATTCTTCAGAAGCCCGCTAAGTAATGTCTCCTGTTTTCCCGAAAGTTGGGAAACTTTTAGCGTTCGCGAATCGGAGTCGTCTGTAATAAGTTTTTGTTTATCACAACAATATTACTTGGAATATTGTTTAGGGGAATATGTTCTTAGTTTACTCCTATACGAAAGGTAATTATTATGCCAGCCGCTAACGACACAATCACACTAAAATTTAATTTGTCATGTCTCACACGTTCGTTGTTCGATCATCGTATCAATACCTATGATCATTCTCGGCATTTATAAAAATAAAAGATCGAAGCACCACTATAACATAACTATTGTGTGTGATGGCCTGTCGGTAATGGACCAGACGGTGACTTTTCGATGTCATGTATGTATTAATAGTTAATTACCACGCATTATAGAAAGAAATCATCGGAAAGAGACCTGCATACCATTGTGATTTGTATTAATTTATATGGCATGTCAAGTCTGCCAACCCGCACTAGGCCAGCGTGGTGGACTATATGGTCTAACCACTCTTAAATGTCTCGATTGTAGAGGAGGCTTGTGCCCTGCAGTGGGATGTATATGGGTTGAGAGAATACAGTAAAACAGCTGGTATCAAAACATGTACAAAACAAAATACTATAGAAGTAATAATTCTTACCAGGTCCAGAATTTTGAGCGACAGCCCTGACATGGTAGCCAATGATGACTCCATTATGGGTCTCCTTGAGAGGCGGCATCCAGGATACTTGCAGCTCACCAGGGTTTTCTGTTTGTTCCGCTTGCACATTTGTTGGTGGTGACGATGGAGCTAAAGACGAAAATATGTTTTTACATATTGAAATTAGAAATACCGATGTGATACTGGTAAATTTACTATTGGTGAATTATTAACTATTCACTTTTAGTGGTCCGTGTATTGAAATAAAAATATATACCTTATAGAATTAGACCGAAACGTATTTGGTAAAATGGAATGATGGAAATACTATGATAAGAGTTTAAAACAGGAATGCATTCTCATCAGTCACTACACGCTTTGCAAGCGGTTGCCGCTTTTATTTCAGTATTTTGAGCCAAAAAAATGACATTCTAAGGGATGAGTCGTCTAATTAATTCTTGCTATTCTATACAAACTTAATCAAACATTGTATTCAATATTTTGAATTTGTTATGCCTTATTAGTCCATTGAAATGTTACATGAGCTTTGCATTTTTTAGCGGACGCAATTTTATTTTTGGGATATGTGTGGGCGGTCAATAGAAGCTTAACCTCAAGTTTGTGAGGTCGCCACCCTTGTCCCCTGGCCGCCGTCTTGGAAAAACGAGTGAAAACACTTTTTTCGCGTTATCTCGGAAACTATAAGTCTTACGAAAAATTTGTAAAAAACATAATTTATAGCTAATTGTATTGCCTACAAATATGTTTATATAACTTTTTGCCCTAAATTAAAAATTAAAAAAGTTATAAGCAAAAAAGTGAGTAAATATGTATAAAAAAATTCTTTTTTTTTCTATAACTTTTTATGAAAATAATCTAACTTTTTTGCTATTTTTTATTTATATTAACCTATTCTGTGCCACTGATGGGCAAAGGTCTCCCTCAACTCCTTCTACTTATCTCTATCAGTTGCTGATGCCGTCCAAGTGCTGCTAAATTGGTCGAGATCGTCGCGCAACCTTTTCCGAAGCCTGCCGCGTAGCCTCTCGCCATCCTTAGGCATCCATGGATTGGCAATCTTTGCCCACCTCTTCGGGTGCATCCGGGTGACGTGGCCCGCCCAATCCAAGTTTAGTTTATCCGATTTCTGTGCAACATTTTTGACTCTGGTTATGGAGCGCAAGGTGTTGGTGGGTACTCTGTCCATGCGTGTTACGCCTAGCATCCTGTGCTCCATAGCTTTTTGACAAACCTGGACCTAGACCTCTGAAGTTCGGTCAAAGACCAGGATTGAGCACTGTATGTGAGAATTGGTAAGATACAAGCCGAAGAGTCTACTTTTAAGAGAAACGGGAAGATTTCCCTTAAGAAATTTCTTCTTCACTTTTTTGCTTATAACGTCTTTAATTTTTAATTTAGGGAAAAAAGTTAAATAAACATATTTGTAGGCAAAACAATTTGCTACAAATTATGTCCTTTCAATTTTTTTGTAAGACGCATAGTTTCCGAATTATCGCGAAAAAAGTGTTTTCACCCCTTTTTCCAAGATGGCGGCCGGGGGACAAGGGTGGCGACTCCACAAACTTGAGGTTAAGCTGCTATTGACCCCCCCAACATGTCCCAAAAATAAAATTGCGTCCTCTAAGAAATGCAATATTCGGTCCTTAAATTGTAACATTTCAATGGATTATATCGAGTTTTAAAAAGCCCGCAGACTTCGCATAATATATGTGTATAATCTAAATCATTCGAAATAAATTGTTTCTTTACTTCTTAATCTTCGCAAATTCGCCCGGCCTTAAGCATTCTCGGTTATTGAAAATAATCTAAATATTTCCTATGTACCTTCTTCATGCGTAGTGAAGTGTATGGGAGCTGTGAACTGACTGATCCCGACTTGGTTTCCTGTAGCAACTCGGGCCACGTATGCCGTCGCTGGCCGAAGGTTCTGCAGCTCGATCGATTGACGAATATCTGTATCTTTCCTGAAAATAATTACCTGTTTTAGAACTTAAAGTTTGGTGGTGGTTACTGGTGGCAAAACAAAAGGCTGGTATGATTGCATGGTACCATAGTATTACTAAAAAAACAATATTACATTCATGCTTTATTTTATTAAATCAAGAGATAGTGAAGGACGCGTAATAGTTTCCATTTTTTATCATTCTTCAAAGGCGCTATGGAAATTATCAGCTGTGGTTTACTATGTACCCAGATTACTGTAAGTTTGAGGTACTATTTTGGTCATATTGCCTATGTATCCTGGTAAATGCTGAGTACAGCACTGGTGTGTAACTAAAATAACTCTCCAAGGATTTCCATAACGCCTGATGGAAGCAGCCTGCATCCAGCAACTTCTTACGACCTAAGCTAAGTTATCCACCATGTAACCATACGTTCAACCTACCCTGCTGATTGTCTCTTCGACTAGCTAATATTTTGTGATGGTCTTCCTTTTATCTTTTGAATAGACTATAAATAATAGTTTTTTCTAGTATTTAAAAAAAATAACCTAATCCTGAACCCACAGTAAGATCGAGTTATATGTCACAGGTATCAGGAATTACGAGAGACTTTTCGTTCTTACAAACATCCAGACTGAAAAGAAATATTTGTGGGCCGCACAAACATTTTTACCTAGTAACGTTCATGGTGACAGCATGGTCCCAGGTGTGAGCGTAGTGCCCAGTGGAGTACTGGAGCGAGTAATGTCTGGCATTGGCTCGTAATGTGTCCCTCCAGGAGATAGCAGCAGATCTCGACCGAACTGACTCTATCCGGACATCTGACGGTGGTGTTGGAGGTTCTGTAATTGATAAATATTATGGTGAAGATATTCAGGATAGGTCTATATTCGGCAGCGGATTTATGGTATATAAGGATGTATGTAAGTTTGTGTGACAGAGTGCGAAATAGCGTGGTGATGGAAACTTGTGGAGTGAAAGAGGATGTAGTGACGAGAATTGAGAAAGGAATGTTACGATGGTTTGGTCATGTAGAAAGGATGGATGAAAGGAGAATTACGAAACAAATACATAATGCGAGTGTGGATAGAAGAGTCGGTAGGGGTCGACCTCACCGAACATACACCATCCAAATCGGTGATACCCTCAACAAGGGTCAGGTTAAAAGTACCCTGAACCGACGAGAATGCATGAAGACGTTGATGAAAGTGGATGAAGCGAAAGTAGTATGCCAGGATCGAGCAAAGTGGCGGTCTATAGTCTCTGCCTACCCCTATGGGATACAGGCGTGACGATTATGTATGTATGTAAGGATGGTAATAAAGATAAAAATATATAAAGATAACTGCCTGATTGTTATAACTCTGAAAAAATAAATTTTTTCGATAATTGTATTAAATAATGCCCCGCTGCACGTGACATTCGTTAGCCTTAAGCCTTTTTATTCTGATCCCTATTTAATAAATTATAACCGTTTGTGATATTCATATTCCGATAATAATAATTTTATTCGTTAAAAGCCACCTATATTTACAACTGAGTTTATAGGGTACAATTTGGAGAATTTTGATGATTGTCAGTTCTCTTTTAGTTTTGATAGATCATGCTAATGTATTTAATCCAATTAATATGATGCAAATGTAAGTAACGGGTTCTATTTTGTTGGACTTAATTACTGGTGTTTCTCCCAAACTTTTATTTGTACTAATCTCTTCAAAATATGTTGTCAGCTGTAGAAATCTTTTTGTTTACGTCGACCTTATCTATCTAGTAATTTTGAGTATAATAATTCTGACACTGAATTTGATTTTGGAGCTTTAATTAACATCATATAAATATTTATAATCAATGATTACATATTCAGTGTCATACGAGCATATGCTGTGCTAATAACATTATTATTATGTGTCATTTGAATAAATGCCGCTCTTGTACTCTAAATATCTGTTTGTAGTGTGGATTTGATCATCTTTTGATTGAATATATTAAATCTTCCTTACCTAATATAGTAAGTTCCACGTTAAATGTAGCTGCTCCATAAGGATTGCTAGCTCGACATTGGTAGAACCCAGCGTCTCTAGTCTCGGAGTATTGAATGTTGATGGTACTGGTTAATCCTAGCGGTGTTTTAGCTTCTGATAGCTTTATTCTGAAAGTACAAAGAATCATGGGTATGAGAGAAAAGAGACTGGTACATATATTGCTCTGATTTCGATGATATGAAATGTGGTAAGTAATCACCATATAGATAAAAATATATGTTTTTTCAAACAGAATAATTTGATTGAGTCGAATGTAAATAGATTATTATCTATTCGATATTTATTAGTACTAAATATAGATACAAGATTACAAAAATATTAGAAAGAAAGTAAAAGACCAAGTATACACAATCAATTGCAGTAATAATAGACGATAGTTAAATTACAAATATTATGCCAGCAACGGAGCCTTTGATTCAGCAGTGTACTGCAGTAGTGCATGGGCAATACTGCTGATTTTCATCAGGAGGCCCATGAGCATATTAAACCTTCTTTTTAAATAAGGAACGATAATGAGGCCTTCAATTTATAACAAGACTGCTACTGAAAACGAAGCAGGTGGTAGTTTTAGTGACTGCTACAAACGCAAGGAAACTTTACAAAAAAAAAAATGAGATTTTTAATTATCATCGTTTGTGGGTGGTAAATCCATAGTTTTTGCTAAAATAATAATGTAACCCCTAGCGCACCATAGCGTTTATCAATTTTAAAGGGTAGACACTTATTTTATAAAAAAAATATGTATGAAGCACCCTAATACAATGATAATGATAGGAAAAAAAATTGTTGCTTTTTTTTGCAAATTATTTAGTTGTCTGAAGTCACTAAAACTACCACCCGGCTTCATTTTCGGTAGAAGTTTTGATATACCCTGTATTTCCAATCCTTAAAATTGTTCCTTACCGTTGATTCTGCAAGTCCACTATATTCCCATTATGTGACCACGCTACTCTGATAGGTTCGTCTCCCAAAGGCCGGCATTCAAGGCGTACGGCGTGACCGAGCTGTGACGTCACGTTGGCTGTGGCTGACTCGAAGTGCACCGGTTCTGTATAAAAATGAGTGATATAAATTCAAAAGTAATGCTGTTCATATTTATTTATTATTGCAATGAATGGCGAGACGAGCATGCCGTTCGCCTCATGGTAAGCGATACGACGGCTAATGAACAGTAGCAAAATCAAACAACACCTTCTTGGTATTCCATTGCGTTCCCCATCTTGAGAAATAAGATGTTAAGTCTCAATATGTCCAGCAGTTACACTGGCTACAATTTCCTTTAATCCGAAACACAACAGTCCATTTATATCTCTGTTGAGCGCGAAAAATAGACATTGCGGTGGTACCTACCCAGGCGGTCTCTCATATATAAGACCTATTGACAGTGATTTTTTAATTGGGATTCAATCTATTCCAAGATCACTTTGCCCAATCTAGGATTCAAACCTCTGATCTCAGCTTTGCAGTCATACCGTAGTACAACTGCATCAACGAGTCAGTCAGTCACTGTTGGGTGTATATTTTAATAGATATTTAGAAATATCATACATACATACATAAACTCATGCCATTTCCCTAGAAGGGGTAGGCAGAGGTGCTGGTAACCTTCAGGGAGGCTTATGTTTAGCAGTGGATTTCTTATAGCTGAGATGATGATGATGGTCATATGGACGCCACCGCAGCAGTCTCAGTTAGAAATATCAATACTCACTATTGACACTCATCCAAATAGTCTTGCTAAGAGGCTGGCCGACTCCATTTTCCACGTTGCAGGAGTACAAGCCTTCATCAGTGAGGGACACCTCCTCAATAATGAGGGTCCCGTTGGGAAGACTCAGGATCCCACCACCAGCGAGCTCGAGGACTGGCTGCCAGGTTCCTAAAAGTGCTGTAGCAGAAAATGTAACTTGTTGATCAGCATTGAAAGCAATTCTGCTTTATCGTGATAATGATTTGTGTCTTATAATTAATTCATCGTTTTAATGTGGAAATGTGGGTATTGTGTCTGATAATTAATTCTTGGTTTTTGTATGAAAGTGTGGGCAATACATCAGTTGCTTGCCAACTTTAGGACTTATAGTAATTATTATGTTTATATGTTTGTCGTATATATAAAATATATAATTTAAAGAGGTAACAATTATTATGTCCCTGTTGCGGAATTCGGTGTCTACCATGGTAGTAGTAAGATCGCTGTTTCTCGTAGATCTGCGATGGGGCAGGGTTCCTAGCTAAAATTTGCCTATTCCTACCTTAAAGGCCGGCTACGCATCTCCAACATTTGCAACATCATAGGGCATATGGTGTTGTAAATGTTCATGGGCTGGGGTGATTATGTACCACCAGATGAACCCTCGTTTGCCCACTATAATATTAAAAAATGGACTTATTTGTCCAAGGAACTATTACACGCTGTGGAGCCGTTAGGAAATATCACAGCATGCAAAATACATAGTTTAATGTATCTGTATCTGTATCAGCCCATATATGTCCCACTGCAGGGCACGGGCCTACTCTACAATCGATAGTACGATTGAGAGTGGTTAGGCCATATAGTCCACCACGCTGGCCTAATGCGGGTTGGCGGTCTTACATACCATAGAAATTCTTATAAACCGCTATGGTATGCAGGTTTCCTCACGATGTTTTCCTTCACCGTTTTAGTGCGTGGTGATTGACTATCAATACACACATGACTCCGAAAAGTCAGAGGTGTGCCCTGGGATTTGAACCCGCGACCACCGAACAATGTTGAACGTGAACATGTTGGCAGCCGCGTCTGGTCCGTTTACCAACAGGCCACCACGCACAGTTTAATATATGGGAAGTAATAATTCAAAACTTCATATTCATACCGTCTTTCTTCATCCAATGAACTTGAGGTTGAGGGTATCCACTTGCACTACACGAGACTGCTCCTCTTCTCCCGAGGAGTAGTGATGAGTTGGAAGGCTCTTCTAGCCATTTCGGAGCAACTGAAAACATATTGGTAGGTTTATTAATATTTGAGTTCCAAATTGCCTACATCCAGAAGCTTTCTGATATCTTATTACATCGGTTTAAGGATTTTGTAATTTTGGGGGCGATCACGTAATCAACTTAGAATTTCACCATCTATTCCGTTAAAATATTCATATCCGATAAGACCGTTAATTGTCACCTTTATTTAACACGTTAACTGCCATAGTAAAATTTTTAGGACGAGATTTTTTTTGTTTTTTTTTTTTTATTGTATATGCAACTAAATCACATTAAATGAATATTTTTATTTGTCAATTTCAATAGATAATAATGAGCTAAACGTGCCGGACAGCTCCCTGAGATCATCTAAATTACATATTGTTGCTTCAGTCACCCGGGACAGACATGGCCATAACAGGAGCCATGTCTGTCAGGCACCGGTGCCTGACATGGCAGTCAACGTGTTAAACGAGTTGTCCTAATTTTTCTTTGTCTTAATAATTATGTATGTGGTGTTCAACAAAGAATTTATAAATAAATAAATATCCAACATGTCTGCTACATTGTGGATTACGAATTGACTTAAGCAGAAGAAGAAAGAAGTAATACTTACCTTTTATATAAAGATCAGTGGAGCGATTTACTTTCGCCACGTGGTTGGAGGCGACGCACGTGTATGTTCCACAATGTTCGAGTGAGACTTTCTTAATCACCAGTGCACTGAATAATTCTGAATTCCGTTCTACAACCTGAAAAAAATATGTAAACATCAAGGACGTTACTGGTGGTCTCTCATATGTGAGAGGCCGCGTGGGTGCACCACTACAATGTGTATCTCGCTCACCAAATAGCAGTGTAAATGCACTGTTGTGTTTCAGATTGAAGGATTTTTTGCCAGAATAACTGGATAAATTGAGAAAAATTTATGTCTCAGGATGGCGAGCACAATGGTTTGGCATTGCTTTGTAAATCAAGGTGTTGTTTGATCTTACTATTATTCATGAACGGTCATATCGCTTACCACCAAGCGAACGGCAATTTCCAAACAAAAATAAAAAAACCAAGACGTATTATTACAAAAAAATCAAAAATAATTTTATTACGGCTAAAAAACTAAAGATTTGAACCAACATTCAAGAATTGACGAAGATAGAAGAATATAGTACGTGTATGCAAAAACATCTACTTTAATATTATACCATACAAGAGACGATTACCGTATAATTTAGTACCATGCATGTTTCCAAAAGTGACTTTTACGTACATTGTTCAACAAGATCAAGTTACCCACTGATTAAGTACTCACCTTCAAATTACTAGGAATCCGTTTGCCGTCCTTCAACCACTCGAAATGTATCGGCAGATCGCCAGTACGAACATTGCAGTAGATATTCACAATCTGACCCTCTTGAAGATTGGTTCCAAGGAGCAAGTCATCTAAAACTGGTGCTTCTATAACCTGATAGGAAATGTCGCACTTTTAATATTAAACTGACCGAATCCAAAAAAAATAGACAAGATAGAATAGATCTTACGTTACATATCTTTAAAGAACGTTTTCCAATAAATGTTTTTTTTTAGTTAGGTCTCTTTAATACTAAGGGTGCGATGTATTTATTGGTCAAGTAGGCAATTAAAGAGCTCTTATGTCAATACACATAGCACTTAATCTCTATGCACAAAATATTTTCTATACTTAGTATTATTTTTATTAATTTCTTACTTTAATTTATTTTTTTTATTTTAATATTAGCTATTTATTATTATTTTTTAGTTACTACTTTATGGTGATTTGTTGTTCAAATAAATACATAATTAACGTTAGTCAAATTAAATTACATTTATTAGTGGACCACGCGAAAGGATGACACGCAAAATGTTGAAGCGTTCCACATTTTTAAAACATCGTGAGGAAACCTTGCATACCATAGCGATTTTAAAGAGTTTCTATGGTATGTAAGTCCGCCAACCCGCACTAGGCCGGCGTGGTGGACTATATGGCCTAACCAGTCTCAATCTTACTCTCGATTGTAGAGTAGGTCCATGCCCTGCAGTGGTATCTATATGGGCTGATACAGTACAGTGGTCCATGAGTATACTCAAAACGGTGCGTAATGGTTTATAGTTACCACCGGATCTAACGCCTAACCTGAATTTCGAACGCTCGTCTCGCCATTTCTCCTGAAGGACTGGTTACTATGCAAGTATATATAGCCCCGTTCTGTTCCTTGGTAACTTCTGGTATTGTGAGGATTCCGTTTATGTTGACTAGTGGTGCGCTTCTTCGGATCTTTGGTTTTGATCGCTTGTACCGTGTTTGAAATAGGCTGTTTGTTGATATCACTTTGCCTTGGTATTCCCAGTCGATTTTACTGAAACATGTCGTAAGAAATTGGAGTAAATAATGCTTAAAGTATTAAGATATTTTGAAATAAAACTATTTGTAACTATAAGACCTTCTTAACTTCCCGAGGTTTCAAATACTTTTTTTGGCCACGGGATGACGGTAGTTTTATTTCAATTTGTGATATTCGCGTAAATATTATAATAACTAGTATTTAAATATTATATTAAGGGTAATCAAATAAAATATTAACTATTCAAGTATCCGGTCTTTCACAAGATCGTCTAAATTGTTAATTAATACTATAGTCACTTCAGTTTCATAGCTGTGAAGCAGAAACGGTACAAGACATAGCTATTAATCAAATAAACAAGAAATAGACTTACCTTATAGGATAACCGTAGAACGGGCATCTCAAATTAACAGATTCGCCACTTTGTACTTTTATTGGAGGTAGTGATCTAATGTATGGGGGCCCTGAAAAAATATATCACATTGTCTATTTATGTTCTTTAAACACCGTAAGGTAATTTTTGTAGAACTGGCTGTCTTCCGCTATGACCTGTCCTTTTTCAAAGGAGGCTTAATGAGTGTACTCTTCTTAAGGTAGGCAGCGATTTTTTGTGCTGGACCCCTGGCACTGCGAATGTCTATGAGCTGCAGCAGCCGCTTACCATCAGGTGGGCTGCGAGACCATCTGCCTATAACGGCAAAAAAATACGCATACGCAATTGCATAGTAAATGTTATGAAGATGACCAGTGGTATATTAGATACAATAGCCTTCGTAGCGCAGTTGGTTATGTCAGCTGTGGAATGAGGGGTCGCACTGATTCCTCCATCAAAGGAAATGTACTTTATTTCATCCACATTTGTCAAATCTGGATTTTACTAGACCGCAAAATCTCTGGTAGTTCCTAAACCAATAGTGGACTCGTATCTTTAAATGACGCTACGACTAACAGTGATTATTGGGTGTATTTCTTTATTTTCCCCGGCTTCTCTTCATATAAATGGTAACCCCGAAAGACCCTTAGTGCCTCACCTTCTAGGGCTTGAAGGAAAGGAATCATAATTAACTTTCCTGTCTTAAAAAGGTGTGTATCTATTCAACTTACCATAAACATCAAGTCTATTCTCATGGCTGGCGATATGGTCTCCTTCCTTGGCTGTGCAGGAGTATGATCCTCCATCTTCAACCCTTACTCTGGTGATGTTCAGCTGAGCGACCACGGAATTGTCTGACGTCATGATTTGACCTATTGCGTATCTGAGGGCAGAAATAATTGATAGTAATTTAAAAGTTCAGACTGTTTTGTATTTGATAGAACTGATTTAACTGTGAAAGCAGAAATAGAGGATTAATATTTTTTTGTGGTTTGGGTAGGTGATGGAAGAATAGAAAGAATATTTTGATTGAATTAAAAATAGTATCTAAGGCACGTCGAATGATGATCGATACAAATATTCGATGAAATTTTTAGATTAGCATAGTTTCATTTGATAGCGAGTATAATCTTGTCATGCTATGTAATATTTTGAATAAAATTACATCCATATAAAACGATTTTGTAATTACTAGTGAGTATAAGAGTATATTAAATACAAATAAGTCCAGTAAATATAAATTATAAACATTCGATATTTTAAATATTAAATATGCAAATACATAAAATTAATACTATGGCTTCCTCCTCCCTCTTAAATTGTTGTCGTGCCCAACACGTTCCACATTGTACATTTCTATAAAATTGTAACTTCTTTATAACATGTGGTGTGTAAAAATATATTGAGTAATGAGTAATATGTATAGAAAATCCATCGAAGCTTGTTACCTCGGATCTGTGTTGCTGGAAACTATGATGCCATCTCTCTCCCACACAAATTGCGGCGGTTTGTCAGCCGTTGCTGCACATTGCATGCTTATCTGAAATAACAATAAAGTTGTGAAAAAGTTTATGGTGTGGTCAGTGGTGGAAGAATATACTCAAGGTTTTATGATTTATTTTAATTATTTTTAAGTACATCAAACAATCTGCTTTAATAATTTTGATAGGAAAGGCAACAATATACTCGATCATCGAGTCATGTGATAATGGCATACGATTCTCATTCTCATTACAAAAACTCCCTCCGTGTAATTTGGCTTTAATTCAAGAACTACAGTAGGTAGTATAAAGCTGGAAAAATACTACTGAGACGCCACGCAACGTTGCATCGCGTATTCGTAGTGTGGTTCTGGTCATAGAAAATACTACGATTTGATTTGATTTAACACGTGTCACGTCGGGTGGCGTTTCAATAGTATGTTTCCGCCTTAATTTAGTAACTTAAATAAATACTTACGTCACCACCAGATGTGACAGTCCTTTCTGTGAAATGCTGCGTAATCACGACTCGGTTGTCAGCCAGTCTTTTTCTTCTGTCGAGACCTGAAACAAAAATTAATGTTTCCGAAAATCTACTTTATTCAGAAAAAACACAGAGGTAAAGTTAAAGGTCAAAGCAGAGTTTTTCTGACTTTTCTTATGTCGTAATTTTTATTTGTTTAATATTCCTTTTGTGCAATCGATGTGGGTTAAAATTTCTTTGAACATATATTAAGTGACTTACAAAAAACAAACCTAGGACTTTTCTTAAAAATTACCTCATTCGATTACATTATTTTCATTAGTAAAAACAGCATTAAAATACCATAAACAACCTTAATAATTAACTTAAGTCTGTTTAAATTGTATTTATGTTAGATAACGCTATTTAAATTCACTGGTCATTTATTTTTAAGTTATTATTTACGCAGCTTACTCTTCTCATTTCTGCATCATCTTAGGTTCGACTGTTAGAGAATACCTCAGCATTGAGTCCATATATACAATATGTAATGTATGAAGTGTAAATAAATAAATAAATAAATAAGTAATAGAAAATATAATATTATTTCTTACCAAACGTACATTAACTTAGAAGTTCAAGAAGAAAGAAGATCTATGATTAGACAAGCCTAGGTATAACCCGATGTATAGACGACCTACTTATGTATTCTAGATAGTGTAGGCGTCCTATCGAAGGTGGTGGACCGTAAAAGCGTTGATTAGAGCACTCACACGCCGTAACTAGGTCTCTGCTTGCTACACTGCAGGACAATGTTAGTAACCACTTGATTTTCCGTAAATTTGATGAAAATGACCAGTTAACGATGACATTACAGCAAATAATGCTGAGATGGCATCCTTTAATTCAAATCCAAATTAACGTTCTTATGTCGTAAATTATTTTTATTTTTCTATTTTTTACTTGTGCTGTCTGTGTTGTGTGGAAATCTCGTAACAAAATATCGTTCATGGACAGTAGCAATGCTTGGCATTCAGTTTCGCCATCCTGAGACAGGAGACGTTAAGTCTAACGGCCGATGCCAATAATCAATCGAAAAAATTAGATTAAAGTCAATCTGGATTGTTTTCTACTTTTCGATTTGTCATTTACCATGTTGCCATAGTTTTTTCATTACTGAGATTGATTATTGGCAATATAGTATCAGAAAAAAGATTGATCTGTCAATCTCAAACGACAAATTTTGGATTGGGATTGTTTATTGGCAGCGGCTGTAATTATGTCCAATAGTTACTCTGGCTACAACGTCATTCAAACCGGAACACAACAGTTAATTTACACTGCTGTTTGGCGGAAATAGGCATTGCGGTGGTACCTGCCCAGAAGGCCTCTCACATATAAGAGACCAACCACCAGTAATATGTATATACCCCAGCGGAATCTAACTAACCGATATATTGGACGGAAGTGTAATCAGCGGAATATTAATTGGCTGCAAATGTCTCGGGGTGTCTCATCGATTACATATTGGATGCGACTCAATGCTGTTAATGAAATTTCTAATGGTATTCCTGAAAACGATTAGATTGGAAAATGTTGGTGTAGATGGCCTAGTGGCAGCTATAAATAATAAATAAAGAAATAAATAACCCCTACAGACACATATCTAGTCCCGACACCACACTGAGATCGAGTGTTGTGTCGTGGGTATCAGGAACTACGAGAGACTTTTGTTGTAAAAATTGTTGGATGAAAATATTTACTTTAAATATAATTATGCTTTACGTGGATGTAGTGGCAGCTACAGGCCATGGAAAATAGGTCCAGGTTTTAGTATCTTCAGTGTTTTTTAATCTAGTATAGCAAACTTGCTGCGTTAATACCAGATGATAAGTGTGGTGCGGTTGAAGTCGCGTAGGGAAAAACTACAGCTATTGTTTTTTTTTTTTTTGCTTTGGTCCGACCAACGAGCAAACAAGTAACCTGACGGTAAGTCATCACTACAGCCCATGGATATCCACAACGTTTGGATAATAGATGTGTTGTCAGTCCTTCAAATCGGGAGGGTAGCGGGAAGGAAAAAGGACGGGAAGAGGAAAATAATATATTTCGTGAGTTACTTTTGTGACATGCGCACACAAACTTGTAGTTTTTATAAAATGATGGTCTGACGACCACGGGCTCTTTGGCTACTAGTAAAAGGTATAGCAGAAACACCAGCAACCTACAAATATTTAAATAAATAAAATAAAAAAATACATTAGTAAATAACACCCAACAGTCACATACATAGTCCTAACCCCACACTAAGATCAAGTCTTGTATCGTGGTTATCAGGAATCAGGAGAGATTTTTCGGTCTTACAACCACCCAGACCCTAAAGAAATGTTTGTGTTTTAGGGTTCTCTCGTTTCACAGCCGGCGTCTAACCAACTACACCACGGAGGCTCTCAATTAGGTATAGCAGAAGCAGAAACAATCTACAAAATTGTAAATATATGAATATGTAAACATTAAATTCTATATATAGAACGATCCGCCTCCGTCCGTCAGTCAATTACAGTTCATTACAGGGCCCAATCACTCGGCAAGCAATTTAGTCCTCCGAGAAATATAATTACTGGCAAATTTGCGTCGAAGACATACACGAGTAGTATCCATATACGAGTAGTTAAAATGTTGCGTATACTATGTTGTATTACGGTAAGGTTACATATCTGAGGTCTTGGGTTCTCGGTCTTGGTAACTCTACTATAATGGCATATTCTATTACGACATCCAGACACTATACAAACTAACTATTCACCAAAATAGTGACCACACCGTGTAGGTATCTCCTATATAAACTACCAATAGTCGCATAAACGATAACTTAAGATTTTTTTTATCTTATATAATTCAAAGTTTTTACCGCAGACAACATTTATTTTCAATTCCAATAGCTGAGAACAATTTATTATATTACAGCTCACTTTACCGTACGTGCAAATCATAAAATGAGATAGCAAAATATATAGAAATATTTCACAATAAAGTTAACAAATATGAAATAAAACTAGATTATAATCGCGGAGAAATTGTCTCCAACGACAATAACGACATAAACCACCATGTGAAATATACGAATATTGTGCGCGTTACCTATCGGTGAAGAAATTTATATTAATCTCTGTAATTAATTAATGCATAGATTAATATTTCTACAATATGTGTATACTATAACAGCGCGAAATAAAAAATAAAAATCTTATTATGACAGTCAAATCAATGGCTACAGTGAGGTCGACTGACAAAACGGTAGCTACGGATTCAGGCGTGGATGCGAGCGATATACTGTTTTTACACATTTAGATACATAAATTATATTGTTGCAATATCTAATACATCAGTAAAATCAATGACTACAGTCAGGTTGACTGTAGTCATTGATTTTACTGATGTATCGAAATCGTTGGGGTTAAAAAAACCGCTAAATCTGGTGTTGCTCTGCGTCTTGCAAATGACAAACAAATAAAAAAATTGGAATCTGTCGACGCGATAAAATCGGCGGGGCTGCGTCTCGAAAAACCGAAGGGTCGCCGCCCCCGTATTTTAGTTAAAGACGTGCCATCCTCCATGGAAGACCGCGCTTTCTTAACAGCATTATATCGTCAAAACATCAAGGACGAATTGCCCATAAAGGAGGATGACTTTGCAAAGTCCGTTAAAATAACTCGCAGACGCCTTTTAGATAACGGTCGTAAATGGATAGGCTTAGAATTAGACTCGGAAGTTCGCAAACATTTAATGAATACGAAAGACAAACTTTTTATTGATTGGGCCACCTGCCGTTTTATTGATGACATAGAAGTAGTACGTTGCTTAAATTGTCAATATTACGGGCACGTACAAAAGTTTTGCACAGTTAAAATACCAACGTGCGCCATCTGTGCTGAGTCTCACGAAACTAAGGCGTGCCCGCAAAAATCGAACCCGGAATTTAAGCCAATATGTGCGCCTTGTAAAAGATTTAAAAAACCACATGACCATCGTTGTGGGTCTCAAGAGTGCCCAACTTATAAAAACAAAATCGAGCAATTACTTCTGTCGACACAATACTAAACAATTATGGATAAGTTTACAATCGGTCAGTTAAACCTTCATAACGATAGGGTAGCGACGTCAGAATTAGACACGTTAATTCACGATTATAAATTAAATATCGTTCTAGTTCAAGAGCAATACCAACATGCGCGATTACGTAGTAAGGTAGTACAACTCGATAACAACTCACGAGCAGGTATTTTTGTGTCGGGTTCTAATCTTACCATCACCTCAGTGCGTAATCTTATGACGTCACACTGTGCTGTCGCTGAGGTGTCTAGTCCGATTTGTAAGGTTTATGTTGTGAGCTGTTATTTTCAATACTCAGATCCTGTGGGTCCTCATCTGCATCACCTCCGTTATGTCTTGCGGTCCCTCGCTGGGCATAAAATTATTATAGGTGCTGACGTTAATGCGTCATCTGTCCTTTGGTATGGCAAATATCGCTCCACCGATACCGAGCGACGTTGCGCTGTAGAAGATTTCATTGCAGAGATGAATCTCGAAATACATAACACCCCCGATGCACCACCTACTTACAGTAGCCCTATGGGCGAATCTTCTATTGACGTCACACTTTCTAGTGGAGACGTCCGTATTGATAGGTGGCGCGTCCTGCCAGACGCGTCGTGTAGTGACCATCGCCTGATTGTGTACGAGTTCTTGCCTAGATTGACACAGGGTCCGGTACATAATTTTAATTTTAGATATAAATCCAGAGGCGCCAACTGGGATTTATTTAGATCGCTATTTGCTCGACATGCCGGGGACTTCACTCGCAATGATTTATCCGCTGAATCCTGTGCCGAGATTATGTCGGACACATTTACATATTGCGCAGACGTTACCATCGGTCGAGGTTCCATTACACACACTCGGAGGTGTGATTGGTGGAATGACTTACTTGTCCAGCTACGTCGGACTTTTCGCAGAGCGCGTAGGCGTTATAACGGACTTAAAAGACGTTGCGTCACAGGGGAAGCAATAACATCTGCTTTTAATAAACTGAGAGTTGCCAGATCGCATTATAAAGCGGCTGTCCAAAAATCGAAAGGAAATTTGTTGCGAAAAATTGTGGCTCGGTTAGATAGTGAAGGTCCGTGGTCTCCTTTATACCATGAGTTCAAAGCAAATAGGTCAATCAATTTGGCTTATATTGAGAATCTAAAAATTGACAACAACTTCACCACTGGTATTGAGGAGACAACGGAAGCTCTGTTACACTCGTTAATTCCGGATGATAGTGTTGAAAATGACACAGAATACCACAAGCAGATTAGGACGTGGGCCGTAGAACTGCCGAACTCTTCTGATTCCAATCTCTCGTCATTTGATGAATTTAGTAACATCGTACGATCTTTGCCCTTAAACAAGGCTTCCGGTGACGATAAAATTTCCAATAAAATGATCAAAGAAGCGTGTATATCGGCCGGCGATGCATTACTTACTGTTTTTAATAGATGCATTGCTGAAGGGGTATTCCCGCGAATATGGCGTACCGGTTTCATTCGGATAATACCCAAGAGTGGCGATAAATCTCCACATGATCCTAAGTCGTATAGACCTATTACACTCTTGCCGTCGCTAGGTAAACTTTTAGAACGTCTTATCGTCCCCCGATTGCTACCGGGTGGACCAAAATTTCACGAAAATCAGTTCGGATTTACTACGGGTAAGTCAACTATCGATGCGGCAATTTCGGTTAGAAGAGCTGTAAGTACATCGTCGCGCAAATATGTACTCGGTATTTTCCTGGACATCTCCGGTGCTTTTGACAACGCTTGGTGGCCAATGCTACTTCTTAAGTTGAAATTACGAGGCTGCTTTAAAAATATATATTCACTTATTTACTCGTATTTCTCGCACGGAACAACCAAACTTAAACTTGGACACTATGCCGTGTCGAAACCACTGACGATGGGTTGTCCACAAGGCTCGGTCCTAGGTCCTTATTTGTGGAATTTAGGCTTCGACGATTTTCTTGCGATTCCCTTACCGTCAGGGTGTTCTTTGACCGGATATGCGGACGATGGCCTCTTGCTAATAGAGTCAAACAGTAGATCGGAACTGGAAAATATGGCAGATGCGAGTTTAAAATTAATAAGTGATTGGGGCCATCGAAATCGCTTAAATTTTGCACCACATAAAACGTTCCAATTGCTTTTAAAAGGAAGTTTAAAATCATCGCCGCGAATTAAATTTAATAATATCACTGTTAAGAAAAAAGATTCGGTTTGTTATCTTGGATTAATTTTGGAAAGGAATTTTTCCTTTCTTGAACATATTAAAAACGTCGGGGAAAAGTCGAAAAGGAACTTTTTTGCTTTGACAAGAATATCAAAATCAACGTGGGGGCTATCATTCAATACACTAAAAACCATCTATGGAGCAACTTACTTAGGATGTATTTGTTATGGATCTCCCGTATGGGCTGATAGGGCTACTATCGGTGCTGTGCGAAGAAAACTGCTCCAGAGCCAACGTTTGGCGTTGATATTCTTGTGTAAGGCATATAGAACTGTTAGTACGGAAGCTTTGCCTGTCCTGGCGGGTGTACTTCCAGTCGACCTGGAGGTGCAACGTCGCGCCGCCATGTATTACTCTACTAGGGAGAATATGGATAAAAGATTTTTAACCGCACGTGAACTTTTAAAAGTTGAAAGATTATTTAAACCGCTTTCAGTGGTATATAGCGAACTATTAGATGAATGGCAAAATAGATGGGAAATATCTTTGAAGGGACGGCATTTATACCAATTTTTTCCTTGCGTGCGTGATCGTTTGACAAAGACTTGGCTAGATGTCGATTATTGCGTATCACAGTTCCTCACGGGCCATGGTAACTTTAAGTCTAAACTACATTCTTTTAAGCTTGTCGAATCGCCTGCGTGCCCGTGTTCAACATCTAATTGCGAATATGAACAATCCGCGCATCATATACTTTGGGAGTGTAGTCTTTGGCAGGATGAGCGTAAAACCATGCTGGATAGTATGCAAATAACATCTGGAGTTGTATACTACATGGAGCTTGTAGAGACTAGGAAGAACTTCCGTGCTTTCCGGCGTTTTTGCCATACATATTACTGGAATCAAGTATAAAAGCTCACATAAATAGGTCCCATTTTAAGGTAACAATAATTTGATCCGTGGTGCTTTACGGCTGGCTTCTCCGGCCGTAAAAGTCTTTTTGCGAGGTTATTTGCCTCTTTAGTTCATTGTTTTGTCACCCGCTTTGCACGGAGGGAAGTGGACAATAATTTATTTCCAACTCCTCCTATTAGTTTAACTTTCTGATTAATTTCGTTGCGGGTTAAAGACAAGTTAGACATTCCCGGAGACTCGCCGAGCTTCAATGCTCGGTGTCATTACATTGCGTGCCACTGTTGATCCTGGCTTACAGGAGTTGCAGTGGTGGGTGTGAGGGCGGGACAGTCTCCTAAAAAAGTCAGGTTGACTGACAAAACCGTAGCTACGGAATCGGTCGGTGAATGCGAGCGGTAAGATAGGCGCTATCAAAGCAGGTGTCGACCGATGTACTGCACTTAGGTATTATATTGTACTTACTGATATTACTCATTTAGATACATATTATATTGTTGAAATATGAAATTCAGTGGTTACAGTGAGGTCGACTGACATAACCGTGGCTACGGAATTGGTCGGTGAATGCAAGCGGTAAGATAGGCGCTATCAAAGCAGGTGTCAACCGATATACTGCACTTAGGTATGGTATTATACTCACTGATATTACTCATTTAGATACATATTATATTGTTAAAATATGAAATTCAATGATTACAGTGAGGTCGACTGACAAAACCATAGCTACGGAATTGGTCGGTGAATGCGAGCGGTAAGATAGGCGCTATCAAAGCAGGTGTCGGCCGATGCAGCAGTAATTGCAGTTTGCGGCCGGATGGACGTACGGCTATTGGTGCTCGAGGGTTGTAGGCAAAGTGTACTGTTGGGGCATTTTGTGAAATGTCTATGGATGTGAGTAAGCTATGTGAATTGCGTTGTAAAATAATAGAATCCACTTAACCTAATTTTCTTTTCATCATTAAAATTTTATTTTATATATATATTTATACAAGACGTTATTAATCGTAAGTATGCTCTATAACTTTGGCAGACGTTGTTGTTGATTTTGTGAATGAAAAAGTTTGTAATGTGGTTAATTTTCCAAGCACCACATTAACATTTTAGAGTCGCTACAACTCCGGAGGGATGTCGCCTCTCTAAGCGTGTTCTACCGCCTGTATCACGGAGAATGCTCTGAGGAATTGTTCAACTTGATCCCCTCCTCTCCATTCCTAACCAGAACCACGCGGGCTGGCTTGCGAAGCCATAGCTTGTCGGTCCAAACCATCCCGGCGCGTACCAAACGGTTCTACAATTCTTTTTTGTGCCGCACCGTCAGGCTGTGGAATTGTTTGCCATCTCACGTGTTCCCTCCTTCCTACAATCCTGGGTCCTTCCGCCGTAGTGTGAAGAGGCACCTTAGCAGGCCGGCATAATTGTTTCCATTGGCATGGGACTGCCGTCCGATGCCAATGGATACTCTGCCTGGGCGGCATCTGCGCTTACCATCAGATGCAATGCCGCCATTATGCCAGGCCATAATAAAAAATAAAAAAAAACTCTTAAACAGAAACAACACCTGTCACAACTTATTAACGTAAACACTTTTAATACTCGGTTATCGATGGCTAAAAAATGAATAAACCTGAAATACAGCATTGCTTCTATATTACTACTTAACGGCAGAATTAAACACTTTTTTAATAAGATAGACTTACCTATAAGCATTGTTACAATATAAGATTATAATATTGTCACAGATGTATTTTGTTACCCAGCCATTTCTCAAAACATCCGTTTTGCTACAGTGCCTGCAGCAAACGTATGCGGAGTGAGCGTTCGACGGTATGTATTGGGTATCGGGTAATTACTTATTTAACTTCATGGCGCGCTGCCGGAAGGGTAGACAGGGGAATTAGAGCAATTGATGACTTGTGTTGCTGCGAGGGAGGATGTGGTAAAGGAATCAAATTATTGCCAGTTTGATTGGCTTTCGTATATTATGATGTTTGCATTTACATTATAATCCAGCTTATATATGTATGTCCCACAACAGAGTACTGGCCTCCTGCACAAATGATAGTTCGATTGAGATGGGTTGGGCCAAAGTACATGAAGCGTTTATTGCGAATTGGCGGAATTCACATATTTTATAATATATTTTAGAAAATTTGAAAATCGCTTTGGTATGCAGATTTTCTGTTCTTTTTCACAGTTGAAGCTTTTATTTATTTTTAAGCGAACTCTGTTATAGATAAATCTCGCGCGGCCCACAAATATTGTTTTGTAGGTGTTTGTAAGGCTTAACAATTTCAGGTTTTTTTATTGCCATGTAGGCAGACGTGCTAGCGGCCCGCCTGATGGTAAGCGGCTACCGCTGCTCATGAACCTCCGCAGTGCCAGGGGACCAGCATAACAAAGTCGCTGCCTACCAAGCCAACGTTGTTCCTGATACACTTCATAATACACTATTTTAGTGGGCCGAGTGTGGGATCAGTTATTTGTGACTGTTATATCTACTTATTCATTTGTTTTTGCTATGAATGGCGAGACGAGCATGCCATTCACCCGATGGTAAGTGATATGACTGCTCATGGACAATAGCAATGCTTGGCATTCAACTTCGCCACCCTGAGACATTAGCTGTTAAGCCACAATATGTCCAGTAGTTACTCTTACTACAATGCCTTTCATACCGTAACATTACAGTGCGTTTACACTGCTGTTTGGTGAGAGAAATATACCTAGTACCTATCCAGTATCATATATGAGCAACCCACCAGTATTCATTAAATATCAGGTATATTTAGCCGTTAATATATAGCAAACTCTACTCAGAGGTACCCAAACAATCCGCACACTCAATTCGAGCTGTAGATAAATAATAGCAATAAATAATCTGGCCATGACACGGAGCGTGTAGAGAGGGCTTTACTCGCGTCACCGAACCGAGCGGCCGTGAATTATGCAGGGGCCGTTAAATTTGTTTATTTAGAACTCCGCCTATTTGTTTTACATATACGGTAGAATTTAATGAAATATATTAAGCATCTACCGATAATGGCCTACTGCTGGGCATCCTCTTAGATAACATTCTCTCATGTCTCAATATGTCCAGTAGTTAATCTTGCTACAATGCCCTTCAATCCGAAACACAACAGTTTATTTACACTGCTGTTTGACGGGAGAAATAAACATTGCGGTGGTACATACCCAGATGGCCTCTCACAAATGAGAGACCTACCACCAGTAAAAAGTTGAACCACCACCACTTGAACACCCGTCAGGATCAACAATATGCAATGAAATTACTAGTGGTAGATCTTACATGTGAGAGGCCGCCGGGGTCTTTTTATCCCGCTAAATAGCAGTGTAAATGCATTTGTGTGCATTGAGTAACTACTGGATGTATTAAGAATTAACATCTTGTGTCTCAGGATGGCGAGTGCAGTGAAATGCCAAGCATTGATTTGTAGTTCAAGGTATAGTATTTTTTTCTACTCTTAATGAGCTGTCGTATTGCTTACCATCAGAAGAACGAAATGCACGTCCCGCCATTTAAAGGTATAAAAAAAAAATATATGTAGCTCCGGAGTTTGAAATTAACGAAACAGAAAAAATAAATAAAAGAAATTGGTAACAATTGTTAACTGTTCACTTCCCGATACAGCAGAATGCAAAGCAAAATTTGTACCTGTAACTAATCTCATTGTAACTACCCGTTCCTAGACCAAGACTCTTTAAAAATGGGCATTCATCTTTGGCGCCTGATCAAGTCGAAAATGAAAAGGTAAGTCACAATATTACAGCACGGTGTAAGAAGCTCCCATTTCAACCGGATTCCTTATTTTGTCGGCGCGTTATGTTTGTTTTGCTTCACGCGCCATTTGTTTTGAATCATGGCGCTAGCTTTCACACTTCTGGCGTTGACTCCTACTGCAGATCAATTGCTTTCTCCACACTAATTGTTGATTCTTTATTTGTATATACTGGTATGGCAAAGTGACGTTGTAAAATGTTAATTTTGGTTAGGGTTAGGCTTTATGTGAGATGTAGCTAAGGGAGATAAATTGTTAGGGTTAGGCCTTATGTTATTATGCCAACTTGATGAACTATGGCCTAAGCAATACCCATCGAATCCTCGCATGAAAATCATAATGACTTGATAACCCGCACTAGACCATAAAAATCTTTATGGCATGCAGATTTCCTCATGTCATTTTCTTTTACCGTTATAGTACGTGGTGATTGACTATCATTCCACACTTTTTACTGGTCTCTGATATGTGAGAAGCCGCCTGGGTAGGTACCGCTGCAATGCCTATTGTTCCCGCCATACAGCAGTGTAAATGCCTTGTTGTGTGTGTCCTGGTCATAAACAGATTTAACATCTTATGTCTCAGGATGGCTAGCGCAGTGGAAAGCTAAGCATAGCAGTATAATTCAATGCAATAAAAAAAAAGTCTTTGCAAAGTCAGAAGTATGACCTTCAAACAACCTTCAAACAGACATAGCAGTGCAATATACACCCCGCCTTAACTTCGGTTCACAATGGTGTGTCAAGTCAAGCATTACATATTCTTCCAACAATATGACTTGCCTCGTATTCTCGTATGTAGATATTTTCCAATTTGCGTGGAATCAGGGCAGCTCAATTTTATGCATATAGAGGATATGCGACAACAATACCTCTTTGTGGTTGAATTTGTAAGGATTATTGATATTTCTTGGAATGACGACTCAGGAGTACAATGAGGTAATACTTTTTATATTGTGCCAAGGGAATGAAATATATGTTGATAATAAACAACTAAATTAGATATTTGAACCGAAGGTATTCAATAACGAAGTTGCATATTAAAGGCTAGTAATATCTTTGAATTCAACTGAAAGTAAGGAAAGGGTTATTGGGAAATCTCACCTACCAAATGAAACGCGACAGCAAATCTGTCACTTAAATCGATCTTCTGTGAGACAGTGGTACTGCCTCGGACAAGCCAGCCTATTCATGCTAAATTATGACTGACAAAAGTTTGAATCTTTAGAATTTGGTATTATCCAAACAATTTTGTCCACACCATACAGTGAAGACGCTATTAAAATGTTCAATAAACCTAAAGAAGAGCTAATGATTATTTTCTGAATAGGAACTATAATTAATAAATAATTATAAGGTATGATGAGGTTAGCATGATCGTATCGATTAAAAGCCTCTAAATTAATAAATAAAGAGAAAAACTGTATGAATCTGTCTATTTTTCAGACTATGCGAAAAAATAAGAGGTATTCGCATTAACACTAACATTTAATTTAACAGCTAAAAATTTTACAATCGACCGCACGTTTGACGTCAACGGTATGAGTAATCAAAATAATATAATATATTGAAAATACCTGTGCTCGACTGGTCGTCATCCGTCGCCATTGAGAGACTCGAAATGTTCCTGAAAATAAATTAAATTCATTATCATTATAATTGAAAAATCTCAACAATTTTTGGAGCGCATTATGAAATATTTGCGTTGCTGTTAAATGCACATGAAATTCAGCGAGAATCGTGTAAAATAATGGAATATATTAATTTAATTTATTGGTTATATAGGTAAATTAATAACGCTTATGATAAGTCAGTCGTGTTTATAACACAATACACAGATTAAAATATTTATGTTTATTCATTTATGACTATTTTAATACGCTTTTTATTAGCTTCAGACGTATGTATGTTAGTATGTAACGGATTAACTCGAAAGTTAGCATACTTATTAAGGACTGATGACAATTCAATATTTTAAACATTTTGACCCTTTATCCTTACTAGGATGATCAGGATTAGCGATTTTTGTTTTCCTGAAACCCAGAGTGTCTGCGTCAAGACCAAGAAAATTCGACTAAAAATGAAAAATAAATAATAGTTTAAAAAAATACTAATAAAAAGCGTGGAGTGCATGGTATCAATAGTTCTAAATATTTTATGAACATATATGACTAGAAGGGTTATTTTGATAATATCATGAAAAGCACGCCACGCTTTTTTTACAATAAAATCATTTTTTCTTACACTATTTTTAATTCAAATTTATTCTCTATTTTTTAGTTGGATTTTCTATAAAAGCGTATTTTTTTAATTTATTATATTGTTTAAATCATGTGTGTGTTGAGAGTCAATCACCACGCACTATAGTCGTGAAGAAACTTGAATAACATAGGTATTTGTAAGAATTTGAATGGCATGCGAAGTCCGCTAGCCCGCACTAGTTCAGCGTGGCGGACAATATGGCCTAACCCCTCTCAATCGCTTCGATTGTGGAAAATGTCCGTGCGCCGCAGTGGCACGTATATGGGCTAATATATATACATACCATATTTTATAAACAGTTCTTTAAAAAGCAAGTCTTTCATCCCAAATTCTGAAGCATACCTCCGTGATATAGACAGCCTTCAGGGCATAGTTGGTTAAACGCCAGCTGTGAAATAAGAGGCCGCAGGTTTGATCCCCGCACTGAGACAAATGTTTGTGTAATCCACAGGTATTTGTTTTGGGTCTGGGTGTTTGTGGGACAGAAAAGTTTCTCGTAGTTTCTTATACCTACAACTTAAGTCTCAATCTTAGTGTGGGATCAGGATTATGCATGTATTTGGTGTATTACTTCACTACATAGTATAAAACAAAGTCGCTTTCTCTGTCCCTATGTCCCTTTATATGCTTAAATCTTTAAAACTACGCAACGGATTTTGATGCGGTTTTTTTAATAGATAGAGTGATTCAAGAGAAAGGTTTATATGTATAATACGTATATATTATTGTACAGCAATCTATTTGTACCCGGGCGAAGCTGGGCCGGGCCGCTAGTTATTTATAAATAGTAGTCTGATACGGACTCAAGATTTAAGATTCAGTATCATCATCATCATCATATCAGCCACAGGAAGTCCACTGCTGAACATAGGCCTCCCCCAAGGATCTCCACAATGACCTGTTGGAAGCGGCCGGCATCCAGCGACTTCCTGCAACCTTAGTCAGATCGTCCGTCCACCTTGTAGGCGGGCGTCCGACACTTCGCTTGCCTGTACGTGGCCTCCACTCAAGAACCTTTCGGCCCCAACGGCCATCGGTTCTACGAGCTATGTGCCCGGCCCACTGCCACTTCAACTTGCCAATCCTATGGGCTATGTCGGTAACCTTGGTTCTCCTACGGATCTCCTCATTTCTGATTCGATCTCGTAGGGAAACACCGAGCATAGCCCGCTCCATGGCTCGTTGAGTGACTTTGAGCCTTTTAATGAGGCCCACAGTGAGAGGCCACGTCTCGGTGCCGTATGTAACTGGTAACACACAACTATCGAAGACTTTCGATTTTAGGCACTGAGGTATTTTGGACGAGAAGACGTCGCGAAGTTGCCCGAACGCTGCCCAACTGAGTTGGATTCGACGATTGACCTCTCTCTCGAAGTTGGACCTGCCTAACCGGACCACTTGTCCTAAATAGACATATTCGTCTACAACTTCGAGAGTCGAGCCCCCAACTTCAATAGGGGTGGGCACAACATGGATATTCGACATAATCTTCGTTTTATCCATGTTCATTTTAGGTTCAGTATAGACGACAAAAAACTGAAATGTGCATACTAAATCCATATATTAAAGGAAGAAGTCCAAGAAAATCCCATTTCACGCTCCGTTTGACATATCAAAGCGTCTTATAAATATTACATATTATCTTACGTCAAATTTTTCGGACCACTGAATCGTCGAAACAAAGCTTCGGTCCAAATATGTTTAGTAAAGGGAATACAAAATTGCGTTGTTCGTTTGAAGTATCCAGTTCTTGAGGAAATAGTGTAAATATAGATCCGGATATATTTAATGTTTTGTTATGGTGGAAACAAGGGGAGTGATGTTGTCTCTTACTTTCTTGTTGAATTGTGTATTTCTGTCTCAATGAACAATATTATTTTAAATTATTTCCGTTTTCTTCTTATATTATGAAGAGGTTTTTGTTTCTTTATTGTTTTTGGAGTAAGGTTCGTCAGAAGAATTACCGGACCACGACTGAGAGGTATACCAAACAAGCGCTGGCTAGATGTCGTGAAAGATGATATGAGGCTCAATGGCCTTACTATTGAGGATGCTGAAGATCGGGTGAAATGGAGGAGAACCTGGCACCGGCCGGGATAATGTCAGGTAGAAGTAGAAAGAAAATAACCAATCATGTGAACGCTATTCAATCTCTGAGAAATACAAGGTATATCCAGAGTGCAACCAAAAACAAAGCCGGGTGGTAGTTTTATGGTCTATTCCACTTTGATCACCCGGGTGATATCACCTGGGTGATCATAGGACACTAAATTGTCGCCTATGGTCACCTGCGATTATGATCACCTGGGTGTTCATAAGCGACTTCGACAAAAAAAAATATTGTATCCCATTATCACCTACAAATTCTTTTTACTTTTTTCACAAATATTCACCTACCTACCTTGCGACTTCACGTATGACTCACCACACTAACACATTGGGGGTAGGTCTCTCATATGTGACAGCCTGTTTGGAAAGGTAGAAACGAAATATTTATTTCCCCGCGAAATAGCAGTGTAAATGCACTGTTGTATTCCGGTTTTAAGGACATTGTAGCCAGAGTAACCACTGGACATATTAAGATTTAACGAATGCCAAGGAGGAATGCCAAGTATTGCTTTGTAATTCATGGTGTTGTTTGTTTTTGCTACTGTCCATGAGCGGTGGTATTGTATATCATTAGGTGAATGGCATGATCGTTTCGCTATTCATCGCAATTAAAAAAAAAAAAATGGTTGCCTGTAAAGTCGGTTTTACGGGCGAAGATTTTACGTGACAACGTCTTTTTCTCGGTAGAATATTTATTGATATGAATATAATTAAATTAATCACTCAACTATAATTAGATCATAGTTGAGTGGGAGAGAGACGCAAGGCATTCGGCGGGCCTCTCTCTCGTTCGGTGACTCATCGTAACGTTACCGGGCGTTACACTTTTTCATAAGTGACTCCCAGCCGCAACCTAATTTAAGACGTTGTCACGTCAAAACACACCTCAATCATAATATCACTTCCGAGGGGGTCCGACGAGGCGTGGATAGAATAATGGTATACAATACCACCGCTCATGGACAGTAGCAAATATATAACACGAAAATAACTTACTATAAAAATATTTAGTCATCATAAATCATCAGTGAATCAAAAATAAAATAAACTTTTATATTTGCCCCAAACCGTGTTTTACATCTTGAAAATAAATACAAAATTGAAACCAAATCTCAAAAGCGCTTGTTAAATAAAATACACTTTTTTTTTCAACGTCCCTACAAAACTTTAAAACTAAAATATAAGATAATTTAATAAAATACTAAACTATTTATTTGACCTACATGCCCTTTGATTGAAACTCAACAAATTCGGCATTTAACCTATCCCGACTTTTTTAAAGTTAAAAAAACAAACTGTAAAAAAACTGATAGAAAGAAGTTCACGCACGCCCGCGAGTTTTCGCAAAGAAAATGTTTTCCCAAAACCGAAAAGTTTTCTAATACAAACTTGCCCCTCGGAGAAATGAAGCATGGAGTGGCTGATAAAAATAAACGTATCGTGGTATGATGTATGTTCGAAACATCGATATGTCGATAGTAGGGATGTTGGAGTATCGATATTTATCGAAAGTGCTGGTATTCGGTTTCGGCCTGATGGTGACCGTAACCAGAATTGTGAAGCGAAGATTTTTTGTGTTGTTTTCTTATCGTTATATTTGGGTGGTAAGAAATAGTTTTTGATTAAATAATAATGTATACTGTTTTATTCTTAAAGAAGCTATGGTACGCAATACGCAATGACTTAAATGGTTATTTTAGCATAAACTATGGATTTACCACCTAAACAATATAATATTTAAAAACACTGCAAACAAAAAAGCGACTTTCTGCGAAAGTTTTACTACCATTCTATTTTAGTTATCGAATGTTTTTGATCCTTTAAAACAACTTTTGAATTTAATTTGACTGAAGACAAATTATAGGTGACTAAAATAGGCTTATAAACTATCTATAAATAACGCCAACAGAGTTTAAGTGTAAATAATATATTCCTGGTACACCAAAAAGGATAATTAAATAAACTGTGTTATAAACATCCTCAGTTATCAAACCCGAAAAAACTATAACAACCTCCGTGGCGCAGTGAAACTCCGACAGTGAAACGTAAAGCCGCGGGTTCGATACCCGCTCTGAGAAAAATACTTGTGTGATCCCTGTGAATCACACAAATATTTGTACAATTTGTTTGTATTTGTTTCATGTCTTGGTATTGGTGAGACCTAAAAATTTCTCGCAATTCCTGATACCCACGACACAAGACTCGATCTTAGTGTGGGGTCAGGACTGTGTATGTGACATGATCCCTGTGGATCACACAAATATTTGTCACGGTACAATTTGTTTGTATTTGTTTCATGTCATGGTGTTGGTGAGACCGAAATGTCCTTCGTAGTTCCTGATACCCACGACACAAGACTCGATCTTAGTGTTGGGTCAGGACTATGTATGTGACTTTTGTGTGTATTTATTTAAGACCAAACCAAATATAATTCGATTTTATGAAAATACTAATTAGCGATAACCATCTTAATGTATGCTGTATATAAAAATCACGATATCCATTCATGAAAGAGCTCGACTCAAGATAATCTATACTAATATTATAAAGCTGCAGAGTTTGTTTGTTTGTTTGTTTGAACGCGCTAATCTCTGGAACTACTGGTCCGATTTGAACGATTCTTTCAGTGTTGGATAGTCCATTTATCGAGGAAGGCTATAGGCTATATATCATCACGCTATGACCCATAGGAGGTGTGTATGACCCAGTAGTGATATTTCTAGCAAATACGAGGAAATTTTGTTCGTTTTTCGTGGTCCGATTGGTCGATATTCTAAACTGATAGTCAGAATTAAACATTTTGACCGCCATTTTAAAACGTGTATGCACCCGGGCGGAGCCGGGCCCGACCGCTAGTCTACCATATTCTTCGCACCTAAACGGTTCTGTTCTAATGCGCTTCACGTAATACTGAGACTTAAGATAAGGCGACGAAGCGTGTGTGGAGTGGAAATTCAGGGTTTAAACTGATCTTTCATGCAATGAGATTTAATGAGGATAGTGGCTGCATTGTTGCTTGTTAATTGGATTTGATATTTTAAAACGATTGTGAATTTTTATATACATACATGCATAAAGTCACGCTTTTTTCCCGGAAGGGGTAGGCGGAGGTGCCAGGATATCCGAATTTCACCTTGTATTTTTGTTCCACGGTGTGATATATCCGCCATAACGGGTACAAATTTCTGACTCCGGGTTAATAATGATTAGAAAAATTCTAAATTTGCCCGACCCGGGACATGAACCCGAGATAGCTTTGCAACAATAAACGGCGAGCCTATCGTCATATCGGGCACAAATTTCGGGCTAATGATTAATAGAAAAAGTCCAATATTTCACCGACCCAGGATTCAAATCCACATCTTTACAATCACACCGTAGTACAACTGCGACATCGGATAGTCACAAACAGTGAACAAACCAAAAAATATCCTAATACAAAATGAAAGATAGAAAATGGAAACAGCGACAGCTTTCTCACTGAGTACAAATCCAGTGCTGCATTATTCAAGCCGCATCTTGAGTTATTCAGGCCCGAATCAATGGGTTTATTCGAAGACGTTTAAATATTCATATGTCTGATTTAGTATCATTGGCTGCGTGTGGTGTGGATTATTTTATTTCTGGTGAGGATTTTGGTGTCTTAAGCGATTTGGAAAAGGAGTGTGTTAGAATGACTGCGATTTTCGCAAAAGAAAATCAGGTTTGGATAGGATTTTTTTTATTTATTACTAGCGGTCCGGCACGGCTCCGCCCGGATGCAGATACACTTTTCAAAATGGCGGCCAAAATGTTTTATTCCGACTATCAATTTAAAACCACTCTTAATCGTACTCTCGATTGTAGAGTAGGCCTGTGCCCTGCACTGGGACGTATATTGGCTGATACAGATGAAGAGGGCTGAAGAGGGCAACGCGGGGTTTTGGTTGGTATGCCTATAGGTGAACCCAACATAATCGCTCCACCCTCCCCCGAGGTGGGGCGGTAGCGGTAAACCGGTTTCCCCGCGCCAACAAATAAAAAAAAAAAAAGGCCATAGAGTCCACCACACTGGCCTAGTGCGGGTTGGCGGACTTACATACCATAGAAATTCTTATAAATCGCTACGGTATGCGGGTTTCCTCACGATGTTTTCCTTCACCGTTTTAGTGCGTGGTGATTGACTATCAATACACACATGACTCCGAAAAGTCAGAGGTGTGCCCTGGGATTTGAACCCGCGACCACCGTGAACATGTTGGCAGCCTCGCCTGGTCCGTTTACCAACAGGCCACCACGCACTTCATTCATTCACTTCATTTATTATCTAAATTTTTTTTTTGTACACAAAATAAATCATAAACTAAATTAATATTTAACCCAAGGGTACAAATGACAGTCATATCGCTCAAGGCAATCTCTTACCGACTACCATATGATAGACATAAGAGAAGGAAAATAAAGAGAGGGCAGTCTAAAGTGAAGTATAGGATAAAAAATAATTGTTTTTTTTTTTTATTGCTATGAATGGCGAGACGAGCATGCCGTTCGCCTGATGGTAAGCGATACGACCGCTCATGAACAGTAGCAAAACCATACAACATCTTGAATTACAAAGCAATGCTTGGCAGTCCACTGTGCTCGCCATCCTGAAACATAAGATGTTAAGTCTCAATATGTCCAGTAGTTACTCTGGCTACAATGCCCTTCAACCCGAAACACAGCAGTGCGTTTACACTGCCGTTTGACAGGAGAAATAGACACTGCGGTGGTACCCACCCGGATGGCCTTTCACATATGAGAGACCTACCACCAGTAAATGATGAAAATAGGAAATAATGAAAATATTTAGCTTGATGAATGTATGTGACTGTTGGATATTTTTTGTTATACTGCTACCTGAAATTAAACCTCCCCTGTATTTCGGTATATTTGTCACGAGAATTTCGGTTCAATGGAGCGCAAACCACTTGCACGCTTTTTTTATTCATCAATACTTTATGTGGCGCTCATGTTTTGCGTGAAAATTGTTTGTTTTTTTATTTCGTGAGTTTATTTTGAATATGTTTCGAATATTTTGGTGGTTTCAGAATAAATATATTGATGGGGAGAGCGAATTCGTAATGCAGGAAGTTCATTATATCGATTCATAGAAATAATATAAAAAAATATTTTTCTTTATTTATATGTATTTTCAGCTATGTTGTAGAATATTTTGTAACCCTTTCAGGAGATGGTCTTTTCGTGCTAGACATATAGCATCAAAATTCTTGTGTAAGATTCTTAAATGAGCACAATTGCCCACAATGTGGTCTTAAAATGTTAAAGCGAGCGATAATAAGTAATGCATAACTTTGAATACATGTGTGTCAAAGCCTTGAAACTCTCTGGAGACACTTTTTATTATAATTACAGCCTCACTAAAGTGTAGAAGAGGGTGGAAACTAACACGAGGTTTATTAGATAAAGACACATACGAGTATAAAATCCAAATCCTAGAGGATTTGGATTCCAAGAGAATTAGGTCTGTGAAAAAAGGATCGAAACTCCTATTTGTCTTTGTCAATACCCCATACTTTAATGTGTCAGTCTGCTCCATTGTCACTTAAGTTATAGCTGCATTTTGATCTAAACATATGAAGCTATACAAACAAGCAATACGAAATTCCGTTCTAAACCGGATCTGAGTAATTTGCAAAAAATTCTTTCTTACGATTTTTTTTTTATTATTGCAATGATAGGCGAGACGAGCCAAACCAAAAAACACCTTGAATTACAAAACAATGCTTAACATTCCACTACGCTCACCATCCTGAGACAACATGTTAAGTCTCAATATGTCCAGTAGTTACTCTGGCTACAATGTCCTTCAATTCGAAACACAACAGTACATTTACATTGCTGTTTGGTGAGAGGAATATACATTTATATAAGTAAACAGCAGTTATGCATATTCCCTCCTCCTTTGACACAAATAGCATAGCCCCATTTCAAGCTTCCATTTGTCCTGCAGCGGTCATACGACGCCGCAAATACTAAGTTCCGGGAACGAGTTTCCAATTGGCTCAACCACTGAATGATGTTGGAGCCGAGTTAGATGTCTAGATAAATATTGTATGACATACATACATAGGTACATACATATATACATAAACTCACGCCTTTTTCCCAGAAGGGGTAGGCAGAGGTGTCAGGGCACCCACATTTCGCCAGTATGTTCCGTCCCACAATGTGATAGGTGGCGAGCCTATCGCCATATCTGGCACAAATTCCTGACTCTGGGCTGATAATGAATAGAAAAATCCAATATCATTTCGCCCAACCCGGGATTCGAACCCGAGACCTCAGCTTTGTAAGCGTACCGTAGTACAACTACTCCACTGAGGCAGTCAAATATTGTATGACGTATGAAACAAAACTATTATTTACGGATTTTATCGCGGATTTGGTTTCACGTATCGATTACACGTACGTATCGATTACTTTACAGCTTTCTTGGTCACGGGGTAATTAAACCAAATCCGCGAAAAAAATCGTATAATAAAACTATTAGTTACGGATTTTTCATTGTGTAACATTCGCGTAAATTTAAGAAACCATTATTGTATTACGTACTTTATTTAACTATACGATTCGTAGTATTGTAAGGTAATGTTATTATGTTGTAAAAACTATAAATAAACACACTCAACAGTCACATACATAGTCCTGACCCCACACTGAGATCGAGTCTTGTGTCGTGGGTATCAGGAACTACGAGAGACTTTTCAGTTTCACAAAAACTGACACCTGAAACAATTATATTTGGTTCACACAAATAATGTATCTCGGTGCGGGGATGGAACCCGCGGCCTCTCGTTTCACAGCCGGCGTCTAACCAACTGCGCCACGGAGGCTGTCAGAGTGTAAGATTATGTGAGAGGGGTTAGGCCGTATACTCCACCACGCTAGTCTATAGCGAGTTACCTGTGAATTGTACTCTCGATTATAGAGGAAGCCCGTGCCCTGCTGTGGGACGTATATGGGCTGATACAGATACGGCTTTAGAATAAAGTTGATATTTCATCTGTCTACTGTTAAAGGATACTTCATTGAGAGCGTAATATTATTTTTGAGTTATGTAGTGCAGTGATTGGTCGAAATGTCACAATTCAAAATTTACTGGTGGTAAGTCTTTCATATGTGATGTCTATTTCTCCCCTCAAACTGCAGCTTATATGCACTGTTGTGTTTCGGATTGAAGGATATTGAAGCCAGAGTAACCACTGGACATATTGAGACTTAATAAACTTAACTTATGTCTCAGGATGGCGAGCGCAGTGGAATTCCAAGCATTGCTTTGTAATTCAAGGTGTTGTTTGGTTTTGCTTCTGTTCATGAGCGGTCGTATCGCTTACCATCAGGCGAACCGCATGATCGTCCCACCATTCAAAGCAATAAAAAAAAAATGTTTTCATAGTTCAAAAATATTTCGTGTTTGGGCGAGTACAAAAAATCTCATTTAAATTCTGATGCACGATATAATATTTATTAAATATATGTTTGTCAGCCGAGCACGCTATTTTTATTAACTTTCAATTTATAATTTAATGCAATTATTTGTATAGCCCAGAAACTTGTATAAATATTATATTATTTTATTTAATGTTCGATCTGAAATATTATTAATAATTTAATACAATTATTTGTATAGCAATGAAAACTAGTATCAATATATTTCTTTGTTAAATGTACGATCAGAACTTATCTACCCGTATGATTTTCTTGAAATAAACATTTCAAAACATCGCACAAACTACCGTCTAGAACATTCGATATTCGCTTCGGATCAACGTCCGAAGAACGCCGCATTATCCGACTCACTGAACCAAACCGGCAGATGTCGCCGTTCCTTGCCATATTGTCGTTTAATAAAAAGAGAATGTGTCTTATAATCTTCACAATAATAGCGTTTATTTTTCTCACCTATATGACAGAGAAATATATATGTGTATATTTAGTATGAAAATAGGGCTATGTTTATGTTTGCTACATGGGCAGTGGTGTTCTTTTTATTGCTATTAATGACGAGACGAGTATGCTGTTCGCCTGATGAGAAGCGATACGACAGCTCATGAACAGTAGCAAAACCAAACAACACCTAGGATTACAAAGCAACGCTTGGCATTCCACTGCGCTCGCCATCCTGAGACAGGACATGTTAAGTCTCAATATATCCGTAGTTACTCTGGCTACAATATCGTGCAATCCGAAACCCAACATTTATACTGCTGTTTAGCGGGAGAAACAGACTCTCATATGTTACAGGCATCTTGGGTAGGTACCACCGCAATGTCTATTTCTCCCGCCAAACAGATGTTCCGATTTGACGGAAAATGTAGCCAAACTAACTACTGGACATATTGAGACTTAACAATTTATGTCTCAGGATGCCGTGGAATGCCTTGCTTAGTTATTCATGGTATTGTTTGGTTTTTGCTACTGTTCATAAGCAGACGTATCGCTTACCATAATGCGAATAACCTACTCGTCTCCCCATGCTTTAGGCACGGTCCTCCTCTACAAACGAGACTTCGATTGAGCAGAGTTAAAGCCATAATTGAGAATACAGTGCAAACTTTTGTAACAAGTTCGCAACTCATCGGTATATTCGCGTGACTGCAGATAAATCTAATTTGACTTCCATACCACAAATATGCGGTGGGAGTATGGGAATCAACATTTATCGTAACTACCTTTGGGCCTGATGGGATTTCTGATCGGGATATTCTTAGATTAAGTAGATCCATGTTTATGACTTAAATGATGAAGTTATATATAAACTGTAATAGTTTGTTTTTTATGGGAAGAATAGCCTGCGAAAATCTTTTTGTAAATAGTAAAGTTTTGGTTTAATTTCAAGTTAACAATTAATTTTGAATTTCGTGGCTGTTATACCTTTAGTATAGTTGCTTGTAAACGTTTTTAGGTAATTCCTATAAATTGGAGGAGTAGGATATATTCGTAAGAGCGTCTTTCATCATTGCATAATTTGTAGTATGTATGTATTTTTATCTATAGAAGTATTTATAGATGTATGAATATAATTATAAAATTAATATATGTATTATATATAATGTATATATTCATTATAATTTATTTGTTTACCTATACCTCATAAACATATTTTATTTAACTTTTATACTGCCCTCTCATCTTATAATTTTCTTATATCCATCCAAAAGTTGTCTGTAAGAAATCGCCTAGGCCCTAGGCCTCTTTTATTTTATTTGTAAAATATTGTATGCATTTTTGTTATTTTTGGGTGCAGTTAAGAATGAAAAAAATATGATATCATTCACCATCATTTTACATGCATTGCGCCTGAATCTTAATAAACACGCGTTCCAAGACTATGAGTTCACCGATCAATATGTTGTAATGCATATTGAAGCTCATCGGAGTGTGAAACGAGGCGCCGTATTTCCTGGAATTATGCTGATAAGCGTCCCGGTCGGGTACGAGCCACTGCGTCCGTGATGTGAAAATACTAAGCTTTTGGTATTAATACCTTGAGACAAGACAATGACTGAAGGATCTTAGTAGTAAACCTGGGGTAAAATACATCGAATATTGATTTTTACTTCTGGTAGGTCTTTTATATGTAAGAGGCCCCTGGGTACCATCGCAATGTCTATTTCTCTCGCCGAACAGCAGTATAAATGCACTTTATTTCGGTATGAAGGACATTGTAGCCAGAGTAATTGCTTACTATCAATGAATGGCATGACCATCATAATAAGAAATTTAAAAAAATGTGAATTGTATAGTGAGAGCTTTCACTAGCTGAAGAAAGAGGGGGGAGAGTATGATTAAAATTACTCAATACTCCATTTTTAACAAGTCTGATAAACGACCAATCCGGTCACGTATTACTGCCGCTCATGGTGGACACAATTATGGAAGTCTGGTAAGAACTGGAGGTACTCAGATTGAATCTTTTTTTTTTATTGCAATGAATAGCGAGACGTACATGCCGTTCACCTGATGGTAAGCGATACGACCGCTCATAAACAGTAGCAAAACCAAACAACGCCTTGAAATATAAAGCAATGCTTGGCATTCCACTGCGCTCGGCATCCTGAGACATAAGATGTTAAGTCTCAATATGTCCAGTCCTACAATGTCCTTCGATCTGAAACACAACAGTGCATTTACACTGCTGTTTGACGGGAAAATAGATACTGCGGTGGTATCTACCCAGATGGCTTCTCACATATGAGAGACCTACCACCAGTATATGAAACACATTTGCGTGGATCAGCTTTCAGGCATCACACGCGTTGGTCGCTGCGTAATTATTATCTATAATTTTTTTATGCTATTAAAAGTACCCCACTAAAATTCCATTACAATTTTGTTGCGCTCCCAAGACTAAATTGAAAAAAAATCACACATACAAAAACCTTTCGCCTATTCATCACGGCTCAGCCTGTCATTGTAATGAGGGACCGGCGTTCGAGCGCGGCTATTAAAACTTTTCTTGTTACACTGCGTTGTAAATAACAGTGTTATATACACTCTGATACTCGAAGACTTCGATACACTTCGAAGTAAAGTTTGAGTCAAATCTGGTTAAGGAGAAATGGGGATATTTTTATCCATACAAATCTAAAGATTTAATGTTTTGTTTACATTGAATTGGCTGTGAAACAACTGGACTGATTTGCAAAATTCTTTCACCATTCGAATCCTACATTACCCTGATGAACACAGGTGATAGAATATTTTCAAAAAAGAGTATCTGCAGCTGGGTTTCGGAGCTGGGCCCGGCCGCTAGTTGTAAAATAATTTAATCTATTTCTTACTGGGAGGGTGTTCGTATCTGCCCAGATACACAGTGAAAAATTTGTCACATTAATCCACGTATGAATTTAGTATTTTGGTTTAAAAAAAGGGTTAAATGGGACCTTATGTTTTTCTCTATTCATTTTTCTCCGTCTATTTTTATAGGATGGCATTCGATCTTAATCCTGAGTTAAAGGTTTTCGTGGGTAATAGTAATTTACAAATAGTCAAGTATTTTGCTTGCATGCCAGATCAATACAATTAAAAGAAACAGTGACACAACTAAACTATTTTTTTATTCCATATACGTCCCACTGCAGGGCACGAGCTGCTTCTACTCTCGAAACTACGATTCAGAGGGGTTAGGCCACATAGTCGACCACGGTGGCATAGTGCGCGTTTGCAGATTTAGATACCATAGAAATTCTCACAAATCGCTGTGGAATGCAGGTTTAGGTATGGTATTTGTTACTTTTATACTCAAAGGGATGTGATGGGACTGGATTTCATGGATTAAGTGAGAATGAGACGGGACGGGGCGGGATATAACGAACGGGACGGAAAAATCATAATTAAATAATAACGTCATTCCTGTTTTAGGTGTTTCTCTTTTGAAGGGGAGAAATTGGGGTGAAATAAGGTTTAGGGTATTATCTATCGATTTTTAAGTACATAAAACATATTCTAGAGTACAAGTAATCACGCAGACGAAGTTCCAGGCATAAACTTTACTGGTGGTAGGTCTCTCATATGTAAGCCATCTGGGTGGGTACCACCGCAGTGTCTATTTCTCCCGTCAAACAGCAGTGTAAATGCACTGTTGTGTTTCGGGTTGAAGGGCATTGTAGCCAGAGTAACTACTGGACATATTGAGACTTAAAATCTTATGTCTCAGGATGGCGAGCGCAGTGGAATGCCAAGCATTGCTTTGTAATTCAAGGAGTTGTTTGGTTTTGCTACTGTTCATGAGCGGTCGTATCGCTTATCATCAGGCGAACGGCATGCTCGTCTCGCCATTCATAGCAATAAAAAAAAAACTACTCCGTAAATTTATTTCACATCATTCACATACCTCGAAACTCATCTAAATTGGTATAATGTATGTCCACGTTCCTAAACTAGTACAATCTACGTCCACTATATCAGAGATATGAAATTACACCAGACCATACTTCAGGTCATTTAGACCTTAAATAAACAACAAAACGCAATAACATGTATCAAAGGGCTGAAATACTGGACTAATGAAGTACCGAATACTACGAGCGATGCAATCGCACGGGCAAACATCACTATCATTTGCCATTCCGTGTGTCGACTGATGCACCCAGTTTATGCATGAGGTTCTATCTGTGTAGTGTGTTCGTTTCCGATTTTATTTTTGTTTTTTTTTTCACCATTTTTTGTCGTGACTTTTAAGACTGTTAGGTTTAGGTTTAAAGAACTGTATTGATAAATTTATAAACTCAAGCCTTATTTCGCAGAAGGGTTAGGCAGTGGTGCCAAGACACCCACATTCTGCTTTGTATGTTCCGTCCCATGACCTGATAGGGGGCGAGCCTATCACTATTTCGGGCACAAGTTCCCGACACCAGGCTGAAAAATTTATAGAAAAAAATCACTTTTTTAATTGGGTTTGCTACTGTTTATGAGCGGTCCTATCGTTGACCATTAGGCGAATGGCATGTACGTCTCGCCATTTAGAAAGACAAAAAAAGAGCAGCAAAAACTAATTCCATATTTATTAGTAGCGTTCCGTCTCAGCTCCGCCCAGGTGCAGATATAATTTTCAAAATGGCGGCCAAAATGTTCAATTCCGACTATCAATTTAGAATATCGACCAATCGGACCACGAAAAATGATATTGCTATTTTTTACTACTGCTTTCCTATAATAGGCCATATCGTGATGATATATAGCATGTAGCATTTCTCAATAAATGACCTATCTAACACAAAACTAATTTCTCATTTCAAACCAGTATTTCCTGAGATAAGAGGCAACAAACAAACTCTTCAGCCGTACATGTTAGTATAGATAACTCATAAACACATGTATATGTATATTACAATACAATATGAATTATATTCATAATCCAATCGCGGAGCTCATCAATAGGAAAACCACTCGAACAAGCAATACTGTTTGTACGAAGTGGCAATTTCTGCAATGATCAAGCATTTATTGCGTTCTCAGCTCTAACCAGCGACTACGAGGTATGGGCGATGATTTATTACGACCCGTCTGGTAGGGATGCCATCGAGTTATAATCGATAAGGTTTCTGATGCTATCGAGATATTGGTGGTAGGTCTCTTATATGTAAGAGGCCATCTGGGTAGGTACCACCGCAATGTCTATTTCTCCCGTCAAATAGGAGTTTAAATGCACTGTTGTGTTTCGGATTGAAGGGCATTGTAGACAGAGTAAATACTGGACATATAGAGACTTAACTCAATTTTACAAATAATTAATCTTATGTCTTAGGATGGCGAACGTAGTGGAATGCCAAGCATTGCTTTGTAATTCAAGGTGTTGTTTGGTTTTGCTACTGTTTATGAGCGGTCGTATCGCTTACCATCAGGCGAACGGCATGCTCGTCTCGCTATTCATTGCAATAAAAAAAAATCGAGAAGTAATCGATAAGTAATAAGGCCGCCACTTGTACTATTATTTTTATTGTGTAATATCTTTTTAGTATTTCTGTACAGTGCAAAAAAGGATTAAATAAATAAATAAGTAATAGGATTTTAGGAATAGTGGAGGGTACAACTTGGTGAAGGGAATAGGTTAGTGTCATAATTTTTTATTATTGTTTATATCGAAAGGTTATATTTTGCATATTTTTTAAATCCGTTAAGTAATAAGCAAGTTACAAATACATTAAAGTTTGTGGTAGGAGTAATAAAAAGGATGCAACATGCACGGCGTGAGGCCATCTTACATTAGGAGCTGGCGTGCGAAAGAGACAACGAATGTCCCCTTCGCACTATTATAAATGTATTAATATCTCAGTTTACATCCAATTTTGATGCTGTTTTCGAATTGATGTTATAGGCTATACTTTTTAGGAACCTTTACATACTGCTCAAAATCAAATCTTGGACACAACCCTATTGAGTATTCGAATCATGTCCTGAACATATTATATTTCATAAAATACCCTACAGTGACATATTATTCGGCCCTTATAGTACAATTAAAGTCTTAAAGATGCACTAATGGACAATCTGAAGTTTGATTTAGAGGGTTAGGCCATAGTCTATCACGCTGACCTAGTTGGGGCTGGCGAATACTTCACATACCATGCCCGCTGCTTTTATTGAAAGCAACTTGTAACTTTTGTAATGAATCTATATTTTAAACTGGATTTGAAAAGAGCAACACTAGAGTTTCTTGCCCGTTCTTCTTTAGTGCAACCCGCTTTCCGAACCGAGTGGTAGATCAAAAAATGAATGAATCTAATTGATGTTGAACATTTTAATGTATTCAACAAATTATTTTTATTTCATTTAATTTTATGGCATAACTAGTCAAAATCTTTATGGTATATACCTCTAAAATGCATGGAAATTGACTATCAATACAAATTCATATTTATTTATTTTTCTCTTTAGTATTTTTAATATACCAAAGAAGGACTAAACCATAAGTCATAGATGTACCCTAGAATTTAAATCCGTAACCACCATCCCATATTTTCTACACCCCAACATATATCCTTTAAATTAAAAATCATATATCTAGTACACGTCCGCCAAAACCCAGCATCAAGTTATGATTTATCGACATATCGCTTCCCTATAGTGTCGATAATTTTGTTAGAACAACGCCGCTTTATCCCTGTCAATCAAGGTGTTGGTTGATTTAGTATAAATAATGGTGGGCATGATTCATTGTTACTACAAACGGTTTTGTGTTGTATTTGTATCGTGTTGAGTCCGCCTTCATTGGTAATTGAGGATTTATTTATTTATTTATTTACACTTTATTGCACAAAAAGAAAACAAATACAAAGAGGAATCACATACATAAAAAGTACAATTGGCGGTCTTATCGCCGAAAGGCAATGTCTTACAGACAAACATGGAATGGATTTGAGAATAGGATAAACAGAGGGCAGTCTAAAGTGTAAAGGATAGAACCTACCTAAAAACGCAAAAAAGGATTCATCATTTCTATTTTTTTATATGGTATTTTTAGTGTGTGTATAATAAAGTCTTAAATATATATGTTTTTGCAAAGTAAGAAATATGGCGCTTTTTTTAAAGGTCTATCTATCTTCTTGCCTATGCCGGTCCTATCTTTTTGCCTTTCCGCTCTCCTACCAATTTGATAAATAAATAAATAACACCCAACAGTCACATACATAGTCCTGACCCCACACTAAGATCGAGTCTTGTATCGCGGGTATCAGGAACTACGAGAGACTTTTCGGTCTCACAAACACCCAGACCCGGAAGAAATATTTGTGGGCCGCACAAACATTTCTCTCGGTGCGGGGATCGAACCCGCGGCCTCTCGTTTCACAGGCGGCGTCTAACCAACTGCGCCACGGAGGCTGTCCGATAGGCCGGCAATATATCTACTATCGAAACGTCGTGGATGTTCATAGGCAGCAGAAACTAACATCTGGTAACCTTTGTAACTTCAGGTAACCTGGTGTTTGTTCGTTTGAGAGACCTATGAAAAAAAAAACATGCTGGCTGCGGCCCAAAATATTTGTGTATGTATGTATGTAACTTTGTATTTTAAAAGAAAGAATGATCATAATCGGTTCACCCAGCACAGAGATATGAGGTAACAAACATAAAAAAGAACATGGAGTCGAATTGAGAACCTCCTCCTTTTTTCAAGTTGGAAAAAAAAAATAGAAAAGTCATTTATAGTTTCTTAGTGTAGGGTGATGACAATGTCTGTGAACCTCATCTTTAATAGGGTATATGATCGTTTTTTCGTTTTATTTTGTGTAAAAACACCAATATCATTAAAATAAAACATTTTTGTCAAAACAGTATTAAAGTACATTGTAATATGAGGCAAATATTAGTATTTTAAATTAAAGAGTGGGGGAGTAGTGGATGTTCCCACTACTTACCATCTCTTTCACACTCGCACATTGCAATGCATGTTTATACTAGTGACGTGACTAGTATTGTTTTGCATCCCTTTTCTTTTACTCCCACTACAATATTTAAAATGTTTCTAACTTTTATAATTCTGAACGGATTTACAAAATTCTTTGTTTGTTATTTCCTGGATATGGATACCTTTTGATCAATACAATAAAAAAATGGAGTCAAATACCCTATTACGGTACAGAATAACTGGTTAATAAATTCAAGTTCACAAATAAAATATCCAATATCGATCATAATTAAATCACAATATACATTAACATTAATCGCTTTGAACTCAACAACAGACACAAAATCTATTCCACATTATATCATTGGAAATGATTCACTTATTTATATCGCAGCCCGTGTCATTTCAGTAGATAAATAACATTACACAGTTCGTTGGAGCTGAAAATTGCTCCCTATATACTTGGCGTAGCGAATACTGATACAGTAGGACAGGTTTATTCGTGTTTTTACGGTGGCTTAACTAAATTACTTGGGGTTTTGTTTATGGTTGGGTTTGATGAAAAGATGTATAGTGGCTGCAGGAGAAAAGGACTATGGATTAAGGTAAGAGATATATTAAAGAATTAACCACACAATAATTTATTTCCAACTCCGATTAATTGAACTTTCTGATGAAGTTCTTAGCGGGTTAAAGAACATTTAGACATTCCTGGAGACTCCTGAGGTTCTGGCTTACAGGAATCACATTGGTGGGTGTGAGGGCGGGACAGTCTCCAGATTTTTTTTATTAAAGAATTAATTACAAACTTTGGTATTTATGGACAGTAAGTACTTACAAATAAGAGAATTTCTAGTTCCGTTTGTCATATTGAAAACGAGCGCTGCGGTAATATTTAGGTAATATTCTAGCACATAAGCTGAAAGAGTGGCTTATTAATGGCACAATAATTGGACTAAAAAAAAGTATATTTAGTTTTCTTATAAGTTGTGCAAATAATGAAAAAGATTTCTTTCTTTCTTTAATGGTCATAAAAGAGTAGAATGTTCAGCTAGAAAAGTGAATTTGTCATAGGAAAATCTCTCCTAAACAAAGGCTTCCCAAAGGAGTTTCACTTTGAATTGTTGGAACCGACCTATATCCAGCGTTTTCCTTTTTTTTCAGCTGAGCTGCGTGTCCACTTCATTGACAGAAAGGTCTCAACTACGTGCAATGCCCACTGCTCAAAAAATAAACATTATTCTTTTAATGATTAGAAGGCACATAAAGTCTTACTTTTAATCGAAAGCAAAATCAGAGTAACCTATTCCATGAGACATAAGTAATTTTTATTCAAAACGTTGAATCGCACTTGTACTACTGTCTCCACATTCATTGTGTTTACTCACCGGGCTTTCGTTTGCAAATAATCTTTCCATTATATATAAAAATGTTTAATACGCAAATGTTATTATTTGTTTTGATTTGTTTGTGTTGTTTGATGAGTACAAACGTTTATTTTCATATGCTTCATGTTTATTTAAGGAAATCGATACTTTTTTGTATTATACCTACATGTTACCCTGTGTCTTCGAAAAGATACGTAGGGATTTTGCTAGTATCGCCATTGTTGAGTTTATATCCAACTCCGATAGACTTAGAAGAGAAAGAAAAGAACACAGAGAGAGAAAGAGTGAGTTTATAGCCTCGTTTACTTCCAGCCCGAGGCGATACAATTTGTATGAGCCCAGACACGTGCAGGTCCCGGGCCTCCTCTACAATCGGCAGTTCGATTGAGAGGCGTTTGGCTATAAAGTCCACCACGCTGGTATAGTGTGGGCTGAAAATTTAAAATAGGCTTTTCAAATCGAAAAACTTACAAAAAATATATAGAATTTCAATCCAGGACTTCAGGTTCATACCTTATACATATTGTCACTTGAGCAATGAGGATTCTTATCTTCGAGAAATCTTAAAATTAGTTCTGAATTTTCGGAAATATGGAGTGACATACGTACAAGAAAATCATCTGAATTCACAACCTCCTTCTTTTTGAAGTAGGTTAAAGTGTAAAAATAAAAGAAACAAAATTAAAACACTAAGCTCATATTTTACCGCCAGTTTTTAATTTCACTCCGCGTATTTTTAATGGGAAAATTGCAGGTGTTAATAACAGAGGCACTCGTAAGGCTGTACGTTTGTTTCACTTTTAAATAATTAAAAAAAAAACGAAGTTAAATCACACTAAACCACAGTGTGACTTTTATACGTTAGTAATATTATAAGCAAATAAAAACACATATTATAATGAAAATTTTGGAGTGTTCGTTTTTTATTATCATCATTATGGAACCGCTGGGGTCCACCGCTGGACATAGGCCTCTTCCAAGGTACACCACAGAGCCCGGTCTGCTGCTTTATGCATCCAGTCGCTGCCGGCCCTCTTGTACAAGTCGTCCCGCCATCTGGCCAGAGGGTGTCCCACGCTACGTTTGCCAAGACACAGTCTCTATTTCAGAACAAGATTACTCCAATAGTTATCTTTTCTGCATATGTGGTTAGCTCAATGCCAGTTCAGTCTATTACAGAGCTCTGTCGGTCACCTTTGTTCTGTAGCGGATCTTCGATTGTTTTTTATGCTTACTCAATAATGTAATGTTTTTTAAAAACCTAATCGTGTTGAAACAGCTGAGCAAATTCTTCATTTTTATATCTAGAGAGGTTCAGACCGAAGTCCATCAAGCTAGCTTAACTTTAATGGACGAAATCACGATTTTACGAAGCAATCAATTTTCTTATATTTTCACGCCCGTTTTTTTTCATTTTAATAGCTGTTTATTTACCGTACCGACACGGTAATGGAACAAAAACGTTCAATACAATCTTATTCGCGACCCTCAACCAATCTCAGAAAATGCGGAAAAAATTACAAATTATAATAAAGTTGATGCCAAAATTCACTGTTACCATTCCGTTTACGTACAATAAATTTACGAAAATTATTTGGTCGCTTGCACACCAACATTCGCACCCACTCAATTTCCAACTTTAAGTCCTTTCAGCAGGGTTTAGTTTGCAATGTTGTGTACCAAGTATCGAATAGGGATTTCGTCTCAAGATTTCGTGCAGAAGCGAAAAGGTTGGTAGAAATATTGCTGGCCGAATATACCCAGACAGCTCTGTTGCTTGTTTGCCAAATATAAACACAGGGGTGCTACTTTCTATTTTAAAGTTTTCTTAGCGTGCAAGTAGGCCGGAGTTTAGTTTTTTTTTATGGGTAGGCAGTACAGACAACTGTTTGTAAAATAAACGTTGCTATAGGCCTTTGTATTAGTCCATATATGTACTGCAGGGCACGGGCCTTCTATACAATCGAAAGTACGATTGAGAGGGTTTAGGCCATATTAATTGGGTTAGGATTAATAAATTACCAGTGGTAGGTCTCCCATAGGTGATAAGCCGCCTGGGCAGGTACTACCGCAATATCTATTTCTCCAGCCAAATAGCAGTGTAAATGCGCTGTTGTATTTCGGTTTGAAGGATATTGTAGGCAGATTAACTATTGGAAATATTGGGACTTAACATCTTGTATCTCAGGATGGCCATCGGAGTGAAATGCCAAGTATTGCTTTATTCAAGATGTTATTTGGTTTTGCTACTGTTCAGGAACTATCGTATCGCTTACCATCAGGAAACGGCATACTTGACTCGCCATTCAGAGCAATAAAAAATTAAGCCAAATAAATTCTTATAAATTTCGACGTCAGTTACGTTTCCTCACGTTGTTTTCTTTCACCGTTATTGTGCCTGGTTATTGACTATCAATATACATATGACTTTAAAAAGACAGAGATTCTCCCTGGGATTTGGACCCGCGACCACATATTGGCAGCTGCATCTGGTCCGTTACCTACAGGCCATGCCAGGCCGTACATTGATTTAGGCTTAATAAATGAAAAATATTTATTGTTGCCTATGTATCACATAAGACATAATTGAGTGTTTGCCTTAGATTGGGGTCTGTACTTTGTATGTGACTGTGAGGTGTATTTATTTATATTTTTTATTGTGCATCATGAAAAATTCAAAAATAAATATAACTTAATTTAAAATAAGTACAATCCGCGGCCTTATTGCACTAAGCAATCTCTTCCAGGCAATCTTTGGATGAAGATCAAAGAAAGGAGAAAGGACAGTCTTATTTATTTATTTATCAACGGAGATTAGAGGTGTAAGTTGATCCATCCTTAATTAACTGAACTTATTTTTGTCATAATATGTGCTAAGAGGCCAGCCTTAGCCATTCTAGGCCTAAAGACCAGTCTTAGGAAAATTGTATGAGAGTATTCAACGCGAAAATTCCAAACAGTCGAATATTTGTAATGCTTAAAACTTGAAGCCAAGATCGTACAACACATTATAATAAAACTGCGAAAATATATATTTCTTGTTTAATTTACATAGGAATAGGATAACATAAAGGATTTAATAAAATATATTTCATCGTGAGGAAACCTGCATACCATAGCGATTTTTAAGAATTTCTATGGTATGTAAGTCCGCCAACCCGCACTAGGCCAGCGCGGTGGACTATTTGGCCTAACCACTCTCAATCGTACTGTCGATTGTAGAGTAGGCCCGTGCCCTGCTGTGGGATGTATATGGGCTAATACAAAATAAAATATGTTTGCTGAACTACAAAACGCAACCCTAATGATAAGATTGGCGTGTACCGTAAACTTTCAAATATAATCTGTTGGAGATTCCTCCTGCGTTCTGACGTATTTCATGAAACTATACGAGCTCTGTTTTATTTATCATTGCATCTAAAACATATTTTGCGTACATTGCATGCTTTCACAACTTTATTCTTTAGAAAATTGCAACACTTTTTTTTATTACTATGAAGGCAGAGATTAGCTTCCTATTCACCTGATGATGACGCTCATGGACCGTAAAAAACTAAACAATGCGATAAAATACAAAGCAGTACTTGGCATTCCACTGCACTCGTCATCCTGAGATGTTAAGTCTCATTATGTCCTGTAGTTACTTTGGCTACAATGTCCTTCAAACCGGAATATAACAGTGCATTTACTTTTTATTATTTGGCGGGAGAATTGCGAGGACACCTACCCAGGCGGCCTCTAACATATGAGAGGCCTACCACCAGTAAAAGTAATTTGTTATAATTGAATCTAGAAATTCCACCCCACAGTTCAAACTCCATGATATATCAAGCAATTAGGGCCTATTTCTGAGCTCTGGACTTCTAGAAAATCAAGAGTGCGATTGAGAAGGCTTAGTCCGCAGATCTATTGTAAGTTTATGGACGCCTTATCGATATAAAGGTATTTACATGTCTCATATGAAGATGTCTATAGTATTCAAATATACTCACGTTACTTTCTTTCACCGTTAAACTTTGAGATAACTAAAAATAGTTATACTTTATTTTATTCTATTTTTATTGCGATGAATAGCGAGACGAGCATGTCGTTCTCCTGATGGTAAGCGATACGACCGCTCATAAACAGTAGCAAAACCAAACAACACCTTGAATTACAAAGCAATACTTGGCATTCCACTGCGCTCGCCAACCTGAGACATAAGATGTTAAGTCGTAATATGTCCAGTAGTTACTCTGGCTACAATGCCCTTCAATCCGAAACACAATAGTGCATTTACACTGCTGTTTAACGGGAGAAATAGACACTGCGGTGGTACCCACCCAGATGGCCTTTCACATATGAAAGCCCTACCACCAGTAAACTGACCAGTAAAACCAGTAAACACTTACTCCATAAAACGACATCTAGTAATTCATAGCCAAAACCATAACCCTCCTTTTTTAGTCGGGTAAAATATATCTAAAATACAAACAAACTGCAGCGGAAATTTTAATTCGTCATCCCGAACTGCCTGGGGAGACGAGGTCGCTCCACACCCAATTTGCAACCAATCTTCACGATTATTTTTAAAATGAGAAATGCAACTTCAGATCCCAGACCCTTAATGTAGGTGTCGACTTTTTGTGTTTTTAATATGCTTTTTTTTAGTTATTTTTGAAATGATTTTCATTTGTTGTGGAAAATTGCTTTTCGAGCCTAAGGGTATTGCTTTCGAGTTTAAGGCTCAGTTGCACCAAGTAACTTTGCCAATACCTTTGCCTATGAAAATGTCATCGCCATACATTTGAGATGTATTTGACCTTGCGAATGTATGGAATTGACAGTTTCAAGGGCAAAGGTATTGGCAAAGTTAGTTTGTGCAATTGAGCCTAAGAGTTGCGTGTTGTTATCAAGGAATTTATTTATAAGGATGATATTATGATAATATTACTAACTGCCTCGGTGGCGTAGTTGTATGGTACGGTTACAAATCTGAGGTCTCGGGTTCGAATCCCGGGGTGGGCATAGTGATAGTGGATTTTTCTATTTATTATCAGCCCAAAGTCAGGAATTTGTGCCCAATATGGCGATAGGCTCGCCACCTATCACATCGTGGGGCGGAACATACAAGGCGAAATGTAGGTGTCCTAGCACCTCTGCCTACCCCTTCTGGGAAAAAGGCGTGAGTTTATATATGTACATACGTACATACATAAACTCACGTCTTTTTACTAGCGGTCCAGCCTGGTTTCACCCGGGTGCAGATACTTTTTGAGTCCAGTGAACTTTAGAAGCATGGGAACTATTTCGCGTAATAAATGTTTTAAATATTATATTTATTTACAACGTTATTGCCGTACTCTAAACTTCCCGTCCTAGTACTTTGAGTTTGAAACAGTTTTGAATTTATTTCAATTCCCTGCACATTCCAGTCTCTGTACTCTCTGAACTCTAAATTTTGTTGGGGTAAAAAGTGTGTCTATATGTTTATCCAGAATGGCTCCTACTTCCATACCAAATTTTATCAAATGAAATGAAATGAAATGAAATGAAATGAAATGAAATGAAAATAATGAAATGAAATGAAAATAATGAAACGAAATGAAAATATTTATTGAATCCATAAAATGTCATACACTATTTAGATTCATTCACTTTTTTTCCACTTCCACCCGGTTCACAAGGCTGTTTTCGTCAGAGAAGAACGACCAAGAAACTCTAGCGTTGCTCTTTTCAAAATAAGTTTACAAAAAATCAAATTGGTCCAGCCGCTTAACCGTGAAGAAGTAACAAACACAAAATTTCACATTTATAATAATAGGATGCAAATATAATAACGAAAATAGATTTACTTTATGATTGAGAGTTTAGAATTGAACTTGAATGAGTTTTCTTTTATTATTTTCCTTCTTTCTTTTCTTTCTTTCTAGACTTTTCTTCACCACCCATGCTTATTTCGATTTAGAACACTTCTTATACATTGGTTATCTCTATTTATTGCAATTAATAGCGAGACAAGCATGCCGTTCGCCTGATGGTAAGCGATATGACCGCTCATGAACAGTAGCAAAACCAAACAACGCCTGAATTACAAAACAATACTTGAGATTCCACTGCGCTTGCCATCCTGAGACATAGGATGTTAAGTCTCAATATTTCCACTGTAGCTACAATGTCCTTCAAACCGAAACACAACAGTGCATTTACACTATTGTTTCGCGAGAGAAATAAACATTGCGGTAGACCTACCCAGATGCCTTCTCACATATGAGGGACCTACCACCAGTAAAGAGAGATCTCATAACGTTTAACTGGCGATGTTTTAAAATAAAACAAGCAATGAATACAAAGTTCACTTTGTAAGTCAAAGAACACTATTTAAATCCTGTAATCTCATTAGCAACTAATCAATTAGGCATTACTTAAAACCTTTGACTACTAAACTCCACTTTATTCTCAATGGCACTTAATTCTAACTAATTTGCCCCAAGGAAATTCTTAGTCGATCGGGCAAATGTAACATTTCTAAGATGTGTTTCCACCTTACAGTACCTATACTATTTCAAAGATGATCTTACGATTTATGTACGTAAAATATGAATTTGCATCCATTCGCAGAGTGATTTGGTTGGCTTGAATAGACGTACGTTCTCGTTACTTTGAATGTATAGGTTACTTTCAACTATATTTGAAAAATTTTAGAAATATTTCACGTATGTAGATATTTAAATTCTCCGTACAAACGATGACTGTACTGTGGTACCCCATATACCACTATTGATACTTTTAAGAGGGGTAAGGTAGTCCACAACGCTTTCCTAGTGCTGAATGGAGTAATTCAAATACAATAAAAAATAACATTTATATAGAATGTATGTTTTCTCTTGAAAACTATTTGCCCAACAGTAACTTAAAACACCCATTCCCGTAATGACACCCACCCTCTAACTCACGCCTTTTTCTTAGAAGAGGTAGGCAGGGGTGCAACTAGAACACCCACATTTCACCTTGTATGTTCCGTCCCACAATGAGATTGGGGGGCGATCCTATCGTCATATCAAGCACAAATTCCTGACTCCGGTAATACTACTACCAATACTACATAGAAAAATCAAATATCACTTTGCTTGACCCGGGACTTGAACCTAAGACCCCCGGGACGCCGAGCCCCGTAACCACATTAGCAATTAAGTACCACTTAAAGTTGCAAGCTCTATTTCCTCAATGCCCATACAAACTAATTTGCCTCAAGGAAATTCCCAGCCAATCGAGCAAATGTCCCATTTCAAAGATGTTCTTTAAATTTTCAGTACCCACTTACCGTCGTGAATTTTTCAACGCTTTACTTTCGCGATCCGTCGAGAAACACCTGTCGTGTTTGAGGGCTCATAAAATATTCCTAGATGTGGTACACTTGCATGCTTTAAGTGGAGTGGGGCGTATTTCTTGGTTTTAATGGACTTGCTTCAACGGAATCTTGAGTGGTTGGTGTATTTTAGTATGATTTTTGATGTACTATGGAGAGCCACGTTCCACATTTATTTTGGTAAGCCAAGGTGAAGAAAATATACTTGATAGTACTCGTAAATAATTTTCAGTCTAACTAGGGCATTCTCAGGAATCCAGCTTGTAGCCAGCTTGGCCCAACGGTTTGGATGCATTCGAGTCACATGTCCGGCCCAGTTCCACTTAAGTGAGGCCGCCTTGCGCCCGACATCTACAATACGGGTTTTCGAGCGCAGTTCAGTGTTTCGGATGCGGTGGAGGGACGAGTTGGATGCATTCGAGCCAGAATGGCAGGAGCTCGCCGAGGACAGGGTCAAGTGGAATGATAAAGGGGAGGCCTTTGCCCAGCAGTGGGAAACAATATAGGCTATAAAAAAAAAAAAAAAAAAACTAGGGCATGGAGAAAAATGTTTGAAATTCGTTGATGGACATAATTATGCGACCTAATTACAATAACATATACCTGCGAAATTTGAACTAGAAATGCGAGAGAATAGGCTAGTGCCATCATTTTTATTATGCTTTATATCGAAAAGTTATGTTATGCATAATCATAATCCAAAGTTATTTTTAAAATTCGTTGAGTAATAATCAAGTTACAAATATATAAAATATTGAGGTAGGAGTAATAGAAAAGGATGCAACATGCATGGTGTGACGTCATCTTCCATAAGGTGCACGCGTACGAAAGAAACAACATCGCACTATAAAATATATTAATATCTCAGTAATTTTACATTCAATTTCGAAGCTGTTTTCAAATTCATGTTTTTATAAGCGATACTTTTTAGGAACTATTACATACTGCTCAAAATCTAATCTTGGATACAATTCTATAGCGTGAATCATTGTGACATGTTTTTTTACCATCATTTACAGTGGTCGCCATCTCAGATATTCGTAAAGAATTATTCATATTGATGTGCTTGTCAGAAAATTTTTCTATATGCCTTATCCCGTACCTACGTGGGCTCTGTACAATATGAGGATTTTGTTCCACCTTTCATTCAATTATAAATAACACACATGTTTAATACCTAAATAAAATGAGTCCCTTAACCCCAATAGCCATTCCAGGGTCTCTTCTACCCAAGAGTCCGATAAATCACTTGCCTTACAATCAATCCGGCGTAAAGTATCAACATTGTACCTTAACCCTCCAATACTATCGAGACTGGGTAATAAAAAACAGGGGCCTGTAAGACCGATCCAGCGGGATATATCGGGGACGCGGGGTCGGGTTTGCAATCAGCTAGAGTGCCTTCCGTACCGAGACAGTAGTGTAGGGTTACCCCTTTGTTTTAAGATTACGGACAGTCCTTGAAGTGTTGGAGGGTTGTGTCAAAGTAATTTATGGATGTTGGAGAGATAATTGCTTGGCGTCAGATAATTTATTTAGATTATGTGCTCTAAATCTGGCGCACTGAAGGTGTTGTGTTAGTAAATGAGGTCACCCGAGAACGAGCTTGAATAGGAATTGCAGTGTACGATGGTTTTCGGGTTCAGTAAGTATACACATATCTGGTACCAACCACTTCGGTATAAATGTGTTGGCCATCTCTAGTTGCAGTTACCTTATCGCACTGGTAAAAAAGTTACTGATATAGATGTGTATAACCTAAGAGAAAAATTATAGCGTTTGATTTTAATATTTTTAATCAATTTCATCGTCCTTATGTTCTTCGGTATCCAACTGTTTCATTTTAAGTAATTTCCTATTACAAAAACAATTTCCACTTAAACCAAAGCACCTATTAATTAACTATCAAATCATTAACTACTGGACATCATGAGACTTAACATCTTATGTCTCAATGCATTGCTTTGTAATTCATGGTGTTGTTTGGTTAGTTCAGTCCATGAGCTGTCGTATCACTTACCATCAGGCGAAAGACATACTCGTCTCGCCATTCACCGCAATAAAAAAATATCCCACCAAACCCAGAACCTAAAGACACCCTACACCATCGCAAACGTTAGTGCGAGTGATAAACGTGCGACATTTCTCTACACATCCGTAATCATTACCCGTTTACCTGCCACCGTCATGATTTACTGTTGTAGTATAATGTTAATGTATAGTTGTAATATGTAGCTTTGTAATTGCTCGAAGTGGCTAATTGTAAAAATGGGGTTCTGCAATCGCTAGTATTAGAACCTTATTCTGTTTTAAATTGAAATTACTTTTATTTGATGTTTTCTTAGATTTACGTGGATTGTTAGAAATTAGAATGAAAATATTTTTTACGGATTTTATTGTGGATTTTGCTATGTTTTTACACTTTTAAACTTCCCGACGTTTCGATTGCTTTACAGCGTGTGTCGTGGGTATCAGGAACTACAAGAGACTTTTCGGTCTCACAAACACCCATGAAATGTTGGGGGTCCTAGAGGATTTTTGTAGTGAGACGACCAACCATAGTGAACGAAGTATATTCAATAATTATTAAAATATAAAACTTATACAAAAATGCGCATTCCAGTAAAAGTACTTACTTAGCATAAAACGATATAAAGTAGTGTATATACTAAGAATTAAAAGTTAGGGAGCATACATACACTTCACCCAGACCTGAAACAAATACCTGTGGTCCACACAAATGTTTGTCTCGGTGCGGGGATCGAACCCGTGACCTCTCGTTTCACAGCCAGCGTCTAACCAACTGCGCCACGGAGGCTGTATTGTATTGTATAAATAAATAAATACCGGCTGTAAGACCTCTTCATCAAACTCTCGATTGTAGATAATTCCTCAATAGTGCACTATTACAGGCTTATACAGTGCAATTAAAAATGTATTATTTGTATACATTGAAGTATATTCGTACCGCATTAAATCATTCGTTTTCCATCGCTTAAATTGCAGCGCTGTTTCATTTAATCAATTTCATCGTCCTTATGTTCTTCGGTATCCAACTGTTTCATTTTAAGTAATTTCCTATTACAAAAACAATTTCCACTTAAACCAAAGCACCTATTAATTAACTATCAAATCATTAACTACTGGACATCATGAGACTTAACATCTTATGTCTCAATGCATTGCTTTGTAATTCATGGTGTTGTTTGGTTAGTTCAGTCCATGAGCTGTCGTATCACTTACCATCAGGCGAAAGACATACTCGTCTCGCCATTCACCGCAATAAAAAAATATCCCACCAAACCCAGAACCTAAAGACACCCTACACCATCGCAAACGTTAGTGCGAGTGATAAACGTGCGACATTTCTCTACACATCCGTAATCATTACCCGTTTACCTGCCACCGTCATGATTTACTGTTGTAGTATAATGTTAATGTATAGTTGTAATTTGTAGCTTTATAATTGCTCGAAGTAGCCCATTGTAAAAGAATGTATTCCTGCAATCAGAAGTATTAGAACCTTATTCTGTAGTAAATTGAAATTACTTTTATTTGATGTTTTTTAGATTGACACAAATTATACAAATTGGAATAAAACTAATTTCTACGGATTTGTCGTGGGATTTGTTATATTTTAACACTTTTAAACTTCCCGAAGTTTCGATTGATTTACAGCGTGTGTCGTGGGTATCAAGAACTACGAGAGACTTTTCGATCTCACAAACACCCAGACCCAAAACAAAATACCTGTAGTTGACACAAATATTTGTCTCGGTCCGGGGATCCAACCTACGGCCTAACTTTTCACAGCTGGTGTCTAACCAGCTGCGCCACGGAGGCTGTATTGTGTTGTATAAAAACATAAATAAATATATACCTCTTTATCAAACTCTCGATTGTGGAGAATTCTTCAGCGGTGTGCTATTACAGGCTTATACAGTGCAATTCAAAATGTATTATTTGTATACATTGAAGTATATTCGTACCGCATTAAATCATTCGTTTTCCATCGCTTAAATTGCAGCGCTGTTTCATTTAAGCGCATCGGCGTTTATTTTTTAATACTCCTTCCCATTCAATGTATATAAATATTAAACGCTGAAAATATTTAGTTATTTTAAAGTATTTTTATATTTATTATACAGCCCCTATTAATTCGCCGGATGAAATATACAAGGCAAATTGTGGATATCCTGGTAGTACCTCTGATTACCCCTGCTGGGACGTGAGTTTATGCATGTGTGAATTTTATTATTAATCTTAATAGAATGCAAGTTTCTTCACTATATTTTCAACTTCTGAAAGAAATATCTATAATATTTAGGTTTCCTACCTTCGTTTAATTTTTTAGTATGTAGTATTAAATGCTGTATATTAATACACTCATTAAGGAGTTATTTTAATGCGAAAAGGGCACTTATAGCAGCAAAATTATGATTGATAAGTGATAATAAGTATTTCTGACCAAACCGAACCCTCCATGTCATATCTATACATTTCTACTACTATGAATACTGTAACAATGTTTTAAAAATACTTACAAACTGCCACGTGTGGTTTTACCTGCAAAATAAGAACAATGATATTAGTTTCATGGGGTATTTTTTACACTCGCATGGCATCATGAGTTCTCTAGACCGTATGGTAAGAGCGATGCCGTCCAGGTATTCAATGGAGACAGTCCCATGCCATTCGATACAATTATGCCGGCCTGCTAGGATTATTCAAACTACGACGGAAGGATCTAGGATAATAGAAAGGAGGGAATACGTGAGACGGCAAACAATTCCACAGTTTGACGGTGCGGCACAGAAAAGAATTAGCGATTTTTTGGTTCGCACCGAGATGGTTTGGACCATCAAGCTATGGCTTCACAGGCGTGGTTCTGTTCAGGAATGGAGAGGAGATTTGAATTTGTTTTACGATTTTATAAAGTCGGTCAAATACAAAACAGATCCATATGCGAACGCTGAACATAATATTGTAATAAAGAATTTTACGTGCTTGACGAAACAGCAACACTCGTATTTAAATCTAAGTTAAAAAACGTTAAAATGAAACAAAACTTAAATTAGAAAGTGTCATTTTTGTGACGCGACTAATAACATTTTGCTTACTAAATGCCATTTGACGAACGGCAAAGTATTCATTTTAAAAAATTATCTTGTGGTTTTTTAGATTTACGCGATTGTTAGACATTGAAATAGAACTCTTATTTACGAATTTTATCGTGGATTTGGTTTTATTTTCTTATTTTTTTTTTATTTCTGACGTTTTGGTTATTTAACAGCTTTTGTCGTCGTAAATAATAATTTTATTTAAACCTATCTAGTATATAGTCTTATAAAACTGGAAAACATCATCATTTACTGTTTTAATGTAAGGAATGTATTTATTTATTAACTTTATTTTACACCAGAAAAAATTAAATAACAGAAATTAAAACAATATTTAAAATAAGTACAATCGGTGGCCTTATTGCACTAGGCAATCTCTTCCAGAAGGAAAGAAGGAATGTTTTATTTTTTGCATTTTTTAATTGTTTTTCCCTTTCTACAAATTAATTGATCTAAAAAAATATTTATTGCTATTTTAGCAAAACACAAAACATCGAAAACTGCATCACAACCCGATCGGAATTGTTCAAACTATTCGCGAACAAAATATTTTCGACTGAAATACCTTTCTTTAAAGTCAGATAAGAATATATGACGCTACCATCTCACTTTTGAGGATAACATGAAGATAAATACGTGCTTTCTTTACGTTTTATTTACTGCTGTATAGCTGTCTGTTCCCGACAGTGATTTATATCCGTTCTAGATATACGAAACTGCGTTTTTGGCTCGGAAATAATTGCTTTGAATTTAATTTACTACTTCTTACATTTATAACAAAAAATATAATTGTTGAGAGGAATATTGAATATTTTTCATTTATTTGGGATTACAAACAATATTACTAACAATTTGTAAAATTGATTTAAATATACGTGGTTAGGAATACATGTACTACCCAAAACGTTACCCACGGATTTGAGATAAATAATGTTTACAGCACTAACGTGGACTTTAATTGTAATAAATCAAATAATAATATTTCTTAGCTTAAACAAAGAAAAAACACAATTAGGAAGACAACTAAACATTACAAAGCATAACACTTAGTAAGTTATGGCTGCAACAAAATATTTTATTTTCGAAGCATTACTATAACAAATGCGTGGTGGCCTGTTGATAAACGGACCAGATGCGACTGTCAACAGCTGCTTACGGTGGTCGTGGGTACAAATCCCAGGGCACACCTCTGACTTGTCGGAGTAATGTGTGCATAGATATTCCATCACTACGCACTATAACGGTGAAGGAAAACATTGTGAGTAAACCTGCATTTGCGATTTGTAAGAATTTCTATGGTATGTAAAGTCCACCAACCCGCACTAGGCCAGCGTGGTGGACTATATATGGCCAAACGACTCTCAATCGTGCTCTCGATTTTAGAGAAGGCCCTTATGTAATATATAGGTTGATAATTGTATTATATTGATAATACTAAACAGTATTCATACATTTATTTCTAACTACTAATTCAACTAGATTTAGTGGATTGTCCACCCGTTGACCACGAAAGCTATAGAGTGATCGAAATGTTAGGAAATCAAAAAAATTAAAAATTTAAACAAATCCGTTAGAATATCCGTAAATAATAGTTTTGTTTGAACCAAGTATTTATTTATTTATATTTTATTGAATACTTCGCAAATAAAATAATTTGAAAAAAATATGAAATAAGAGACAAGTGTTGCAAACAGTAGGCTTATCGCAATACGGGGAGGTCTTCTAGACAACGGTGTGTCTTCTGAACCATTCCAATTAGCTTTTAAATATCGAACATTTGAATTTAGGAAATTTATATATATTTATGTATGTTATTCTATCGTTAATTTTCAAAATGCTAAATACTTGAATTTATGCGCCTACTATTTCACTCTCTGCACCATCCAAAGGTCGACTGGTAGAGAATGCCACAGGCATTAAGTCCGCCTGTATACAAATATGTAGGGATGACAGAGGGTACTTCAGTATCAGTAGGTTCCATCAGGCAGGTAGGCGTGGGTATTCGGGCGAGGAGAATAAAACCCTACACGTGATTTGGAGTTAATAACATAGCTATTGAACTGAGTACACAATATCACATAACACTCCACCACACACAGCACGTAGCGCGTTAGTTCGATATGATCTGATCGCCGTTCTTGCTGGTAATCATGGTTCTTGCCGCACTAGCACCGGGTGTCGCGTCAGAGAGTAAAACGACGGTGACAGCTCCCGACGTTTACCCCTCTTGTCAAATGCGCCGTCAAATATGTATATAAAGCATAAATAAATAAATAAAAATAAATTTGGAAAGCAAACTCCGTAATTAACCGAAAATTACGCAAACGAATCAAATACCCTCAAAACGTTTAGAATTTCAAATTATGCAGAAGTGCTTGGCCAAACGTTGATTTTTATACTAAATTGTATTGAAAAAAAAAAATGTATTATTCATTAAATTTATGTCGCGGGATATTAAAGACCTTTTCAGCCGAAGTTGCTTTCGAATTCTACACGGATTTAAATGTCTGGATGTGACAAGTTAATTTCTCCAGAAAAATATAAAGTAATTAGCTGTAGTATATTCGTGCTTAAACACTCGTATTTTGTAATATTAATTTAATATAGATAAGTACATATATATACATAAACTCACGCCTTTTCCTCAGAAGGGGTAGGCAGAGGTGCCACCAGGACACCCACGTTTTACCGTGTATTTTATTAATTACATTTGCAACAAAACTGTCCAGGTGGACTTAATGCCGTTGGAATTTCCTACCAGTCAACCTATATTTTCCTATCAAGTATCGAAAAAAAAATCGTCACCAACTACGCTTCCAATCTCATATATTACTCTCAATATAAAGCCCCATCCATTCGATCTCCATCTTCGCACAATTTCAACTTGAATATTGAAATTTCCGGAAAACTTCCAACGCCACCGCTGACGTTTGACAGTAACGGTTTGTAATTAAAACCGATTTTTGGAAGCCATTTTAGTGTGACAAGCTGGAGGGGTGGGTTCCTCTTTGGGGCTACTGGGGTGAATTGTTTGTTATCTTTGTTTGTCATAAATCTTAATAACCTATAGACAGGAGATGACATCCTTTTATTGGTTTTCTAGGTAATTAAAAAGCGCTTGTGACAGGGCCCTGGCTATGTTCCAAGTAATATTTTATAGTGGATTTCGAGTCTGTTTCTTAGGCTTCCATTCGTTAACTACTTGACCGATTATCATGAAATATTGTACCCATTGTCATGAAAATCTTGTCGCCTAAGTCATTTTCTATGACGCTTTTATACACTTTTTTGTAATATGACACGACATAGTGGTAAGAAAGAAAGAGAAAAAGTAATTTTTTTTTAATGTTTTGTACCAAGCTTATATTAATAACGTTTTACATTCAATGAACAGAGAAAGAAAAAATGCACAAATCAATAAATAGAAAGAAAAAAATAACATTAAAATATATCAAAAATATTCCTTGCATAAAAAAATTAATAGAAAAAATAGGTAAGGGCTTAAATTGTTATTTTAGCTATAATTATGTATTTACCATCCAAATACGATGGCATTTATTTTACAAAAAAAACGTGGAAGATAAATAATTCTAACAAACATCTATGTTATTTATCTAGCATCCTTAGTCATTGAAATTTAAGTCTAAAATATTTCCAACATCAATAGCAACCGGCAGTTAATTTTACGTACTCATAACCATCTAACGCAGAAAAAGTACATCGTTGCGGCGACGACAGCGTTCAATTTCCCTCGTATATCCGGCGCTTGGAAACTCGTATTTATGGTATCAACTATAAACAATAGACGCCACGTTTGGAGGTTCGAATATTTAAGATTTATGAGTTTTGGTATTGTGTGAATGGTCTTCTTTCTGTTTATATCTTTCTCTATTTTGACAGCCTTCGTGGCGCAGTTGGTTAGACGCCGCCTGTGAAACGAGAGGCCGCGGGTTCGATCCCCGCACCGAGAGAAATGTTTGTGCGGCCCACAAATATTTGGTTTGTGAGACCGAAAAGTCTCTCATAGTTCCTGATACCCACGACACAAGACTCGATCTTAGTGTGTGGTTAGGACTATGTATGTTACTGTTGGGTGTTATTTATTTATTTATATTTATATTTAACCACACAAAACTGCTGATTTTTACTGAATTTCTGCTCCCCCAGAACTTCTTTTGATATACTTTGGAAACACATATTTTTTTGCAAATCGTAAAGCCACGCTGTTGTCAGTTGTGACTCAACATAATGACATGCCACTGTCTCACAGGAATTTGTCAATCATTTGGTGAATGGAATTGCGGATGCATAATATCCATTTTCTCTTAATTGTTCGGCAAAACATCACTCTAACCAATATTGCCACTTTACTGAAAAAAAGGATTTCATTCACTTGAGAGTAATATTAAACCTCCAACTGATGGGCATCCGCCATTTTTCTACTTAAAATTTGCTTATCCAAGGGTTTCGGTCATTTTGAAGTTAATGAGCTGTTAAATAGCTGATTAATGATTTTTGACATCTATGAATAATATTTTTGAGTCAGCTCATATTAATAGCATTTGAAATCTGCCTAATTTCTATGACTAATATAACTAATGACTAAGAAATAACCAAGCATTTAATAAGCAAACTCCAAACTTAAGCCTAAATTAAAAGCCTATAAAATTATAATCAACTACAGGTCTATCGTCCCTTGTAAGTGAAATCGGTTTATCCATCACAGCCCCATTTCCTCCGAGGAAGCAATCTCCTTTACGATAGTTGCCATCCTATTTCCTTTCACCCGGTGTAATACTGCTCACATTTGCCACTCGTGCTAAATTGTCACTTACACTGTATACCTTAACAAGGCCTGTGAACTTGCTTGCATGATTAAAAAATATTGTACAGTTTTTCCCAGAAGGCAGATGTGCCACCCGGACACCCTTATTTCGCTTTATATTTTCCGTCCCATGATGCAATAGAGGTGAGCCTATCGCTATATCAGGACTTATTTTCTGACTCCAGGCTGACAGTGAATACAAACATAACTTTTACTGGTAGGTTCGCCTGGGTGGGTACCACCGCAATGTGTATTTATCCCACCAAACAGCAGTGAAAATGCACTGTTGTTTTCGGTTTAAAGGATATTGTAGACAGAGTAATTACTAGTCATGTGGAGACTTAACATCTTATGTTGGCAACCGCAGTGGAAAGCCAAATATTGCTTTGTAATTAATGGTGTTGTTTGCTTTTGCTACTGTCCATGCGGTCGTATCGCTTACCACCAAGCGAATGGCATGCTTCTCTCACCATTCATCTCACCATTCATAGAAATAAGAAAGTAAAAATCCCTGGTGGACACCTGCGCTGGGATAACAACCATCGGAAAGGTGTTCTGTTCCTATATTCCTTCTTCATAAAGTCCCCTAAGAAGGTGCACAGGATGTTTGGTGTGCCCATATCAGTAAGCGTTTTCCACATTGCTGGCTATTTCACCGACTCTAATGCTTTTGAGAAGTTAACAAAGCGTTGTAAGTCGGCTTACTGAACTCTCTAGCTTCCTCGATGTTTTGACGCACCACGAAAATTAGTTTTCAGGTTCCCTTTCGCTTCATAAATCACGCTTGCTCTGATGTGATTTCTCATGTCAAGTAAGCTTTCAGTCATTCGTTTAGACTGTGTAATTGTTTTTTATTGCTATGAATGGCGAGACTGGCATGCCCTTCATCTCGTGGTAAGCGATACGACCGCTCATGAACAGTATCAAACCCAAACAACACCTTGAATAACAAAGCAATGATTGATTTCCACTGCGCTCACCATCCTGAGACATAAGATGTTAAGTCTCAATTCATCCAGTAATTAGTCTGGCTACAATGTCAATCAAAACCGAAACACAGCAGTGCTTTCTCTCTCTCTCTCGCTCTCTATTTTACTCTGCTGTTTGACGGGAGAAATAGACATTGCGGTGGTATCTACCCAGGCGGCCTCTCTCACATATAAGAGCTACCACCAGTAATATAAAATAATACCTAACTTCAAATAACTTTTTTTTGTTTTCGTTTAATTTAATACAAAGAGGTATGAAGAAACTCTTGGCCAGCACTGCACACTTCTTGTTACGTCGCAAGGGTCTTGCAAACACAGCCCCCGTTTTTCTTCATATTGTCCCAATTTACGCCCCTTTGTTTCAACCCTTATAGGTAACGTTTAGTAAGTGAGTGAATAAGACCTTTTGTGTGATTCGATGTAATATGAATTTATGGATATATTATTGTGTTAGTAATGTGTATTTGACTTTCACTTGACTTGGTTGTAAAAAATTGGTGAAAGATGAATTGTTGATGATGAAAGAAAGAAATATTTAATGTGGGTAGATGAATATTTATGTAATCATGTTATAGTTAAACATCGTGACGAAATCTGCATACCATAGCGATTTGCAAGAATTTCTATGTAAGGTACGCCAACTCGGACTAGGCCAGCGTGGTGGACTTTATGGTCTAACTCCTCTCAGTCGTACTCTAGGTTGTAGACAAGGCCGTATATTGACTGATACATTACAGTACTGAACAGTTATGATTTTAACTGAGACCGATGTATTTTTCAGTAGCTTTTGTATTTTTAGTTACTCGTTTTACAAGGTTATGATTTTCCAGGTATTTGCCCATCATATGATATTAAAAAGCATACTAAAACGTTAAATTAATTATTAGAATGTTCAAAACTAGTTATTCACGTCAAATACACATTCTAGACCAAACCATTCATTATTCAAAAACACACGTCATTAGCGGAACTGGGAAAAAAAATAAAAAAAATTGAAACAGCCAGCATCATTTTCTACACATCACACGTTTTTCCGTGCGTCTTCATTACGTGGACAATGCGAAGACAGCTTTTTTTATCCCTAATGATCGGGCGTGATCCCGATTGTTCCCCCTTAATGAGCGCGTGTGTGCCTTTTGTGTGAACGTTTTAAATCTAAATAGATTTTGGATGACTTGGTTGCGTTTTTTATGAAAAAAAAAAAAAAAAAAAATTGTAGCTAAGTTTTGGCTAACTTGGCTGTATGCATTATGCATGCATGCTGTAGTAGCATTACTTTTGGAGGAACCTTTGTCAAATGTATCTTGATTATTAATTATAAAATATTTAATTGATTCATTTTTTTAAATTGAATGAGTTTTTCGCAAAATATAATTTTAAAAGTAGATTCAAAATTTTCTGAAATAAATCATATTTAAGTTTACTTTACTATTTTCCTAAAATTGGCCAACATAGACTTCTTCTAAATTGCTTTTTGTAGTTCATTCCTCAACAAGCCAAAAATTACTTATTGTGTTCCTCAGTTATAACAAACAGTTATTAATAAAACACTCCCACAATATTAAAAAAAAAACTATTAATCATAAAAACAATTGTATTTTCTTTCTTGTGCGATCAAATACTTAGTTGTGTATACACCTACTTCACCTAGGAAAATAAAAGATTTAAATGGTCTAACAAAAAAGAATCTGTAAGTACCCTGTACAATAGAGAAAGGGTTACAAAACCTAACGATCTAGGGGCCTCAGGGAATCCAATTCTTTCCGTCCCTTCATAATTTAGAACATTAATAATTCAAACACTTATTATACGATCATTGACTTGGCCATTCAAAGGGTCGTGTCAAAAGGGTATTTACACAAATTGTGCAAGTCTTTAGAGAATTTATATGAATGGTTCCGTATGATTTATTAAGTAAAATGTTTGTTTTCAGCTCTTATTTAGACTGTTTAAACCTTTCATTCTTATTTCCTAACTCGACAGCTTCCGTGGCGCAGTTGGTTAGTTGGATAGATAAATATTTTTGTGATCCACGGGTACTTGTTTCGAGTGTGGGTGTTTCTGTGACCGAAAAGCCTCTTGTACTTCCTGACACACACGACTAAAGACTATGTATGTGCCTGTTGGGTATTTATTTATTTATTTGAGTTATTTGGTTAAAAATGTGAAGGAAATCATTCTGAAGAAATGTGCATATCAGATAAGATCCTCACAAGATTTTTTATGGGATGTGAACTTCGCTAACACTCATAGTCAGCTTGGTAGACTTTCGCCTAACCCCTGTCAATCGAATTCTTGGTTGTAGAGGCGGGCCGTGCCCTGAAGTGGGACGGATATGAGCTGATAGAGAGCATAGTGTAGTTCGTCATTTTTTTATATCGTATTGTCTTAATGAAGTATGTAAAATCTTTTATAATATGTAGTGGTCCGGCCCAGCTCTGCCTGGGTGCAGATGCATTTTTCAAAATGGCGGCCAAAATATTCAATCCTGACTATCAATTTAGAATATCAACCAATCGGATCACAACAACGAATAAAATATCCTCGTATTTGCTAGATTTTTCACTACTGCTTCCGTCCTATAGTTTATGGCGTGATGATATATATATATACCGGGTATCTCAAGACTGCTACCGAAAACGAAGCCGGGTGGTAGTTTTAGTGAGTACAAACACAATGTAACTAAAAATTTCGCAAAGAAACGCGACAATTATTTTTTATGATTTTTTAAATATCGTCATTTTTGGGTGGTAAATCCATAGTTTTTGCTAAAATAATAATTTAAACACTTTTATACCCTAGATTATTTATAAATAAAAGGGTAAACACTATTATTTTAGGAAAAAATGTATTTACCACCCAAATATGGTCATAGGAAAAAAATAACAAAAAAAAATTGTCACTTTTTTTGCAACTTTTTCTGTTGCATTGTGTCTGAAGTCGCTTAAACTACCACCCGGCTTCGTTTTCGGTAGCAGTCTTGATATACCTTGTATAGCCTATAGCGTTCCTCAATAAATGACCTGTCCAACACAAAAATATTTTTTTCAATTCGGTCCAGTAGTTTCTGGGATAAGACATTACAAACAAACTCTTCAGCTTTATATGTAAGTATATATATATATAGATATATATATATATATATATATATAGATTTGTTAATATTTATTATTCCAATATTGTTTGATTTTTCTTTGATATTCGGTTTTTTTGTTATCAAAAATACCCTTGGTTTTAATCCGGATAATGCAGATATTACTGTTTATAGTGTACAGAGCCCTCTAGAATATCTACCACTGAGAGGCGTTTATCTACTGGCAGTCAATTATACCGGTCTGTTTGTAATTGGATATATAGGCTGAAATCGGAAGCAGGCTCCATTGGATGGGTCGCTATAGTAAGGTAGTGGTATGTTTATGCAGGGTATATTGAGACTGCTACCGAAACGAAGCCGGATGGTAGTTTAAGCGTCTTCAGACACAATGCAACAGAAAATGTTGGAAAAAAAGCGACAATTTTTTTTGTTGTTTTTGGGCGGTAAATACATTTTTCCTAAAATAATACCCTTTTATTTATAAATACTCTAAGGTATAAAAGAGTTTAAATTATAATTTTAGCAAAAACTATGGATTTACCACCCAAAATTGACAATGTTTAAAAAATAATAAAAAGAAATTGTCGCGTTTCTTAGCGAGATTTTTAGTTGCATTGTGTTTGTAGTCACTAAAACTACCACCCGGCTTCGTATTCGGTAGCAGTCTTGATATACCCGCTTTGTTATTTTTAAATATGAAAATTAAACCAAATCCGCGATAAAATCCATAAATAATAGTTTTATTTTAATGTTATTTTATCTTGAAGAGTACATTTTTTAATCCCTTGGTTCGGAAAACAAGCAAACGGATTAACAAATCGACGGTTCCTACGTATATAAGGACAAGTCAAAAACCGAGGTTTACAGGAGAGCGTAATTTGTGTTCAATTCGCCCTAGAAATAATTCTATGACCAAAAATAAAAAACATCTTTCTACAATCATTTAACTGTTTTAAGAGCTTTATAGTGCCATTTACACATATTTTATTTTTTTACGTTTTCTTAGAAAACTTGATAGATGACTGTTTCTACGCCGATAATAAAATAGAAGCATGTAAGTCATGTCTATGATATCTTTTTATACGCAGGAAACAAAAAAACTGTGTCTGATATAGAATTTAAATATATTTTTTAATGAAAATAAAGGACTAATCAACTATTTTTAAACTAATACGTTAAATATTCCTAAATCATCACCCATGTATATAATAAGTACTCCAACGTAAACTTATCACTTTATACGTGGATTTAGTAATTCGGGGTAGGAATATGTTCTTTTAATGTATACAAAGACATGTCTTTAAATAAAATGATTCGGTTTATGTTTTATTAATTAAACAAGGTTTATAAATTCAACATTATTTATTATTAAGCAACAATCTTCTTAACATATAAATAAAAGGCACTTAAAGGCTCTCTGAAGTAGGAACTAAACGTAAAAAATCACTGTTGTCTAATACTTATTAGTAATTAACTATTTTAATTTGAAGATTGTGCCTAATTGATTGATTTAATAATCATCACAGTTTGATTAAGAAGGTTCCCCAGCTTAATTAACTACCTATCGACTTAATTAGTAAAATGTAATAATCATCACAGCATTGTTTGAGTATGTGCCTCATTTTAACACCTAATTGGTAAAATTTAACAATCATCACAGGTTTATTCAGACTAATTCATCTTATTACTAACTTAATAATTCAACCGGACCTTGGATCTTATTTCTACATGAGGTTCCAGAAATATGGTTGAGTTCAATGCCAAGAAAACTCAGGTGTGTGCGTTCACGTGCAAAAAATCCCCGTTCTCTCCCTCCCCATTCTTCAGGGTACTCCCCTTTCAGTGCGGGATGACCTGGGTATCATTGGTGTGGATATCCGCTGTGATCTCAATCTAAGGAATCACATCGAGGGCGTAATATCTGCCACATCACGCAGGGTTGGAGTCCTGAACAGGGTGCGTCGGTTTTTCACGCCCGGTCAGCTTTGTCGCTTATATAAAGCGCAGGTCCGACCGGGTATGGAGTACTGCTCGCACGTCTGGGATGGATCCGCTCAGTACCTGCTCGATGCCTTGGATGGATTGCAGCGGGGGGCCATTCGCATTGTGAATGATGCAGACGTTACGAGCAAGTTAGAGTCGCTACAACTCCGGAGGGATGTCGCCTCTCTAAACGTGTTCTACCGCCTGTATCACGGTGAGTGCTCTGAAGAATTGTTCAACTTGATCCCCTCCTCTCCATTCCTAACCAGAACCACGCGTGCTGGCTTGCGAAGCCATAGCTTGACGGTCCACACCATTCCGGCGCGAACGAAACGGTTCTCGAATTCGTTTTTGTGCCGCACCGTCAAACTGTGAAATTGTTTGCCATCTCACGTGTTTCCTTCTTCCTACAATCCTGGGTCTTTCCGCCGTAGCGTGAAAGGGCACCTTAGCAGGCCGGCATTATTGTTTCCATTGGTATTGGACCGCCGTCCGATGCCAATGGATACTCTGCCTGGGCGGCATTAGCACTTACCATCAGGTGCAATGCCGCCAACATGCCGGGCCAGTATAAAAAAAAGGAAAAAAAAATTACAAAACAATATTTATAAAAACGTAATGATAAATTTAACAATCTTATTCACCATTGACTCTGACTTTTCGGAGTCATGTGTGCATTGATAGTCAATCACCACGTACTAAAACGGTGAAGGAAAACATCGTGAGGAAAACAACCTGCATACCATAGCGATTCATAAGAATTTCTATGATATGTAAGTCCGCCAACCCGCACTAGGCCAGCGTGGTGGACTATATGGCCTAACCACTCTCAATCGTATTCTCGATTGTAGAGTAGGCCCGTGCCCTGCAGTGGGACGTATATGGGCTGATACGATACGATACGATTTATCATTGCCCTGTTCTTCTTCTTCCTCACTATGCTTAAGGTTTTTATAGAAGTTGTGATACTTATTAGGAATAATTAACGTGTCGCATAATTTAATCAAATCCTTATATTTCACTTCAGTGATAGGAATAGGATTATTGTATACCTTCTCTAAAATTAGTTCTTGTTTCTTCTTTTTGCAGCATTTTCTTTTCTTCTTCTCTATTCTTTTAGCATCGACTTGTCTCGTCCGGGGAACTCCCGTAAATGGCGACAAGTCTGACAAGACCGCGTTCGCACCGAGTGGCGCACATTTTAAAACACCGTACAAAAAGATATGTAATAGATGTCTGTATCTACAACACTTATTTGTTGTATTTATAATACTTGTTCTTTTGTACGATTTGTAAAACAAGGTAAATAAATAAAATAAAATAAAAATGAGTATGTCAGTATGTGCGCATAAATCATCTAAAGCCAATGATACAATAAAAAAAAATGGCATTTTTGACATGTCTTTATATACGTAGGAACCGTCGAAATATTAAATCTATTTCCCTCGCCAAACACCGGTATAAGTGAACTGTTATGTTCTCATTTGAAGGACATTGTAGCTAGAGTAACTACTGGATATATTGATACTTAACATCTTATGTGGGTGCCCTAGCACCTCTGCCTACCCCTTCTGGGAAAAAGGCGTGAGTTTATGTATGTATGTAACATCTTATGTCTCAGGATGATGAGCGCAGTAGAATGCCAAGTATTGTTTGTGTTGTTTGGTTTTTTGCTATTGTCGAATAACACGCGTGAATTGCATGCTCGTCTCGCTTTTCATTGCTATAAAAATACCAGTATGATGGGCTATAGCTGTGCAAATACCAATGTAACACCATTTTTACGTATAGATCACAATAAAATATTTTAAATTGGAATTTGTGAAAAAGTAATCCGTTTTCCACGTAATCGTGATGGGATCATCATTGACATAATCAAAGGTGATATTTGTATAATTTTATTCGTACGCATTATTTTGTGAAGATTTCCAATAACCGTGTTCTATGAACCTAATGACACATATACTATATACATAGACTATAAATATATGTTGAAATATTTTTGTGAAGTCATTCAAATCACTGTCAAAATCAAATTTCAATTTTACATTTCAACTTTCAGAGTATCGTCGCAACCTATTTTTCATAATATTTCCGCATGGCACCCCGTGACGTCGTAAAGAATACAGCCCCCTATTTGTTTGCCACTTTAGTCAATTCGGTAGTTGAAACTTACCTTATTTCCCTCAGGAAATCTGCCAGAGTGGCGCGTTGTTGGTGAATTTATTTTGTGCCAAAATTACCGTGCCTTTTATTATGGACACTGGAATATTGCGATGTCATTGCTTGGATAATAAATAATAAATCTGGACTTAAGGAAAAAAAGCATAAATACTTATTATACATATTTACTTTTGTAAACTTTTAAATAAAACTATATTTTCACTGATTTCTTTATATTCATAATTATTGCTTGTTTAATCCTTAACACGTTGACTGCCATGTCAGGCACCGGTGCCTGACAGACATGGCTCCTGTTAAGGCCATGTCAGTCCCGGTGACTGACGCAACAGTATGTAATTTAGATGATCTCAGGGAGCTGTCCGGCACGTTTAGCTCATTATTATCTATTGAAATTGACAAATAAAAATATTCATTGAATGTGATTTAGTTGCATATACAATCAAAAAACAAACAAAAAAAAAATCTCGTCCCAAAAATTTTACTATGGCAGTTAACGTGTTAAAAATCTCATTTTAACTTCTAGTAGCTTTTTAAAGCAATTATTAGCGAGACGATAGTACCATTCGCCTAATAGTAAGCGAAACGACTGCTCGTGAACAGTAGCATAACCAAACAACACCATGAATTACAAAGCCGAATGGCATTGCACTGCTCTCGCCATCCTGAGACATAAGATGTTAAGTCTCTATATGTCCAGTAGTTACTCTGGCTACAATATTCTTCAAACCGGAAAACAACAGTCCATTTACCCTGCTGTGTGGCGAGAGAAACAGACTTTGCTTTGGCATCTACCCTGACGACATTTCATACTCCAAGAAACATTTTAGATGAAAAGTAAATTGCCTAAACTATATATTTATATCAATTCATATAAATGAAAATGAAGTACGTGGTGGCCTGTTGGTAAACGGACCAGACGCGGCTGCCAACATGTTCACGGTGGTCGCGGGTTCAAATCCCAGGGCACACCTCTGACTTTTCGGAGTCTTGTGTGTATTGATAGTCAATCACCACGCACTAAAACGGTGAAGGAAAACATCGTGAGGAAACCTGCATACCATAGCGGTTTATAAGAATTTCTATGGTACGTAAGTCCGCCAACCCGCACTAGGCCAGCGTGGTGAACTTTATGGCCTAACCACTCTCAATCGTACTGCCGATTGTAGAGTAGGCCCGTGCCCTGCAGTGGGACGTATATGGGCTGATACAGATATAAAAAAATCGTCAATAATGACAATATTCCTTATTTATTCTCATTTGCAAAACATATTTGAAATTCCGATTTTCACCAGTTCATCATTTTGTATTTCAGTGCATTAAAGCGGATATATTCGTCGATATATTTGTGGAGGCTTTCACGAATTCAGGTGAAAATTACCGAAAACAGAGAGGTGTTGTTTATCATGTTGTATTTTGATTTAATACATTGCCGACTGCTGGTCATTTCACAAAGGATTCAACTGTCGACTTATCAAAATAAAAAATTGAGTGAGCGAGAAAAACTATGGTTATTTTCCACTATGGGTGCTATCTTCTTTATTATCATTCATTTGACAGCCTCCGTTGCGCAGTTGGTTAGACGCTGGCTTTGAAAGAAAAGGCCGGGGATTCGATCCCCGCACCTTAAAAATATTTGTGTGATCCACATATATTTCTTTCGGGTCTGGGTGTTTGTGAGACCGAAAAATTCTCTCATAGGTTTCGATACCACGATACAAGACTCGATCTTACTGTGGGGTCATGTGACTGTTGTGTGTATTTTTATTATTTATCACTAACTGATTACCACAAAATATTTTTTTTTTTTTTTTTTTTTTTTATAATGGCCCGGCATAGTGGCGGCATTGCACCTGATGGTAAGCGCAAATGCCGCCCAGGCAGAGTATCCATTGGCATCGGACGGCAGTCCCATGCCAATGGAAACAATTATGCCGGCCTGAAATAATATTATCGAACTTTAGCATTCTGAAACACTTAATAGCTCCGAGAATTTAGATAGATCCAATTCCAAAACCAAACAATGCTTCACTACCCAACCCTTCTATTTCATGCAGACAATAATCCTTAATCACAATTCAGACTCAGATACATATAAATCCTTTACCAACTCCGATATTTGCCTCCGATACATATGTACGAAAACTCGCCATTGTGCAACATTAATTAACAGACAGTGAGTGTTCGGGTTGTCTTAATTAGCAAAGTTTCGGGACGCGGTCAACGGCTAATCCGAAGGGTCAGACAAACTCGAACATATAGGCATGTTAAGTGATATTAACGCTGTGTTGTAATAGACGGGTGTGGAAGATACAAACCCCTGAAGCACTTGTGGTTCGGGAACTTAGTAAGTGGATACTTTGATCTAGGTTGAACACTTAAAACTGTTCACAACTCTTTGGATTTTGGTTAGACCACTAGGACCAAGTTGCGAAGTTGCGGTGGCACTTTGGCGTCCAGAGAGTCCTATACTGTTATTTGATTGTTTCGCAACATTGCCTGAGCTCTTATCCAATAAATTCAGCTCGTCGCTCCACCGACCCGCGCGTCACACACTACGCTCCCTGTACGTGTTCTCACAACACTCGCTCCTGAGCTCTCATCCACTACCTTCAGCTCGTCGCTCCACCGGCCCGCGCGTCACACACTACGCTCCCTGTACGTGCTCTCACAACACTCGCTCCTGAGCTCTCATCCACTACCTTCAGCTCGTCGCTCCACCGGCCCGCGCGTCACACACTACGCTTTCTGTACGTGCTCTCACAACACTCGCTCCTAAGCTCTCATCCACTACCTTCAGCTCGTCGCTCCACCGGCCCGCGCGTCACACACTACGCTTTCTGTACGTGCTCTCACAACACTCGCTCCTGAGCTCTCACCCACTACCTACAGCTCGTCGCTCCACCGGCCCGCGCGTCACACACTACGCTCCCTGTACGTGCTCTCACAACACTCGCTCCTGAGCTCTCATCCACTACCTTCAGCTCGTCGCTCCACCGGCCCGCGCGTCACACACTACGCTCCCTGTACGTGCTCTCACAACACTCGCTCCTGAGCTCTCATCCACTACCTTCAGCTCGTCGCTCCACCGGCCCGCGCGTCACACACTACGCTCCCTGTACGTGTTCTCACAACACTCGCTCCTGAGCTCTCATCCACTACCTTTAGCTCGTCGCTCCACCGACCCACGCGTCAAACACTACGCTGTCTGTATGCGCTCTCTCAAATATAGCGCCTAATCTCTCATTGGTTCATCGTTAAAGTAATCTTCATCCATTTCCCCGAATTTGCCAGCAGTTATCAAATATGATCCCACACTCAACTAGGCATTAGCATGTATTCATACCTACTTCCGCTGAGTAAATACGTTCCCAAAACTTCGACACAACGTAACTATCTCGGGATCCTTTATCTCTATGTGAATGTAATCCCGCGTCCGGATCAAAGGGTAGAACGGGGTCGAATTCTCGAAATGCTCACCTCGACATTCTGTAGGGCGTTCGGAAATTGTCGACGGCTTTTTGTACAAATTTTATACGAACGAAAATTACGGTTTTGTGTGAACTGCAGACGACTGGAATAGTGACAGGTTTTTGGAATTGTTACGCAATTTTAGGTGAAAGTCTAGTTATGGACCTACGTAGTACCTATTCTGAAGAACGAACAACTATTTTTACAAGTAGAATAAAAAAATCATGCAAAACTATAATATTATATTACCCAATGTCATTTCTGTTTGAAACACGATAAGAACATACATGAACATATAAATGAAAATAATCCTCACCATAATAAGAAAGGCGTAAATGTGACGTAATGCTCAACCCAACATCGTATTTTTCATCTCCAATGTCTATCATAGTATGAAAAATTGAAATAATGACTACGTAATTTCAAACTACATTATCACTCCACTAATCACCAAAGTCAAGCCTAAACAACAGCTAATTAGAGCAACTCGGATTAAGGGCTCGTAAAACTACAACCAACTTCGGCCAACCGGCCACCGGCGCTCAAACTCCACCGACTAATCCCGCCAGATTTATAGCTGTGAAAATGGATTGTGATCTTTATAATGTTCGAATTACTTGCTAAAGACGAGTTTCTTTTGATTAAAGTTGTTTGGATTTATGACGTTTTAAATTTGAGATTAGAAAAGTTTTATAATTAATTTTGTTTTTAAATTGTTGGCATTTGAGAAAAGTGTTAGGTGTCTTTTTCTAAGTTTAAAGTATTTTTAATTGGTGATACATAAAAACATAAAAATATACATAAAAACTCATTTTCGTTCTAAGTCAGCGTAATTTTTTTTTTTTTTTTTTTTATTCTATGTTTAAGAAATTGTATTATTATAAAATGTATATGTTGATTATTATTTTATTTATCTTATTTTTAGTATCTAGGTTATTTAACATTGCCATTATAAGTTACGCACACACTTATTTTTCATTATTTTTACTATTCCACATAAATGCCCACTTTCTTTTTCAATCCATTTTATGATTTTTGGTTGCCTGGAAGAGATCGCTCATAGCGATAAGACCGCCTATTGTTCACTTATTTGTAAGGTCTTTATGTATTTATTTTTTTCTCTGTATTTTGTGGTGTTCAATAAAGTGTTGTGTATCTGTATCTGTACATAGTAGAATAGTAAATAAAAATGGTATTCGATTAGTAGCTAGTATTATACATAAGTATTTGCAATGGGCTAGCGTAGTGAATGAAATTTACGTATTTTAAATTGATGACGAAAAGGCTGGTTTTAAAATTGTGATCATAAGCGAAATAACAGAAAGAAGGGGAATTGATAGAAGTTTTTAAATGTCAATTTTTGATCAATTTTGTACTGGTACGGCGTAATTTATCATTAGGTATAATTATCTAATGATAAATAAGGTATCGACAAGATAGTGAAATAATTAGTGAGAAATAATTATTTATACTAAAACAACCCATAATAACACCAGAGGATAGTCATCCGATACTAGTCTTTAAACAAAGGTTTCTAGTAACGTATTCAATGACAATTTATAGTATCGATTATGCAGTATTAATTAGCCAATTGAATATACCACATACTTCTACTTACATCAATAACATTAATATGAAACGATCCACATCACTCAAGAGTCAAATATTTACAGCTCAAGTAAATGTTTACACTATTGCCGAATTCCAACCCTCGATCTGTCAAGTCGGTTTGTACAGCCTTGTATATGCTTACGGATTGTGTATACATAAATATGTATACTTATGTATTTTATGGCGATAGGCTCGCCACCTACCCCATTGTGGGACGGAACATACAAGGCGAAATGTGGGTGTCCTGACACCTCTGCCTACCCCTTCTGGGAAAAAGGCGTGAGTTTATGTATGTATGTATGTATTTTATAAAGAGGTAAATCTATAGCATAGGTGGATGGACGACCTGGCTAAGGTTGCAGGAAATTTTGATGCAGGCCACTTAGAACAAGACGATGTGGAGATCCTTGTTGGAGGTCTATATTCAGCAGTAGATTTCCTATGGCTGAGATGATGATGATGATGTTGAAATCTACAGTGATTGGCCAGTGTGAAGTGGTTGTTCACTTTCAAAACATTCAGTTATTGCGACTTTTCCACTATTATAGATCGTCTATGGCCTATGGCGTTCGTATGTGTGGTTGTCATGCTGTTGAAAAATAATAATTAGAAGTTCAAAAGTAATATCGGCTAAAATGATGTTTCTTTTTTCTTTCTTTTATGATTGCAATTAATGGCGAGGCGAGCGTGTCGTTCGCCTGATGGTAAGCAATACGACCGCTCATGAACAGTGGCAAAACCAAACAACATCTTCAAATACAAAACAATGCTTGGCATTCCATTACGCTCGCCATCCTAAGATATTATGTCTCAATATGTCCAGTAGTTACTCTGGCTACCATGTCCTTCACACCGAAACACAATAGTGCATTAATTTGGAATTATTATAATTTACAATCGCGTTTTAGAGACACGAGAGCATGTGTTTGAAGTGAACCCATTCAATAGCCTTTTTTGATATGTTGTAAACTCGGCTTATTGATATTGCTATTGCAAGTCGGATGAAATTGAAAATTGTGTATTTTATTGTGTTCTCGTTTTACAACAAACTGTGTTTTATAAATTGATATTATAAAGAGGAAATAATTGATTGTCTGTTTACATTGAATAGGCTCTGTGACTACTGGGCCGATTTGAAAAATTATTTCTGTATTAGGATTGCATTATCTCCGATGAACATAGGATATTTTCAAAAAAAATTATCTGAACCCGGGCGGAGTCATCCATCATCCATCCATCAGCCAAAGGAAGTCCACTGCTGAACATAGGCCTCTCCCAATGATTTCCACAGATACCTGTTGGAGGCAGCCTGCATCCAGCGAGGTCGTTGTATATACACTTCAACACTTCGATGTACCGATAGTCGATATGGCACCGCTGGAGAGACTGTAGCACAGCCCAAGTCTCGATCGAATCAAAGGCTTTCTCATAGTCCACAAACTCTAAACAAAGCGGCAAGTTATATTCCTCGTTTTTTTTTTTGTATAACTTGCCGAAGCGTATGGATATGGTCTATGGTACTAAAGCCTTTTCGGAAACCGGCTTGTTCGGGAGGCTGGAAGTCATCAAACCTGCGTTCGAGACGATTTGTGATGACCCTCGAAAACAACTTATAGACATGGCTCAGGAGCGAGATGGGCCTGTAGTTCTTCAGTAAAGTGTTATCACCTTTTTGAAGAACAAGACCACCACGCTCCTGCTCCATGCCTCCGGCGTTGAGCCCTCGAGAAGAACAGAATTGAAGAGCCTCTGAAGGACCTTCAGTATTGGCTTTCCGCCCGCTTTCAGAAGCTCTGAATTGATTCCGTCCTCGGCCGGCGCCTTGTTGTTTTTAAGTTGTTTGAGGGCCATCTCATTGTAGCCAGAGTAACTACTGGACATATTGAGACTTAACATCTTATGTCTCAGGATGGCGAGCGCAGTGGAATGCCAAGCATTGCTTTGTAATTCAAGGTGTTGTTTGGTTTTATTACTGTTCATGAGCGGTCGTATCGCTTGTCATCAGGCGAACGGCATGCTCGTCTCGCCATTTAAAGCAATAAAAAAAAAAACTCAATCTCACACAGGCTGATGTCCGGGATATCATCGCTAAAGTGTCGGATCAACTCGGCTCTCGGGTCTTCGGCCGATCTAACAGCAGGTTGGGCAACCGAGGTGTAAAGCTGTCCGTAGAACCTCTCGATCTCCCTTAATACCTCTGCCCTCGTCGATACCACGCGGCCGTCGTCCGTCTTCAGCCTAGACAGCTGGCTTTGCCCAATAGACAAGTCTCTTGCAAACACTTTGGAGCCTCTGTTCCGCTCAATTGTCTCCTTAATGCTCACAGTATTGTGAGCACGGACATCGTGTCGCAAGGACTTCCAGATCTGTCTATTGAGCCGCCGATATGCTTCGGCGTCATCGGAAGACTGCAGCGCTAAAGATCGACGTTCGGCCATGAGGTCAAGAGTTTGGATCGAGAGTTTTTGTGTTCTATCTCTACGGCGAGGTCTAAAATACTTTGATCCCAACGTATGGAGAGCTTCTACCAAACCGCTGTTCAGCTCGTCCACTGTAAGGTTTTCTTCTAGACAATCAAAGCGATTTGTCAGCTCGAGTTGAAAGCTCTCGGGGTTTTGGATATCGGCGCGAGTAGGTCAGAGCGTAGATTTTATCAAGCGACGCCTTTCCGATTGGACATTGATATTCATTCGGCCCATAACCATTCGGTGATCACTGCCGGTTTTCACCCTGTTGATCACAGAGACATCTCTGAATATCAGTCTATTCGTCGTCAAGATGAAATCTATCTCGTTTCTCGTAGAACCGTCAGGACTCAGCCAGGTCCATTTCCTGTGAGGCGGCTTCTGGAAAAAAGAGTTCATCGCAAAGAGTCCCTCTTTCTCCAGAAAGTCGGCCAGCCTCTAACCCCTGGGGTTCCGTTGCCCATGTCCAAATTGCCTCACTTTCAACTCTGCATCGCTTCTCTAGCCCAACTTCGCGTTGAAGTCCCCCATAACAACATTGAAGTAGGTTTTGGAAGTATGTATGGCCCGACTTATGTCCTCATACATCTCCTCTACTTCTTCATCTGGGTGTGTCGAGGTCGGCGCGTATACCTGTATGACCTTCAACGAATATTTTTTGATATTCTGAGCATCAGGTATACTACCCTGCTCGACACACTTTCGATGGATACAATATTGCTGATGAGAGACCTGTGGACGAGAAATCCGACACCTCCTCGGGACTGTTGGTCGTCCCCCCGGTAGAAGAGCAGGTTACCAGACTTTAGGGTTATCGTATCCTCCCCGATTCTTCGGACTTCCGATAACCCCAGAATGTCCCAGTGTAACCTGCTCAATTCTTCTTTCAGTTCGACAATCTTCTCGTCTGTCCTCAATGTGCGTATGTTGTGTGTTACCAGGGTCAGTCGTCGTCGGGGGTGGTAGCCGGGGCCAACCCGGGGATTCTTAGCACCCCCTGTCCCACCGTAACCATGACCGCTACCATAGTCAGTAAAAGTGGGGCTGCCGGGGACTGGGGGCCTGGTCTCAATTTGTGTCGCCATTGTGGGGGTATGTGCCAATACTCGCCACGCTTGGCAGGCGGGTTGGAGAGCGCAGTAGGGGACTGGCATTAATGACGCTGCTGCCCGTCATTAACCGGGGAAAGGAAATAGGATTTGTGGGTATGGTATATGGAGGATGTTATAGGAAAGGAGAGTATGGCCTGAGAGAGTGGATACTGCAGTCACGGAAGGGAAGTTAAGGCGACTGCAGTAGCTCGGGCGCCAAGGTCGCGTACTCGTAGCACCTATACTAAGACAGGCCACGACCACTAGATAAGAGCATCCCTGACCATATGATGACCATGGACGGAGTCAGGCCGGGCTAAATAAATTAAAAAATAAATAAATTGTATGTTGGTGGCACTTTAAACTGGGATTTTACTTTAATAAAGAAATGTGTAACAAATATTTTACCAGTGGTAGGTTTCTCAAATGTGCGAGGCCGCCTTCTTGGTACCATCGCATTGTCTATTTCTTTCCCGCAATACTTGAACAATGTGACGTCATAACATACACAAACGTATTCAAACCAGCTACCTTCAAACACATTGGCCGAACAACGCCGCATCATTCACGCTATCCAGAAAAGTTTAACAAACGCTGCATAAACTCCCTCTGGTCGCGGTGCAAACTTTTAAATATGAAATCAACTACAGATGTTTTCAGTACGTTTTGAAATGAGAGCTAGTTTTTTAGATTTGAATTTTGTTTTCATGTTATTTTTTTTTTGTATTTTTTTTAAAGCTTCACTGGTTGGTGCTTTTGTAAAAAACTGTTTGTAGGTTTTGAGCTGGGAATTTGTGACGTAATGCTTGTTTTATAAATTGGTTTAGTGGATGATAATTTAGTTTTCTAGCAATGATAAATTCGTTGAAAAATTTGAAGTTGGTAACGGACCAGACGCGGCTGCCATGCTGATCGCGGGTTCAAATTCCAGGGCACACCTTTGACTTTTAGGAGTCATGTGTATATTAATAGTCAATCACCACGCGCTTTAACGTTGGTTATCAGGTTAGCAGGTTATCTTAACCAGCATACTGCGATTTGTAAAGAACATCTATGGTATGTAAAGTCCGCCAACCCGCACTAGGCCAGCATGGTGGACTATATGACCTGACCCTTTAAAAATTGTAAAGAAGAGCTATGTCCTGCAGTGGGACGTACAAATTATAGTGTCTACGTATGTACATATATCTTCTCTTAGTTATTCCAATTTATCCAAAGGTTGTCTGGAAGAGGTCGCAGTTAACGATAAGACCGCCGTTTGTACTGTTATCTAGATTTAAGTCTCTTGTTTATAATTCTATTTATTATGTGTTATGTAAAATACAGTATGATAAATAAATGATAGTGGATTAGAATTTAATATTAAATTAGTAGATTTTTATTTAATTCAGCCTTAATAATATCCCATATTAGGTCACAGGACAACTCTACATTTAAAAGGTTAGCTGAACCTGCTGGCTTAGATCGAGTATGGTGGATTAATTTGAGCTTAAATTCCTTGTATACTCCTGAGACGAGCAGGTGTCACAATTTTTACCACAAACTGAAATTTTCGTTTAATAAAATTACACTCTAAATAATATATACCCTTATTCATAAACCTATTTTAGCAAAATTTTACAAAGCAATACTTGGCATTCCACTGCGCTCGCCATCCGCCATCTCGTAGTAGTAGTAGTACATCAAGCAGTTTCTGTGGCTACAATGTCCTTCAAACCGGAACACAACAATGCATTTACACTGCTGTTTGACGGGAAAAACAGACATTGCGATGGTACTTACCCAGGCGGCCTCGCTCTCTCTCTCCTCTCTCACATATGAGAGATGTACCACCAGAAAACAATAACCTAGACTGTCAGTTCTTCATCGTGGTACTATTACATAATATTTTTCTATAGTATTTCATTTTACCCACAAGACTGATAATGGAAGTACCATCTTCAATATTGCAAAGTGCTCCGTCTAGTGCCTTCACTTTTAAGAATTGCATGTGTAAATTGTATCAGTATTGGCGCATCCATTTATCTATATGTCCCACTGCAGAAAACAAGTCTTCTCTAGAATCTTAAGTAAGATCAAGAGGGGTTAGGCCGTATAGTCTACACTGGCTTAGTGCAGCTAGGTGGACTTTAGATACCATATAATTTTTCATAAATCGCAGGTTTACACACGATGTTTTCCTACACAGTATTAGTGCGTGGTGATTAACTATTAAAACACACATGAATCCGAAAAGTCAAGGGTATCTTGGGATTTGAACCTGCGACTACCGTGAACATGTATTATATGAACATATATTTGTAATTCAAGGTGTTGTTTGGTTTTGCTACTGTTCATGAGCGGTCGTATCGCTTACCATCAGGCAAACGGCATGTTCGTCTCGCCATTGATAGCAATAAAAAAAAAACATGATCGCAGCCGCATCTGGTCCTTTTGCCAACAGGCCACTTCCACTACTATAATTAATATTCATCGATATTAATAATAGTAGTGGAAATTGTTGAGAAATATTGCAGTATCTCGTTACTCCTCTGGGAATAATTTGTACTAATAAATTAGGCCTTATTACATCCTGGCCTAATGCCAGTTGGTAATTTTCAACTTTATTATGTGGTATTTCAGCGGTATCCACATACATAAGATTTCATTAATTTATTTATTTTAACTGCACACAAAAAAGAAAAAATACAGTAAAGGTATATATGGCGGTCTTATCGCTGTTATCGATTTATGCAAAGGAAAATAATAGAGGGACATTCTAGAATATAAAGGACATAAGCTTCAATAAATAAGATATAAATGTTATATTCATATATTATTCATAAATACATACGCCTAATATTCGTACAAATATACATAGTTCGTTAAATAAATAAACATATCCATATATTATTACATACTATAAATTACCTATAGTTTCTAAAGTAGGAAATTATACTTCTCAGTTCAAATGTTTTTATTCACCGTTATACGAGTATTACATACGTACCTACAGAAACTTACACCTTTTCCCAAAAGACGTAGGGATTTTTTTTATTGCTATGAATGGCGAAACGTGCATGCTATTCGCCTTATAGTAAGCGATACGACTGCTCATAAACAACAGTAGCAAAACCAAAAAACACCTTGAATTACAATGCAATGCTTGGCCTTCCACTGCGCTCGCCATCCTGAGACATAAGATGTTAAGTCTCAATATGTCCAGTAGTTACTCTGGCTACCATATCCTTCAAACCAAAACACAACAGTGCATTTACACGGCTGTTTGAGGTAAAGATGCTACCAGGACACCCAATTTTTGCCTTGTGTGTGAGACGATGTGATGACGATGAGATATAGAGAGAGTGAGACTATCGCCATATCGGGCATAAATTCTTGACTCCGGACCGCTAATAAATTGCGCCCGGATTCGAACCCGTGACTTCAGCGCCACAAACACACCGTAGTATAATATTAAAATATTCACACAAATTAAAACTAACCATATTAGATTGGATTTGAACTCAGAACAATATTTATTGTACTCTATCACCCTGTAATGGTCTATAAAGGTAAGCGTCCACAGGTCCGCATCGTACGCATCGGACGTATCGCATGAAACGGATTTTAGTATTATTTGTATACAAAGCCATACAAGTGCGTCCACTAGTCCGCACTGTACGGATCGCACTTGGATCGCACATCGGCAATGCCGACACCGATGCTCCGAGAGGCAACTTTTGCGTTGCGTGCCGATGACGTCATACGGAATGCCGATCAGTGGACGCACACGACACGCTCGTACCGCATTTAGGTATCCTTTTTTTAGATTTTTTTGCATTTTCTTCCTCTTCTGCTAACAAACAAGCAATAAAAACTATTTTTTCTTCGCATTCCTCCATTCTCACAAGCACTATCCGCACGTACGATCACTACGAAAATCCTAATGAAATGACATCGGCAATCCGATCGCTGGTACTTGCGTTGGCAAATCCGATCGCTACCGATGCAGTGGACGCACTGTGAAAAATTAATCCGTTTCATGCGATACGTCCGATGCGTACGATGCGGACCTGTGGACGCTTACCTTTATTGAGCACAGTACTCTTCTTCCGAAAGTTGATTGAGAAGAGATAGGCCATAGTCTTCCCCGCTGGCCTACTGTGGGTTGGAAATGACCTATCTACACCTCTGTATTTCTCTCCTATTCAACCACTACCCTTTATTTCTAGCTATTACTCATTTCACTTCATCCAAAAGTTGTCTGGAAGAGATCGCCACCGTTAGCGATGAGACCGCCACTTCTACCGATATTATTTGTAAGCCTGTTTCTGAATTATTATTTTATATCTTTTAATGGTGTACAATCAAGTATTAAATAATAATATCACAAAGGCATTTTACCTCACTTTTAGATCTTTAAACATATTTCAAAAGATATTTCGATTTCCTAGTAACAATAAAGTCCATTAGACTGAAGTAAAGTTTGAGAACAAAAAGCGCATTAGGACTGCACTCGCTTCTTACAGATATAGAACAGATGTTGAGTTAGCCAACTGTCGTCTGATGAAGTGTGACGTTCAAAATCCAATATTACTGTTTAAAAATAGAGTGAATTTTTAGGTTTTCGGCAAATACTGGCAAATATAAATATAATATAAATTTACTGGTGGTAGGTCTCTCATATGTGAGAGGCCATCTGGGTGGGTACCACCGCAGTGTCTATTTCTCCCGTCAAACAGCAGTGTAAACGCACTGTTGTGTTTCGGGTTGAAGGGCATTGTAGCCAGAGTAACTACTGGACATATTGAGACTTAACATCTTATGTCTCAGGATGGCGAGCGCAGTGGAATGCCAAACATTGCTTTGTAATTCAAGGTGTTGTTTGGTTTTGCTACTGTTCATGAGCGGTCGTATCGCTTACCATCAGGCGAACGGCATGCTCGTCTCGCCATTTATAGCAATAATAAAAAAATAAATAAAAATAAATCCGGCTTGTAAACAGCCAGGTCGTGGATATATTTGATTGGAACGTTTTGGTGTATTTTTTTGGTTTGATATAACACGGAATAATTTTGCAGGCCTCTGGTATTGATATAATATGATAGAATATTTTTAGAACCAAAAATAAAAATTGAAAATTGTTTACAGGCGTACAATAAAGATTGAACAAATAAAAACACATATTTTCATTTAAAAAATATTAAAATGTAATCACTGAACCAATTAAGATTTTAAACTACGATTGTAATATAATTACTCAAAATATTCGCACTAAAAGCGAGACCTATATACAAGGTTTTCTAATGGTAGGTATACCTCCGCAATGTCTTTTAATCCCGCCAATCAGCAGTGTAAATGTACTGTTCTGTACCGGTTTGAAGGACATTATAGCCAGAGTAATTACTGGACATATTGAGTTGCTTTGCTTTGTAGTTCATAGTATTGTTTAGTTTTGTCCAGAAGCGGTAACGCTTACCATTAAGCGAATGGCATGCTCATCTCGCCATTCATTGCAATATAAACTAAAATAAAGTTAGAATAAAATTACTACTACAACTTAAACTTAATCAAGCTTACTTAATCAAGAACAAATTTGCCGAGTGTGCTTAAAGAGGATTCAAGTAGTTACAAGAACTTGACTGTGAAGATTTAACGAGGTGACGTCATTACATCTGTTATGTCATGCCCTAATTAAATGACGTAACCACACGTACCGGAAATGACGTGGCGGAAATGATGTTGCGGATAGAACAATCGGCATAGTTTGGATTGCAATTCGAGTATGATTGCTTTGGTAATTACAGATCTTGTATTGAACTTCTTGAAATAAAAGATACTATCGCATTTTATGCGGTTAGTGAGATTGTTGAATTATATTCAAAGAATTAGCTACCGGATATTTTATTACTAGATATTATTAATTCTTATAGGATCGAGTAATTATAATAAATAACACCCAACCGTCACATACATAGTCCTGACCCCACACTAAGATCGAGTCTTGTGTCGTGGGTATCAGGAACTACGAGAGACTTTTCGGTCTCACAAACACCCAGACCCGGAAGAAATATTTGTGGGCCGCACAAACATTTCTCTTGGTGCGGGGATCGAACCCGCGGCCTCTCGTTTCACAGGCGGCGTCTAACCAACTGCGCCACGGAGGCTGTCTAATTAATATTTAAGTTTGTATAATTTTGTTTTTGTTAACGTGGCACTGTGTTGCTAGATGGGTTCATTATTCATTTTTATAGGACGGAATAATTAATATTTCAGTTTGTTTTAAAATATTGTTATGCAATGTGAACACTTAATTTAATAGTTTTGAAGTTTTTGATTGCCTCGTAGAGATTTTGTCGTGATTTTATTCCGACATGTACCTATTCTATAACCCTTTTATATTTTGCGTTAGTATTTGTATAATGTATCTTTTCTAATATATCCCAAGATAATTAAGTAATAATAGCAACCAATGTAAAAACTTACCGTCGCCACCAGAAACAGCAAATCTGAAACAAAGTAAAGTACATTTTAGTGTTATTTGAGTGCGTGGTGGCCAATGGGACTAGACGCGGTTGCTATGTGCACGGTGGTCACGGGTTCAAATACCAGGGCACACCTCTAACTATTCGAAGTCATGTGTGTATTGATAGTCAATCACCATGCATTATTATTACGGTGAAGTAAAACGTCATCAGGAAACCTGAATACCTTAGCGATTTGTAAAATTTCTATTGTGTATAAAGTTCGCCATTTCACACTAGGCCGGCGTGGTAGACTTTATGGCCTAACCACTCTCAATTCACCTCTCGATTGTGAATGAGGCCTGTGCCCTGCAGTGGGATGTATATGGGCTGATACAGACAATAGTCACAAGGTTTGCCTTGTGTTACCCTATACTAAGATACCCTGATACCATATAAATATATGTAATAAATCCATTTTCTTTCTTCTTTCTTTCTGGTACCACCTCTGTCTATCCCGTCTGAGAAAAAGGCGTAAGTTTATGAATATGTATTTATATTTGTTAGCACGGAACCCTCGTAAGAGCTGTTCTCAGGGTTTTTATATACATTATGCGCATACTAAGTGGATTTTCATGTCGGATGTCCAGTGTTGCATTTTGCAACGTCATACCTTATACAGGATGTTTTAATACTGTAATGTTGATTCATTTAGTATATTAAACAGCATTTTATATATTTTTGAAAATGAAATTATTTTACTCTGTTTTATTTTCTGAATGTATATTTGGAAGTGGGATTGATGGTAAAAATATCAATTTTCATTCCGTAGGTAATATATAATCATAAATAAACAAGAAATACACCCAACAATACCTACAACCCCACACTAAGATCGAGTCTTGTGTCATGGGTATCACGAACTACGAGAGACTCTTCGGTCTCACAAACACCCAGACCCGGAAGAAATATTTGTGGGCCGCACAAACATTTCTCTTGGTGCGGGGATCGAACCCGCGGCCTCTCGTTTCACAGCCGGCTTTTAACCATCTGCGCCACGAAGGCTGTCATAAATATTTTAGATAGATGTAATTTATGGCTCATAAATAATTTGTCCTTTACAAGGATTAAACCCATGGCCTCTCAAATCACAGAGAGCATCTCAACAACTACACAACAAGAGCAGAATATGCTAAATAATATTTCGAATAAAACCAATAAGCGTACCAAATTTATTTATATCAACAATAAAACAGAAGTCTTATAAAAGTCAATAGAAATTCCAAAATGTCGAAACACCTTAATGTTATCTCTAGGTGAAATTTATTCGTAAATATTTACAATATTCGATATGTTAACTTGACGCGATCGTGTTGGCGCCAACTTTATATTCATAGTTCCGACTGTTACACTGATGTGTAATTCTAAGATTGATTTGTTTTATTAAATCGAATGGTGAGACGAGCGTGCCGTTCGCCTGATGGCAAGCGATACGACCGCTCATGAACAGTGGCAAAACTAAACAACACCTCAAACTACAAATCGATGCTTGGCATTCTACTGCGCCCGCCATCCTAAGACCTAAGATGTTTAGTCTCAATATGTCCAGTAGTTACTCTAGCTACGATGTCCTTCAATCCGAAACACAACTGTGTATTTACCCTGCTGTTTGGCGGGAGATATAAATATTGCGGTGGTACCTACCCAGATGGCCTCTCACATATGAGAGACCTACCATCAGTATATTAGAGACCTACCACTAGTAAAGAATCTCACGATCTCTTGTAATCTTATGATCTCCTCTTGTGATCTTGCAATCTCTCAGTTTGCCGGCATAAATGTATCGAATGGCATGGGATCGCTGTCTTATGCCATTCGATACTCCGTCTGGATGATATTTGCGCTTATCTTGCTGGCAACACATCTATGATTCAAGCGTTGAGGATGTTCATGGGCGGCAGTGATCACTTTCCATTAGATGACCTGTGTGCTCGTTTGCAGGATTCATTGTATAAAAAAAATAGTACCACTCCCATTTAGACTGCAGTACTGGCTGTAACCTGGCACTACTACTTATAAACTTGCTGCACTGAAAGGAAAAGTCAGAATTAACAGCGTCATTTTACAGTACGGTGTGAAAACATCCAGTACTTTTCCATATTTCCAAACTATGGACATAAATTGTGTTTTGAAGCGAACCGAGGAGACAGGGTCGGCGGGCCGTAGTTTTATGAATTTTTGTATCTCATGCATATTGTACATTCATTTATACAAATGCGTTTATAGCTGAATGCTGAATATGTTAGTAATATTTCTATATGAAAACTGCGGCGAAGTTTTGGATGCTGAAAGTAGGGGTAGTGAAACTATTTTATTAAAATGAAATGTGGAATGGAGATATAAGTACTATATTTTAGACTGGAAGTTGTGGTGAAGAAATGTCGTAATAACTGGTGGTAGGTCTCTCATATGTGAGAGGCCATCTGGGTAGTCACCACCGCAATGTCTATTTCTCCCGTCAAACAGTGTAAATGCACTGTTGTGTTTCGGACTGAAGGGCATTGTAGTCAGAGTAACTACTGGACATATTGAGAGAGAGAGGAGAGATCGAAAAAATGAAATCATATATGAAATGAAATGAAATGTGTTTGAAATGAAATGAAATGTATTTATTGGTCACGTAGGCAATTTAAAAGCTCTTATGACAAGTCAATACACATAGAACTTAATCTCTATAAACAATATATTTCCTATACTTAGTAATACTTATTTTAATTTCTTGGTTTAATTAATTTATTTATGTAATTTATTTATTTTAAATTAATTTTATTTTTATTTAGAATTAGTTTTATTTATTTGTTTAGTTTTTATTCTTATTTTATTTAGAGTATTAGTTATGTCTTTATGGTAATTTATTTTTCAAAGAAATACAATCAGTATGTTAGTCAAATTAAATTAAATTAATTAGTTGTATAGATTAGATATGCAATTCTGGGTTAATTTTTTTTTTTTTGCGAACTACATAGCTTCTGTGTCTCTGTTGGTTAAAGACCGACTGTAAGGCTGCAGGTTCGATCCGCGCACCGAGGCTAATGATTTTATATTCCTCAAGTATTTTTTTCAGGTCTGAATATATTCTGTGAGACCGAAACGTTTCGTATTGTCTAACTCATGGCACAAGAGTTGTAGTTTAGTCTGTGATAAGTATTATAAAGGAACTTTCGGAGGCATATTATTATGTTTACATAGATAATACAGAAACATTACGCGTTTATGCCAGAAGGGGTAGGCAGAATTGGAACCAGGAAGTGAAAATTCAGTTGCTTAAGGACGAAAAGACACACCGGACAATCTCAGTGACGCAACTGTACTAAGATACGATTATAAAGCTGAGATCTCAGGTTCGAATCCCAGGTTGGGCAAAGTATTATTGAGTGTTTCTATTCAATATCAGCTCGGAGATAGGAATTAGGCTCGCTGCCCATCACATCGTGAGACGAAACACACAAGGTGAGATGTTGGTTTCTTAGTAGCACCCCTGCCTACCCCTTCTGGGAGAAAGCCGTGAGTTTATGTAAGTATACGCTCCGGTAACTGACGTAAGTAACTCATGTTTATGTACGTTTGAACTAGTTTTACTGTGTGGTTAGACAGGCTCTTTGTATGCCCGCCGCAAAGTTAATGTGTACATCTTCAGGCGTATGTGGATGCATCTTAATACAGAGTTTATCAAGAATACTTCCGAAAACAAAACCGGGAGGTAGTTTTAGTGACTACAAACACAATGCAACTAAAAATTTCCCAAGGAAAAGCGTCAATTTTTTTTGAGTTAAAATATCATCGTTTTTGGGTGGTATATTGGTAGTTTTTGCTAAACTTATAATTTAAACCCTTGCGTAGCATAGCGTCTTCAAAAATAAAAGAGTGTACATTTATTATAGAAAGAAAGCTATATATTCACCACCCAATTACAAGGATAGAAAAAAAATATCGAAAGAAATTCGTTGCAATTTTTTTTGTTGCTTTGTGTCTGACGTCACTAAAACTACCACTTTGCTTTGTTTTCGGTAGTAGTATTGGTATAGCTTGTATAAAAGATTACAACTTATTAATAATAATTTGCCTACCGATTTAGTTAAAATATCACATCGTCAAATATAAAGTTTATGTTGAAAAATTTATATCTAAGCAATCAATTACGGACATATTCAGTCTTAGCATATTAAGTCTTAGGATGGCGAGCACAGTGGAATCCCAAGCATTGCTGTGTAATTCAAGGCGCTTAGTTTTGCTACTGTTCATGAGTGGTCGTATTGGTTACCATCAGGCGAACGGCATGCTGGTACCGTACACAAGTATGCTTATCAAAACAAAGATTTGAAAAATAGAAACAATGACTGGTCGCGGCTGTGGTAGATGACCAACTTATGCCTTGATACATATATGCATAATAAACTCACGCCTTTTTCCCAGAAGGGGTAGGCAAAGTGCCAAGACACCCACATTTCGCCTTGTATGTTCCGTACCACGATGTGATAGGCGGCGAGCCTATCGCCATATCGGGCACAAATTCCTGACTCTGAACTGATGATGAATAGAAAAATCCAATATCACTGCCCAACCCAGGATTCAAACCCGGCACCTCAGCTTTGTAACCGTACCCTAGTACATGCCACCGAGGCAGTATGCTTTGATGTGCAATTACTAAATTTCATACTAATGTACTCATAAATACACATCCACATACGTAGGAGTTTCACGGCAAGACAAGCGCTCGGCATGCACGCCACAAAGTAAACAGGAACATCTTAACACATCTGCATGGTGGATACGCAATAATGTTGAGTGCTTGGCCTTACTACGAGTGCGAGTTTGTCACGTATAGTTAACTGTTATGTAGGCTTTTTTCTTTTTAAGGGTTAGTCCAAATATATATGAAGGTGATAGGAGAATGTTACATTTATGAAATAAAAAGATTTTAATAAAGGGGCAACCCTGAAATTGCAATGAAAAAATTAGCTACCCTTATATATTTTCTGTCTAGCCCTATAAACAAACTGTTTTATGATTTGATATTTAGACTTTCTCTTGCGATATTATAATATAAATCGGTGGTACTAGTGGTAGGTCTCTCATATGTTAGAGGCTGTCTGGGTAGGTACCACCGCATTTCTATTTCTGCCGCCAAACAGCAATGTAAATGCACTGTTGTGTTTCGGTGTGGAGGACATTGTATCCTGAGAAACTACTGGAGTTATTGAGACGTAACAACTTATGTCTTAGGATAGCGAGTGCAGTGGAATATATCGCTCATCAGGCGAACGGCATGCTGGTCTTGCCATTCAATGCAATTAAAACTCTTGAAATTTTATAAAGGAGTGGATAATCTGACAGAAATAATACCTACAATACTAACATAATTATATGATATATAATTGTATGTTTGTAGTCAATATTACTGAATAGAATTAATAATAAACTTTACTAGAAAAATCGCATATTTGTAGCCGATATAGTCAAGAAAGTTTATGATATTATAAAAGGAGATGATTCGACTAACATCTCCAGAGGCTCTCAATTGGTCCTCACTTTGGATCCCTAACCACCGGTGGCTAGGGTATTGTGCCACCGAAGGGTCAATCATTTTATTTTTATGTAATTTATTATTATATTCAAATAGGTATGTAGGAAAATTTAAACAAAAACTCTTACAAAATAAAGAAAATAACAAAAGTGAGATGAAAGATTTCATTTTTTAGGTTTTGTCCAATGCTGGTGGTAGTTTTTTTTTTAAATAAAAATATCTCTTTGCCCAACCCGGGATTCGAACCCGAGACCACATCTTTGCGACCATACTGTACTCCAATTGCGGCACCGACGCAGTCGTATATACATTTACATAGCAGGCAATTACATAGTTGGTTAATAAAAAAATACTCCATCAACCGCCCAAACTAATTTAACATTTCAAATCAATACTGGTATATCAGAAACACGCAAAACTAAAACGTAAAGGTTACAAAAGTTGGCCGTTTCAAACGTTCTCGGCTCGCGAAACAAATTCCAATCTCGATGATTGGGGATTTCTCCCGTGGGTTCTCGAATAGTTTATACGAGTCTTGTTGAATTTTTAATATGTGGAAGTTTGCTTTAGAAGAATATGTTACTTGATGGTCTAGAGCAAATGTTTTTTTTTATTCCAATGAAGGGCGAGACGAGCATATCTTTCGCCTGATGGTAAGTGATATGACTGCTCTTGACAGCAGCAAAACCAAACAACACCATGAATTACAAAGCAATTCTTTGAATTCCACTGCTCTCGCCGTCCTGAGACATAAGATGTTAATGCTATATGTCCATTAGTTACTCTGGCTACAATGTCCTTCTAAAGGAAACATAATAGTGCATTTATACTGCTGTTTGGCGGGAGAAACAGACAATGTGGTTTTCTGTATTGGTTTATTATGTTAATGAATAAATACACCCAACAGCACCAATAGTCCTGACCCCACATTAAGATCAATTAAGTCTTGTGTCGTGGGTATCAGAAACTACGAGAGACTTTTCGCTCTCACAAACACCCAGAGCTGGGACAAATGCACTGTTGTGTTTCGGATTGAAGGACATTGTGTCCAGAGTAACTACGGGACATATTGAGACTTAACATCTTATGTCTTAGGATGGCGAGCGCAGTGGACTGCCAAGCATTATTTTGTGCGAACGGCATGCTAGTGTCATCATTCATAGCAATAAAAAAAAACACAAATAATTGTGGGTCTCACAAACATTTTAGACCAAACACCCATCATTTTATGAAGGATGAAATTTTGTCTGCACATGCCTCTAACATAGGCATCACACGATCAGCTATTATAAAGTTGCGATCGTGTCAGTTTTGGAAGTTATGGTGTGGAATGTATCTGGCAAGATGAAAGAACCATCAAAAGTGCCTGAATACCAATGAAATATTTGTCGATAGTTGCTTTAATAACATATATAAAATTCAGCTTTTGTAGTATGACCCTGGAAAAAATACATTTTGTTATAGTTTGAATATATCGTAATATTTTTATAACACGTAATTTTGCGTAATTTTTATTAAGGCAACTATCAACAAATACTTCCTTGAAATTTACAATTCAACGTGCAAGCGTAACTGTGAGCATAATCTTTTACCTAAAAACAATATCTTATAAATTAAAAATATTATTTACGGATTTTATCGCGATTAAGTTAAATTTTTAATTTTTTTAACTTCCATCTTTTCGACTACTTTACAGCTTTCGTGGTTACGGGGCGTAATTTTATTTCAATGTGTAACATTCGCGTAAATCTAAGCTACCATTATTCTATCTCATAAAGTTAACTACACTATTGCAAAAGCAGATGACATAGTCATCACGAACATTTCACATTACAGAAAACAAGTCTTGCAATTGTTATGTACCCCTAATAAACGATAAACTTAATTAATTACTTTCTCCAGTATGTTATATTCCTTCTACATTATGTTATATTCAATTTGATCACTTTTAAAATTACTTTATTATTCATCACTTAATTTCAAATTCAGTCTTAATTATTTTTAATAAATTTTGTCATTGTATAATTATTTAAATTTGCATGCTGTGGTCTCCTATAATTGAAGATCACGTCGAAATGTAAACCACAACAATAAATAAAAATACAACATCAAATTACTCGTCAAGTTAACTACACCACCTATAGTAAGCGACAATGGTAGTGTCTATTACTCGTACGAACCCACATTACACATACAGTGACGTGAGTTAAGAATTTACGCTCGCCTCGGATATATTATGACGGCGCCGCGCGAGTTTTTTCCACCGTAAGATGTTTTTGCCTTCCTCTCTGATAAGCGTGGAATAAATAATGCGTTGTTTATTCAAATATATTATTTTTGTATTGACATTATATAACTAACACTGCTGAGTGTATGTTCCGAGAGAGTATCACCCGACGTCAAATTAATAAATAATCAATAAAATCTAAAAGTAGTATAGATGGTTCTGGCCCCCACACTAAGATCGAGTCTTGTGTCGTGGGTATCAGGAACAACGAGAGACTTTTCGTTCTCACAAACACCCAGATTCGAAGGAAATATTTGTGGGCCGCACAAACATTTCTTTCGGTGCGGGGAGGGGGAACCTGCGGTCTCTCGTTTCACAGGCGGTGTCTAACCGATTGCGCCACAGATTTTGGTGTTGAATAGGCTATTTACAAGACTATAGGCTATTATAAGCTAAATAACTTCAAATTAAGGAGCAGACATCCACACGTCCACATAAGATAAAACGTGGGTATCCTAGTAGCAACACTGCCTAAAACTTCTGAAAAAAGGCGTGATGTTTATTTATTCATGTATTGTATTATTCCGTGGATAGAAAGCAGAAAGGAGGAAAAAATAGAACAATTCAAATGGAAAGATTACAAAACGTATAAAAATCATAATACTTACAATTTCGTATCTTCTTGAATCATCGGCATTTCTTTACCTGCAAAAGAAATGTACATTTTAGGATCCATATAATAGAATTTCTATATGTAATAATTCGTTATAGGAATTTTGAAATTATAAATGGGGGTTATAGGAAAGCAAAGGAAAATCCCTAGTGGTAGGTTTCTTATTATGTGAGAAGCTACCTAGGTAGGTACCATCTCAGGATGAAGAGTGCAGTGGAATGTCAAGCACTGCTTTGTAATTCATTGTATTGTTTGGTTGAGCTACTGTCTATGAGCGGTCGTATCACTTACAATCACGCGAATAAAATGTACGTCTCACCATTAACAGTAATAAAAAAAATCTCGTGAATGCCATTGTTATTGCAAATACAATCATACTATCACATACTCAAATGGAAAGGTAGAGGTAACCTTATTGCCAGAAAGTATGCCAAGGTAATTCCCCTCTCTAATATTCAGCCTAGGTATAAATTCCTGCCTTGAAGAGCTCATATGAGATTATTGAATCAGAAAAACTCACTTAGTCATTTGTTCGATGGGATTCGAACCTTGAGACTCGTGTTTCGCAGTCTATTCCTGTTGTCTGTTAGATTAAATTAAAGAATATTCGTAATATTATGATGTAAAAATAACAGACGTTTAGCACACAATAAAGCTTAAAATAAAAATACTCAGATTTTTCTTACAATGTAATAAATGTTTTATTTTAATACGCGTCTATTTATTCCAATTCAGGGATTCCTTACGAATATAATAGAAGCATCACTTTTTTGTTTCTTATCTGTATTTATGTGTTTCGATGTTTTTCTATTTTTTCGAAAATGTGGTTTGACTTTTGATCGTGTGCTAAAATGTCAAGAACTAATGAAAGTATTTTAATACTATTTTTAAAATTAATGATACTTTATGGAATAGTTTATAAAATTATAATGCAAAAGTACCATTATAAATATACAACAAGCTTAATAATGTAATATGTTGAAGCCACAGAATATAATTATAAATTAATATATATAAAGTATATTGTCACATTTTGTCTTAAATATTTTTAATTACTTTTCGATCACTTCACAGCTTCCGTGGTCACGGGATGGACTCACCACGTGTCGTGGCGTAAAATGAACGTAAAAATTAAAACATATTCGCGATAAAATCCGTAAATATATATATAATTTTTAAAAAAATATCCCTTTCAATATTATTATTTATATATATTTTTTCTTCTCCTTTCGTAAGTTGTCTATTAGATTAAAAAGCACCTGCTTCCGTCTCTCTGCACTACCTTAAGGTTGGCTGGTAGAGAATGCCCTTGGGCATTAAGTCCGCCTGTACTACGTCTGTGTACAAAGTGTTTACATAAATAAATAAATAACAGTTTTATTTAAATTATATTTAACTTAACCTAAACTTCAGACGAACCGCCAGACCAGAACTAGAGCACAAGAAATAAATAAACACGGTCGTGTGATGTACCCCAATTATCTATATTTATGTGTTTTTTTCCCAATTTCTCAAAAATGTTGTTTCGCTTCTGTTTGTTAGCTAAAATGTCAAGAACTACTGAGCGTATTTTAACACTATTTTGTTAAATTAATGGAACTACTTATTTAAGGAAGTTAAATAATGTAAAAATTAAACGAATTCCACGATAAAATCCGTAAATAATAGTTTTATTTAAATTATATTTCTTAACCTAAACTTCAGACGAACCGCCAGACCAGAACTAGAGCACAAGAAATAAATAAACACGGTCGTGTGATGTATCCCATCTGTCGGGCTAAGCCGACCCGTGACGAGGGTACCCTAATATTTTTGACATTTTGTTCGTCATAATTATTAGGGCTCGCACACTTTTGTATTCGAGTTTACTTTTAAGTTTTGTACTTTATTTATTTATTTATACGAAAACCCACAGCTTACATACATCATTATAGATAGTAAATAGTGTGAGAAATATATGGCTATTATTTGCTATTTATTAAAAAAAAATGTGCATATGACCGGCAACGAGCAAACAGATCACCTGATGTTAAGTGATCACTGCCGCCCATCAACATCCAAAACATTTGGATCATAGAGGTGTTGCCGGCTCACCTAATCATTCGTGATTGGTAGAGCTTGGCTCTAAACTCTAAAGTGCCAGTAAGCTGCCTCAAAGCAGGGCAGCTTTGAATGTCCAACTTAATACGATAAATTATCTTTGTAAATATAGTGTCATAAAATTTGTGATTCAAATTATTTTTACACAATTCATTGTCTCTTAATCCACTCAAGTCAATTAAGGTGTCCACTAAAAGTCAGTGTTCATTATAATTTAAGCTAAGTGGACACCTATCCATCACAGTCGCAACCAGGCATGTATTTTTTTTATTATGCATTGTTTATATTATTTTGTTTGTTTATGTAGCGACTGTGACAAATAAATCGTTTTTCTTCCTTTTCTTTATCTATGTAAAATGTAAAACAATCACACATTTAAAATATTTTTTTGGCCATATTTTGGCTTCGCGCGGTTTGTGTATTTGCAGAGTTTGTGCAAAAATGGTCAAATATACTGTCTCCATCTTCTGTCATTGTCCATCAGTCGTCTACAGATATGACAGAACCTTACAAAAATATCGAATTTATAATATAAAATACTCTTGCTTCACCTTCACTTCACTTGAGCACTTTTACAGAGCTTTATTGAGTAACATACCTTCTTGGTTATGCAATAAAACTTTAAAATGGATCAGCCTTCTAATTGCACTAAAACTTTAAATTGCATCAAATTAATGAAAATAAAACGAAAGTTTTATGTACTTTCTAAAATCCCACTAAAATTTACATTAAAATTAGTTGTCAATACCAAACTCTACCTAATAAACTATGCATAAACAAAGAGACCAGGAACTCTACGAGCATTAATCACGTCGCAGCATACTCGTCAACGCGGGATAGAGTCTCGGCTCTACAAAACGACAGACGCGTCGTATTGACAGCATAATCCCGATCATTTCGGACGGACGGTATTAGTTTTGAAATGTGGGGTTTTATTAACTGATTTTGAGAAAGGAGGTTGTGTGTTTGAACTGTATGTAATTTTTAATATACATATGTATGAGGTATATCTGTGACTTTTAGAGAAATAATCTAATTTTGGTGTGGTTTGTTTTTGAATCCATTCAGAGCGGTTTATTTTGCAAGTTGAATACTTAAAATTATTGAAGACACGGTTTAAGAGAAAGAATTTCTATTGCATTTGAATTAAATCAAACATTTTTTAGTTCAGAAACAAGGATTTATCATATTATGAATTATTTCATACTTATATTAAGTTCAGAAAGAATCTTATTGCTACATTCCGTAGATGAACGTAGCCTCGTAGCAACTGCGTAGCCCCGTGGATGCACGAGTATAAAATACGATGATATATTTTTTTCATGAATACGGTAATATCATCTATATGTCAAAATTCAATAAGTGTAGAAAAAAGGGCTACCATTTGTCGGATAACAATAATATGGATTAATAGGATCAAAACTGTCAATGAAAATGGGTATGTTTTTTTTATTGCTATGAATAGCGAGACGAACATGCCGTTCGCCTGATGGTTAGCGATACGACCGCTCATAAACAGTAGCAAAACCAAACAACACCTTGAATTACAAAGCAATGCTTGGCATTCCACTGCGCTCGCCATCCTGAGACATAAGATGTTAAGTCTCAATATATCCAGTAGTTACTCTGGCTACAATGATCTTCAATCCGAAACACAACAGTGCATTTACACTGCTGTTTGACGGGAGAAATAGACACTGCGGTGGTACCTACCCAGATGGCCTCTCACATATGAGAGACCTACCACCAGTATTTATTACAATTTATTTTTATCGTAGTGAAGGCATGAGCCAAAGTGTTGTGCAAATAAAGGAATAGCCAGTTAAATAATTGAAATAATAATGGATTTTTTTATCTCGATAATCGCAATGAAGATATTTTTTGAAGAACAAGTTTCTTACTTTAGTATTAGGTACGGAGAGACTTTTCTGCTATTGATAGCTTATTCTAGAGAAGCACACTGAAGAACTGTTTACAGTGGCTATAAAATTCACTATTTAGATTGCACCACCCGACATTACAAAGAGTTATTTACTATCTCCTTAAACAATCCGCTCCAATCCTTTTTACGATGCAAAGAATTCCCTAGATCAATTTTACGAGCGCTATTCAGCCTTTTTAGACGATTCTTAAAATGTAGTATTTAGTATATTAACTGGTCTCTCATATGTGAGAGGCCTGGGTAGGTACCACCGCAATGTTTCTTGCACTCGTCAAACAGCAGTGTAAATACGCTGTTTTGTTTTGGTTTGAAGGACATTGTAGCCAGAGTAACTACTGGACATATTGAGACCTAATATCTTTTGTCTCAGGTTGGTGAGCGCAGTAGCATTGTCAAGTAGTGCTACAGTCTATGAGCGGTCATGTCGCTTACCATCAGGCGAATGGCACACTCGTCTCATTATTTATAGTAATAGAAAATACATAAACTCACGCCTTTTTTCTCAGAAGGGGTAGGAAGAGGTGCCAGGACACCCACATTTCGCCTGGTATGTTCCGTCCCACGATGTGATAGGTGGTGAGCCTATCGCCATATCGGGCACAAATTCTCGACTCTAGGCTGATAATTAATAGAAAAATCTAATATCACATTGCCCAATCTGGGATTCGAATCCGACACCTTTGTAACCGTACCCTAGTACAACCACGCCACCGAGGCAATGTAATTTGATGTGGTGCAATTACTAAATTTGGTACTTGCCACTTGATTATACCCTTGGTATAGCAAAAGTCTTTTAAATTAAGTGACCATCACAAAATCGGCAAGTTATTCAACAAAAACATCATAAAAATATAAATAAAAATATTTGTTTATACTTAAATTTTCCAAGAATCCAACGAAGGTATTTCGGCCATGACTGGAAGGGTTGATACCCGTGATAAGAAACGCTTTGACAATGTAAACCTTTAGACGCGTCGCGTATGCGAAGGCTGCTGCGGAATATTTTAACACAATTTTCCTGAGGTATTTTGTTGCGTCATAAAATATAACTTGATGGTATTGGGTTGTGTTAGTTGTGAGGAAACATTTTATAGTATTATGGTTGTTTAAGATTTTATTATATAACAATATAAGCTTAAATTATAGTTATAATAACACAGTTTGATAGCCTCCGTGGCGCAGTCGGAAAAACGCTGCCTGAAACGAGAGGCCGCGAGTTCGATCCTCGCAGAGAAAAATATTTATGTGACCCAAAAATATGTCTTTCGCTTCTGAGTGTTTGTGACACTAAAAAGTTTCTCTTAGTTCCTGATACCCACGTCACAAGACTCCATCTTAGTGTGGGGTCAGGACTATGTGTCTGATTGTAGGGTTAAAAATAGGTCTAGAAAAGTCTCCAAAATTTTCCCAAGTCATCGTCATTTACTGGTGTACCATGGTAACCATTGAATGAAACTTTTGCGATCAATCAAAGATAAGATGACTATCGCGAGATAATTTGCAAGGTTGAATGACAAGGACATGCAAAGAAAACAAAGATGTCATGTATCCACAAAAAATCTAAGCGTAGTAGATATGAGAAACCGTTTTGAATGGGCAAAAGGATCCTCAAAGGTAGTCTATGTTCAGTAGTAACTATATTTAGCTGCAGACAATCATAGCCCACGCTAAAATATATCCTATACCATTATTTAAAATTCAAATTATATTTAATTTACAAAAATAAATGTGCTTTTATAAACTAGCTTACACTTATCTATTCCAAACTACATTCCGATTCTTGTCAGACCCAAAAAAGAAAACCGACAAAATGTACTAGCAAAAGCAATCTGCAAATGTATTCTTCATATGAATAAAGCATAAGCAGGATCAGGAATACAATTATATCCCATGCTAAAATTCATTAGCAGATTGGTGGAATAGCATAAATATTTAGCAACTGTTTCTAATACATTAGAGGGTAGACGGCTGACTGAATTATGTATTAGATTGTGGTGCAAGTGTTCCAGATGTGAAATGTGGGAAATATATTGTCTTTTATATGTATTCATGGGTATGTACAGGTATATACGAGCATATATAGGGTAGAAATTGTGCTCGTAGTTTTGTAGTTTGTTCTGAATAACAAAAATAAAAATATGAAAATATGGATGCTATTTGATGTGAATACTCTTGAGAGAAACTTATGTATGTATAATAGTGGAATTTTTGTGTACGAAAAATAATATACTGAATTTATACTTAGGTTACCATTTGTCTTATTAGGCCTGTAGTGACGTCTGATACATACACGGTCTAAGACCCCCGAAATATTGGTTCTTTCGTATATTTCACTTTCAATTCATTAAACAAGAATTATTGCACCAGCTTAAAAAAATGGAGGCTATTATATCTCTACTGCTATTAAAGTGAGTTTTTTGTATCAGCTCATATACGTCCCACTGCAGAGCACGGGTCTGCTCTACAATCGAGAGTACGATAGAGAGTAGTTAGGCCATATAGTCCAACACGCTGGCCTAGTGCGGGTTGGTGGACTTACATACCATAGAATTTTTTATAAATCGCGATGGTATGCAGGTTTCCTCACGATGTTTTCCTTCACCGTTTTTAGTGAGTATTATTATCATTATATTGCTTTAATACTTTATAACATTGCTTTCCCACTTTGCTATTTCTACTTTAATGTAAAAAGACACTTGAATTTGCACCACACGCTCCTCCATATGGTAAATGTGTGTTATTTGAGAGCAAACGCTCTGGAGCCACCGAGTAATTGTGATTGAGTGGAGATTTGTTTCCGCTGTTTGTTCATCTTTGCTTGCTTGTTTTTCATAGGTCTTTAGTTAATTTATTTTAAAATGAGGTATGCTAATTAAAGAAACTAATTTCTAAAAATGTTTGTTATAACGCGAGTAAAATAAAACGCTTCAAGTAGAATCTTACTTTGCGGCTCCTACATATAAACCTACAGTTATGTTTTTCATGTTTTTTTTTCATATTTATTCATTTGATGACAATAATTCAAATTAGCTTACCACTAATTTGAATTATTAGTTTTTTTACTACTTAAACTCTTTCGCGCGTTAATTACAGAAATCCGACTAGTCAATATAGGCCTTCTCCTAAATATCTAGCGATTTTCGGGCGATCTCATTTGGCGTATTTGTTACTATGGTAGTCCAAGGCAAGTTCAATATGATTCTAATATTTTTAGGTGCTATATAGTATGGAAGTTTCTCTAGTGTAGAAGACACTTGCACCACACGCTCCTCCATATGGTAAATGTGTTTTATTTGAGAGTAAGCACTCCGGAGCCACAGAGAAATTGTGATCGAGTGGAGATTTGTTGTTTTCGCGTGTTTGTGCATGTTTTTTGCTTTTTATATTTAATTAATTTAAGTATAGTTTATATGGGGTGAGATAATAATTTCTTATTATTTTTTATAATTATCCCGTCTCTCTCTTTCTTACTCTCTTTTCTGGGACAATAAATGTACTGGTCAATATAGATCTCGTCGTGGCAGCCGCGTCTGGTCCACCACGCAATTCGACATTCATTACATTCTAACTATTTGCAACTAAATACACGAACTAGGTAGACATATGCAAATATTGCACTACCTACTACACATAAAGTTGGCGAAACAAAGTCCTGTTAGCGGAAATTAGATTCACTATAATTTAATTTTAATTTTAGCATGGAATCCATCACAAATTTAAAATGTATGCTCTGTCAAGCATTTTGTTACATTTTGCTAGCTTTATTCAATTAGTATTCGTATGTGCAAGCCACGGACAGTTTATGGTATTAAAGAAATGAAAATAAATTGTAAAAAATATATAGGTTTTTTTTATTGCTATGAATGGCGAGACGAGCATGCCGTGCGCCTGATGGTAAGCGATACGACCGCTCATGAACAGTAGCAAAACCAAACTACACCTTGAATTACAAAGCAATGCTTAGCATTCCACTGCGCTCGCCATCCTGAGACATAAGATGTTAAGTCTCAATATGTCCAGTAGTTACTCTGGCTACAATGCCCTTCAACCCGAAACACAACAGTGCGTTTACACTGCTGTTTGAAGGGAGAAATAGACACTGCGATGGTACCCACCCAGATGGCCTCTTACATATGAGAGACCTACCACCAGTATCTATTCTATTTATAATACCAGTATCTAGTCTATTTTTTAGTAGTTTAGCAAAGTTCCTCTTTTTATAACACAAGACCGGCAAACGAGCAAACAGGTCACCTGATCATGGATGAGTTGCTAGTCCATCAAATCGGGAGTGGAATGGGAAGAAAAAAGAACACGAGGAGCGAAGAGGCATCATCCACCCGGCAATTTCACTCACCAAACAAAACGTGACAGCGAATCTGTTGTTTCACGTCAATCTCCTGTGAAGCAGTGATATCGCCTTGGACGTGTCTGCCCATACATGCTGAGTTATGACTGACAACAACGTGGCTCTACCACTTTTGTAAAATCTCCACTTATCCATACATACATAAACTCACGCCTTTTTCCCAGCAGGGGTAGGCAGAGGTGCCTTGTATGTTCCATCCCACGATATGATAGGTGGCGAGCCTATCGCCATGCCGGGCACAAATTCCTGACTCTGGGCTGATAATGAATAGAAAAACCCAATATCACTTTGCCCAACCCGGGATTCGAACCCGAGACCTCAGCTTTGTGACCGTACCGTAGTACAACTACGCCACCGAGGCAGTCTATTTATCCACTTTGTAATAATACCACATTTGTATCATCATACAATTATGCCCGCTTTATTGTATCCGGATATATACGGAATGTAAATCAGTATGTGGGTTTCCTGACGATGTTTTCCTTCACCATTGAAATGCGTGGCGTTTCACTAAATACTACTTCGAAATGTAAGATGTTGACTTTTTTCGAGCGACTGCGACCACAATTTCGACAGCCGCGTTCTTTTACTTATCTTTTCTCATTATTTATTTATAAATAAATAAATAAATAACACCCAATAGTCACATACATAGTCCTGACCCCACACTAAGATCGAGTCTTGTGTCGTGGGTATCAGGAACTACGAGAGATTTTTCGGTCTCACAAACACCCAGACCCGGAAGAAATATTTGTGGGCCGCACAAACATTTCTCTCGGTGCGGGGATCGAACCCGCGACCTCTCGTTTCACAGGCGGCGTCTAACCAACTGCGCCACGGAGGCTGTCAAAGTTTATTTATATATGCTTTATATAGTTGAACAATATTGTATAAAGGCGCACTTAATGCCTACGGTATTCTATACTGGTCTGCCTTTGGATGGTGCAGAGAGAAAACAAAGATAAAAGCGCATAAAATAACAAAATATGGCTATGTGATGGTTATAGTGTTATAAACAATACCTAATAATATATACATACAGATAAATACAGGGTATATCAAGACTGCTACCGAAAACGAAGCCGAGTGGTAGTTTAAGCGACTTCAGACACAATGCAACAAAAAAAGTTGGAAAAAAAAGCGACAATTTTTTTTTGTTTTTTTTTTTTTAATATGGCCGTGTTTGGGTGCTAAATAATTTTTTTCGTAAAATAATACTATATTATACCCTTTTATTTATAAAAGATCTAAGGTATAAAAGAGTATAAATTATAATTTTAGCAAAAACTATGGATTTACCACACAAAAATTACGATATTTATAAAATAATAAAAAAAAATATCGCGTTAATTAGCAAAATTTTTAGTTGCATTGTGTTTGTAGCCACTAAAACTACCACCCAGCTTCGTTTTCGGTAGCAGTCTTGAGCTATCCGGTATATGCAAACGTATATCAATTATTATCATTTCGAATTCATAAAAAAAAAAAAACAAATCAAAATTAAAAAACGGTTGCAATGAAATCAAAACTGCTTTCTACTCCATTAGTAAAGCAACATAAATATAGAAAACAAATAATATAATATTCAAAAAGCTTTCAACTATGTTTTTTTGAAATTGAATACAATATGACTTTCAATAAAATATTAAAATTTATAAACCAAAAACGGAACTACGATAAATCCAGCATTTATTAGCTCAAATATATTTTTGCCCGTTGTATCATCACTTATTTAATAATAAAGTTTATTAAACAAAAGAAGTGTGTGGTGGCCTGTTGGTAAACGGACCAGACGCGGCTGCCAACAAGTTCACGGTGGTCGCCGGTTCAAATCACAGGGCACACCTCTGACTTTTCGGAGTCATGTGTGTATTGATAGTCAATAACCACGCACTAAAACCGTGAAGGAAAACATCGTGAGGTAACCTGCATACCATAGCGATTTATAAGAATTTATATGGTACTAGCGGCCCGACCCAGCTTCGCCTAGGTGCATATATTTTTTGATTCCACTCCACACCAAATACATGTTGTTTTTCGTATAAACTCTTGTATGCCTAAACTTGACGTAGCTATCCTACTGTCCGGCTCAATCCCGTCTCATCCGCCTGTTCAGTCTCTTCCCAATCCGTCCCGCCCCTTCTCTTTATTATCCATCCCGTTTTACAACGTGCATTTAAATTTCGTCCTAACAAATCTGTGATCTATCCCAGCCCTCTCCCGTACCTTCGATTCTATTTTACTTTATGTCCTTTCTCTCCACAAACATCCATATATATCTTATACAACGGGCCGTGCAGCAGAAATCGTAATATTTTAATTTCACCACAACTTCAAAACCAAACGTCCAATTTTAATCATTCAAAGACCAAATATTATCAACATAAACTGTACTTATTGATGAAATAATTTATTTTGATAAGGATTAATAGCATGAGTAAAATAAACGCGTTTAAATGTAGTAAAAAAAAAATTCAAGATTTTTAAATAAAAATGTGGTTGTTGTGCCTCACTCGACATAGATAGGTATAGTGTGTCGCGGACTTTTTTGTAGATATTTATAAGATCTACAATTAATTATAACATTTTATGGTTCTATCTTTTGTAGTTTAGGCAGCGTACGCAAAATTAGTAACTTCTTTGGTTGATTTTTTTCAGTTTGTGTCCGAAAAATCCAAATATCTTACGGAACCCTATTTTTTTCCAAAATAAAATATAGTCTATGTTACTCGTGGATAATGTAGCTTGCGAATGGTGTTTTTAAAATCGGCCCAGTAGTTTTTGAGCCTATTCATTACAACCAAACAAACAAACAAAGTTTTCCTCTTTATAATATTAGTGTAGATGTAAGGCCGCCAACCCGCATTAGGCCAGCGTGGTGGACTATATGGCCTAACCACTCTCAATCGTACTGTCGATTGTAGAGTAGGTCCGTGCACTGCAGTGGGGTGTATATGGGCTGATACAGAAACAAAAGAAAGACAAACAAGACATAAAAACTGAAGTTATTTGAGGAGACAATAACCTATCCCATAACGGAGAGGCTGTTATTCAAATCCTAGGGCATATTATATCTGACTGTTGGCAGTCGTGAGTGTATTGATAGTCCATCACCACGCACTTAGCGGTAAAGGAAAACATCGTGGGAAAATTGGCATCCCATGGCGATTCGTAAGATTTTTTATGGTAAGAAAAGTTCTGTCTTGGTGGCGCGGTTGTACTCTGGTATAACTGCAAGGCTGAGGTCTCAGACTCGAGCCCCGGGTCGGGAATAGTGCTATTGAAATGTTTTGTTGTATTGTGTTTATAGTTATTAAAACTACCATTGGCTTCGTTTTCGGAAGCATTCTTAATAGACCCTGTATTTATTAAATAACTTAGTTTTTTTCCCATCAACTTTTTTTAAAATTATCGAGTTAAAACTGTACTTTTTTTATTTTATTTTTATGAAATGTATTATGTATGTATGTATGTTATGTTGTTGTATTTTTATGTTTAGTTAGTATGAGTATTATTTAGTTTATTTTCTTTTCATTATTTATTTTACACTGCCCTATTTTTCTCCTTTTAAATCCATCCCATGGTTGTCGGTAAGACATTGCTTTAAGCGATTAGACCGCCATTTGTACTTTTTTTTGTTTCTGTATGTTGTCATTTTTTATGTGTATAATAAAGAATTGAATAATCATTATTATAATAATAAATGCAGTCAAAACCAGAACCCTTCAATTCTAATGAAGAAACGAAATACTCGTTAAGATATACATATGTAGTTGCCACCACCATATTGCACCACCTCATTAGAAACGAGTGTTCCACACACTAGGCAGAACTTATTATGCAAATGCAAGGGGTAATATACTCAGGATGGCGCCTGGCCAGATCGTCGACCCGTGAAAGATACGGGATGACGTGTACCGCCCTCTGTTGACGTTTTAGGAAGTTTTTTTTAACCTATATTATCCCACTGTTGGTATTAGGCCTGGGCCTAGGTAAGTCTAGGAAAAGGTGGCGCAATTTTAACTTATGCTGTCTAACTGCTGGGACAGAATAAGAAGGCCTAGGAAGAAGTGGCTTGATGACCTCGACCAATTCAGCAGTACTTGGATGGCATCAGTAACTGATAGGGATAAGTGGAAGGAGTTGAGGGAGATCTTTAGGAAGTTGCGATTATATAATTCAAATCTTTTTTGTGGTACGTAGGTAGACCTAATGTGTTACGTTGTATTTATTTGATATACTATGATTTGCCCCATTGTCATATAGGTAATATGGTGAACCATTTAGGAATCTATCATAGTATTTACATACAAAACTAATTAACATTAAAAAATATGTAATATTTAATAATACAAAAATGAATGTGCATTACAATTAAAATCGAGATGTTAAGTATAATGAGTTTTTAAAATTTATTTACATTTTAATTTTGATTGAATTCATATTGTATTATTTTATCACTTTGTATTTTTATTTTGGTGCAAATTTTTCGCAGGTAGCGCCATATTGTTATCTTGGTGTTCATTAGGAATGGCGCGATTTAACATTTGTACCAATGTTTTATAGAAAGCCGATCTTAACAAAGATTTTAGTGCCGCATTTCATTCATTGAGTGAAATTCGTTTTCTCTCTTCGTTTTTCCTGCCCTCTCGTTTTGAGAGGTCAGCAAAATCCATGAAATAAACAATGAGTACTTTTTGTTTACTTTTGCACATCATTTGACACTTATTTTATTATTTAAGTAGGTAAGATCCATTTATATTTTGATGGGTAAAAGATGGGGGAAAAGCAGGGCTATATCTCTGGAATATTAATACGATCCTTAGCATAACAAAGAATATTTCTCGGAATTTTTTCCTTCTAAAATTAACTTTAGTCTAGAGAATTTCCTGATACCACTTAACTACTTTCGAGAAAAGTGGCTAAAGATTTTAAGACGGAAACTGGTTTATCATTCGTTTGATATAATAGTATTTGCAAGTTTTTTTAAAATTTTAATGAATGGCTAGACGAGCATGCCATTGTTTGATGGTAGGCATTACACTACGCTCGCCATCCTGAGACATAGGATGTTAAGTTTCAATATGTCCAGTAGTTACTCTGGCTACATATGTAAGCGGCCGCCTGGGTAGGTACCATCGTAATGTTAATTACTCCCGCCAAACAGCAGTGTAAATGCACTGTTGTGTTTTGGACTGACGAAAATTGTAGCCAGAGTAACTACTGGACACATTGACACTACCCATCTCATATCTCAGGATGGCGAGCGCAGTGGAATGCCTCGCATTGCTTTGTAATTCAAGGTGTTGTGTGGTTTTGCTACTGTTCATGAGCGGTTGTATCGTTTACCATCAGGCGAACGGTATGCTCGTCTTGCCATTTATCGCAATGAAAAAGAAATTGTCTTTATTAAATATTATATCTAAATAACAAAATCAAAAATAAATACCAGCAAATCAAAACTTCACCCCAAAGACTATAAACAAATGAACAAAACAACAAAACTTCTCAAAAGATTAAACTGCGAACAACTCTGTCTCAATAACAATATTTATGTAAACAGGGAATTTTTGATAAGACGCCCCCTTTGTGCTGTTTGGTGGAGTTTCGCTCCATTGTGTTAGGTGCGAAGCGCGGGGAAGTTGTACAACTGCTGGTACCATTAAGAATTCCAAAGCGGAATCTTGTCACTGTTACTTGTCACAAGGTTATGACGTACGTATGTAAATAGGTTACGTATGTGCAGTTTTTGAACCCACGAGAATGCACGAAGATGCTGAAAGCGGATGAAGCGAAAGTAATATATCAGGATCGAGCAAAGTGTTGGTATATAGTCCCTGCCTATCCCTATGGGATACAGGCGTGACGATAATTAATGTATTTATGTATGTGATTTTTTTAAATAGCTTTAGTAGACTAGCATGCCAGTTGCCTGGTGGTAAACGATACGACCGCTCATGGGTAGTAGCAAAACCAAACAACACCATATATTTCAAAGCAATGCTTGGCATACCACTGCGTTCGCCATCCTGAGTCATAAGGTGTTAAGTCTCAATATGTCAAGCAGTTACTCTGGCTATGTCCTTGCGCTCGCCAGCCTGGACAATGAAATCTCAAATCTCAATATGTCCAGTAATTACTCTAGCTACAATGTCCTTCAAACCTTTAATGTAGTCTTTTAGCACTTCTAGTTAGTCAATAGAAGGCTCCAACCTTGCTTTGTTCTATAAAAACTTATCTACCTAACAGTCACATTCATAGATACATACGTATTCATACAACATACATACATACATGTCCGAGAGTTCGGACTGAGATAAAAGACTTAGATATTAGACAGGACTTAGATCTTGCTCCATGGGCATCAAAAACCACGAGATATCCATATTCATCTCAGTGTCGGGAATGAACCGAGAACCTCTTGTTTCACAGTCGGTGTCTAACCCACAAAGCGACAGAAGTTTTCTAAATAGAAAAAAATATTTAATTTACATAAAAGCTTAAACTAGTCGGACAGTAATAAATCTTATGTACCTAATAAATCTAACAGACCTTGAAGATACATTAAGAAATTAACAGCCTTTACTAACAGCTGAAATTAGTAATAATTAAATATCTTTTTTCTGGATGTTTCTTAACATACCATTTAAATTAAGATAAGACCGCCAATTGTATTATATATTTTTTTATGATGACTACACTGGTAAGCGCAAATACAGTCTAGATAATCGAATGGCATAAGACGACGGTCACATGCCAATTGTTACAATTATGCCGGCCTTCTAAGATGCCTGTTCAGACTACGGCAGAAGGAGTTAGGATTATTGGAAGGAGAGAACATGTGTGATGGCAATTAATTCCACAGCTTGACGTTGCGGAACAAAAATGAATTTTCGATCCTTTTGGAACATATAGGTTTTTTGTTTTGGTATTTTTCACTTATTTACATCTACAATAAAGTGAAATAATAATAATATATTACCGGCATTATTAAAATATCGTTTACAAGCTTACTTCACTAAAACCATGTGTCCTAATCAACAATCACATCATAACTCGTTCTTGTTAAAATTGCAAAATATAACATATTATATCGAAATGAAAATACTGAAATTCACATACACATTTCCAATTCTCCGTACCCTACTTAATAAATATTTCCAACATCCACCAACATTTGCACCAAAAATCGATATCATTCACCACATGGAGATCGTCACTGAAATTAGACATCAAAACATAACTCCTTCATTACAGCACTGGACGTATCTTCATAAATATTCAAGCGTTCGCTTTCCAACGCCGCTTCAGTACAGACAGCATACGTAATACGGCTTTCCGAGCTGACATGTATTATGAACACGGTCTTCCGAGTTAATTAGCCGTGATGGCGCAGGGAGACGAACTTTACTCCCAGTTTGGAAATTCAGGTATGTTTACATTTATTTACTGTGTTTAAATGCAAATCCACGTGGGATTTCGTAGAGGACGTATCGTAGCTCGTAGAGGTGGCGTAGCACACGCTACGTATCGTACGCTTATGGTCGTAGCTAGTAAGTTGATTTGTGACTTTCTCTCTCTCTTTAGCCAATGGAATTATTACTGCTGTAACTACAGCTGAACATAGGCTTCCACCATGGATCAGTATGTATATTAGGCGTATCCATTTATGGATAATACACCAGCTTTGCATGCAAATAGATTTCTCTAATATAATATGTATGTATTATACCCGTAGACATAAATCTTCCTCTTCAATTACTCCATCTTTTAAAATAAATGCATCAAAATCCGTTGCGTAGTTTTAAAGATTTAAGCATACATAGAGACAGACATATGCTATGTTGTGATAGATATTATAATTATATATAATTTGTTTTTCTGTTATGTATTGGTGCTTATGTCCTTTATATTCCAGACTACTATTTTTTTCTTTACCTTTTCATAAATCAGTCCAAAGGTTGTCTATAAGAAATCGCCTAAAACGATAAGACCGATCTGTACTTGTTTGTTAATTTGTAGTTCATTTCAAGTTCTTTGTCCTGTTTTGTGTGCAATGTTAGTAGAATTTTACTGGTGGTAGGTCTCTCATATGTGAGAGGCTATCTGAGTGGGTACCACCGCAGTGTCTATTTCTCCCGTCAAACAGCAGTGTAAATGCACTGTTGTGTTTCGGGTTGAAGGGCATTGTAGCCAGAGTAACTACTGGACATATTGAGACTTAACATCTTATGTCTCAGGATGGCGAGCGCAGTGGAATGCCAAGCATTGCTTTGTAATTCAAGGTGTTGTTTGGTTTTGCTACTGTTCATGAGCGGTCGTATCGCTTACCATCAGGCGAACGCCATGCTCGTCTCGCCATTCATAGCAATAAAAAAAAATAATTAAAATTTGGGCAAATCACATATACGTGAACCGGGTGGTAGAGGAAAAAAAGTGAGTGAATCTAAACAATACGTGATATTTTATGGATTCAATAAATATTTTCATTTCATATTCGAATGAAAAGCCGCGTTTATTTTTGCAAATCAGAGTCGCTTATCTGCACATATGGTGTGTAATTTAAAACAAATCGATGTATATCCAATATGACAACAATAAACATACTACGACAGATGTTTGAGATAAAAGAACTGAAGTTACGATTTCCTGTCGCATTTCAGTCGTTGACTGAGATTTCCGGATGCCCAATACCCCTTTTTTCATCGTTTTTCCTACCGCTCTCCTCCTGATTTGATGGACCGGCTACACATCCACGATCCAAGTGTTATGGATTTTCATAAACAGCAGCATTTCATAACAGATGACTTATCTGCTATTTTGCCGGACCTATCCAATAAAAAAGCTGTCTTTCTATATTTTTGTCACAATAGTCAACCCGCACTAGGCCAGCGTGGTGGACTATATGGCCTAACCACTCTCGATCGTACTGTTGATTGTAGAGTAGGCTCGTGCCCTGCAGCGGGACGTATATGGGCTGATACAGATACAGAAAAACAATGACTAGGGTTTTCTCTCTCTTTTCTCTTATCTCCATCCAAAGGTCTGCCTGTAAGAGATTACCTAGTGCAATAAGGCTGCCCATTGTACTTACTTAAAAATTAGCTTCAATATGTCCCTTATTAAACTTCTCGTTTTGAACTTCTAATCACGAATTTTTACTTCTTAATATTTTTACAACCAAGCTGTGACTAGTTTGAAACCCAATATGGAATTTTTAATATACAGATTTCACTAGTTTTGTACAAGTCATCTATTTTCTATGACGTGTGGCTAAATATAAAACTACAAATAAAATTTGAATAATATTTATTTGACACATTATTTGAAGTATGTGTTCATAATATGAACAACAAGCATTTATACTTGTAATCGAATAGTATTAATACGTCCAATATAATAAAATGTGAATGGAGAAAAAAAATATATCATTTGTTATTCTTACCTCAAAGAACAATAAATTAATTATTTCCTTCATAGCCCTTTTCAATCCTCTTCTACTATACTACGACGGTGATGGAAAACATCGTGTGAAAACTGCGTACCATAGCCATTTATAATATAAATCTATGATATGTTAAGTCCTCCAGCCCGTACTAGGCCAGCGTGGTGAACTATATGGCCCAACCACTCCCAATCGTACTCTCGATTGTAAAGCCCTTGCCCTGCAGTGGGACGTATATGGTCTGATACAAATATAATCTAACATACCTACTAACCCCTAATTTTGTTATCAAGTCAAAAAATCCCAAGTCTAAAATCTGGAACAACAAACTATCATACCCATATTACATTCCAACCAAGCCCGACCCATGTACACTACATAAATCCGAATACATATAGATATTTAATCCTCGCTTGGTAATTCCACGCGATATATAGGTCGGTGGAATTAGGCAAATGCAATCGGATTTGGCCGGCCAAATCTCTCGCTCGCAGCTGTGCAGGTGCCATATATGTAATAGCTGAGGCATAAGTTTGCGGCGTTTATGAAATTATGCAACTGTGTTAGGTTTTTGGGTGTTTAGACAGTGAAGGAATGGCTTTTGGATACTGTAATCTGAATGTGTTCAATTTGGAAAATTGGTTGCTGAAAGAAAAACTTGAGAAATAAAATGGGTTTTGGGATATGCTGTATAAGGCGAAATGATAAAAATATAGTGTGCGTATGTGTTTTGTATTTATTTATTAAAATTTTGGAGATCAAATTCTCGGAACGAATTCGTTGTTACATCGTGTCATTAGTTCAAAGCAATACTTATGTAGATTCGACATATAAAGTAATGTTTATAACATTTTACATTCTACAAAAATGGTAGATTTTTACGTTTGATAAAAGACTTTACTTGTCTTGTGTTTTTATAGATTTCTTTATAATCTTATAAAATAAAACTTAAAACCTGTATGTAAATAAAATAAAATTTTACTGAAGAGCTAGCGAGAAAATTGACACAAATTTCAAATAACAAGTACAAAAATATTTTCATTAATTTCTGAGTTTTAACAACTGATAAATCTTAATTCGTTTTATAAACATCACAAAACAACATTTACTTAGTAAGCAAAATATATGAAATGAAGACAAATAGAATATTTGGTTCATAATATATTTTTTTGTCGAACTTGGCAAACCCACAGCCGCACAATACGTCGCGAACAAGGACATACATTAATTATTCATTGTTCACTAATACATGTCGGCTTAGTCTTAATTATAGAGATTTAACGTGAATTATGTATTACTATTGATTGTGGAATATGCGGGTAGTTAACAGCAATTGCCGCGCTGGGATTTAAAGCCTGAATAGTTTGGTGTGGGATTCAAGTTGTGTTGTGGGATTCGTGAGTTGTCAGGTGGGATTTAACGGCCCTTTTTGTCTTGAATATTTAATGACTGTGGTGTTATTTATCACTAATTTTAGTCACAAAGGAAAATATAGTGAGAAAGCTTGCACGCTTATAAATTCTCCTTTAGAATTTCTAAGTTATGTGTGATCAACTAAGTGAAATGAAATTCATTTATTGGCCGTGTATGCAATTAAATTGCTCTTATGACAAGTTAATACACATCGTACTTAATAACTATTTATTTTCAATATTGTTACTAGTAAATTCTTATTATTCTTTCATATTAATTACTATTTTATGCCATTTGTTTCAAGGAAATACATCATTTACGTTACCCAGTGTCTAAGTGGTCCATGAGTCTTATAAAAAAGTGCATATCAGTTTAATGTTAAAACCAGATTTAACGCGACTCTGCCTGAGAAGGCCCGGCGAAACAAACTCAGTGGGCTTACATTAACGATGGAAACTACGCGACGTGACCCACTATTGATCTCTTCCTGCGAATAAGACTCAGCGAACAATTAGTAAAGTACCTAAGCCGGCGTTTTATTGCAATGAATAGCGAGACGAGTATGCCATTCGCCTGATGGTAAGCGATACGACCGCTCATGAACAGTATCAAAACCAAACAAAGCCTTGAATTACAAAGCAAGGCTTGGCATTCCACTGCGCTCGCCATCCTGAGACATGAGATTTTAATTCTTATGGGGTCCAGTAGTTGCTTTATCTACAATTTCCTTCAATCCGGAACACAACAGTGCATTTACACTGCTGTATGGCGGGAAACATAGACATTACGGTAGTAACTACCCAGGCGGCTTCTCAAATATAAGAGAGGTCTACCACATGTAAATAAATAATTAATACACACAGAACAATGAAATGTCAGACCAGTGCTCCACCACTACCCTAAATAAAATGCTGATGACTATCTCCATATTTATAGCCAGACACACAGGCCGGCCATTAGCCTCGCTGAAGGATTAGTCCGTACCCCGTACAATGCACAGCGCTAAGTGCTAAATTTATTGTTGCACCCCACTGGTAAATATTCCACGTGGAATGCATTCGGTTTAGAGTGGGGTGTTTTGTAGGGGTAGTGTTACAATAAAGAATTTAGGGAATTAATTTTAGGTTAAGTTATTTTGAGGTGAAATAGTTTTTAATTTTGACATACCAGGCCAGTCACTTTCGCCTTGTGTGTTCCGACCCACGAGGTGACAGGAAACGAGCCATATCCGGCGTAATTTTTTGACTCCGGGCTGATAGTGAATGGGAAAATTAAATATTTATTTGACTGACCCGGGATTCGAACCCAACACCTCAGCAATCGCACCGTAGTACAACTACGTCACCGAGGCAGTCGTTGATTTTGATTATGGGATATCTTAGTGCAGTAAAGTAATTGCATTTCTGTATGTATATTATTTCAGTTGATGGTATGTATAATTCCATCCATAGAATATTGAGACAAACTTAAACATTTCGGCGTTCGACAAAGTCAGGGTTAGGATAGTGTTGAATATTGTTGGCATTTTTGCACATCAAAACTTTAGTTATTTAAATTCTCCATATATAATATCGAATCAGAGCAAAAAATATATATAAATAGCTCTCGTAAAGTGTTTATTTTCAATATTTTGTTTATCTTTTATTTTTATATCTCAGCTACTATTTCTTGGTATCAATTTTATAAATAGACCTCCTTTTTTATGTACACAAGTAAACAATTGCCTACGTATACTGGGTGATATTGATATGTTATATTCAATTTGAACCACATGTTCCTAATCAACCCACGTAAAATTGTACCGTTAAAAAAAAAATTCAATAAAAATCGCGACATTATATTTCAAGGACTTTGAACAACCTGTATTTTTACGAGACTTTTTACCGCGAAAATAAGTTCCCGAATCAAAAAGCTAAGCGGTAAAAATACTCGTATCTATACAGATTGTCCAAAAATCGTGAACCCAAAAACCCCTATATTTTACAAAAAAGTAAATCGTTTTTTTTTTTTCAAATAATGACTACAAATAAATTAGTTAAATTAAACATCATAATAATTTCAAATCACCCTGTTTAACCAGATTATTTCACAGCTATATTCGACTCAGAAATCCTTATCCACTTCGAAATGTCTACATTTCTCTATTATAACACAATTTTCAGATCATCCCCCAAAGTTACTTACTGATAGTCCATCCAATCCACGCTTAATACGCCAATCTTACCAAATCAAGTGCTTTTATTTTACCGTTCATTTATAGCCGCTTATTACATTCTATCCAAGAATACTAATACCGACCAGTTTCAAAAGACCCCTGGCTTGTACCAAAAAGCTTTGTTTATGAGTCAACTGAAAGTGGCAGGGTTGTAACTCTAATAAATACAGCCAGCGTTTGTTTCATATTAAACAGAAGTGAAAATAAGGATAAATGCGAAATATTAAAGGTTATTGGGGTATTACGAAAAAATATATTGCTGAGTTAAGAAATCTTACGCCTATTTTGACAGCTTCCGCTGCGCAGAAGTTTTGACGCCGTTTGTGAAACGAGAGGCTGCGGGTTCGATCCCCGCACCGAGAGAAATATTAATGCGGCCCACAAATATTTCTTTCGGGTCTGGGTGTTTGTGACACCGCAAAGTCTCTCATAGTTCCTGATATCCACGACATAAGATTCGTTGTTAGTGTGGAGTCAGGTCTATGGATGTGGCTGTTGGGTGTTATTTATTTATTTATTGCTGAGAATACGGCTTGTTTGCAATTTATAATTTTGATTAAAAGGGCAAAGTCCACCGCGCTAGCCTCGTATGGGTTGGAGGCTTCGATCAAAAAATACTGGATGCAGGGTCCGGAACAAAATCACACGCCAAAAGTGGCCGAGGTTGCTTATACTTATACATTTGAATTTCGTACTATTAGATGTAGCAAAATGTCTTCAATTATAATCAACTTCAAATAAAAGTAAACCTTATTCCTTTAAATTTAGATTTATTATGTTTTTGGACCATACTAAAAATAAATAAGAGCACACGCTTATTCGGGCTTATTTCTCTTCCCGTTTTTTTAGGTCTTTACTTATAATCTATAGTATATTTGATCGAAGGTTGGAGGGCCTCACATTTTGTTAAAATTCGTATATAAAGGTCTCCATGGTATGCCAAATTTGTGACGATGTTTTCTCTCGCCGTTAAATTGTTCGGGAGATCACTTAGAATTCACATTGACTTAAAAACTCAGTGGTATGTCCTGGGATTCGAACCCGAGAACATCGCGTCGGTAGTTTGCGTCTGAAGTTATATTAAGGAGACATTTTACAAGAAATTTATTATTTCACTTCGATTTTCAGTCACCAAGAGTATCATAATATTAAAGCTAGGATATTGATACTAAAAATCACTAAATAAATAAATACACCCAATAATCAAACGTAGCCGTAATCCCACTAAGATATCAAATCTTGCAAAACTTGTATCCGATTCTCCAAAACTATCCGATCCCAAAACACCAAAACATTCCGATTCACAAAAAATGAATTTTATAAAATTTATCCCATCTATCCAACGTCAACCCGTAACACGTGGTCAATAAGGCCCTGCACAACTATAAACTGTGCACGCTTGTCCCGTCTAATTCAGTTTACGTCGGTCATTCCCGCCACGGTTGCGTACAGCTGACACTTGAATTCTCGCTTTAACGCTTCACGAATCGCTGTCGTGTCGGTTACGTCGCCCGGGAATTAATTTGCGTTGATAAATGGTCGGGAGGGTTGATTCTTGATCTGGAACAATTAAAAGTTTCCTACATCTGCAATGTCAGTTTGAATTTTGATTTTCAATTTGGAATAGACTTTGGAGGATCGGTTCGGAATGTTACGTCATCGATGGAAATTGTATGAGCTTTTGAAATTGGAACGTTTAAATCGGTTACTTTTAGTCGTATATAAAATGGTAAACGTTTTTATATCCTATAATATTTTAAGATGTATAATAAGCGAAGAAAAAACAAATGTTAGGGTCCTGATAATCTTACTGAACGGAACAATACAGAAAATATATTCATTTTCAATTTTTTTTTTTTTATGAGACTGTGGCGCTACTTTACTTTCGTTTTTTATGGTAGCTAAAAATAGAATAGCTAAAATAGAAATAAAACATTTTTGTAGTGATTAATTTTTACATTGTTGAACATTTCATTCTATCAAAAATATTACTGGCCATCTCTATAAAATCCTCTCTTTATTTCAAAAAAAGAACGTCCATTTATCAATTGAAAAAACACGTAATTATGCAAAACGTATGATATAAAGGCGTAATTAAGTAAGATTAGAGCAACTAACGAAGGCTTAGCCGACGCTGATTGGCGCCCCGCTCCCGAAATCCGCCGTGTACCGGATAAAACCGGATTTGTGCAGTTCTACATAAATTTACCAGTTTGCCGGCGTTCCTCTTGAGTGTTTACTAATGGTGGCAAATTGGGTATCGGATGTTCAGCATGTTTGATAGGTTTTTCATATAATTTTATCGTTAAGCTTAGTGATTATTAATTCAATAGTGAGGTTATAGGTTCGATGATCAGGTGATTTAAATACATTTATTTTATTTTAATTATCAGATATCGCTAGATTGTTATTTAAAAACACTATCATTAATAAACTCCTTTAAAAAAATGGACAGATGACCTAAGAAAAAATACGTTTATAATTTCGACTCTAGTACGACTAACAAGAGCTAATAACTAGATTAACAAAAAAATCAACAGATTAATATTAAAATAATCCTACACTAAAACAGTACTATATTTTTGTTGTTTATCAATTTCAAAAACCTCCACTGTTTCGGAATTAGACGTAGTTTTGAACTATAAAAACTTGATACATGACAACGCTTACTTCATTAACACCCTAATAATACTGAAAACACCTATATTCAACATTCATACAATAAAGCTCTGACGTCACATTAAGTTACGTGGGCGTCGTACGTTTAGGCTAGAAACATACTACTGAAACGCCACGCGACCCGATCCGACGCGACAAGTTTTTTTTTTTATTATTTTCTTTTTTCATGGAATTGCGAGACGAGCATGTCGTTCGTCTGATGGTAAGCAATACAACTGCTCATGAACAGTAACAGAACCAAACATCACCATTAATTACAAAGCAATGCTTGGAATTCCATGGCGCTCGCCATCTTGAGACAAGATGTTAATGCTCAATATGTCCAGTAGTTACTCAGGCTACAATGCCCTTCAACCCGATACACTACAGTGAATTTACACTGCTATTTGGCGGGATAAATAGAAATTGCGGTGGTACCTACCCAGGTGGTCTCTCACATATGAAAGACCTAGCACCAGTAAAACATGTTGAATCAAATAAAATCGTAGTGTTTTCTATTATATGTCCGGAACACGCGATGCAACGTTGCGTGGCGTGTTTGAAATGTGATTCTAGGTATAGAAAATGGTAAGGTAGCCTGTAGGTAAACGGACCAGACGCGGCTGCCAACATGTTCACGGTGGTCGCGGGTTCGCATCCCAGGGCACACCTCTGACTTTTCGGAGTCATGTGTGTATTGATAGTCAATCACCACGCACTAAAACGGTGAAGGAAAACATCGTGAGGAAACCTGCATATCATAGCGGTTTATAAGAAATTCTATGGTATGTAAGTCCGCCAACCCGCACTAGGCCAGCGTGGTGGACTATATGGCCTAACCACTCTCAATCGTACTGTCGATTGTAGAGTAGGCCCGTGCACTGCAGTGGAACGTATATGGGCTGATACAGATACAACACGTGTCGCGTCGGGTCTGGTCACGTGACATTACAGTAGTATGTTTCAGGCTTTACACTTTAAACTAGTATAAGGGTTTAGTCATTTCTTCAGCAAACATTTCGTTTTAATGTCGGCTTATCATCCAACTTTTAGGTGATAGGATGTATCAAAGGATATTAATAAAAGAGGTGAGAGTGATCATTACTATCATTTGACACGTTTTTTATTGCTATGAATGGCGAGGCGAACTTGCCAAGCAATGTCAAGCATTACTTTGTTATTTAAGGTATCGTTTACCATCAGACGAACGGCCTGCTCGTCTTGCCATTATTGCCATAAAAAAGTTACCCAACAAAAAGAAACTGCGGTTTGGTTCCACCATTAATATCGCAGTCACTTCATTATACAAAATACAACAGAAGTCGTTGACAAATCAATTTAAGAATCAGTGTCAATTATTTTCCAATAATACATTCCGATACTTAACCAAACAATCTGGTTAGAAATTCAAATTACCAAGAATCAACAGTCATCATTAAAAAGTTATTCCGTCTCCCGCTCCCCGCGGCCCGAAACCCGCCTCGCGCCGGATAAAACCGGATTTATGCAGTTTCCACCGAACCCGAGATGTGAAAATGCAAATTCACAGCGAGATCACGCTGAAAGTCTTACTGCAAACGAGGTTTTAAGTTTTGTACATTTAGTTTAGTAATAAGGGCGTATTTAGTTACTCTAGTTTTGGGTTTAGCGTTTGTGAATTACAACTTATTAGGAGCATATTACCGTTATATTAAGGATATTATAAACTGTTCTGAAACGACGCGTGAGATCAGTACAACCGGCTCCGCAGGCCATCAGAGAGCTGAAGAATGTGATTACCGCGGAGTGGGAACGTATTCCGCAAGCAAGTATCCGGGATATCCTTGCTAGCATACCGAGATGAATCCAAGCTGTGATTTCAGCTAGAGGGAGTCACACTCGATACTAAATATTTATCTGCTTTTACTTTATTAAAGAAAAAACAAACAAAAATCTTTGTTAACTTTTACTTCACGAGCATATGCACTACTAGCGAGCATACACTACGATAAATTTTATCAAAATTTTATGATAATATTGACGAAAACGATTATTTGCTTATTTATTTACAAAATGGTGAAAGTAAAACTACCTATAATTATCAAACAAACCAATAGTAACATTTGAAATGGTTCATTGCTTAGGTGCCCGTTTTTTTTGCAAATGAGTTTATTAGGTTATCATGTCCACGGTGGTCGCGGGTTCGAATCCCAGGGCACACCTCTGTCTTTCCCGAATCATTTGGGTATAGATAGTCAATCACCACGCACTATAACGATAAAGTAAAACATCGTGAGATTACTTGCATACAGAAAAGTATTTTCTCACTAAGTTTATTTAGTGAGTAAGAAATAATTTCGCTAAATACTGATGGTAGGTCTCTCATATGTGAGAGGCCACTAGAAGGTATCACCGCAATGTCTATTTCTCCCGATAAACAGCAATGTAAATGCACTGCTGTGTTTCGCTTTGAAGGACATTGTAGCCAGAGTAACTACTGGACATATTGAGACTTAACATCTTATGTCTCAAGATGGTATGCGCACTGGAATGCCTAGCCTTGCTTTGTGATTCGAGGTGTTGTTTGGTTCTACTACTGTCTATGAGCGGTCGTATCGCTAACCATCACTGCATCATGCGCGTCTCGCAATTGCAATAAATAATAAGTATAAAAATATCTTAATCAAACATAGACAGTCATTTCAAAGTTTGTATATAAAATAGAGTGTTTACTCAACCAAATACGAGATATTAATGTGTATAAAATCAATAAGCGCCATTTCATTACATTTAGCAACTTCGCAAATATGTTGCGGTATTCGCCATAATTAATTTGTACTACTAATTAATTTCCACGTAATTTAGTTTGAACACAAAAAGCAAATTCGTCATTGGATTTTGTCAAATTATGTGCTATTCCTATGGCTTTCAATTATTTAAGATATAACTTGATTCCACAGCGCAGTTGGTTAGATGCTGTGACGAGAGGCCACAGGTTCAATCCCTGCACTGGGAACAGAAACAAACAACTGAACAAAAAAAAAACGTTCCAGGCGTATTCTGTGAGACCAAAAAAGTCATTGTTTCAATATACATTTATTATGGTGTCTATTGAATTCAACGTATTATTGGAGACTCCGACTGAAAACGAAGGCAGGTGGATGTTGAGTGATTTCAAACACGACGCAAGCAAAAATGTGCAAAAAAAAAACAACGATTTTTTCAATATTTTTTTGACTATCGTCGTATTCGGTTGGTAAATACTTAGTTTTGCTTCAATTAATAAGGTTCACTCATTTATTTTTAAAACGCAATGGTCCCCAATAGTTTAAAATATCATTATAGCAAAAACGATGTATTAAAAAAGATATTTAAAAAATTGTAAAAAAACAAGTATTTTTTACGAAATTCTTAGTTGTATATTGTGTTTAGGTCTCTAAAACTAGCACCTGACTTCGTTTTTGATCGCAGTGTTGATTTCTTTAGGAAACCATTTTAATTGGACTTCTTGTGGTCCAAGATATGGTGAAATATAATATTTATAGATGAAACTTAACAACAAACAAACAAAAAGATTAAATACCAAGAAACATTGAAGCGACAGCAAAAACGCTAATTGGTTCGCTTACTTAAAACCGAGCTAAAAATAAATTCGACTGTTTGTTATCGAAACATCGGTAACGAACCAATTTTCCAATTGAAATGTTCTAATTAAAACGTTAAAGAAACTTTTTTTTTATTGCTATGAATGGCGAGACGAGCATGCCGTTCGCCTGATGGTAGGCAATACGACCGCTCATGAACAGTAGCAAAACCAAACAACACCTTGGATTACAAAGCAATGCTTGGCATTCCATTGCGCTCGCCATCCTGAGACATAAGATGTTAAGTCTCAATATGTCCAGTAGTTACTCTGGCTACAATGCCCTTCAACCCGAAGCACAACAGTGCGTTTACACTGCTGTTTTACGGGAGAAATAGACACTGCGGTAGTACCCACCCAGATGGCCTCTCACATATGAGAGACCAGTAAAACTTTAATGGAACTGATAAATATAAGCTTGTTTACCAACAATCATTTCATATTAATTCATTAGACAGCCTTCGTGGCGCAGTCGCTTATACGTTGACTGTGAAACGAGAGGTCGCGGGTTCGGTCTGTTTGTATGGCCCACAAGTATTTGTGTCGGGTCTGGGTGTTTGTGAGACCGCAAAGTCTCTCGTAGTTTTTATATTAATGTGGGGTCAGGACTACGTATGTGACTTTATTAATAATAATAAATAGTAGATTTGGCACTCAAGGTTAGTTGTATTGTCCCGATTTTCGTTCTGCTCATGGGTTGATACCGAAGAGCCAAGATTGAGCCGTTACCGTAGAGCCAGATCAACTAGAGAGGCTCTCAATTGGCTGTTGGGTCAGGATTCAGAAGCAGAAGGCAGTATTACTGGACACTTTGTCTCCCTGACCACCGGTGATTTGGGTGACTTTTGAGCCTCGCCAACGAATAGTCAACCATATTTTATATTTATATTGTATTTTTTAAACATGTTTGTATAAAAATGTAAAAAAATAAAAAGACCAAATAAAGGTAATAAATAATATCTGTATTAAGCTCCTTCCTCCTTTTATTCTATAACGTTGAAGGAAAACATCGTGAGGAAACCTGCATAGTGTATACCATAGCGATTTCTATGGTGTGTTAAGGCCGCCAACCCGCATTGGACCAGCGTGGTGGACTATACGGCCTAACCGCTCTCAATCGTATTCTCGATTGCAGAGGAGGCCCGTGCCCTGCAGTGGGACGAATATGGGCTGATACAGAATACAGAAGCTCCTTTTGTCACTAGAACTGTTAGGAACATAGAAATTAAATCACTCCGTGTGCGCAACACCTAATATCTCATATGATTTGTTCGGAATTTGTGCCCGGCGTTGTGATAAGCTTGCCTGTTATTCCGTCTTGTGAAGGAACTGTGCTGGATAAAAAGTTTTTCGACTTACCATTTCGTGTTAGATGGCCCGATCTGTAACAAAAAATGTAGTTAATACTAATATTTATATTGTTTAAAATGCGACTCAACTATTGTATTAAAAACCCAACTAAAAAATAGAAAATAAATTTTAATAATACTGAATTAAGGATAGTGTAAAAAATTATAATAAATATAAATAAATAATAGTGTATAAATAAGAAAATACGCTTTTATAGAAAATCCAACCAAGAAAAGAAAAATAATTTTTTAAAAATTTTAATTAAGAATATTGTAAATAAGAAAAAAATATTTTTATTGTAAAAAACGCGTGGGGTGCATGTTTTCAATAGATGTAATTATTTTATCGACAGATATAAGTAGAAGGATTATCATTTTGATAATATCTTAAAAAAACTACTACCAGTGAAATCTGTCCGTTTAAAGTGGGTCAAAATCGCGTCTTAAGGAGTCGGTTACAAACATAAAATCAAACATACAAGTGAAGCTTATATAAAGCGTGTAAAAATACAGAGTATATTTTGACTGCTACTGAAAACGAAGCCGGGTCGTAGTTTTAGTGACTACAGCACAATGCAACTAAATTTTGGAATGAAAAGTGTATTCTTTTGTGTTTTTTTTTAAATATCGTTGTATTCGGGTGGTAATCCATAGTTTTTGCTAAAACAATTTTTAAAAGCCTTGCATGCCATAGTATCTTAAAAAATAAAAGAGTGTTCACATTAAAAAAAAAAAAACTATGTTTTGACCAACCAAATACGACCATAGGATAAAAATAACAAAAAAAAAGTTGCAATGTGGAAATCACTAAAACTACCACCCGGATTCGTTTTCGGTAGCAGTCTTGATATACCCTGCATATTATATTAATTTATATTAAACGAGTGTGTGCGTCATCTTATTGTGACTAATAAATGAGTTTTCTTTCTTTCTTTCTTTCTTATATATCGATTATATAGAAATAGAATACTTTGAAAGGAATTGTTACAAAATTGTGGTTCTTTTTATTATCTGTGATAGCAGGTAAAATCTGGGGATCCTACTGATGGTATTTTATTGTTGGTGGATCTGTAATATTATGTGAGAAGCCTCCTGGGTAAGTAACACCGTAATATCTATTTCTCCCACCAAATAGCAGCTGAAATGCACTGTTGTGTTCCAGTTTGAAGGACACTGTAGCCCGAGTAACTACAGGTCATATTGAGACTTAATATCTTATGTCACGCACTAAAACGGCGAAAGAAAACATCGTGAGGAAACCTGCATACCATAGCGGTTTATAAGAATTTCTATGGTATGTAAGTCCGCCAACCCGCACTAGGCTAGCGTGGTGGACTATATGGCCTAACCACTCTCAATCGTACTGTCGATTGTAGAGTAGGCCTGTGACCTGCAGTGGGACGTGTATGGGCTGATACAGAAGAAGAAGAACATGTAAAGACTTATTATGACGTGCCTGCAGCCAAAACAGTATAATATGTATGTTTAAGTAATAAAAGAAAGTCATGCTCTATCCATTAGGTATGGCATTGCACTATTAAGTTACTTTGTCGTCCCGATATAAAGCTGAGTTTCAAAGTACTTGTATAGTAGGAGCCAGTTAAGAATGCAATTTAATTCAACCAGCTCAATAAAAGCCATATATTTAAGTCTTGCATTTGTTGCAAAAAAATCTCATTGCATACGTATAGTATAAACAGAAGACAGAAATATGATCCTATAAAAATAACAGAGTAAAATATTTATTGCATAACTCCGTGGCGCAGTTGGTTAAACGCTAGGGGCCCAACTATATTCATCCGAAACGAAAATCGAAACTTCGGATGATCGAAGTTTATATACGATACGAATGTACCTACATATACTTATGGTCGTTATTGACTTATGGTTACAATGTACGTTATACAAATTCGAACTTTTGCAGAGTAGATGCGTTCGTATCGTATAAAAAACTTCGATCGTCCGAAGTTTCGAACTTCGTTTCGGATGAATATAGTAGGGCCCTAGATGTAAAACGTGAGGTCGCGGGTTCAATCCCCGCATCAAGATAAATGTTTGTGTGATTCACAGGCATTTGTTTCGGGTCTGGGTGTTTGTGGGACCGAAAAGTATCTCGTAGTTTCTGATGCTCACGATACAAGACTTTGTCTTAATGTGGGATCAGGAATATGTGTGTGACTGTTGGGTGTATTTATTTATATTAACATAAAGACAAACATATGCTTATTGCATAATCTCACGCCTGCATCTACGAGACGATCAGCTGAAGAATCATTATCGTTTACAGTTTGCGCAGCTTATTTCCGTTCCAATATGTGATCGGACAGCCATATCGGGTACAAATTTCAGTCCTAGATATCTAGATTTTTTTTTACTTTATTGATTTATCAGCAGTTGTTACAATATTATATGATCGCTGTATACATTATTCCACTTATATATGTAACATATATTTATATCTCTAATTGTCCAACTATTTAAGATAAACACGACATGCATTAGGATTTTAAAGAATGTTTTCTTGAACTAGTCATCGTTCTCAAAATAGGTTACATAGCCTATATCTGGGAAGTAACTGTTTGATCTGAAACGAAGTACGAATGTGAAAACGTTGTACGTAAAACTGTAGGAACGTGCCTGAGTATTCCACAAATATTGTAATATTCTATCGTTATTCGTAACTATATACTAAGTTCAAGTGAATGATAAGGATCTTAGACAATTGTGTTATTAGAAGTTTTTTTTTTATTTTTTTATTGCTATGAATAGCGAGACGAGCATGCCGTTCACCTGATGGTAAGTGATACAACCGCTCATAAACAGTAGCAAAACAATACCTTGAATTACAAAGCAATGCTTGGCATTCCACTGCGCTCGCCATCCCGAGACATAAGATGTTAAGTCTCAATATGTCCAGTAGTTACTCTGGCTACAATGCCCTTCAACCCGAAACACAACAGAAGTGGAATATTTATAATTTACTTCGGGCATAGAATGTTCCAACAGTTGTACTTATTTTCGGATCATAGAGTAAACCCCCTAATAAAACATCTTATAATTGTATCAGGCCACGATCGTCCCCTGCTGAGTACGAGACTCTTCTACAACAGAGAGTTCGATTTTTTAACTTAGTCGATAGTAAATATAAAAGGTAAACGATGCTAGGTGGTATTTTTAATCCTGTGTCCAGACACAAGGCCACAAAAAATTTCGCAACAAAAGTAGGTTTGGGTGATAAACACATAGTTTTCCTAAAATAATATCTAATGTACGCCCTTTTATCTTAAAAGACGCAAACTAAAATTATTATTCAACACCAAAATACTATGCGTAAAAAATATTGCCATTTTATTTTTGATATTTTTAGTTTCACACAAAAACAACCACTTGGCTTGGTTTCGCTCACAGTCTAGATGTATCCAGCATTTATAAATACAAAATCATAACAAAACACGAAATACAGTTCGCAAAAACATATTTTGCTACCGAAACCGCAATGATCGCTTCTAAATAAATAAAGAGTCACAATCTTCGAGCTAGCTAAATCCTATTACCCGGCAGAGTTGAGTTTGCAACTTTTTCCAATCGGCTTACAGTACAGACGGATAGAAAAGCGTATAAATTTTTATTCATACAGAAAGGCTTCTCTAAATGGCAGGTTTTTATTTGGAGTACGATAATACGATCGTAAGATGCTTTATCTGAATATATGAATATATTTTGAAAGACTCTGAGGGCTTAGGTAGTCGTAAAAGGAAATGTTTATCTTAGTGGGTATGTATCGAGGCTAAAAAACAAAAGATGTGAATTTTACGCATTGTATTTAGTAGCCGCTAGCCTGGAAAATAACTTACTATATATCAATAAACATATTTAAATATATTTTTAAGGTAGGTAGAATCCACCAAACCGCACTAGGCCAGTGTGGTGGACTATATGGCCGAACCACTCTCAATCGTATTCTCGATTGTAGAGGAGTCCCGTGCCCTGCAGTAGATGGTATATGGGCTGATACAATACAATACCATTCCCAGGCGAAGCTGGGACGGGCCGCTAGTCCAAGTTAAAGCACCTAAGAGCCTCCAATTTCAACGTCTAATTTCCTTCTTCGATTATGTACATTAATGACAATTACTACGGCTTAGTTGGGATTTCCACATGATGGATCAAATTACCACCTAATAATTGAGTTACGTTTACTTTGAGATTACGTAAGCGACGTATTAACTCAGATATATAATATGTATGTATATGGATATCTACATGACCCACGCTTATAACTTATGCATATTGATATCTAAAGCCCCATTTACACTAGGAGTGGTATTTTATTTCAAATAAATGGCGAGACAAGCATGCCGTTCGCCTAATGGTAAGCGGTACGACAACTCGTGAACAGTTGCAAAACCAAACAACGCCTTGAATTACAAAGCAATGCTTGAAATTCAACGGAGCTCGCCATTCTGAGATATAAGATGTTAAGTCTCAATATGTCCAGTTACTCTAGCTATAATGTCCTTCAATCCGAAATACAACAGTGCATTTACACTGCTGTTTGGTGGGAGAAATAGACATTGCGGTGGTACTTACCCAGATGGCCCCTCACATACGAGAGACCTACCACCAGTAAAGTATACATAATGCAGGGATTGCCACTATATTGTGTACTATTTGAATGTACGTTACATTCAAATAATAAGCCGTATTCGCATTTTGGTAGTAGATATGGTCCGATGCCTCAGTGGCTTAGTCATACTAGGGTACGCTTACAAAGCTGAGGTCTCGGGTTCGAATCCCAGGTTGGGCAAAGTGATATTGGATTTTTCTATTCATTATCAGCCCAGAGTCAGGAATTTGTGCCCGATATGGCGATAGGCTCGCCACCTATCACACCGTGGTACGGAACAAACAAGGCGAAATTTGGGTGTCCTGGCACCTCTGCCTAACCCTTCTGGGAGGGAGGCGTGAATTTATGTATGTATGTATATAGTCCGATGTATATGTTGTCCTTACATCTTTTGATTTCAATGAATGTTGTCGGAGTAGTAACAGTTTAATAATATCTCCGTAGCAAAATAATGATTTTAATCTGGAGAGATGGAATGGAATATAATATAAGGTGAATAAAATGGGACAGATTAATACAATACGGAATTGGATAAGAAGTATAGAGAAAGACAATCATACTGAGTTTAAATAAAATATGGACTGGATTATGTATCTGTACCCGGGCGAAGCCAGGCCGGGCCGCTAGTACTATATATATCCCTTGGTCGAAACAATAGCTAATTACAACCTTGTAACACTTTTCCACCCGACTGTACGTCTGGCTCCCAGTTCGTCTTTCTGAGAGCTCGCTAGTTGGAAAGTCCAGCTTAAGACTTTATGACAGTAAAGTAGACTGTTTGTCCTCTCATTACAGAGGAGGGTTTTCGAGTTTTTCAACTAAAGCACTTTTTCACTTCAGTATACTTTTTCGATAGTTTGTAACGCGCAGATTAGCTTAACGGGTTAGAAACAAGAAAATGTTAATTTTAGAAATAGGAAAGTTCGATTAGGGATACATTAAAGTCCAAAACATTTAAGGATAAAATGATACCAACCTAACAATGACTTTTATTGGCAAATTAAGGATACGGGATAAGAAAGATACACTAGGGTAAGATGCTACAATACTTGCGTAACAAGTAGCTGATTCGTACACCCAAGATTTTAAATATTTCGTAATAACCACACACAATTTCGTCATACTTCTGATTTAGTCTGAGTTCACACTGAGTTTTGGTGTAACAATAAACCCCCACAATTGTGCCAACCGATGAGAGGAAATACTACTTAGTATTAAAATCAGATGTGCCGACACTAAGTTGTGCTTACGAAAAAATCAAATAGGATTTAATTAAATTTATTTAACATAACATTTTTCTGTATTTTTTGTTTCTTTCAACTAGTTAAATAATATTATTTGTGCATTTATGTATTTGCTATATATTTAAATAAATATAAAGCAAATACATATTTAAAACAAAATAATATTTCAATAAATATAAAATGTGCATTTATATATTTACTTTATATTTATTTAAATATAAACAAATGTGCATTTATATATTTGCTTTATATTTATTTAAATAAAAAGCAAATATGCGCAAATAAGTAACAAACCTGCACTTTTATTCAGGTTTATTCCTAGCAATAGTTATGTTAAAATATTATAATAAATTAAATCCTCTCTCACGCCTACCTATCTACTGCATCTATTATGGTTGGGAATTCCCTATAATATATAAGCGTATTTATCTCCCAGACCCTGTTTTACATGTAATGCATAAAAAAAGAAAAATACCAATCCGATTCTCAATATCGTACCGTCTTGATGCGATCGCGATAACTCTCGGTTTTCCATATCTTAAGATAATACCCTTTCTCCGTTCAAGTATCATACATGTTGAAAGATTCGCGAGAACCTTTCACATGCAGTCCCGTCCTTTTTTCCAGATCACATTCTCATTACAATATTAAAACTACCCTCGACTTGTGTACGAATTTGAACTGTAAACAGTGGACGTAGAGTTTTGAATTGCTTGTGCAGAGATAAGTAGAGGGAAACGAAGGGGATTCGTCCTGTTTTTACTGAACGATGCGACGCTATTTGAGATATTATTTTTAATGTGATTTAAAATTAGCTTGGTTGCGTAGTTTGTTTTTTTTTTATTGATCTATCTAGTAGGACCAACAAAAAATATTTTTAATAGCTTTACATTTTGGTCTCTTGGTTCTTATACTAATGCGAGACACAACCTTTATATATTTCTATTTAACTTTCTTGCTTAAAACTCTTTCTTACCTAATAAAAGGTCTAAGTAATATTTTAGAATAAAACACATAATATTACCGACCCATAACGTCAGTTCGGGTAGCCGACGTTTGGGAAAGATGGTAGAATACAATATTAATTCGCCATGATAAAAACAATTGTAAACAAGCTTTTGAATTCATCCTAATTACCTATTGATTTAGTTGTAGCTTTATAACAGACTACATTCGTACGACATTTGATCAGGCTAAAGAAGTTATAATCTTCCATGCGTGAAAAAAAAAAATAGCAAAAGTATAAGATATTCATATTAACAAAGCTACAATAACGATAATAATACGGCTACAAAACACATATGCACAGAGGAATAACATTAGATATCCCGAAAAAACAACGCCATTTTCTAGCTATAAGCAAGTTAATGTCTCGATTTTATTTCCCATTTCTACATAACTTTCAACAACAAGCGTCGTAACGGAAAGCTGTGTATGCACCGGCACTATCCAATCTCCAAAGCGCGCTAACAAAAAACAAACTCTACCACACAGCAATAAAGTACAAATTGCACTGCAACTTTTATAAAATGAATAAGAGAAAAATCCGAAAATATTGTGCAAATTCACACAGGAAACTGAGCTTAGAGGGAAGTGGGTAAGGTTTAATTTGACTTACGTGATGCCGTCGGAAAAATTCACTCCGTATGTGTCAACATAAGACGTTGGACGCGTTGCAAAGACAAGCAGGGCATCTGTAAACAAACAAACAAAATTATATAGTTTTATAGTGTCATCGTTTTTTTGGGAAAAACAGCGCTACAGGGAAATTATGTTAAGAGCTTCGTTGATCTTTCAGGACATATTTTGTTTTTCTTTCACGGTAAAGTGACTGCGCTTGATTATAATTGCTACAGAAATGTTGGGACAGAAGACTTTTTAAAAGAGTTTCAGCTGCCTCCTATTACGAATACAAACCTTATATATCTATTTATTTATTTTCGACAGTACAATATTTTACAGGTAAACCTAATGCAATATTGACGCTTTAAAAAATGGATTTATGAAATGGCCTTATGTGAAGAATATATTTCCTTATTATGTCTTTATTTCCTTACGAGACCAAATATGAAATGAGATGATCTATTTGTAGAAGACGTTATACATATTGACACGTCGCTTTCAAAATTGATTTAAAAAGTAACGATAGGCCCTTCAGTACATTTGATGTTTCACATATTGCTCAGCATTGGTCATATAATAAGAAGTATTTGAGGCTTATTCTACGTACATATTTAAGATATGTAGCATAATAGATCCATTAAAACTTTTTGCTAAGTCAATGTATCAGAAGTTTCTAAATACATAAACTCACGCCTTTTTCCCAGAAGGAGTAGGCAGAGGTGCTACCAGGACACTGACGTTTAACCTTGTATGTTCCGTCCATGATGTGATAGGAGGCAAGTCTATCGCCATATCCGACGCAAATTCCTGACTCCGGGCTGATACTAAATAGAAAAATCCAATATTACTTTGTCCGACCCGGGATTCGAACCCGAGACCTCAGCATTGCAATCATACAGTAGTACTACTACACCAACGGGGCAGTTTCTAATCATCCTATATTTTTGACACGTCTTAACAATAGCTATTTTTGTCAACGACAATAGCCCGGTCTGATAAATTTAATAGTCACTTAACTTTAATGGCTTATTTTTATAATAGCCTAGCGATTTGGGTCGGCTACGACAAGCAACACAGAAAAGTAAAAAAATATTATTACAGGCGCCAATAATAGACCGTTTGGTTTTTAATGGCCTATATATTATATAACTAAATTGCAACTGCCTCGGTGGCGTAGTTGTACTAGAGTGCAGTTACAAAGCTGAGGTCTTGGGTTCGAATCCCGGGTTGGGCGAAGCGATATTGGATTTTTCTATTCATTATCAGCTCAGAGTCAGGAATTTGTGCCCGATATGGCGATAGGCTTGCCACTTATCACATCGTGGGATGGAACATACAAGGCGAAATGTGAGTGTACTGGCACCTCTGCCTTGCTCTGCCTTCTGCGAAAAAGGCTTGAGTTTATGTATGTATGTATGTACTAAATTGCAACTTGCTCGGTTCGTTATTAGGTAAGGTAATAAAAAGTATCAATAATAATTATGATCAATACATTTTATTATATTGCGAGTATATTATAGATACTTTTATTACGTAGCCTAAGGGCGAACGTTAGTTGCTCTTCCTAATAATATAATGGTTACCCATATATGAGCGATACAGTATCAGCTCATATACGTCCCACTGCAGGGCACGGGAATCCTGTACAATTAGCATCTTTGAGGAAATTTATTTTTTAAGATAAAAAAATGAATATTTTATTTTTTTACAGACCTGCACTATATTTGAACGGTAACTAAAACGTTTTTGCACTAAAACGGTAGAGAAAACATCGTGGGGAAACCTGCATACCATAGCGATTTGTATCAATTTCTATGGTATGTAAGTCCGCCAACCCGCACTAGGCCAGCGTAGTGAACTATATGGCCTAACCACTCTCAATCGTACTGTCGATTGTAGAGCAGGCCCGGGCCCTGCAGTGGGACGTATATGGGCTGATACAGATTCTGCACTATATTCCTTTATTGCATGCTTGAATACTAAACAATCGTAGCAAATCTAAATAGAAAAAATCACCTTTTACATGTCTTTGTCTCCGTACATTTTCATGGGGAATGTTTTTTGGTGACAACTTCTTGCAGTATTCGTTTTCGGGAGAATTGAGTTCATCAATAAATTAAATAATAAGTTGTGCCGTTAGCCTGATGGTAAGCGATACGACCGGTCATAAACAGTATCAAAACCAAACACCTTGAATAACAAAGCAACGCTTGGCATTCCACTGCGTTCGCCATCCTGAGCCATCAGATGTTAAGTCTCAATATGTCCAGTAGCTACTCTGGCTACAATGTCCTTCAATCCGAAATACAACAGTGCATTTACACTGCTGTTTGAAGGGAGAAATAGTCATTGCGGTGGTACCTACCCAGATGCCCTGCCACATATGAGAGACCTACCACCAGTAATATATCAAAATACATCTGATTATATTTTCCAATGCAAAGTTCGTACCAGCATTCAATGAATACTTTAATTTTCCTTGCACTCTGTAATGGCGGATTTTATTTGTCGATTGGTAAAGTTCCAGTGGTCGGCATTAGAGTGAGTTTGCTTGTTAAGGATATTAAATTTGTTCGGACAAATAAATGCAATGTACTGTGAAGTGGAATTAAATATATTGGATTTTATAATGCAATTCGTTCGGAATATTATTGTATGTAGTTTCAGAAAATATTAAGAAAATAATAAGGTAGTAAATTTTGTTTTCCTTTGCCATTTTAGTTATTGTTATCGTTTCCTTAGAGTTTCTGAAAATAGTTATAAAGTAATAATCTAGTAAATTGTATTTTCTATTGTCATTTTAGTTCTTGTTATAGTTTCCTTAGTATTGTTGAATCTTTGGCGAATAGAACTTGCTTTCCGAACAAAAACCACCGATTGAATAGATAAGGCGTACAACGTAAAAAACGATTATACTTTCGTATTCATAATGTTAGTGCGGATTACTTTTTTGGTCTCCTACAGTTATGTAAATTGAAAGCGCAATTACATTCCTCTTCCCCTTACAGCCAGTCCAAAATCAATCTCAAAATTCAAAAAAATTTTGGTAGTAGTTCTCTCATATGTGAGAGGCCGCCTGGGTATGTACCACTGCATTGTCTATGCCACCCGCTAAACAGCAGTGTAAAAACACTGTTCTGTTCCGGTGTGAAGGACATTGAAGCCAGAGTAACAACTGGACATATTGAGACTTAACATCTTACGTCTCAGGATGGCGAGCGCAGTGGATTGCCAAATATTGTTTTCTAATTTATGACGTTTGGTGTTGTTCCTATCTATGAGCGGTCGTATCGCTTACCCTCAGGTAAGTGCCATGCTCGTCTCACCACTTATTGCTATAAAAAAACGTATTTGAAAATGTTCATGATAATAATCGTAATTTAGGCGTGAAAGCGCAACAAACAAACAAATTTTCGGACGCACAATATTCTCCAGTTGAATCGAAACCACTGTTACATTTTCCTTCGTCTTTCAGCCGGTCCAAATTCAAGCCCAAAACAGACCCATAAAACCCCAAAACCTTCAGCAGTTTTTATCTCTAACCCAATAACGGGGCCGAGAGCGAGTAATCGCTTCCTTTATGCCTGTGACGTCACATAGTTTGCCAGCACAAAAACATACGGAATAAAAATCCAGACGGAATACGGGGGCAACGCATTCAGGCCGATGTTTGCATATGGCCGATGTTCTGTGTTCATTAAAATGCATGAAGTGACGTCATAGGACGTAGAACATGTGAAGGGGCATACGTTATGTGGATACGTGTGGTTTGTCTCTGAGAGGACTTAGTGGATTTTTTGTTGCTAGGCGGTTTGAAGAAGAAAAGATTTTCAGGGTAAAATATAATTTCGAGACGCGATTTCTAGGTTTGAAAGGGTGACTATTTGATGTTGGTCTTTATTTTGAGATGTTAATGTGAAGGGAGACATTAACTGCTGCGTGTTGATTGGCGAGTAAGAATTCCGGACATCATATAGCAATATAATTAGGGTACTTCTTTTCCCATAAAAGCGAAACTCCGTCAGCGAAGTCCATCATTCTTCTCAGTGGACGTTTTATTTGAATTAAAATCCACTCTTACCATTTATTCAGGTACATTACATCCAATTTTTTATGGTATTATATTATAAAACCACTCATGAAATTGTCCTCTACGTTACCTAATCTATGCCACTCCCACACGCCTCGATAGATTCTCTTACGAAACGCAATAAAAAATAGCGCGGCTTGAGAAAAAATCTTGTCATTGGCATTTTAAATGGATTTTATTTGAATACGACATTACGATGGCACATACGGTTGGCAGCGTTCCGTTCTACATTAGGAGCATGCATATTCAAGCTATTCCAGCGCTTTTGGATGCTTTACCATTTTATTTATGGGTAGAATTAAGTAGCTTAATTTTTGCAAGTGAAGTTTGCTGGAAGCGAAACGTCGTCTACACTTTGGAGTTTTTAAAGTGTATAAAAATATTATGAGGAAATTACTTAATAATAATAATAATAATAATAATTCATTTATTTCAGGCTAATAGTTATACACCCATAATGTTAGTAAATTACAATACACGAATTACTAATTAAATGTTAGTATAGGTACACATAAATTAGGACACAAAATATACTAAAACATGCCTACTACGAGCGATTCATTGACCCACCAGTTGTGCGACAGGTTTATGCATCTCATACCAGTGTCTCACAAAATCGCTCGTGCAGTCGTTGCTTACAAGAGCTACAATACTGTTGGACACACCCCACACTCTGCGCATCAGCGATGTAGCTCGCTTTCTCATTATCGCACAAAAATCATCAGTGTGCATACCGGCGAACATCCCTGATGCACTACAAAAACGGGGTAAGCCCAGTAACAATCTAAATGCGTTATTATATTGGATTCGCAAAGCATTATATGTTTTTTGCCTATAGTTGACCCACAAGCTGCAAGTGTAAAATGTTTGACAATATGCTTTAAATAGTGTAATTTTTACGCAATCATTACAGCGTGCAAACCTACGAGCCAACATATTACATCGTACCGCCAATGCTCTGCGTTCCCTTTCAATATCGAGATCATCCGACATATCTTCAGTGACCCAGTGGCCCAGGTACTTAAACTTCTTGGTTCTAGTAAGTGTAGCACCGTCTAGTGTCACTTTAGGAACAGAGTATGATTTTTTCCCTGCTTTAAAAAGCATCAGTTCACTTTTTTTCGCATTGTACCTTAGCCCATGAGACGCCGCATATGTCTCACATATTCTCAGCATTACATTTAAAGCTCTGACTGACGGCGCCAATATGACCATGTCGTCCGCGTAGCTAATATTGTTTACAGTTACACCGTCAATAGAGCATCCAACATTGGCGTTGTTAAGTTCGACGATCAACCTATTTATATATAGGTTGAAAAGTTTCGGCGAGGAAATACCTCCTTGTCTGACTCCACATTTCAGCCTATACACATCTGAACGCGCATCCGCCCACTTTACATAATTGTTTTGGTTGTCGTACCAATACTTAAATACTTTTATAAGGTCTGTAGGTAGAGTAGTTTCCTGTATAAGCTTTTCCCAAAGTTTACTATAAGATACCAAATCAAATGCCTTCGACAAGTCCAAAAAGCAGGCATACACTGGTGTTTTCCTGCGTGTGTAGTACTTTACAATATGCTTGAGACACAATATGGCTGATTCAGTCGACAATCCAGGTTTAAAACCGAACTGCGCGTCATGTAAGTTTAGGTGACGACTAAGATGTTTATCAAGCAAGTTGTCAAGCACTTTAGCAATAATTGTAGTCAGCGAAATTGGCCTGTAATTGGACCCATCTGAAGCATCCCCAGTCTTGTTCTTAATAATTGGTACAACAACCGTCTTCATTAGATCTTCAGGAAGATATGAGTGCCCTATACAAACATTAAATAACATTGCTAGAAGTCTAGACACGTGTGCGCCTGCATAGCGCAGATGTTCAATACTTAACCCATCATGCCCCGGCGATTTACCTTTTTTCATATCATATTTAATTACTCTAGCGACATCCTGAGCGCAAAATATAAGCGACTGCTGGTCATGCAACTCAGAAAATTGAACCTGGGACTCAGGCAGCGAAGAATCAACTTTAAAACGATCTTTAAATGCATTAGCGATTAAATTCATATCAGACACGCCATCAACGCTCACCGGGAGGCCGGCATGTGGACTGAGTTTATTAGTCTGTTTCCAAAACCCACGAAAATCCTTAATACTGTGTCGAGATGCGAGAATATCCATTTTTATTTGTTGTTGGTTATTCTGGCACCATTTTAATTTCGACTTGAAAGCTTTTCGCGTAAGATACATATTATCAAAATATGGCCCATTAGTGGGTTTCCCATATAACATCCACAGTTGGAAAGAGAGACGAGCCTCCCTGTGCGCGCCCCTAACGTGTCTATTCCATCCTATTACACGTTTTCTTTTACTTATTTTTGTTTTAGCTGAGCATGACCCAGCCGCTTGGCTCAATATATTTACAATTTTTGAATACATATCATTAATAACAACTCTGTGGTCCGTGTTGGTACACATCTTTCCACTACATTCAATTAATTCTAAGGGGAGATCTAATTCTCTTAAAAAACTATTACAGATATATTATATTATATTATATTTTTCAATTTCAACTTTATCTTTTTGGCCCCACAGGACTCTGTTATAATATGTACTAGTATTGTTATGCAATTTTGGCAAAATTAAATTAATATTACATGTCACAAAAAGAGGAAAATGATCAGACCAGAATACATCGTGTTTTACATACACATCAGTTATTGTTTTCCATGCTAGTTCTGTAACTACACAGTGGTCTAACCAACGTCTACATCCATGAGCCTCACTTATATATGTATACGTATTAGATAATGTCCCAAGTTTCTCAAAGTCCGCACACACCCATCTTTCGTCCCTACAGAAATATAACAGTTCCTTGCCGAAAGACTCACCAGGATGAGCATTGAAGTCCCCCAATACATACACTGACTCCGTACCGCAACTTTCCACAAGCGCACTGATCTCACTTAGACACTCCGTGTATTCGCTAAGATTATCTGCACTATCGGTAGGCATGTAAATTGATATGACTACAAAAGAACTACCGTTTGCCATCGACACTTTTATAGCGGTTAAGCGCACATTATCACTTTGTAACACGGTGACGTTGTTGAACATATCCTTTCTCCATAATATGGCCACACCACCGTGCGGTCTTCCACGAAAGATGCCAGTCGACGTATCCACCGCCGATGTTCCACACCATGCAAAGTTGTCATCAATAGTGCTCAGAAATGTCAAATCATGTGGAAATAGCCAGGTCTCTTGTAAGGCAATAATATGCCCTTGTGTACATAGTGACCTTATACAGTCTACGGATCGCGTCACTGATCTACAGTTATCTATATATATAAAAGAGGAACCTGACTGACTGACTGACTGACGTATCAACGTACAGCCGAAACTACTGAAGCTAGGAAAGTGAAATTTTCCACAGAGGTTCCTATTATGACGTAGGTGAGCACTAAGAAGGGATTTTTGTAAATTCAACCCCTAAGAGGGTGAAAAGGGTAAAAAACCGTTGTATGGAAAATCGAAACCGTTAAAGTTACAACTGTCAAACTTGGCACTTTAGTTAGTCATTTAAAAATAAAACGAACTGCATACTTTTTTGTCGAAAATTAGCCATAAAAGGGTTAAAATAAGGGTTGAAGTGTTGCGAGTCTAGGGTGATTTAATGACTGTCTAATCAACGCACAGCCGAAACTACTGGAGCTAGAAACGTGAAATTTTCCACAGAGATTTTTATTATGACGTAGGTGAGCACTAAGAAGGGATTTTTGGAAATTCAACCCCTAAGAGGGTGAAAAGGGTAAAAACGTTTGTATGGAAAATCGAAACCGTTAAAGTTACAATTGTCAAACTCAGCACTTTAGTTATACATTTTAAAATAAAACCAACTGCATACTTTGTTTGTCTAAAATAAACCCTAAAGGGATTAAAATAAGGGCTGAAATGTTGTGAGACTAGGGTAATTTAATGACTATCTAATCAACGCACAGCCGAAACTACTGGAGATGGAAACATGTAATTTTACACAAGGATTTATATTGTGACGTAGGGTAGCACTAAGAAGGGATTTTTGGAAATTCAAACCTTAAGAGGGTGAAAAGGGTAAAAAACGGTTGTATGGAAAATCGAAACTGTTAAAGCCACAGTTGTCAAACTTTGCACTTTTGTAAATCAATCAAAACCAAACATAGCTGCATACTTTATTTTTCTAAATTTAACCCTAAACGGGTTAAAATAAGGGTTGACATTTTGTAGAACCGAACTGTTGCATCAACGCACAGCAGAAACTACTGAAGCTATGAACTTAAAAGTTTACACGGGGCTTCCTATCATAATGTAGAGCAGCACTAATGAAGGATTTACCGAAATTCAATCCCTAAAGGGGTGAAAAGGGTGAAATTGTGTTGTATGGAAAAATTAAACCGTGAAATTTGCAGATTTCAAACTCGGCACTTTATGTAGTCAATTAAACAAAAATAACTTCATACTTTTTGTCTTAAGTTAGCCCCAAAGGGCTTAAAATAAGGGTCTTAATTATGTATGCAAAATCGAAACCCCTGCTACTGGTATGAAAATTTGTATTTTAGCTACCTATTATAAACACAAGAAATTGGCGTGCGTTAATTTTTGAAAAATGGCACGAAGGAGATGAAATTTTATAAAAAGTATTATAGATAAATGATGACCAATTGTTAGGTTTTGGGTTTTTAAGTTTTAAGTGCAGACAAATCGGGAAATCGTTGTTGATAAAGTAAGTAATAGACTACATCATTTAATAAATAAATAAATAGTGACGTAATTCGGAGTTTTAAAATGCTCTCAGTTTCAGGGGAGAAATGAGGACGTAATATCTTATTTAGTGAAGTATCGTTTTTCAAATATATAAAATATATTATAAATAAAGTTAATAGTGCAGACGAAGTTGCGGGCAAAAGCTAGTCTATATATATAAAAGAGGAACCTGACTGACTGACTGACTGACTGACTGACGTATCAACGTACAGCCGAAACTACTGGAGCTAGGAAAGTGAAATTTTCCACAGAGGTTTCTATTATGACGTAGGTGAGCACTAAGAAGGGATTTTTGGAAATTCAACCCCTAAGAGGGTGAAAAGGGTAAAAAACTGTTGTATGGAAAATCGAAACCGTTAAAGTTACAATTGTCAAACTTGGCACTTTAGTTAGTCATTTAAAAAGAAAACTAACTGGATACTTCGTTTGTCTAAAATAAGCCATAAAAGGGTTAAAATAAGGGTTGAAGTGTTGCGAGTCTAGGGTGATTTAATGACTGTCTAATCAACGCACAGCCGAAACTACTGGAGCTAAAAACATGAAAATTTCCACAGAGGTTCCTATTGTGACGTAGGTGAGCACTAAGAAGGGATTTTTAGAAATTCAACCCCTAAGAGGGTGAAAAGGGTAAAAAACGTTTGTATGGAAAATCGAAACCGTTAAAGTTACAATTGTTAAACTCAGCACTTTAGTTATACATTTTAAAATAAAACTAACTGCATACTTTGTTTGTCTAAAATTAACCCTACAGGGATTAAAATAAGGGCTGAAATGTTGTGAGACTAGGGTAATTTAATGACTATCTAATCAACGCACAGCCGAAACTACTGGAGCTAGAAACATGTAATTTTACACAAGGATTTCTATTGTGACGTAGGGTAGCACTAAGAAGGGATTTTTGGAAATTCAAATCTTAAGGGGGTGAAAAGGGTAAAACACGGTTGTATGGAAAATCGAAACCGTTAAAGCCACAGTTATCAAACTTTGCGCTTTTGTAAATCAATCAAAACCAAACATAGCTGTATACTTTATTTTTCTAAATTTAACCCTAAACGGGTTAAAATAAGGGTTGACATTTTGTAGAACCGAACTGTTGCATCAACGCACAGCAGAAACTACTGAAGCAATGAACTTAAAATTTTACACGGGGCTTCCTATCATAATGTAGAGGAGCACTATTGAAGGATTTACCGAAATTCAATCCCTAAAGGGGTGAAAAGGGTGAAATTGTGTTGTTTGGAAAAACGAAACCGTGAAATTTGCAGATTTCAAACTCGGCACTTTATGTAGTCAATTAAACAAAAATAACTTCATATTTTTTGTCTTAAGTTAGCCCCAAAGGGCTTAAAATAAGGGTCGTAATTATGTATGCAAAATCGAAATCGCTGTTACTGGTATGAAAATTTGTATTTTAGCTACCTATTATAAACACAAGAAATTGGCGTCGTTAATTTTTGAAAAATGGCACGAAGGAGAGGAAATTTTATAAAAAGTATTTAGGGTTCCGTGGGTACAAAAAATCCCTTAAAAATTGAGCTTGATGGTATGTGATATAAAATTGAGCATGAGTGTAAGAGTTTCACATTTACGGGAGGGGCCAGGGAAAAGGAGGAAAAGGACGAAAGGTTGTGTTGGAATATCGGGCAACTGTCTTTTTAACATACTTATATGGGTTTCGTGCAAATTGTGCGTAGTTCTGGGATTATATTATGAATTTTAGAGGGATTATTTTTTATGTTTAATAGTATCTACTTATTATAGATAAATAATGACCAATTGTTAGGTTTTAGATTTTTAAGTTTTAAGTGGAGACAAAGCGGGAAATCGTTGTTGATAAAGTAAGTAATAGACCACATAATTTGCCCAACGGGATACTCATAAATAAATAGTGACGTAATTCGGATTTTTAGAATGCTCTCAGTTTCAGGTGAGAAATGAGGACGTAATATCCTATTTAGTGAAGTATCGATTTTCAAGTATATAAAATATATTGCAAATAAAGTAAATAGTGCAGACGAAGTTGCGGGCAAAAGCTAGTAACTAATAAAAACACACTGATTATCCATATTATTCCTTTGTTAATACATTATTCATTGCACCTTGTCTTATATCATCTGATCTTGAGGAATTATTTTTGTATCTAAAGTTGACATAACGTCGGAAAGATATTCCATCAGGCCAGAGCTTGGTATCCATAAACACATTTAGTTTTTGTTTAGGTATCAACATTTTAAAAGAATTATAAATCTTCTCTTGCTTCATATGTACAAGTTCCAATGTGACATCTATACCAGTTTTATCTTTAATATAAGAACCAATATCTGCAGCCTCAGTATTTTTATCTACGTTGTATATATATAAGGGGATTTTTGTATCCGCCGCCTTAAACTTGCTATGAGGGTCTACCCTAGCGTCACCTTTTAAGCCAGCAAATTTATTTTTATATCTTCGCCGTTGCACAGTTTTCCACTGTTCTCCAGGTTCATCATTATTCCACTGGCCCTGTTTTGCTGCTGTTTTTGCAAAACATAATTTTTCCATAGTGCTCGGCGTATGACTCATTGAACAGGTGTTTTGCGAATCAATCAACGGTGCGCTGCCCGTTATCTGTGTATTTGAACGGGTTCGTTTTAAACCATGTGCGAGTGAAACGGGTGTATTGTTTACGCACCCGTGCAATATGGCCGAATGCTGCGCCGGCGGTTGAGTTTGTATCAAAGGTGAATCATTACGAATGCTCAGTGATTTTTCACAATTATTAATTATTATTTCACTCGACTTACGTTCCACTGTAATATCTTGCAGCCCCATGGGCCCACTATCGCAATAGTCATCATTTGCCGCAAGACCTGACCCTCGCTTAACATTTAAATTGCTTATATCAAGACGAGATGGCACTGGTTGCGTTAACAGATTATTCTTCAATTCTAAAAAATTGATCTTGGCTTACATAAGTATCCATAAGCATTTTTAAATTATTTTGCACCACTATCAAGTCTTTCAACAATCTTGTAGGATCAATGTGGTCAAAACTAAGCGGGGGTAGACGTTGCAGTTCTCGTGCCACGAATATTGGCATAGTGTCAGGATCAGTTTCTTTAAGAAGAGTTATTATATCCTGAAGATCTCGCTCCATCTTGCCATCTTGCTTACGTTTTATTTTGCGTTTGTTCGTTTTCACAGCATCAAAAAGCAAACTCTTTGCTGACTCGATTTCCGAAGCACTGAACGTCGTTGAACACAGACGTATTAATCCCGTTTCATCCATGATATCAGCTTTATTTTGTATGAACGCTAACAATTCACATACCACAATTCTACAGTGATTGCACTTAATTGTTTTGCACGACATTTCTTGTTTTTCTACGCTATTCTCCGATAAGACGCAGATATCGAAAAATATCAACCGTACGCTGCGCACGCGCGTCACTTAAGTGTTTTTTTTTATTATAAAAATATTTTGTTATTACGTAAAATGTATTTAAAGATTGTCATTTTTTTATCAGTGCTGATAGTTTTTGTTATTGTTTTCGAAATATATTTTACCTTTTTTTTATTGCTATGAATAGCGAGACGAGCATGCCGTTCGCCTGATGGTAAGCGATATGACCGCCCATATACAGTAGCAGAACCAAACAACACCTTGAATTACAAATCAATGCGTAGCATACCACAGTGCTCGCCATCCTGAGACTGAACTTAACACATTTGCGTGGATCACTATAATAGAAAGAGAGCTGTGGCCGTCAGACTTATATTTTGTAAAAGCTAAAAGTTTGTCTTGTCAGGCATTACACAATCAGCTATTATGAAGTTTGCATCTTGTTGTCTTTGGAAGTCATCGGTTTCAATGAGTCTGGCAAGATGAACGAACCATCAAAAGTGTTTGATTGCCAAAGAAACATCCTTTGATAGTTGCTCTAACATTTATTATAAATTTATTATAAGCGTTGACCTCACAAAAATTCGACTCGGTGCGGGGATCGAACCCACGGCCTCTCGTTTCACATCCGGCTTCTAACCAACTATGCCACGGAGGTTGTCAACTATATATAACCTATTAACTTAAAAAACCCTATTCATGAAATTTACAACCGTTCTTCATTGGAAACATGCATATTCAAACGTTTCTAGCGCTCTCAGGTTTTAGTTTATTAATGACATTAATTCAAGTGAGTTTATTTTTACAACGAGGTTCTTTCTTTCCAAGTAACTTGCTTTATTACGACAAAAATCTGTTATTGTGTTCTGGGATCAGCTAGTATCAATTTGTTTTTTAAAAATATGTATCTAAAATAAAACATCACTTATAAGTGCGTGGTGGTCGCCGTTTCGAATCCATGGTCACATCTCTCACTTTTGGAGTTATGTTACCACACCTTAAACGATGAAGAACATAATATCATAGAGATCTTATTCATTTATGTCTCTAAATCTTTATTGTACACAAATATCAATAAAAATACTGTATAGAAACATTAATAAAAAAGTACAAATGGTCTTATCGATCAACTGCAATATCTTACAGACAACCATGGGACGGATTTAAAAGAAGGAGAGAGATCTTAGAAAGTTTTTAACTCAGAAGAAAGATTTACGACCTTGCCTAGAGGATATCGCCTACCCGCACTAGGCCAGCTCGATGGCCAGCTTGACTATCTACCAATGTAACTCTTAATTTTACCGGATCTTCGTGGTCACCCATGGGCCACTAATGATTTTTTACTGCCACACATACAGGTTCTTTACTTTGCTTTACTAGCTAGCTTTTTTGGCTGCAAAAGTCTTCACCTAGGCTTTTTACCTCTTTTGTTCTTTGTATTGTACGCTTTGCTATGAAGGGAAGTGGACAAAAATATTACTCACTTCTATTATTTTAACTTTATGATTGATTTCGTAAGGGGTAAATAAGTGAGTAAATCCTGGAAACACGCTGAGCTTCATTGTTCGGTGTCATTAAAATGCGTGCTGTCTATTCTCGCTTACAGGAGTTGCAGTGGCGGGTGTGAGGGCGGGACAGTCTCAAACTACCATAAATAAATAAATACATCGAACAGCTCATACATAGCACTGACACCACATTTACGTTAATTAAGTCTTGTGTCGTATGTATCAAAAACCACGAGGGACTTTTCGATCTCCCAAACACCCTGATCCGAAATAAATATTTGTGGGCAGCACAAACATTTCCCTCGGTTCGGGAATCGAACCTGTGGTTTCTCGTTTCACAGTTAGAGTCTAACCAACTGTGCCATAGAGGTTGTCTTACATAATATTTGAATAACTGTAATAAAGTGGAAGATATAGTGCAGGTCGATCTCAATATTTAAAATACGATTCCAAGAAATTCACGCGAGCAGGATTTGTATTGCTATGAGAAAACTTCAATGATATCTTCAATACTGCATTGTACAATAATGTATCAGTGATGGTATGTCTTTCTTGGAAACGAGATGAAATGCTGTCGAATATCGATATTCGGTACTATCTGGCCCAGTTTTATAATTCGATATTATTTACTTCCATGAATGAATGATGTGATAGCAAAATTTGTTTATGTATTTTATATCATTTTAAATATAATACCATAGCTTAATACTAAGGCCTCAATATTCCATACTACTCTACATACAGCTAATTAAACTACACATATAATAAACACTAACAATAAAATAAAACTGAACAATTATACCTAATACACAAGAATTTTAACAGAGGTATTTACAATTTTTAATTCTTCTTGAACTTTTGGGCCACGTCCGTGAATTTGGGCACATTGCAATGACATATTATATCAATATGTTCCGAGATTTTGTTAAACAACCGTATCGCATATTGTAAATAGAAGGCATTTACAAGCATTCAACAGTATCATTCTTCGAATTCAAATTCTGTAAGAGCTGTACAGTCCCACTGCAGGGTACGGGCTTTGATTGTATGGGACATTATATACATATTATTAATTATGATACTACTATGGGATTGAGAGTGGTTTAGGCCATCAAAATCGTTGTGGTATGCATTTCATCACGATGTTTTCTCGGTTATAGTGCCGTTATAGTTAAATTATGTAAGTAAAGTACTAAACTTGACACAAATCCCGTAGATTTGATGGATGATGGAGGCGAATAACCTTGTAATGGATGTCATGTAATCACAAGCTCATAATAAGGTAATTTCTATAAGGTGGGTTTGCAACCTAATAAAGATTTCAGAATGTCTCTGCATGCAGATCGCTTCCAGCAATTTGTTATGCTGTGCTCAATAGTAGACTTCTTGTGACAGAGAATAATGGCAACGTGCGAGGTGGCCTGTTGGTAAACGGACCAGACGTGGCTGCCAGCATTTTCACGGTGGTCGTAGGTTCAAATCCCAGGGCAGACCTGTGAATTTTCTGAGCTATTTATGTATCAGTCAATCACCAAGCACTACAGCGAAGGAAATTTTTTTGAGGAAACCGGCATACCATATCGACTTATCAGAAATTCTACAGTATGTAAAAGTCCGCCAACCACCCTAGGCCAGCGTGGTGGACTATATAGCCTAACCACTCTCAATCGTACTCTCGATTGTAGATGTGACCCGTGCCCTGCAGTGGGACGTATACAAGCAGATACATGAGGATAGCATGACAAGCAAAAATGCGTCTTCTTTTTGGGTGGAATAATTGCTGCACACGTCATTACCATGGCTTTTGTTCTACAATAAACTTTATCTCCAGCGTAATATAAGCAATTTTCCAAAAGCAAATTTTCAACAGAATTCCGCACATCAATAACAGTTCTACATTCGATTAGCGTTTGATATATAGGGTGCTGGCGTACATATAATCAATGTGTCAACGTCACACCAGCCGGGACCCTGAGAAATGTAGCGGGATTTGAAAAATGCTGCTAAATTGAGAACGTCGATGACGAATTCGAATGGTTACGTACGCGATGCGAGGATGTTACGAATGTTAATGCAGCTTTTGAATTTTATATATGTGTCTTGCGCTCTCTTTTATATAAAATTTATTTTTCTTGTTGCATCTAAAATTAGTTTTTTGAGCAACAAGGAGTAAATTAAGAAGGGAAATCATGGGTAGGCAATTTGCTGCACAGTTTTATAATGTTGAATAAGCCAACGTGAAGTGATAGCTTTAGCGTAAAAACGTGGTGATCTGGTTACATGTCTGCCTACCTCATAAAAAGATGCGGGTTTATATGTATATGTAGGTCCAACGGCTTATTAGATATAAGCAGGCCGGCATAATTGTATCGCAATGGTTTTCTTTGTTCGATGGATACTCCATTGCGTCATATTGCAACGATATATTAAATTAAGTTTTATTCATTCATTCTGCTGAGTCTCATTTTTTTATTGCCCTGAATGATGAGACGAGTATGCCATTCGTCTGTTGGTAAGCAATATGACCGCTCATGGACAATAACAAAACCAAACTATATCATGAATTATGCAGCAATTCTTTACATTTCACTGCGCTTCACTGCGTCTCAATATACTCTATATATACTAGTAGTAGTTCTATATACTAGTAGTTCTTCTGGCTACAATGTCGTTTAAACTGGACCACACCAGAGCATTTACATTGCTGTTTAGCGGGAAAAATAGACTTTGCGGTGGTACTTACCCAGGCGGCCTCTTACATATGAGAGACCTACCACCAATAAAGTATTATACACATATTATATACATATATGCCAAAAAATTACCAACGCATAATGTATCCCATTACAAGAATTCGTTTGATGTTGAGTTTGACTCAATGGCTCATTATTAAGGATTACCCACATTACGAACAAAACATTTTTCCCTTTGATTTCCTTTACTTATGGATATGTTTCTGTATTAGTGATTATACGAGTGAAGAGGGAGGAAAATGATCAAACATTTTTACGTTTACATAACAAGGTAAAGGTAAGGATTGTTTGTCTTTTGTTTTTGTCCAACAATGTAATGTTAGCCTGCCTCGGTGGCGTAGTTGTACTACGGTACGCTTACAAAGCTGAGGTCTCGGGTTCGAATCCCGGGTCGGACAAAGTGATGTTGGATTTTTCTATTCAGTGTCAGCTCGGAGTCAGGAATTTATGCCCGATATGGCGATAGGCTCGCCCCCTATCAAATTGTGGGACGGAACATACTGGCGAAATGTGGGTGCCCCGGCACCTCTGCCTACCGCTTCTGGGAAAAAGGCGTGAGTATGTATGTATGTAATGTTAGTCTTCGTGTCGCAGTCTGTTAGATGCCTGCTGGGAAACGTGAGGCCATAGGTTCGATCCCCGCACTGAGACAAATTTTTGTGAGGCCTACTAGTATTTGTCTCGGGTCTGGGTGTTTGTGACACCGAAAAGTCTTTTGTAGTTTCTAATACTCACGACACAAGATTTAATACATTTTAATGTTGGGTCAGGACTATGTATGGGACTGTTTGATATATTTATTTATGGATTTTTGGGGAGTATTTATATATTTATGTATGTAATTCTTTTAAATGAGGATATGGTGTCAGAAATTACAAATAAAGACAATGTAATTCCAACTTCAGATTCAAGTAATTGGTGCGTGTTAAAAATAATCAGTGCTTTTTTACTTTCAAAGGTCAAAGATTTTCTTATCACAATGAATGGCGAGAAAAGCGTGTCATTCGCTTGATGGTAAGCAATACTACGGCTAATGGACTATCGTAATCTCGATTGTAGAGGAGGTCCGTGTCCTGTAGTAAGGGCATATGGGCCTATACAATTCAATACCTATATATTTTAGAACAAAAACGCGATTTGTTAAGTATTGGTGTCACTAGTTCATCGTGAACGTATGTTTATTACTTTCCGTCATTATCCGACGAAAAGTATTATTAATTTAGAAATGATTTAATAATTACATCCAACTGTCACATACATAGTCCTGACCCCACACTAAGATGGAGTCTTGTGTCGTGGGTATCAGGAACTACGGGAGACTTTTCAGCCACAAACCAGCTTCGATACAAAAGCCTGTGGATCACACAAATTCATGTCGAACCCACGGCCTCACTTTTCAGAGCCAGCGTGTAACCAACTGCGCCACGGAAGCTGTCTAAGTCATATAATTTCAAATTGAATTTGTAGCGAACAAAGTCAGGTCAACTAATATCAATATTCACGTATTCTGTACGGGATTACTGCATTGCCAATGGCTTCTAGCCTCATAGCCCTTTCATCTCATAGCGTTTGACGCGAAATTAATTAATAAGTGTATTAGTATCGAAGATGTGTTAATTAAATCGATGTATAATAACTCTCTGACCTGGCTTCATTTGTATGTAATTAATAACTCAAGCTAGCTTCGTATGTTTAACATCAAGTTTGAAATAAATCTGATATGTTATTTCTCACCTGCTTACCTCGAATCCCGGGTCGGACAAAGTGAAATAGGCCAGAATCTGGAATTTGTGCTCGATATGGCGATAGGCTCGCCCCTTATCATACCATAAGACGGAAAATACACAGCGAAACGTAGGTGTCATGGTTGCATCACTGCCTACCCCTTCTGGGAAAAAGGCATATATTATTTCTCATGTTTACTTATCAAGCTTTCCCTCTTTTATCATTTGACCGTAAAAAGCTGCCTAAATATTTCTATATGTTATAGAAATATTATAGGTTATCTCCAAGTATTTTTACTAGTTTGAGGTTTCTCATGTTTATGTGAGAGACCGCCTGGGTAGGTACCACCGCAATGTCTATTTCTTCCACCAAACAGCAGTGTAAACGCGCTATTATGTTACGGTTTTAAGAGCATTGTAGCCAGAGTAACTACTGGATATATTGGCATGTAACATCTCATCACAGGATCGCCATGTCAGGGTGGCGAGCGCAGTAGAATATCAAGCATTGCTTTGTAATTCATGGTGTTATTTGGTTTTGCTACTTCCATGAGCGGTCGTATCGTTTATCATCAGGGGAATGCAATGCTCATCTCACCATTTACTGCAAGAAAAAAGTCTATTATCTTTGTATATATTAATATTTACGATGTCGGGTGATTCATTCTATTCCCTGTGGAATAAGTATTCTTGGAAACTAGCATAAATCTACTATATGTTCTGTGAACTGGAAGACTTGTGACTCCAATTTAGTCCCCCATTATCCCTAAGGAACATGAAGGGTAATCCCCCATTATCCCTAGGGTAAAAAAGGTTTAACCTAGAAAATCTAGTATGGGAAAAAATATTCAAAGTCGTAGAACCACATAACATATTTGACCCCAATATGGATCCTCATACTCTCTAGGGCATAGGAGGGGAGCCATTAAATAAACTAGAAAAACCTAGTCTCGATAATGGAGAAATAGAGCCACAATATACCTTGTTTTTTATCATTTAACCTTTGTGCTACTGGTACACAATTTGATTTTGAGATTGTCTTCTCTTTTCATTATCTTATCTCCATCCAATGGTATTTCAGTCCAGACTAAATATAATATATATATTATATAAAGCAAAGTCGGGTTTGTTCAAACTCTTGTAAACTTGAGAACGGCTGCACCGATTTTCATGGTTTTCCGGTTGTTATATTTGTCTCCGTCCCAAATGGTAGAATGACCAGTTAAACATTGAGAAATTTACAAAAAGTAAATAAATAAAAAAAAAAAACATTTTATCATACAACATGTTTATGGATTTCGTTACTGTCAAACATATTTTGATATTAATCCGATACAGTAAACTCTTCCCTGGTAATAAAGAACATATTATTAAATTAATGTTTTCGAATCGACAACATAATATTATATCCACAATATAAGAATAACAGATTATTTTAGATTTTATAAATGCTGAATAATATTAGTAGGTATTGTAAAAAGGATTGACATTTAAATTGCATATCAAATATTTATGCATGCGTTCAAAAATTTATTTTGTGTAAACTAAGGTCTAGAGCAGACCGCATGGTAAAGAATTTATGTCTTATTCCTAGTAGGTAAGTTTGAATATCCTTTGGTAAAAATTAAATCCTTGGTCATGCTGTCTCGGTCTGCGCTAGCCTTAAGGAGAATATATCAACTTAACATACGTCTTATTTTTTCTTTATTGCAGTAAATGACGAGAAGGGCATGCTATTCATCATCATCATCATCTTAGCCACAGGAAGTCCAATGCTGAATATAGGCCTCCCCCAAGGATCTTTCTGCAACCTTAGCCAGGCCGTCCGTCCACCTTGTGGGAGGGCGTCCGACATTTTGCTTGCCTACACGTGGTCTCCACTCTAGAACTTTTCAGTCCCATCGACCATCAGTACTACGCGCTATATGCCATGCTATTCGTCCGATGATAATTGTATACAATACAATTAGGCCGGCAGGCAAGCAAGCATAATTTTGTCGACTACTAAGTGACAGCTAACTCACATCAGTAGACAAGGGCGAATCCAGGGTTGGTCATAGGGGTCTTGACCCCCACTGAGCTGGCTCCAGATTGAGAGAATTTATTTATTATCTTGTTCATTCATTGCACAATTAATTCTTTGTATGTCATTCAATAAAGTAAAAAAGTGTGTGTGTTCACAAATCACAGCTGTAACAAACTTTCAAAAATCATTATTACGAATTTTAGTATTGAAATCGGCCCCAGTGTTCTGAGAAGACCTATATGACCCCTACGCGCTTAGAAGTATGATCCACCCTTGTCAGTAGATAACCTATCTAGTATCTAGACACTCCACCTATTATCAGATGTAATGCATCCATTTTTTGCTATAAAACCTGAATCTACAAACCAGTTTTGTATACTTCAAAAACATTAATTATATACCCGCTTTAAAGCTGGATCCAACCTTGTCAGTAGATAACCTAACTAGTATCTAGACGACACTCCACCTACTATCAGATGTACTGCATCCATGTTTCCCTATAAAACCTGAATCTAAAAACCAGTTTTGTCTACTTCAAAAACATTAATTATATACTGACGCGTACACAAACACAAAACAGACCGACAAAAAACACGAATTCACGATAAAACTAAAGATCAAAGGGGAAACACAACCAAAATATTGCGTTGCATTCCGACCGCTGGCGCTGGATAGTTAGTTTCGTACCAAAGTTTCGGCCAAAATTCGGCTTCGGGGATAAAGAACGAAAGTTTTGCCGAAAATAGGTAGACTAATTAATGAGTTACGATACAGCAAAGTTTGTTATGGACATTGTAGTCAGAGTAACTACTGGACATATTGGGGCTTAATATCTTATAATATCTCATAATGGCGAGCGCAGTGGAATGCCAAGCATTGCTTTGTAATTCAATGTTTTGTATAGTTTTTCTAGCGTCCTTAAGCGGTCCTCTCGCTTACCATCAGGTGAATGGTATTCTCGTCTCACCATTCATTGTAATAAAATAAAAAAAGAGATTGAAGCCAGTTTTGGATTTGTGATAAGAAATGATTTATAGCTGTCCCGAACCTATGTTTCAAAACATATTTGAAAATAATATGTTACTTTGAAGAGCGAAACAAACTAAAAACTATCCAGCCCTCACACCTGCAACTCCTGCAATAATATACATACTGGCGGTTAAACAATATGCATCAATGACGACGAGCACTAACGCCTTTCTGATATATGGGATAAATTCTACATTGCATTTTTGGAAAAAAACAGAAATATATCAAATTGTTAACTGTATTATATCAGCCCATGTACGTCTCACTGCAGGGCCCGTGCCTCCTCTACAAACGAGAGTACGATTGAGGGTGGTTAGGCCATATAGTCCACCACGCTGGATCAAATTGTGAAATGAGGAAATATTCGAAATAACTTCCTTTCAGTTGTCTTTCAATTGTCGAATGTTATGCCTCTTTCGAACGAATTTTGAATTCTCTTTGAGCGAATGAGACAAAACATTCGATGACCGAAAGAGGCTTTAAAACTGTGTGAATAAACCCTTTACAGCACTGTATATCTGTATCAGCCCATACACGTCCAACTGCAGGGCACAAGCCTCCTCTACAATCGAGAGTACGATTGAGAGTGGTTAGGCTATATAGTCCACCACGCTGGTCTAATTACTCGCATTAGGCCTGGTGGACTTACATACTATAGAAATTCTAATCTTACGATGTTTCACAGTAACTGCCGAAAATACTCTGCATTGTAATTTTCCAAACAAGTAACCAATGCCCGAAAATTCGGCCTCGCTTCGGCCAACAATCGGACACTAAAGATAATATCGTGAAAAATAAACATAGGAAAAAAGATAAAAAAAAAAACGTTCAGCAGCAGTCTCATTAAAATTTGTACACCCCGATGCGTCGTCGAGTACAGTTGTAAACAAAGGAATGGAGTATTTTATTTTATATTTTCTTTTTATTATGTTTTTTATATCTGTCAATCCTTTTGATATCGCTGATTGAGGAGTATTCGAGTCAGTGTTGTTTTAATTGTGACGTTTTGTTAATGACAGTCCGATAGTCTCTGATTAAACAGGGATCGGAGTGTATTGCAATATTGTTATTAGAATGCTTTTTTTAATCGGCTATGTTCCGGATAGTAACCATATAAAATATTTTGTTATTTTGTAAAAAAATGTGTCATATCCATGATGCAAAATAAAATGTATGTAAAGATTGTCATTTTTTTAACAATACTGATAGTTGTTTTTATTGCTTTAGAAATATATTTTATCTGCATAAAAACTTCAATATATTACTATGCACCCTAAAATATTTTATGTCACTTTCCTACACAACCTGTAAATGACAATGGTAAATAAACCATAATCACATTGTATGGAAAAGAAAAACATGAATTCTAAAACGTAGATTTTTAGACTAGTTCCATTCCCAAGGTATAAAGAAAGACTTAAAACAGCTACTAACATATATTTCAATCTATCGTATCAAAAGTTTTTGAGAGAAGCCTATACTCGGCAGTAGACTTTCTGTGGCTAATGATGATTATTATGCAAAGTATTTCTTAGAGCCATTGCACTACGGTACGATCACAACGCTGAGGTCCCGGGTTCGAATCCTGGGACATGTAAGTGACATTAGATTTTTCTATTCACTATTAGCCTGGAGTCAGTAATTTATGCCTGATATGGCGATAAGCTCGCCCTCAATCACATCGTATGAGTTAGAGTGTTTTGGTAGCACAACTGCCTACCTCTACTAGGAAAAAGGCGTAAGTTTATGTATGTACTTGTGACTTCAGGAGTATATGACCTAACCACTTTCAAGCGCATTACCGATTGTAGAGTAGGCCCGTGTCCTGCAGTGGGATGTATATGGACTGATACATATATTACTACTTCTGGTAAAATGCTGTGTTAAAACTGTAGTCAAAAGCTCATGGCATGCCGTCACCACATTGAAGAAAATAATATAATAATTATATTATAATGCACATTCATAGTATCGGTAAAAAATATCATTGAACCCGATATAGATACTGCTTAAAATTTATTATGGCATTTTTTATGTTTTGTCCTTAAACATTTTCCTGTTTAATCCTTGGCAACAGATTTTTATAAAATAAAATAATTATTATTACCTTTTACATTTTGTTCACACAGCCTTCAAGTTTATTTCTCCAAGAACTTTGGGCCTGGGTCGCAATTTAGTTTATATTTATTGAAAATATATATTTTCCCTACAGAAAAAAGTATGTTTTATCGAGGATAAAAATCTTCGCACCGATACTAAGTTTCATAGTAAAATGGGCGTTCTCTTTTCGAGGTACTGTTTGTAAAGCACGTAATAAAATCCTCATATTTACCTCAACTTGTTGTTACTCACAACTTTATAGCTCTTACAATGTAAGTATGAGCAATAATTTATTTCCAACTCCTCCTATTAATTTAACTTTCTGATTAATTTCGTTGCGGGTTAAAGACAAGTTAGACATTCCCGGAGACTCGCCGAGCTTCAATGCTCGGTGTCATTACATTGCATGCCACTGTTGATCTAGGCTTACAGGAGTTGCAGTGGTGGGTGTGAGGGCGGGACAGTCTCCTCATACAATGTAGTTTTTCGGTGAAGTCAGGAACAAGATGGAAATAAAAACTTGTTGTGTATTTTTATAGGAATATATGGCGAGACAAGCTTGCCATTGGCCTGATGGTAAGTGATACGACCGCTCATGGACAGTAACAAAACCGAACAATATCATGAATTACAATGCTTGCCACATCACTGTGCTCGACATAAGATGTTAAGTCTCATGATGACTAGTAGTTACTCTGGCAACAACGTCCTTCAATCCGAAACACAACAGTGCATTTAAACTGTTGTTTGGCGGGAGAAATAGACATTGCAGTGGTACCTACTATCTACCCAGGCGGCCTCTCACATATTATCGTATTTAAAAAAAAAAGAATTATCGTATTTTTAAAAAAAAAAGACTCCACTCCAGAACACGCTTACGTCAGCGCTTATTAGTGGTTTATAATATTATAAGTAGGTATTTCTAAATATTTAGAGAAATAAGGGACGAAAAATGTAAAAACATATACTTTTATTGATACCTTTATCTACTGAATCCAAAATCAGGCGAAATGGATATGGCACGCAAAATCGGATTATACTATCAAGTATAAAAAACAGGACATTTCTACTTTATTAATCCCTATACGAATTTAACTCTATGTTTATTTTGTCGTCGTCGCTTTTAACATAAAATTAATAATTAATTAGCGTGGGTTTGATGTAATTAATTTTAATCGTAAATAGAATTATCCTAAATTAATTAATTAATTGATGATAAGTTTCTTTATTGCAATGAATGGCGAGCCGAGCATAGTATCCACCTGGTGGTAAACGATACGATGGCTCATGGGCAATAGAAAAACCAAACAACACCTTGAATTACAAAGTAATGCTTCACATTCTACTGTGCTCGCCATTCTGAGACATAAGATGTAGAGTCTTAATATGTCCAGTCGTTAATCTGGCTACTATATCCCTCAAACGAAAACACAACAGTGCTTTTATATTGCTGTGTGGAGGGAGAAATAGATATTGGGATGGTACCTCTTACATATAATAGACCTATCATCAGTATTAATTTTATTTACTGGATTGGAAACTATGCACTTGATGCTAACTGAAGTCCAGTCCAATTAGAGTATCTACAGTAAATATTGGATATAATATTGAAGCCAAACATCTTATGTGTCAGGATGGCAAGCGTATCGGGATGGCAAGAATTGCTTTGTTATTTGTGGTGTTGTGTAGTTTGCTACTGTCTATGGGCGGTCGTAGCCCTCATCATCAGATGAACAGCATGCTCGTCTCGCCATTCGTACTATTAAATAAAACGTATTAGCGTATTTTTTCTTCCTTTATTCTTTATTTATCACGGTAATAACGTAATCAAGATATACCTATGGACTTATTCGCAACACGATGAAGACTCATAATCACCCATCTATGTATCCTTTAAAATTGTAAACATACATACATAAACTCACGCTTTTTTCCCAGAAGGGGTAAGCAGAGGTGCCAGGACACTCACATTTCGCCTTATATGTTCCGTCCTACAAAGCCTATCGCCATATCGGGCACAAATTCCTGACTCAGGGCTGATAATGAATAGAGAAATTCATTATCACTTTGCCCAACCCGGGATTCTAACCCGAGACCTCAGCTTTGTGACCGTACCGTAGTACAACTACGCCACCGAGGTAGTCAAGCAAAACTGTAAACAAATATTATAATTACAACATCAGGTCGCTTGTATATAAATATAATATAATTACACCAGTAGAAGCAAGTTATAAAATAATTACCGACGCATATTGCAATAACCAGAACGCCATTAGGTTATTGGTACAAACTCAATTTAGCATTGCACACGTGGCGTCACGCGCCGAGGCTTACGGGATGCACAGTGCAAACACATTGGCGAATGAAAATACATTAGTTACAAAATTGTACAAATAAATTGATGGACTAATCCTTTCGTATTGGAAACTACTGTTGGTGTGGCATTATGAGAAGATTTGTTACAGCCTACAACAATTTATAGTAATATATTACTTTAAAATTTAATTTTCAATTGATAGTATATTAGAGTAATAAATATAATTATATTATTTTCTTCTTTTTGTGGTAGTTTTTATTTTATTGCGATGAATAGCGATACGAGCATGCCGTTCGCCTGATAGTAAGCGATACGACCGCTCATAAACAGTAGCAAAACCAAACAACACCTTGGATTACAAAGCAATGGTTGGCATTCCACTGCGCTCGCCATCTCGAGACATAAGATGTTAAGTCTCAATATGTCCAGTATTTACTCTGGCTACAATGCCCTTCAATTCGAAACACAACAGTGCATTTACACTGCTGTTTAACGGGAGAAATAGACACTGCGGTGGTACCCACCCATATGGCCTTTCACATATGAGAGACCTACCACCAGTATTATTTAATTTATTTTTCATTGTTGAACTTCATCACTTAATGCAGACTTAGTTATTGTTTATTTGGGCTAAAACTGTGTACGCCTATAATGCGCATATACATATTTTAAATATTCAAATATTATGTAAATAAATACCACCAACAGTCACATGCAACTGCTAGGGGCCTAACCCGTCTCAATCGCACTTTCGATTGTAGTAGAGGCCTATGCCCTGAAATGTGAACTATTCCGGCTGATACATATACAAATATCTGGACACGACCAGGTGTGATTAAGCCAGCCGGCAAGAATGGCCGTCTTCTCTCTTCGTCTAAATAATCGCACTACACTTACCATCAAGGTGCATTGAAATTACTTACAGCCGTTTTCAATAATATATCTGTCTTTAACTAGTGATTTCATTAGATATTTCGATGCATTTTACGTTACTGTTAACAAAGATACAAAAATATAGATATGGTGCATATGTTTATAGATACTTAGGCAAGATAAATATATATGTCTATCTCTGTTTAATAAAATGTAGCATTGAACCGACATAATAATGGTAGCCAGTTTAACCTCTAGTTAAAGATAGATAGGATATAGAGAATGGCCGTTAATCGATATGGTAACATACAATATTTGGTATAAAATTCCAATACAGAACACCAAAGAAACAGCTACAAAAACCCAATTAAATTTCAAACACAAAAAATAAAAAAAAAACCCGCAATACTTGATGCGAAATTAATTTCGTGGTGTAATTAAAAGTTTGAAAACTGTTACACGAAATTTTCAAAACGTTGTCATAGCTGAGCCATTGTGTTGTTAATTGAACTTTTATTTTTTACTCTCGATATCTGCTGGGTCGAGTTGTGAATTGCTTTATCGTAGCTGTATAGAGTCACGTGCTAGATTTTAGAATTCCGTAATATGGTATTTGACTATCGATAGATATTTTGTGATAATTTGTGTACAAACTTATTTTCATTATTGCAATGAATGGCGAGACGAGCAAGCCATACGCCTGATGGTAAGCGGTATGATCGCTCATGAACAGTAGAAAAACCAAACAACACCTTGAATAACAAAGCAATGCCTGGCATTCCACTGCGCTCGCCATCCTGAGACCTAAGATGTAAAGTCTCAATATATCCAGTAATTATACTGCCTATAATGTCCTTAAATCCGAAACAAAACAGTGCATTTAAACTGCTGTTTGGCGGGAATAAACTACCATTAAAGTAAAATATTATGAGTACAGTCAAAATAGCCCTAAAGCAGCTTTTATGACGCAAATATAAAGTATTTTAAAAGAAGAGTGGGAGCTAAGTGAGAACATATAACCGTCTCTTTCACACCCGCACACTGTAATGCATATTAAGACTAGTGACGTCACTAGTTTTGTTTTGCATCCCGTTTCTTTTACTTCCACTTTTTAAAACGTTTCTAGCCTATTTAATTGTGAACGGATTTACAAAATTCCTTAAAGAAATTCTGGAGTGTATGAAATAAAAAGTCAAAATCCTGAATTCACTGGTGGTAGGTCTCTCATATGTGAGAGAGGCCGCCTGGGTAGATACCACCGCAATGTCTCTTCCCGTCAAACAACAGTTTAAGAGCACTGTAGTGTTTCGGATTGAAGGACATTGTAGCCAGATTAACTACTGGACATATTGAGACTTAACATCTTATGTCTCAGGATGGCGAGCGCAGTGAAATGCCAAGCATTGCTTTGTAATTCAAGGTGTTATTTGGTTTTGCTACTTTTCATGAGCGGTTGTATCGCTTACCATCAGGAGAACGGTATGTTCATCTCGCCATTCATTGAAATTAAAAAAATAAATAAGTAATTCGCAAATCCGACTTATGCTTGACAATTTTACTACATATCTTTTTTTCCAATTGAGATCGAAGATAATTGTGGCGATATTAAGTATGCATTAGGTTTGACTCACCTCTATTCAATGAAAATATTGAAGCGAGTAGCAGTAAAAGTTTGCCGGCCATTTTTGTTACACCTGTAAATAAATGAAACCATGTTAGTAGTGTTAATATACTATTCATAAATTATATCTGAGATCATAGGATCAAAAATCAGACCAAAAAGCTTTTCAGTTATTTATTACATCATTTGAAAGAGACTGGCCGAGCCACCAACGCAATGTCTATTTCTCCCGCTAAGCAGTAGTGTAAATGCACTGTTGTGTTCCGGTTTGAAGGACAATGTAGTCAGAATAACTACTGGATATATTAAGACTTAACATCGATGTCTCAGGATGGGGAGCGCACTGGAATGCCAAGGATTGCTTCATAATTCATGGTGTTGTTTAGTTTTGTTACTGTCAATGAGCGGTCGTATCGCTTACCATCAGGTGATTGGCATGCTCATCTTGTAATTAATAGTTATAAAAAAATACAGTATAAGCTGGGGTAATGATCAAGGTGAACGTTCTAGCTAAACCGAAGTACTCTCAACATTTCTCAACTCAACTCTTCAGATATTGTAATTTATAACTTTATATATTGTATTTTTTTAATAACTTCCGAACTCAACTAAAAAGGCAAAATAATCTGCATCATATACGAAAATAATATGTACTGGGGTGGGCCCGGCTCAATATATATCTGACTTCCTTCCTCATCCCACGGGAACACTATTTTTTTTGGGATTAAAAGTATCCTTAGTGTTAATTCAGGTTGTCAGCTACTTCCATTCCAAATTATATCGAAATCCGTTTAGCCGTTTCTGAGTTCATCGCGCACAACCGCATAGGCAAACAGAAAAATAGACAAAAAATCTAAATATCATTATTTTGTTTCTATTACGTTAATACAGTCACTTCATATCAGGTTTTCTTATTTATCTTCCATGTACAGACATCGATCGTTTACAAACATATATGTATAGATAGATTTGACTAATGCTATCTTTCGCGATAATTTTAAAACATTGATGTTCCGTTAATCCCGCGTCCCTTAATACAGTCAGCAATTACATTATTCGGGAACAGCTACGTAGAATCTTTTTTTATAAAACCGAGTTTACAGGCAAGACAAAAGAAATATTAATTCGCAGCGTAAAGGACGGTTCGGTGTGAAAGCGGCCTCCTGACAATGCTCTCTGAAATTTTCGAAAGCGCTGCATTTAAAATATTGTGCATTAAAAATATTTTAATGAAACTCCAACAAACGGAATAAAAACTTTTATTCTCAATAGTGGCGTGTTTGTTTTATTAATTTTTTTTTGTTTATATACAATTAAAATGGGGACTATAATTATTAATTAAGAACTCAAGTCATCAATACTTAATATATTTATAAATACAAAATTTATTTTTTTATATAATATACGTTGTACACCTATTACTGGAATTAATAAAATAGGGAAAATAAAAAATACGGATGACACTAGGTTTTTGCTGAAAAAGTTTTTCCTCGAAAACTAAAGTATTAAAATGGATTTTCGGGAATTCATTTTACTCTAGCAACGAAACTGGACTTTTATATTGGACTTTTATTACTATGAATGGCGAGCCGAGAACTCATGAACAGTAGCAAACCAAACAGCACCTTGAATTACAAAGCAGTGCTTGGTATTCCACTGCGCTCGCCATCCTGAGACATAAGATGTTAAGTCTCATTATGTCCAGCAGTTGCTTTGCCTACAATATCGTTCAAACCGAAACACAACAGCGCTTTTACACTGGTGTTTGGCGCGAGTAACAGATATTGCGGTCTTCCACCAATTTCACCCAGGCGGCCTCTTACATATAATTATATCTGTCACGTAAATCAAGACTGCTACCCAAAACGAAGCCGGATGGTAGGTTTAGTGAATAAAACACAATGAAACTAAAACTTCGCAAAGAAATGAGACAATATTTTTTTTTAATTTGTAGTTTTTGCTAAAATAATAATTTAAACCATTACGAACCACAGCGTCTTTGAAAATAAAAATATGTACACTATTATTTTTGAAAAATCCATGTATTTACCACCCAAATACGACGATAGTAAAAAAAATCGGCACATTTATGCAAAATTTTTAGTTGCATTGTGTCTAAATCTATTTATTTATTTATAAATTCTTTATTGAACACCACATACAGTAAATAGATAAAAAAATATGACAACACGTTTAAATAAAGGTGACAATTGGCGGTCTTATCGCTTAACGCGATTTCTTCCAGACAACCATTAGATGGATTAGGTTGAAAAAAAAGCTACAAAGAATAAGGTGGTCACAAAAAAGGTAAAAAAAAGAAAGAGAATAGTAATTAATTAAATCTACTAAATCTAAAGTCACTAAATCTACCACCCGGTTTGTTTTCGGTTGCAGTATTGATATACCCTGTATCTATAACAAAATAAAAACATTTTCCTCCAATTAAATTCACCCAAAGTTAATACTTTAATGGACAGTAACAATCCGTCGATAGTCCGATACAGAATTAATATTTAGGTAACCTAATTTTTGCTCTTTCATCCCAGCGAAATCCCGAGCGGAATAAAAAATATTTCGTTAAAGTTTCATAGGATCGGTTTATTGTTGAAATTCAAATTGGCGTCAAGTTTTCGGAATTTTTCTGTGTTGGTTATTCGATTTTCGGAGTTAATAGTTGATTTTTCTTGCTTCGGTTGAGTTGGTTTGATTTGGAGTTAAGATGATTGTTTAATTTTGACCAGAAAATCATTTAGCTATAATATATTAATATGTCATCTTTGTGCTCTAATATAAAAAAATAAAATGTTTTTTTTCTAAGAATATTTAATAAGAAATTAGGAATGCATTTTACAAGAGTTATATACATATTTGTATGTTTAAATATATGTTTCAAAATTTCGTACAGAAATCCTATAGCTCAAAGAAACTCGTGAGACTTTTCAAATAAATACAAAAAAGCGATAACCAACTTGAAAATCTAAAACATAAATATTCACAGCTGATACGTACCAATTAATTAATTAATTAAATATTTTTATGTGCAGTTTTATTGACTTCGGTATTGTAGTTGCAGAAATGCCGAGGTCTCGGGTTCAAATACCGGGGCGGGCAAAATTAAATTGGTTATTTCTATTCATTATCGGCCCTGGATCCGGTTTTTGTGTTCGATATGACCATATGCTCATATACATCACATAATGGAACGGAATAAATAAGGCGACATATGAGTGTCCTGGTTGCCCCTGTACCTACTTATTCTGGAAAAAAATACACCCAACAGTCACATACATAGATCGTGTCTCTAGTCGTGAGTATAAGGAACTACGAGAGACTTTTCGGTCTCAAAAACACCGACCCAAAGCAAATACCTGTGGTTCACACAAATATTTGTTTCGATGCGGGAATGTCAAATTAGTTAAAAAGGCGTGTTTGAATGTAAATTTTATCGAAAAATAAACACTAATAAAAATTAACACCATTTCCCAACGAAAACATTACAAATAGAGCAAAGCTATCCAAACGTGGATCTGAGGATCTAAGCGGCAGTAAGGGCCCTCGCGAGATGAGTCGAGAGCGGCTCAACGACAAGACGACCCTCGCTTTTACACGCCTTTTTGTCGAGTTTGTTTACGTGGATACAATTTTTTTTTTCTGAAAATCAAATTTTGATATGTTTTTTATTTTTGCAATGAATGGCGAGACGAGCAAGCCATTTGCCTGATGGTAAGCGATACCCATATACAGTAGCAAAACCAAACAACACCATGAATTACAAAGTAACGATTGACATTTAACTGCGCTCGTCATCCTGAGACATAAGTCTCAATATGTCCAGTAGTTACTCTGGCAATCCGAAACACAACAGTGCATTTACACTGCTGTTAGGATATAGTTGATACCAGGTGATAGTGAACCTGGGTCACTGATCCAATTTTATTCCTAGTTACATAACTGGCTTTTGAACCAAAAATAAACTAAAAATCCTCGACTGTCTATAGCGAGACGCAGCACACAAGTACCAGAGAACGAGCAATTAAAATATCGAAAATATTTTATATTTTTGTTCATTTTGAGCCCAGGCAATTGTTTGGCTTTTGTCCACACTTTGTGTCTAACCAATTGCGCCACGGAGGCTGTCTAATAAGAATTTTTGGTTGTTTTTTGAAACTCAATATACGACCTACATACGAACCACTACTACTCTCACATTTTCACGGTGGTCGCGGGTTAAGTCCCAGTGCACATCTCTGACTTTTCAGAGTCATGTGTGTATTAGTCCATCAATCACTACGCACCATAACGGTAAAGAAAAACATCGTGAGGAAACCTGCATACTATAGCAATTTGTGAGAATTTCTTTGTATGTAAAGTCTGCTAAGTCTGCCAACCCGCACTAGGCCAGCGTGGTGGACTATATGACCCAACCACTCTCAATCATACTCTCGATTGTAGAGGAGGCCCGTACCCTGCAGTGGGACCCATATGGGCTGATACAGTACATATTGTACAAAAAGCCACACGTAAATATTTTTACATGTCTTTAGTACACCAGTATTAGTTGTAAGAACAAGAATTTCGGCAACAAATTGCGAATAAGCGTACGATTACAGCCCACGTTGACCTTGGCGTTTAATGTTACAGTTTAGGCTGTGTTTCCACGAATATTGAACTTGTACAGACGACGTATTAGTGTGTTCATAATATAGTTTTCTGTATCAGCCCATATACGTCCCATTGCAAGGCACGGGCCTCCTCTACAATCGACGACACGATTGAAAGTGGTTAGGCCATATAGTCCACCACGCTGGCCTAGTGCGGGTTGGCAAACTTACATACCATAGAAATTTTTGTAAATCGCTATGGTATGCAGGATTCCTCACGATGTTTTCCTTCATCGTTTTAGTGCGTGGTGATTGACTATCAATACACACATGACTCCGAAAAGTCACAGGTGTGCCCTGGGATTCGAACCCGCGACCACCGTGAACGTGTTGGCAGTCGCGTCATCTAAAATATAGTTTTAGTTCATGCTATTTGTATTGGTACCTTATTTTTAACCCTTTTGTTCATGAGGGACCATTTGATAATCGAACGGGTATAGACGACGTATCATTGTGTCAAAAACTATACGTTCGTGCTATTTGTTGCTATTTGACTGTGGTTTTAAACTTTTAGTCACGAGGGACGATTTGACAAAATTTCTGTTTAGCAATTGACCACCCAACTTAATACAGAAACGAAATAAAACTATTGTATACGGATTTTATCGAGAATTTGGTTTAATTTTGACTTTTTTTAACTCAGCTTTCGTGATCACGGGGTGGACTGAGGTATTAGTCATCCGCACAGTGACTGTTTCAAATATCTTTATTTTATAAAAAAAAAAAAGGTCTGGCAGTTGGTCTTTTGGTTTCAAATTAAATTATATGTAGAATTGGATCCTATTATATTCAAGAGGCACAGATTCTCCTTCATACATTAGTGAGAAAATCATTTCCCAAAGACGAAAGTTGGGACACCCAATTGATATTGTATGGACGCCCAAATCCTCCGTCATACATTCCAAATTCGCTATAAGAGTGCATTGACCAAAGTCACCGACCTCTTTAGGTCAAATCTTACGACGGACTGGAGACAATATTGCGAAATTCTTACGCCTAACCACGTAACAAATTATGTGTAAAAGCAAAAATAACAATAAACATAACATATTAAAACAAGGTGTGTGGTAAATTTGATACAGTGGAAGATAACCCTTACGTTAGATGTCTGAAAGGTTACGCCTGATATCAGTGGCACAATTTATCAAATCGTTAACCCACGCGCTGTCTACGACCTTAAATATCGGTTAAGCGTATACCATTATAGTATCAGATGGAGATGTTAATGCTTCTTGTTAAAATTACATGTCTCTTAGGATAAAGACGTGTATTGGTGTTAGGTACTAGGTTTTTTTGGTTGTTTTTTTTACCCTCAATTTAGTTAGGGCTTTAATGATGATCACCATTTTTGTCAATGATCCGCTTAACTGCTAGACTGCCTCGGTGGCTTAGTTGTATCTCGGTGCGATAACAAAACCGAGGTCATGGGTTCGAATCCCGGACAGCTACACAGCATAGATACACTATTTGATTTTTCTATTCATTTTCAGCCCGAAGTCAGAAATTAGTGCCCGATATGTCGATTGGCTTGCACTCTATCACATCTTAGAACGGAATACTTAAGACCTAACGTAGACGACTAGTTACACCTCTACCTACCCCTTCTGGGAAAAAGGCGTGGTGTTTATGTATATCAATGAACCAAACAATAAAACAGAAAACCAAATCACACAGAAGTTCTAACAATTATGAAAATCAAATCACATAGGCAGTGTGTTGCTAGACTTTTAAAATGGGAGGAAAAAAGGAAGTAAAAAGCAGAGAGAAGCAAAGGAATATTGCCCTCCGGTAATCTCTGTAATGTACGGTATAATATCGTATCGTAGTTAGTTTGGTTATCGACCATTCGAAATGGCTTCATTCAAGGATTTTGTTGAAGCCTGTTTCAGAGTTTAGCTGTCGTTGAATTTCCTGAGATTGAATTTGTTTCTCATAGTAAATATCATACATACATACATACATAAACTCACGCCTTCTTCCCAGAAGGGGTAGGCAGAGGTGCTAGGACACCCACATTTCGCCAATATGTTCCGTCCCACGATGTGATAGGTGGCGAGCCTATCGCCATATCGGGTACAAATTCCTGGCTCTGGGCTGATAATGAATAGAAAAATCGAATATCACTTCACCCAACCCGGGATTCGAGCCCGAGACATCAGCTTTGTAACCGTATCCTAGTACAACTACGCCACCGAGGCAGTCATAGTTAATATCGCCATCCAACATGAATACATGACAGCCTCTGTGGTGCTGTTGGTTAGATACCATCCGTGAAACGTGAAGCCGTGGGTTCAATCCAAATTCAAATATTGGTGTGATCCAAAGGTGTTTGTGTCTATGAGACTGAAAAGTTACTTGTAGTTTCATATGCCCACAATAATCTTAGTGTATATTTATGTATATAATTTATATGCCCATAAAATTACAAGCATAATGAAACTAAGGCTCGGGAATATGAGCTAATTATCACATTTATTACCGGCCCTTTGCTTCGGACAAATTATAGTTTAGTGCTGTATTTTAGTGGCCTCTTTTATGTAGACACTTTCATAATGTTTTTTTTTGATCTTAATTATAATATACAAATATCATTGCTTATTAATAAGAATTAACTGACTTGTAATTGACTGATTACTGAAGGCTGACACACATTTTTGTCTTTTTAGATGTAATTTGGAGTTTCCGCGACGATGTTGGTGAATAATTGATCACGAAATGTCGCGGATTTGATTGTCGCACCTAGACAAATGTTTATCTGTTTGTTTTTGGTGTAGTGTTAAATAAAAAAAATGTAGCAGTTTCTGAGATACTCGATACAACCCTTGTTCTCACTGTGGGGCCAGAATAAGACAGAAGGCTATTTATTGCTTTAATAGTGATGCTTGAGTTATGAAGTTTTAAGCTTTTGATCTTAATATTAGCTGTTTCGTTAATTTAAAATACCCACTTCTCAGCACATTTATTTTTATCCTCAAACACTAGCACCGAAGCTCTTATTTTATGAATAATTTTAATAAATAATACAACAAATAGTCACATACATAGTCCTGATTCCACACTAAGATTGACTCTTGTGTCAGGTGTATCAGGAATAACGAGAGACTTTTCCCTCTTACAAACACCCAAATATTTGTTTCGGTGCGGGGATCGAACCCAAAGCCTCTCGTTTCACAGCCGGCGTCTAACCTCTGCCTGGGAAAAAGGCGTGGCTATATGTAGGTATGTAAAAAATAACTTTCAAATATAGCATCGCTTTTCTGATTTTATCCAATATCCACAAACAGATAATTAATTCTACGTATCGAACTCTCGACGCAGAAATACACATTTGTAAAATTCAAAAGGTATTTTTCAACTGAATTCCGATTCGTTACTGGTATTGTAAATAGAGGGGACGCACTGGTTACTTTGAATCATGAAATATAAAGTTATAGTTATAGTTGACAGTCTCCGTGGCGCAGTTGGTTAGACGCTGCCTGTGAAACGAGAGGCTGCGGGTTCGATACCCGCATCGAGAGAAATGTTTGTGCGGCCCACAAATATTTCTTCCGGGTCTGGGTGTTTGTGAGACCGAAAAGTCTCTCGTAGTTCCTGATACCCACGACACAAGACCCGATCTTAGTGTGGGGTCAGGACTATGTATGTGACTGTTGGGTGTTATTTATTTATTTATTTATATAAAATTACATATATTTTGCCGAATGCCCATTACCCATTTCTTCATCCCATCTTTTTCCTTTCCGCTCCCCTCCCTCGATTTGATGGGCTGGCAACACATCCATGATCTAAGAGTTATGGATGTTCATGGGCGGCAGTGATCACTTACCATCAGGTGACCTGCTTGCTTGTTTGCCGGACCTATGCAATAAAAAAACCATACCTATGTGACGGCACATAACTTCACGCACGCACGTTAACAGATAATGATTGATCTGCAATAAGGCACGTATCACCTTAATATATAAGAATCGTTTGTACAGTCAAATAAACAGTCTCATACAGAGTCACAGTGAGACTCACTACATCTTTTGTTTCCATTTTCCACCCTGGCCTAATTACTGGCAAACATACATATGAGATAGATTTGTTTTACTATCTGAGACATAAGATGCTAAGCCAATATGTCCAGTAGTTATTCCGGCTACTACTCGTATGTTCTTCAAACCGAAACACAACACTGCATTCATACATCTGTTTGGTGGGAGAAATATACATTGCGGTGGTGGACTATATGGCCTAACCACTCTCAATCGTACTGTCGATTGTAGAGTAGGCCCGTGCCCTGCAGTGGGACGTATATGGGCTGATACAGATACAGTACAGTACGGTGGTACCTACCCAGGCGGCCTTTCATATATGAGAGACCTATCAGTAGAATAAGAAAATAATATTATACATGTATACAAAGAATTCCATGTTATTTGCGTCATAACACTTCTGCTTTCTTGTATCGTATGGTCCGAGTTATAAAAACATTGCGGGGTTGCTTCAACTCGTAAAATATTTAAGGATTTTATTTTTTATCACTACTGACCGGGTGAAAAGGTCTGATTGGTAGAATGATTTTTAGTGATTTTTGGTTTGATAGAGCTATAAGAGTGAAATATCAATGGGTTAATTTGACGGAGTGATACTGATTCGCATGAAACTGAACATACACCATCCAAATCGGTGATACCCTCAACAAGGGTCAGGTCAAAAGTAACCGACGAGAATAAGAGATTGATGAAAGTGGATGAACCGAAAGTAGTATATCAGCACCGAGCAAAGTGGCGGTCTATAGTCTCTGCCTACACCTATGGTATACAGGCGTGACGATTATGTACGTATGTATGAAACAGAGACGTACATTCACTGTTGGGTCTTATCTCCTGTATAATATTTACTTATATTTTATTAGATATTATCAGCCTTCTTAAATTTTGAAATGATCATAGCATTGTTGACAAATCTGTCTGGTTTATTAAATGCTTACTGTTGTGATATGTTAAAGTGGTGATTTGTTTTTTAAAAAAATTTTAATAATAAAAACGTTATGCGTTCCTTTCAGATTTTAAGGGTTTCCGGAGGTCAGACAAATCATATTTTCAATCTGTATATATATCACAAATATTCCACTAACGTCAAGCATGTTTTTTTAATTTTTAAAGCAACGGTCTTATTAGTAGGCAGTTTTAAAGTTATTTTAATTATATAATGTTCTATCCCTTTCGAACGACTTTTGAATACAATTTGGATGAAGAAGACAAATATTCGATAGCTAAAACAGGTTGATAATCTGTCTATGAATAATACCGCGAGATTAACTGATCAGATTTATTCTATTCGATGAACGATGTTACAATATTGAAACATTGTAACAGATTTTACAAGGAAATCGAGAATAGAATCTATCCGACGATTGAAATATCAGTTCCAAAGCAAATAATTTGTATAATCATAAACCAAATATAGGGCTATAATACCTAAATATACTTAAAGTTTTTGAATCTCAACCAAATAATCTCTCCAGATTTTTCCTTGTCCCAGCAGTTGGTCGTCACATAAAACTATGTCATCTAATAAAACATAAAACGAGACGGCCGCGACCGTCCGACCCGGGTTGATTTTACGACGCACACTCATATTTTCATGCATGCTATGAAACTCCCTTTATTTTGGGCCGAGTTTGATAGGGTTGTTATTTTTAATACTATCCACGTTCTGGACTTTTTATGTCATGTCTCGGGGTTTTTGCATAGGTTCGGCAAACGAGATACATTTGGTCATGAACATCTAAATTTATTTATTTATTTTTTAATCCTTTTTTGCACTGTACAAAAATACTATAAAATATTACACAATAAACATAATAGTACAAGTGGCGGCCTTATCATACTAGGTAATTTCTTAGAGGCAACCATAGGATGGATATATTAACAGGAGATAGAAAGGGCAGTCTAATTTAAATCATAGATTACTGGAGGTAGGTTCTTGAGAGACGGCCTAAGTAGGACCACAGCAATGTCTATTTCTCCTGCTAAACAGCAGTATAAATGTACTATTTTGTTCCGGTTTGTAGGACATTGTAGCCAGAATAATTACTGGACATATTGAGACTTAACATCGTATGTGTCAGGATGGCGAGCGCAGTGAAACGCCAATCATTGCTTAATTCATGGTGTTGTTTGGTTTTGCTACTGCCATGAGCGTTGTATCGCTTACCATCAGACGAATGCTATCCTTGTCTCGCCATTCAATAATAAACATTTAGGCTAAGAATGATATTTTCCACCCACGCTGTTTCGTTTCAAAGCCATATACAGTTGAGCCAATGTGCCGCTCGAATGCATCGACAAATATCAATATTATTTTGTTTAAAACGTACATTGTTCGGGCACGCGCAATGTTTATTCATTTGTATTTTGAACAAAAGAGCAAAGGGAACTGCGATAGAATGGGTTTTACCGTCGAATAACTTATTTTTACGCGTTTATTTTTTTTGCCTTACTGGTATAGTATATACTTTAAACCATTCGGTCATAGATTCAATACCCTAGAACAGTAAAGGCGAATTAATGGAACGTGACATAATATTTCGGGCACACCATCGATCACATGCGTGAAGAAATAAAAAAAAAAAACATCTATTAAAAAATTAAAACCAAGAAAGCAGATTCCAGGCTCGTTTGTTAATGTAATATACGTTTTTTTCCAACAATAATTAAATCAAAACTATTTGACTGCACATCTATGGCCTCATTAAACATTCCTTTATTAATAATTGCACGTTGATAGACAAAGATTCGTCACTTCTGCTCTAGAATATCCTTTTTGTGTTTTTCAGCTTGAGAAATCTCATACAAATTGTCACAGAATTTCAGAAATCAGGCTCAAAACTATGAAAATTGTAAAGCCATTCTATTTGTCGGTGTATGAATTGGTTGTCTTGTCCGGGATTGTACCTCTGTCTCAAAGAACTGTTTTGAAGCTACGGCTTTACTACTGTGTTTCGTAAAGTAAGTGAAATTGCCGGAGGCCCAGTATCTCCCACATCCTAGTGGTATTATTATTTCATTTTCCTCTCCCAGTTTTAAAAGGTAAAATATATCCAATATTTTCGTCACATATGGTTACCGAGTGCGTGGTGACCTGTTGGTAATGGACCAGATGCGACTGTCAACATGTTCATGGTAGTCACGGGCTCGAATCCCAGGGCACACTTCTGACTTTTTGGAGCCGTGTGTAGTGATAGTCAATCACCACGCACTAAAACGGTGAAGGTAAATATCTTGAGGAAACCTGCATACCAGGTTTGTATGAATTTCTATGGTATATAAAGTTCGCCAACCTACATTAGGCCAGCGTGGTAAACTATATAACCTACCCACTCTGAATCGTTATCTCGATTGTAGAAGAAGTCCCCTACCCTGCAGGACCTATATGGGCTGATATAGGCACGGGTGGCGAGCAACACTTACCAACGTTTGGCCTTTTATGGTTTATCAGACCTATTACTACTTAATTTTTATTGCATGGGACCGGATATCGAGCAAACAAGTCACCTGATGGTAAGTGATCACTACCGCCCATGAACATCTACAAAGTCTGGATCATAGTTGTGTTGCTGGCTCGTTAAACCCGATGGCAAAGCTATCGCTTCACATAGATTTCCTGTAAGACAAGGGTACCGCACTGGATGAGCGTTTTTTTTTTTTTTTTGTTGGCGCGGGGAAGCCGGTTTACCGCTAACGCCCCACCTCGGGGGAGGGTGGAGCGATTATGTTGGGTTCACCTATAGGCATACCAACCAAAACCCCGCGTTGCCCTCTTCAGCGCAATTGGAATGGCCCCGGGAACCCGAAGCAAGAGCGCTCCAGCTTCTACCGGGACGAACACTGGATGAGCCTGCTAATTATTACTGAGTCATGACTGACAACAATATGACTCTACCACTTTTAAAAAGAAAAAATGCTCGGCAACCTGAAGGTGGGATAAATAGTACCTCTGCCTACCCCATAGGCGGTCCGAGCATGAACTTCTATGTGGTAGTAGATTCTATCCATAATATTGAAATCTAATTTTGAGCGAACCACGTTATTCCAATCAGAAAACTAGAACGTGCGATTTAGATATTGGACATCGCAATATACCTTTCACAGTGTTATTATTGAAAAAGGTTTAAAAAATAAAATTTGTCGTGAAAAATGGGAGTAATCTACATTGCAGTCCAATTTCATATACAGTTCACATACATAACCACATGCAATTTTCACAGAAGGCGTAGGTAGAGGTGTAAGAACCACCGTTCACATATACAGGGTATATCAAGACTGCTACCGAAAACGAAGCCGGGTGGTAGTTTTAGTGACTACAAACACAATGCAACTAAAAATTTTAAATATCACCATTTTGGGGAGTAAATCCATAGGTTTTGCTAAAATAATAGTGTATTATAAATACTCTAAGGTATAAAAGTGTTTAAATCATTATTTTAGCAAAAACTATGAATTTACCACCCGAAAATGATGATATTTAAAAAATCATAAAAAATAATTGTCGCGCTTTTTTGCGAAATTTTTAGTTGCATTGTGTTTGTAGTCACTAAAACTACCACCCGGCTTCGTTTTCGGTAGCAGTCTTGATATACCCAGTATATAGTTATATATATGTATACATAAATAAGCCCACGTCATTTTCACATAAGGCGTAGGTAAAGGTACTACCAGGACGCTAACGTTAGTCCTTGTGTGTCCCGTCCCAAGATGTAATAGGGGGCAAATAAAAAGACAAATACTAGTGAGCCTAGTAAAAAATTGTATCGAACCCGCGGCCTCTCGTTTCAAAGCCGACGTCTATTTCACATGTAATGACGCTTACCCTCAAGCAATCGACCAGCTCGTCTCATCATTCCAACTAAAAATATTCTGAAAATTGCAAAACACGAAAATCCGAAGCACTTAAGCCCAGTGTTATCAATAGACATTTGGACGAAGCTCAAAACGAATCGGCGTAGTGATTCGGAAAAAAATCGCACTATCCACTATTACGATGTACAAATTATTTCGCCATCCGGGCCGTTTCTATCCCGTGCGTGATATTTTTTTCATTTGAATAAAAGCGAAAAATTCCAGCTTCGAAAACACTCATATTAATATCAGAATGCAGTTTTCGGTCCGTTGGCTCTGTGTACAGTGCACGCATGGATGGGTTATTAATTTTTTTGAGTGATACGGTATTCCGAGCCCTCTCGCTGGAGGGTTAGAATGTCATCCGTTTGAAAGAGGCCACTTTTGTATGAAAATTGTCGTTTGTTTACTTCGCGTGCGAGTTACTTGTGCGCGGCAAGTGGCGGTTTTTTATTACTTTGGATACCGCTTACTTTAGATTGTCCAGTGTAAGTTGATCTCTCTTCTTAGCTTCTTAGCATGGGGGTTTTTGATACTAGAGACTTTTAACAGGTTTTGAAGTTACTTTAGAGTAATTATGAGATGAGCGTTTGTACAATCTTCAACTGTCAATGTAAGATGGTCTGGTATCATTTTATTTGTAGGTTGTCTAACAAAATATTTTTTTGTGATATTGGATTTTTCTATTCATTATCAGCCCGGAGTCATTCGTTCTCACAAACATCCAGACCCAAAAGAAATATTTGTGGGCTGCACAAACATTTCTCTTGGTGCGGGAATCGTACCCACAGCATCTCGTTTCACAGGGCGTCTAACCGCCTGCGCCACGGAGGCTGTCAAAATTGTATCAAATTTTTTTGCGGGGATCGAACCTATGGCGTTTGTTGCACAGCCAGATAACCATCATAGGCTGTCAACATATCTATATATATATAAATGTACACGCATTTCTAAACATCTGGAGAGGCTTCCGCTAATCGCCTAGTTGACGTTCCGTTATTGATGGCCGGCAATTAATCTTGGTCACTGAAGGGTTTCACTTTTCACTTAACACCCGTTTGTTTTTGACGTGAGAGCGTTTGTTTTTCGGTAATGGTTTTTCTGGTGTTCGTATTTGAGTTTGAGTGTCAACCTACACGTCTCGATTTAGTTTAGATATTTAAAAATATCGTATTTGTATTTCCAGTGTGTTTTAAAAGTTTTTTAAGACAAACTGCAAGCAAGGAAAGCAAGTATATAGATTTAGTCACTAAAGAAACAATAGAACTAAAATGTTGAGAAAAAAAACGAAGTTAGGTATGTTTTTTTTTTATTATAACAAAAAGATGCGAAATTTTCGTTGCATTGTTTTTGAAGTCACTAAAACTGATACACCTGGCTGGCATTGTTTTCAGTCGCAATTTGGATATATCCGGTATAAATTTTTATTAGTAACCACATCACATAATCGTGAGCAGATACTCGAAAATTTGTTTATGTAATCAAAAAGTATTTGTTTCGGTTCTGTGATGATTTGAGACCTATATATTTCGTTGTTTTTGTAGTTTTAGCAATATTTCCTGTTCACCAATAAATCTATTTATCTATAACAGCCCATATACGTCCCACTGCAAGGGTACGGGTCTCTTTTACAAACTATTGAGAGTGTTTAGGCCATAAATAGTCAACCACGCTGACGTAGAGCGGGTTGGCGGACTTTACATAAAAATACCTTACAAATCTCTATGGTTTGCAAGTTTTCCTCAACCGTTATAGGGCTTGGTGGTTGGCTTTCATTGGGATTCGAACCCGCGACCACCATTGGCAGCCGCATCTGTTACGTTTACCAACAAGCCACTACGCATTCCATCCAAAAAGCAATTATAAATCAATTTCAAGTAATTATTTCCTAGCAAAAGCCACATGGAAGAGGCTTTGCACTCTTACTAATCGCATTTTGCCTTCCCAACAGAAATTATACCAACAAACATGAACCCCATCAAAACATACGCAACCGCGAAATTCTTAACAAACCCAAAACTGAAGTGAAAATAAACGCTGGGTATAAATTAATCTTGACAGCGTCCTGTCCGCACTACAAGTTTGCGATTAAACTTCACTAATTACTAAACTTTGATGCGCAGACGTTTTAATAGTTTCATAGGTTTAGATCGGACTATGCGGAATTTCAGGGCTGTACAGTTATAGAGTTAAAAAGGATTATTTTAAATCAAAGGATTTTTTTTGTTTTGACACGACAAAATGACTTTTTTATACAATAAGTTCGGCAGACAAGCAAACCAGTCATCTGACGGTAGGTGATCACAACACCTGGATCATAAATGTGTTGCAGACTCTTCAAATTGGTAAGGGAGCGGAGAAGAAAAAGGATGGGCAGAGGAAAGGGATTTTAGGCATACGGCTCACTCATCAAATGAAATGCTGTCACTTTACGTCAATCTCCCGCGAGACAGTAAAATATACCGTTAAAACTGAATAATCGATACTCAGTGTTAATGTTTATCAAAAGGGATGATTATAATCTCTTGGGTCCTGGAGATTTTCAGAGAGATTAGAAGCTCATTAACAACAAACAAGATCGAGGGGGTGAAAAGAGACACAATTTATTAATAAAAAAAAGTTTTTAAATCGCTATGACACTGAAATAGTAGAATCCTTAGAATTAAAAACTTAAATTGAAGTTAGTCAGATAAATGCTAATTTGTATTCCAAATGCTTGTATTTGCAATATATTTCTCATATATTACCCCAACAGCATAATATTGATATAAACCTGTCCTAAAATACATAAATTAAGACAAACTTACGAACAGAAGGGACAGTGTCTCCGATTATTATGACTGTACTCAAGTTGTGTACTAAACTTTCTTAATTGTTAAACTTTGTGACGTCATCTGGTTATAAGTACTTTAAACGTTACGTATGGAAACTTAAGGATAATTACGATTGTAAAGTTTAAGATATTTTTTGGTACTGGATTCAAATAGCCCAATATGGGAATCACTGGATGTCTTTGGCGAAGGCCAACAGAGGGGTTTACCTACAGAGGGGTTCAAAACGAAACCATGAATAACAAAGCAATGATTGGCTTTCCACTACGCTCACCACCTTGAGACATTAGATTTCAAGTCTCAATATGTCCAGTAGTCACTTTGACTTCAATGTTCTTCAAACCGGAACACAACAGTGCTTTTACATTGCTGTTTGGCGGGAAGAACAGACATCGCGGAGGTACACCGAATCAATCAATCATTGATCAATATTGCACAACCATGGTACAAAATAATCCTTCAAATTTCACTAGAACACTACGTTATAAAACAGCAGATTTCAACGGAATTTAAACGTTACCATATCGGAATTAATTCTACGAATTTTAATAAAATTTCATGTGATGTTCGTGGAATACTGTTAAAATGCGAATTAATCAAAGTTCGGAGTTTAGAGCGTCTAGTTTCGGACGTCCGGCTACTTTTTATACCTACAAAAAGAGTACAAAGAGTTTTGTTTCTAAAAGTGAAATTGGATCTGGACTCGCGTGTTTTTAGAATGTTTTAGTTTTATACACACACTCATAGACAGTGAACAGAGATTGGTCTAGCAACTCTGGAGATAATTTGTTTTGAATCTACGATAGATTGCGGCCATATCTGATGATCAAATTATAAGCAAATAATATTGTCTAGTACGCGGATCGTGTATATTACATTATTAGGTAAAAAAATAATTGTAATGTATTTACTGGTAGTAGGTCTCTTATAAGTGAGAGGCCGCCTGGGTAGGTCCCACTATAATGACTGTTTCTCCCGTCAAACAGCAGTGTAAATACACTATTGTGTTTTAGATTGGAGAGCATTGTAGCCAGAGTAACTACTGGACATATTGAGACTTTTATTTATTTATTTATTTGCCTCATAAATAAATAAATAACTTAACATCTTATGTCTTAGGATGGTGAGCGCAGTGGAATGTTCGCTGTGTTAATTCTTTAGAAAGGCTTGTAATATAAACTTCCAGAGGTAAAAGATCAAAATTACGTTGAATATGTTTGTTTTTTTTTGGTATTTAAAATTAATCTCATTAGTAATAATACTCCTCAGCTATATAAAATCCACTTCTAAAGAGCGGCCTTTCACAACAATATAATTATAGTAAATTAAAAGCTTTTTCTGTTCCATTAAATTTATTCAGGCATATTTCTGGAAACCCAAGACAGAATCCATGGATGTCAAATCATACTAAGCCATCATGATGGAATACAGCCCATTGCCTCCAAATCAAGAGTTTAATTAGCCTCTGTCCTGTAGTGGGACGTAGATTTTCTACATTATTTACTGCAAAATAAAGAACAAACAAGGTTTGAAGACATCGTCTCATTTAAAAACCGGAGCCACTCAAAGCACGAAGGTACTCGTTACGTTGAAATTTCAAGTTGCTTAATTAGTGAGTTAAGTGTCGCTTAGGTCCACGATAGACGGCAAACTAGGGTAATGAGTTTGTAAAACTTTGTTAGTACATAGTAAAGGATCTGTTACGTTGTTACGCTGTGGATGTCTTCGTTTGGGCTATCGCACGATTTCCCATGAGGCGGCCTGCGTATTGGCTGGTTTCCTTCCCTGGGACATTGACGCCAGAGCCCTCTCGTCAGCCTACCACTGGCGGGAGGCGGCGTTCCGTCGTGGGGAGCTACCGGCCCTTAGAGAAGTCGAGGCCGTTCGGGCCTCCTTCCGCACGGCTGCAGTGGAGGAGTGGCGCACCAGGCTGAACAATCCCAGTGCTGGTGTTTGGACCATCGCGGCAGTGCGTCCTGTCCTAGACCAGTGGCTGGGCAGGCGCCACGGCGAGATGACGTTCCGCCTGACACAGGTTCTGTCGGGGCATGGCTGTTTCGGCAGATACCTGTGGCGGGTGGCAAGAAGGGAAGAATCCGCCGTGTGTCACCATTGTGACAACTGCCCGGAGGACACAGCCCAGCACACTCTCTCGGAGTGTCCAGCTTGGGAAGAGGAGCGTGCAGCTCTCCGAGCAGCCATCGGAGAGGACCTCTCACTCTCAGCCGTGATTCCTTCCATGGTTGAGAGTAGGAGGTCATGGCAGGCCATGCTCACCTTCTGTGAGATCATCGTCTCGCAGAAGGAGAGTGCGGGGCGGGATCGTGAGCGGAACGATCCCACCCGCCGCCGTCAACCGAGAAGGAGGCGCCGGGTGAATGACAATGGCTGACCCGGCGCCCCGCCCAGTGGTCAAGGGGCGCCAGAATTCCACCACGGTATCCCCTGCCTGTCGTAAGAGGCGACTAAAAGGGGTCATCGGGGTCGCTAAGCACACAGCGGGGGCTGTGTGCTCATGTCGGGAGTGACCCCGAGATGGGCGGCAGAACGTGTGGCCTCGTGTCTGTCGCGGACGCCCATCTCACCATGGGCGTCCGAAGTAGGGAAAGTGAGGGCATCTGCGCCCTCCCAACCTGTGAGGAGCCATATTTGGCAGTGCGCCGGGTGACACGGCGAGTTAAATGGGCGCCATATGCCTGTCCACATCGCCTGTCATCCATAACGCGCGTGATGGCCACCGAGAGGTTTTAGTCGGTATGCCGGCAAAAGATCTTTTTAGATCTCGGTAGGGACCCAGCCTGATAACAGGCTGGAAGGCCGGAGACCCCGACATGCCCCTTCCGATCTCCCCCGAGTGTCGGAAGGAAGGCTAAAGGAGCTTTACTCTCGTTAAAAAAAAAAAAAAAAATGTCTTCGTTTAAATGAAATTGCTTATTGAAGGAAATTGTTTTGGAATGATACTGTGGGTGAAGACTTCTCAACTGAAATTTTGATTTATCTATTCATTTATTTTTATATTGATTGCAATATAAGAAAATATAAGAGTGGTGAGACGAGTATGTGGTTCGCCTGATATTAAGCTATACGACCGCTCATGGACAGTGGCAAAACTAAATAACATCTTGAATTACAAAGCAATGCTTGGCATTCCACTGCGCTCGCCATCCTGAGACATAGGATGTAAAGTTTCAATGTCTAGTGGTTACTCTGGCTACAATATCCTCCAATTTTATCTCTTTATTGTCCATACAATTATACACAAAAAGAAAAATAAAAACATTTGTAGCTATATTAAAAATACGTATAATGGGCGGCCTTAATGCACTAGGCAGTCAATGTCTAACAGGCAACCTTTGGATGGATATAAGAGAATGGAGAGAGAAAGGGTAGTCATTGATATATAGTGACAAAAATATATAAATAAAGTACATAACAAAATTATGAATTGATAATTAATAAAACATATATAAACTAATGCATCATATTATACATAAATGCAATCATACATATTATGTGTATATAAAAATATTTGCATGTAAATGCAAATAATTTAGAAGAATGTTTAAAACTAGACAAAAATGTTTTTTTAATGATTGTTATCAGCAATCCGTCCCTCGACTAAAAGCTGATGATTTGATGAGCATCGGACTTAAAGACGATGAGGCCAACGCATGATTCATCTTATCACCACATCTTTCCTTTTCAACCTTTTAGGTACAAGAATGAACTGAAACAGAAATTGTAATAATTCTTCCCTATTCCCTACGAGATCGAATCAGAAATGAGGAGATCCGTAGGAGAACAAAGGTTACCGACATAGTCCATAAGATTGGCAAGTTGAAGTGGCAGTGGGCCGGACACATAGCTCGTAGAACCGATAGCCGTTGAGGCCGAAAGGTTCTTGAGTGGAGGCCACGTACAGGCAAGCGAAATGTCGGACGCAAGCCTATAAGGTGGACGGACAGTCTGGCTAAGGTTGCAGAAAGTCGCTGGATGCAGGCCGCTTCCAACAGGTCATTGTGGAGATCCTTGGGATAGGCCTATGTTCAGCAGTGGACTTCTTGTGGCTGATATGATGATAATGATGATGATTGCACTAGTGGCAGCGTATACAAGCTAAGAACTGTGAGCTCCTGGATTCAAGTCAAAGATCGCCAAGTCCACTGTTTATATAAGTTTTACGGGTAACAAAATCTGGATCTGTTTGTATTCGGCATGGCAATTGTCTTATACTAAGTTCATTTATTGCCAACCAGCACTAGGCCAGCATGGTGGACTATATAACCTAACCACTCTCAATCGAACTCTCGATTGTAGAATAGGCTCTTACCCTGCAGTGTGTTGTGTATGGGCTGATACAAAGACAAAGAAAAAAAGTTCATTTAGAGTAAAAAAATATAAAGAGTTTTAGTAAATAAAACAAAAATCTAATAACCTTTATGAACAGTAAAATCTAATTTTAAACTCGCTACCATCGTATTAATAAACACATCGCAATGTAATATACAGTAGTCATTTAAACAGAAACCAAATGTTTTCGTACACAGACAGAAATTAGAGCAGACCCAAATATTTGCAAATAAGCATAACTTTCTTGTTGGAGTGCCGCCGAGTTCAGTAAATACGTAAATGGTTATGAACGTCGAATTTATTCTAAACTAGGTTTTCCTCGCCACTTCAGATCTTATTTTATATCTTCTATATATTTTTATGTCAGATTTTCACCTAGATCCTTCTAACGTAATTTTTTATTGCATAGGTCCATGATGCTTGGATCGTGGATGTGTTGTCAACCCATCTTATTGGGACGAGATCGGGAATAAAAAGGATGAGAAAAGGAAAAGGGTTATAGGTTAGGGCATCCGACAATCTCACTCACCGAGCAAAACGTGACAGCAAGCTGTCGCTTCACGTCGATTTCCTGTGAGGCAGAGGTACCGACCCGGACGAGCTCGCCCATCATTCATCATCATCATCATTCATTTTGAGTCATGACTGACAACTACGATGCTTTACCACTTCCAACTAGAGGCATTAAGGCGTTTTATTACGTTTTTCGGATAATGATCCAATAATTATTTTCCTTTCCCTCGAGAACTGTATGTTTTCTGGATTAGAAGTTCCTTATGACCTATTCTTTATCCCTGAGAACGTATCTACAAAATTTCATAATTAATCCGTTGAGAAATTAGAGCTTGAAAGTTTAACAAACAAACTCACGGTCGGATTCACGGATCACATTAATATAATTAAAGATCCAAATATATTAATATTAGTCCACGTGGAAGGTCGTAAATGTTTATTTTTCGTACACCATTCTCTCGAATTTTCATTTTTTAATACCTTTATACCCAATGGCAGTGTCTTAGTATTTGGTTTTATTAAAAAACTTGATGCTGATACCTGGCTTACAGGAGTTGCTATTGCCGGGAGGAGGTGGGACAGTCTCTTGTATTCCTTCTCATAAGCAGATAAAATCAATCTTTACAAATAAACAATATATCTAACAATAACACATTTATCTCTTTCTGTCTTCAGCGCCAAGAATCCACTGCTGAACATAGGCTACCTCCTAGGACCTCCACATGGGCTGGGATGGGCTGCATCCAGCGACTTCCTAAAAAGCAAAAATAAAACAAAACACCTAAAAATACAAAATCTGGTAGGTAGTTGTAGAGTGAACATAATATTGGCCTGGATATCGTTGTATATTTTAGAATTTCATCAACCGTCATAATATTAACATATCCAAATACGTGTTTTGGGTTAAGTTTGTCAATTTCCAATAGGCTAGACACGTAATTTTTACTCAAATAGACTTGTAAATATTTTAATGATCGGCGGAAATTAATACGTTAACCTGTAATCTAAGTTAAATGTGAACGCCTCAATAAATCTTTGATCTTTTGGGTATGATCTTTACATAGCGATCAAATTATTTTACGAGTATTAGTATCAGCCATCATGTCTATTTCTCCCACCAAACATTGTAACCATAGTAACTACTGCACATATTGAGACTTAACATCTCATGTCTCAGGATGGTGAGCTACTGGAATGCCAAGCATTGTTTTGTAATTCCTGGTCTTTGGTTTTGGAACTGTCCATGAGCTGTCATATTGCTTACCATCAAGCGAATGGCATACTCGTCTCGCCATTCATTGAAATAAAAAAATCAGAAATGGCATCAGCTCTCTTAAACAATCTGTGCGTTGTCTAGACGTCTCTAATTAATAACAGTCTCATAAAGATATCGACATGAAGGTCGCTTGACGATTTTGGCTCAAATCTTGTGATAGTAGATACGATTCTTGTTATTTTGGATATTTTAGTATGTAGCTCGCTTAGTTTATTGGTACTAAACATGTTTGAATTGCTAGACATGTCTTGTATATTGAAGTGAAAGATACGAAATTGGAACTGAACTGGCAGGCTCTTTATGGAAATATGTTACTATTTTATTTTCTGGCAGTGTGTTTAGGGAAATATATTTCATTTTTATATTTGAAATTGGAAGGGTTCTGTTTAATAAAAATCTATGTATATTCATCCCGCCAAACAGTAATGTAAAAGCACTATTGTTTTCCGGTTTCAAGGACATTGTAGCCAGAGTAACTACTGCGGATATTGAGACGAAGAGAAGCGCAGTGGAATGCGAAGCATTTCTTTGTTACTCATGGTGATTTTTTTGTTTTGTTACTGTTAATTAGAGGTTGTATCGTTTACTATCAGATGAATGGCAGGCTGATTAAAGCATACATTGTAATAAAAAAAAATAGAAAAGCTAGAAATTCAGATGGCTGTAGAACACTTAAAAGTAAACTTCCTTCTCAATCAAACTCAATCAATTCTCGATTGTAAAGAAATTCTGTACTCAACAATAGATGTTTATGGGCTCATACAGTATAGTATATTTTTAGCTATATATCAGCCCATATAATATATCCCACTGCAGGGCACAGGTTTCCTCTACAATCTAAAGTACGATTGAGAGTGGTTAGGTCATATAGTCCACCACGCTGGCCTTTTGCGGACGGGCAGACTTTACATATCATATTATACAAATCGCTATGAAGTGCAGATTTCTTAATGATTTTTCTTCACCATTATAGTCAAGATATTTTAAACTAGATTTTCACTTATTTTGCATAGTTTATTATGCCCTTAATCACATGAAACTTAACCCTTACCCATTCAGAAGGGGATGAAAAGGGGGAAAACTTTAATAAAGTACACAAATAGACATTTTCCAGCGTGAAATTCGATCAATCTAGATTTTCGCAGCGTTGAAAACGGCGGCGTTGGAATTTTTATTAAAAAGTTATAGCTTCAAAATTGTTCGCCAGACGGCATGATAAGAATTTAGTTATTTTTGGAAGTGAAAATTTCCTCGGCCCGGCAAAGTTTGTTGGAGTTTTAAAAATATTCCGCAAATCTGTTTCTCGTTTTAACAAGTTTTTTTCCAGTTTTGGAATAACTATTCTGATCTTTAATAGGATACGGAGGAGAATTTTGATCAATTTGTGATGTTTATTTTTCTACCTACATTTGTCCTACGTGGGTTGACGAAACAATTTTAGGGATGTTGAAGGACGATAGGGTTTTATTTTTACCTCTAATATACAGGGTATATTAAGATTGCGAACGAAAACGAAGGTAGTTGAAGTGACTTTAGACATAATGCCAATAAAATTTTCCTTTTTTTATGATGTTTTAAATATTATCGTATTTGGGTGGTAAATCTACAGTTATTGATAAAATAATTATTGAAATCCACGCGTACCATAGCTTCTTTAATAATAAAAGAGGGTATATTATGTAAGTTTTAACTCTTTCGATTTTTTTTCTATGTCTTCTGGTGTAAGCTTCCAACCGGTTGGTGTAGTAATGTTTAGAGAGGCCTATGTTCACTAGTGGACTTCTTGTGGCTCAAGAGAGAGAGAAAGAGAGAGAAATGACGATTCCAGAACTATCTTATACAATTATCATATCACCAAACAAACATAATCATGTTAATTGATTTCCACGCAATGTACCGATGATGGATGAATGCCAAATTCTTAACAAGACATTCTATTGTATCGCTAGGCCAGAGGGTTGAACAATGGCCTAAGTCCTCTAAATTGAAGAGGAATTTGTAATCAGTGGCACAAGAGGCCTCATTGATTTATTAATATTATTGTAATAAGTAACAACCATTTTATGCCGCATTCCAAACATTCAACAATCCGATATTAATGTAAAACAAAATAACATGAATCATTGACTTTCAGTACGAAACGGCACTAATTCACAACTATACAAACGTATCCAAGTATTAATTGTGCAAGTTTTACCGCGCCATCGCTTATTGCTCTCAACTTTTCAAATTAAATTTATAGGCAAGACAACAGTGGAATATTTGTTGAGTAACAATTACATTGCCTGTCTCTGAATGCCTCGATGGCGTGGTTTCACTACAGCGTGATTATGCTAAGGCTACTACTACTACTTTATGAGGTGAAATTTTGGTTTATTTGAAACTAGCGGCCCGGCCCAGCTTCAATTTCTGTACAATAATATGTACGTATTATACATACCTTCCTCTTGAATTACTCTATCTATTAAAAAAACCGCATCAAAATCCGTTGCGTAGTTTTAAAGATTTAATCATACAAAAGGACATAGGGACAGAGAAAGCGACTTTGTTTTATACTATGTTTTGAAATTGTGTCAAGCATAGCGATGGGTCCGCACCTACTGGACATATTGAGACTTAACATAATATTATGCCAAGAATTGCTACTGTCCATGAGCGGTCGTATCGCTTACCATCAGGCGAATGGCATGCTCGTCTCACCATTTATTGGAATAAGAAATAAATCTGAAAACGGAAGGTGAATAAATGTCTAATCCCTTCGGGAATATTATTTTTTCTATATGCAAAGATATAAAAAACACACTAAAACAAAGACAATGATTAAAAGAAACATTTACCACACAAAACAGCAGTTACACCTCGTGTTGAAAAATAAACTCAGGGGAAATAAAATATGTAAGGAGTCAATAAAACTCAAGTTTCTCTTTGCCGACAAAAGTACGTTATGACCGATGTTTTCGCTAAACTTTCTTTGTTTGAAGATCAAATGGGATTAATTGGGTTACAGATGGCGCGTTCCATTAAGTGTTTGTTTTGCTATAGACGCTGAATACTGGTCAACAGGATTGTATGGAAATTTTTGAGAGAGACAGTTCAGCTGTGGGCTTCTTGAGGCTGCAGGGAGAGAGAGAAAGATATATTAATTTATAATAAGAGGGAGAGAGACATAGAGAGAGAGCGTAAGAAGAGATTATTTGAATATCTTTATCGATCCTTGGGGATTACTATATGAAACGATAAGGACTTCGAATGTTCGGACGCCGTAGGTAAATCTTCACTAATGTCCTTAGATACCCCACAAAATCTTGGAATTCTCTATCGTACGTCGTAACCATACACTAAGTTCGGAGAAAATGATAAGTATGATAGAGAATAGTATTGATTTTTAGAAGTGCAAAACTTATATCTTACTCCAAACGTAGAATAATAACACCCAACAGTCACATACATAGTCCTGACCCCACACTAAGATCGAGTCTTGTGTCGTGGGTATCAGGAACTACAAGAGACTTTTCGGTCTCACAAACACCCAGACCCGGAAGAAATATTTGTGGGCCGCACAAACATTTCTCTCGGTGCGGGGATCGAACCCGCGACCTCTCGTTTCACAGGCGGCGTCTAACCAACTACGCCACGGAGACTGTCGAATAATATTTATCGATATACATATGTATAAGTAAATGACTGGCTAGAGCAGTGTCCCTAAGAACTAAGTGAGCTTTAGTGCTCAATGTAAATTCTTCACGAACTGGTATTCCTGGCTCAGAGGAGTTACTATGGTCGATGCTTGAAACAGAAAGTGCTTATAAAGAACCTTGTGATTTCTTATTAGCTATATTTTCCCTCATATAACGTCAAGCTGGTTTCAATCGTGAAATTACAAATTCAAATCAGTTTGCAGCACATTGCTTCCTATTACTAGCTGACGTTACTTAAGTATTCTACATACAATAGAATTCTGTATCTAATATTAGATACAACAAGACAAAATAACAAAGACTTAATATACTTCTTGAGGCACCCAGATAAGAGATTTTAGCTACTGCAGTAGCATGCTTTGCATTTTGTCCCGCGAATTCTCAGCTTCGTTCTGACAGTATTTTATAAGAAACTTTTGAGATATGGCATAACTTACTTGTTAAATATATTCTGAATACGACTTGGTTTAGTAAAAAAGTATGAAAAATCTTGACATTCACCGTATTGATCAAAACTTGGATTTGCGAAGCTAGAGTTGCGTAAAAATCTTGGAGAAGACATAAGTTCAGTAGTTGATTTGAGAGACTTTAGGAGATTATGATCATACACGTGGTTATGATTTTGGTAGTAAAAACGCTACACGTAAAGATAGATTTCGACCCTCAAGTCGCAAATTAGCATTTGGCTAACTCTACGCAAAATGCAGTGATTAATTTGTTTCGAAATCCATAAAAAATAGCCATGTCTGAGTGTGGTGTAAGATTGAGTAATATTAAATAATATTCGAAAACTTAACAATAGCTTCATCAACACGAGCAATCAGTGCGTTCAGCAACCCGTCTACCAAGCGTTGAAAGTATTAACACCTTTAAAAATAATAATTAAAATTATTCGGGAATTATGACAAGCAAGGGACCTGTAGTTAGAAGGAAAGATATTGCAAAACCCAAATACTCCCTCCCAATTAAACTTCACTCTGTACTTATCGAATCAGTTGCGAATCCAAAACAGACGTAAATGCAAAAACCGAAATAAATCTTTGAAGTTGAAGCCGAACCGATTCGTGAGCGCTCTTCATTTAAAATTCTACTCCGCATCGTAATTCGGGGTAGAATCTGTCTCCTTACCATCGTGTTTGGTTTTCGACGTCTGTTCGAGTTTAAATCGACTTGGAAAGTAGGTCAGCCTGGATTGGTGTGTTTTGGTTGGCAGAAACTAGTTCTGGTTTAGAATTGTCTCGAATTTTGACTGACGGTGTCGTTGTGTCACGTCAGGCTTCGATCAAAAAGTCAGTTTTTAAATCCGCCACAGGAAATAGAGTAGCACATATGCAATTTCATGTACTAGCTAAGGAAAAATCGCACCCAAAAACGGGTAGCCGTATGGATAGAAAATATCACCAATGAAAAACATCATAGTATGTCTTTGGAAGAAAAAGTGAGACTGATCTATAATAATGAACAATCGATTTCCTACGGTTATCGATATTGACTAGGATGTTACGAGTTTTTTTTAATCAAATAAAATTACTCGGAAACTACAATGGAGGTCGAAGCTCGGCAATTGAACTGAAATGAAATTACAAAGAAACCTTAATTTTTTTTTCTACTAACATGACTTTGTAATCAGACTGGGCATAATCGTAAATTAATCTAATCGTGATTTTTTGTCGAGATTGAGTAACATGATATCAATGAGTCAATTAATATACTAGCTTAACATGTGACCTGGCAAATGACAGTACAAGAGGAAATAATAATCAAAACTTAATTAATTGATTTCAAACCTTCATTTTTAAATACACAGTAATACAATTTTATTAATATTTTACTGGTGGTAGGTCTCTTGGGTATCTATCACCGCAATGTCTAATTCTCCCGTCAAACAGTAGTGTAAATGCACTATTGTGTTTCGGTTTGATGGATATTGTAGATAGAGTAGCTACTGGACTTATTCAGACGCAGAGAAGCACAGTGGACAAGCATATCTTTGTAATTCAAGGTGCTGTTTGGTTTTGCCACAGTTCATGAGCAGTCATATCGTTTACCATCAGGCAAATGGCATGCCCGTCTCGCCATTTATAGCAATAAAAACTACACTCGACAGCAACTCACTCCAGGTGCATTAGTAAGAGTTACGGCTCATTCGAATTCCGTCTCGCCATTTGAATTGGAGATTTTACAGGCCTTAATCTAAAACCGACGGTGGATGACGCCTACGTGTGCCTTTATCCAGCTAATTAACGGCCAGATGAGCGCCAGATGTCTGCGGGTTCCTTAAGGAAATATTTTGCATTTTTGCAAAAATTCCATAGAGAGATTTATTTATTTTGTGATTGGTCTTTTCATAGATTTTGTGATGGAAAATATTGTTTTGTAAAGTTCGTGATAAGACGGTTTGTTGACGATCTAAATAAATGGCTACAGTATTGTGTGGGAGTGTTATCTCAATGTAAATGAATAATTGATTATTGCAACAATTTATCGTTCTTGTTGTGACAAATTATGGAAATATTTTAGAAATAGATTTTTTTAAATAACTTTCTATTCTATTGAATTGAGTTGAGTTTTTAGGCAATGATTTTTCCAGAGTCGGGTTATTGAATCGAAAAGATCTTGCAATTATTGATAGGCTAGTATACATGTCATTTTATTGGGGCTAAGAGTGAAATTATCAACGTAAAAGCCTTGTGCATCTACAACTGGTGTACATATAGGACCAAAAAATAAGTTGTCTGCTATGTTTACTGTAAATTTTCCTAAGTTTCACTACATTGTATAAAACAAAGTCGCTTTCTCTGTCACTATTTCCCTTTGTATGCTTAAATCTTTAAAACTACGCAACGGATTTTGATGCGGTTTTTTTTAATAGATAGAGTGATTCAAGAGGAAGGTTCATATGTATAATACATACATATTATTGTACAGAAATCTATTTGTAACCGGGCGAAGCTCGGCCGAGTCGCTAGTAAAATATAAATTAGATTGTTTCTCTCCGGTGCATTATATAAATATTTCTAAAATATCAATTTCTATGCAGTTAGCATGACTGGGGATAAATATTCAAATTTGTGCTCCGAGGGACGTCGACACTTCCGGTTGTTGCCAAATGATAACAGTCTTGAAGCCAAACTGAATACGATAGCTTAAGATTCCAAAACTGTACTAAGTTAGGTAGGTGTAGAGGATAGAACTGTTAAGAAGCTTGGGTTGCAATTTCTATTAAAATATTTCTGTTTTAAGGACACAATCTTACTACTGTATTCTAAGGGTAAGCTGGTTGCATTAGTGTTACCTTTTTTTTTTATTGCTGTGAATGGCGAGACGAGCATGCCGTTCGCCTGATGGTAAGCGATACGACCGCTCATGAACAGTAGCAAAATAAAACAACACCTTGAATTACAAAGCAATGCTTGGCATTCCACTGCGCTCGCCATACTGAGACATAAGATGTTAAGTCTCAATATGTCCAGTAGTTACTCTGGCTACAATGCCCTTCAACCCGAAACACAACAGTGCGTTTACACTGCTGTTTGACGGGAGAAATAGACACTGCGGTGGTACCCACCCAGATGGCCTCTCACATATGAGAGACCTACCACCAGTAAAACCTGATCTGATCTTACCTGATGATGATGTTACCTGATCTGATTTATACAAACATAATACTCGTATTGAGATAAGTGTGGTCCCGGGTTTGAATTCCGGGTCGGATAACGTTATATTGTTTTTTGTATCCGTCCCTACTGGGAAAAGCGTGAGTTTATGTACGTATGTTATTTGGTATATTGACAAACTGAGCTTGACTATGAAATCGTATGTAATTAAATTCGTTTATTGGTCATGTAGGCAATTAAATAGCTCTTATGATAAGTCAATACACAGTACTCCTTACTAAGTAAAAACATCATGTTATATTTGGACAAATATTTTAATAACACTAAAGGAGAATCAAGAGTGGCGTAGCAGGATACATACATGTATGAGTAGCCTCGACTACAAGTATATTAATAAATAATTATAATTCATTGTCTAAGTCTGTGGACAGCAGTGGCCATTTAAAGTCAAGTTGCGAGCTTATCTGCTTACAAAGGCAATAAAAACACAGAAAAGAACGTAGAAAACTAACGAGACATAATAGGATTTCTTCAGTTTTATTAAAACAACTAGCTGTCTGTCCCGGCTTCACCCGGGTGTATATACTTTTTGACTCCAGTCCATATCAGGCAGATATGTTATTACTTCGCGTACTATATTTAAACTCAACGTGAATGTCGCCCTTTAAACAGCTTTTTCCGTCCCGTCCTTTTGTTCCATGTTGGTTTCATTGTTGGTTTCATCACTCAAGACATGCAATTCTGTCCTCTTAAATCCCATTCCATCCGCGCTACCATCCTTTTGGGTTTGAAATAGTAGCAAATTAAGTATGTAAACACGGCCTTTCACATATGAAAGACCTACCAGGGTACGGAGGGATGGAAGTGGAAAATATTCCAACTCCTCCTATTACTGACATCATGATGAATTTAGTTGCCGGTTAAAGAAAAGTTTGACATTCCCGGAGAGTCGCCGAGCTTCAATGCTCGGTGTCATTAAATTGAATTTTGTTTTAGATTGATTAAAGAGGAAGCTATAATAAATGCATAATACAGTAGAGAAATCTGTTTGCACCCGAGCGAAGCTGGGTTAGGCCGCTAATCTTCAAATAAACTGAACGAGATATACAAACAATACACTGTTTTTAATTGGCATCCAGGCACATAGACTGTCCTGAAAACCCATCATAGTTTGCCTAGACTCTAGAACCTAGATGAACGAAATTTATCTATATAAAATATTTTCGATATTTTAATTGCTCGTGCTCTGGTACTTGTGTGCTGCGTCTCGCTATAGACAGTTGAGAATTTTTAGTTTATTTTTGGTTTAAAAGCCAGTTACACAACTAGGAATAAAATTGGATCAGTGACCCAGGTTCGTTTTTATTTTGTTATTCCAGTATGACAGTTGTAACATCTGTATCAATTGTATCTTAACAGCAGTGTAAATGAACTGTTGTATGTCGGATTGAAGGACATTGTAGCCAGAGTAACTACTGGACGTTTGAGACTTAACATCTTATGTTTCAGGATGGCGACTGTGTGAAATTCCAAACATTGCTTTGTAATTTAAGGCGTTGTTTGGTTAAGCTACTGTTTATGAGGGGTCGTATAGCATATCATCCGATGAACGGTATGCTCGTCTTGCCATTCAGAGCAATAAAAAAAATCCTCTATTGGATAGGCAGAAGTGCGACTAGTAGTATTTATATTTTGCTCAGACTCTTATTATCATACTAGCGGCCTGGCCCAGCTTCGCCCGGGTACAAATAGATTTCTGTACAATAATATGTACGTATTATACATATAAACCTTCCTCTTGAATCACTCTATCTATTAAAAAACCGCATCAAAATCCGTTGCGTAGTTTTAAAGATTTAATCATACAAAGGGACATAGGGACAGAGAAAGCGACTTTGTTTTATACTATGCCGTGAAGATGTAATATCCAATGTATGGATTTAAAGACTAACAGCCTTATTCATAGACTTTTTATAAACCTATTTTAGTTATCGAATGTTTTGTCTCTTTCCAACGACTTTTAAATTGAGTTTGAGCGAAAAAGACATAATATTCGATAGCTAAAAAGGTTTAAAAACTGGGTATGAATTAAGTCGTAAATGGACTAAAACGCTGGCTAAACTAAATAAGTCATGGGTGAATTTCACGAACAGAGTCAAATGTATGTGTAATCTTCAATATTCGTTTCATGTTTTTCTAACGCTGATTTTAGAGTCACGCTGACTGCGCGCTGACCGTCAGCGCTGACAGTTGAAATGTATGAGCTTCTAAGGCTGGTTTTAGAGTCACGCTGAATACGCGCTGACTGTCGGCGCTGACAGCTCAGCGCCTAGTTTACGGACAGAGGTCAGCGCTGACAACTACGAGTTATTCTAAAACGCTCCTTAGATGCTCATACATTTCAACTGATATTCAGCTGATAGTCAGCGTGACTCTAAAATCAGCCTAAGGAGCGTTTTAGAATAACGCGTAGTTGTCAGCGCTGACCTCCGTCCATAGGCTACGCGCTGAGCTGACAGCGCCGACAGTCAGCGTGACTCTAAAACGAGCCAAAGAGTAAAAAAATATCTTGTATTTTCTAATACGAAGGACAAATGTTTTGTGACTTACTTAAATCAAAATGAAAAATATTCTTTATTCAAATAGTCTTTCACAATTTCCTTTCAATCGTTAATTTCTTCTACCAGCGCTTAATTCATTCGTTCAAAATTATTTATATTAACTTCATTTAAAATTACTATGGTTCATGTCACAAGTCACAATAATGTCGGTGTATAACATTAAAATCTCAATTATTACAATTTGAAAAAAAAAAAATTGCAATTTATGCTCAAGCAGTTATGTCTTTCATATAATCTGAGATTCTATAATATGCCTTTATAACAGCTTAACTTTTATTACATTTTTAGACTTAATAATTGGAAGTTCTCTTACACTATTGGGAGGCTTGTTTAAGAAGCGTACACATTGACCCATAAAATAATTATTTATCTTGTAGAGACAAGTAACGTGTGACATACAGCCGATGCCAATAATCAATCGAAAAAATTCGATTTAAGTCAATCTGGATTGTTTTCTACTTTTCGATTTGTCATTTACCATGTTGCCATATTTTTTTCACTACTTAGATTGATTATTTGCAATATAGTATCAGAAAAAAGATTGAGCTGTCAATCTCAAAAGGCAAATTTTGGATTGGGATTGTTTATTGGCAGCGGCCGTTAGTATAGATAAGTAATATATTTATAACTGTTAGCTGTATTTATTTATTTATTTGAATTTTTCTATTAATTATTCGGGAGTCAGGAATTTATGCCCTATACGGCGATAGGCGCGCCCCATATCACATCCTGGGACGGAACTTACACGGCGAAAGGTGATATAATGGTAGCACGTTTGCCTATCCTGTCTGGGAAAATGAAGAGAATTTATTTATGTTTGTAGTTGTTACACTATTTCAAAAATGTAATCTGTTTACTTGTATGTAATATGTGGTGAACAATAAAGTGTTATCTATCTATCTATCTATCTATATGTATATATATATATATATATATATGTATGTATGTATTTAATAAGGATCACAATTAGTAGGCTTAATAAAATACAAAATCTAAAAAAACAATGTTACGTTTATCTGCTCTTAACCCATTAAAGTATTATTAGCAACGTTTATTATTAGATTCATAGCAGAAAGATTAAGTTCATAAATACTTCGACGTCAAAACAAATTGAATCAAATAAAAATTGTAATGTTTTTTGCTTTAAAAATAAATGTAGCTGGAATAAAATACACTGTAAAAGTTCCCTTTTACAATTTCAAATTAATTTATATTTTACATTTTAAAATGGAAATATTTTGCAGATTCACCTTGTTTGTTTGTTACAGCAGGTTTAATTTGTGTTAAGTGGATGTTTTACAAATTGTTTACAAAGTGAAATAAATAAATGCACATAATAGTGACATACATAGTCTTGAACTCACATTAAGATTAATTAAATCTTATGTCTAGGAATTACGAGAGACTTTTCACCCTCACAAACACCCACACCCGAAACAAATACTTCTGGATAACAACACAAATAATTATCTCGGTACGCGGATCGAACCCGCGACCTCAAGTTTTACAGCCGGCGTCTAACCAACTGCGCCACGGAGGCTGTCAAAGAAAATCTGTGTTAACTGTGCCAGTTTTCGTAGGACTTGTCATAGATTTCTGTACTTTAACAGCCCATAATGTATATTTTTAATTTTATTTTAATATTTTGCATACATGAATAGTACAGGCGGACTTAATGCCTAAGGGCATTTTCTACCAGCCAACCTTATGGTAGTCAGAGAGACGGAAGCAGGTGCTTATTCTGTGTCTATATCAGCCCATATACGTCCCACTGCAGGGCACGGGCCTACTCTACAATCGAAAGCAAGATTGAGAGTGATTAGGCCATATAGTCCACCACGTTGGCCTAATGCGGGTTGGCGGACTTACATATCATAGAAATTCTTATTAATCGTTATGGTATGCAGGTTTCCTCACGATGGTTTCCTTCACCGTTTTAGTGCGTGGTGATTGACTATCACACACATGACTCGAAAAAGTCAATAAATAAATAACACCCAACAGTCACATACATAGTCCTGACCCCACACAACAAGTCAGAGCTGTGCCCTGTTTACTAAGTCCGTTTACCAAGAGGCCACCACGCACTTAATGCTTATTAATTAAGTAGAAAATAAATGAAAAGAGAAAAAATATGTATAAAAAACATATAAAATATAAATAATAATAATATAATATAATGAGCATTTATTATTATATTTATACGAACATATATAAATATAATACTATGTACATACATACAGAAACTTTTTCCCAGAAGGGGTAGACAGAGGTGCCAGGACACCCACATTTCAGCACATTTTGACAGCCTCCGTGGCGCAGTTGGTTAGACGCCGCCTGTGAAACGAGAGGCCGCGGGTTCGATCCCCGCACCGAGAGAAATGTTTGTGCGGCCCACAAATATTTCTTCCGGGTCTGGGTGTTTGTGAGACCGAAAAGTCTCTCGTAGTTCCTGATACCCACGACACAAGACTCGATCTTAGTGTGGGGTCAGGACTATGTATGTGACTGTTGGGTGTTATTTATTTATTTATTTCGCCTTATATATTCCGTCCCACAATGTTATAGGTGGCGAGTCGATCGCCATATCGGGCACAAATTTCTGACTCTGGGCTGATAATGAATAGAAAAATCCAATATCACTTTACCCAACCCGGGATTCGAACCCGAGACCTCAGCTTTGTGACCATACCGTAGTACAACTACGCCACCGAGGCAGTCAATATAATACTAAACTATACAAAATATCCCACTATTGAGCAAGGGACGCCAACAGAACCAACAGTTTAATTGAGATATTTTCTACCCACATTTATCCCAAGTTCAAGACGAAAGGGGATTTAACACATTGTTTGCGGGAGACGAGTAAACTCGTCATATACCTTTTTATAGTAAACCACGTATATTTTGCTAAGTAAATAAATGGAGAAGTCTTTTAAAAGTAAAACACAGAAAGTTACATTGAAAAATGTCAAATAGATTGTAAGATATGAATATTTTACGGAAAGTCCAATTTGGGCGCAAAAATTAAAAAAATACACCCGCTCTGGGCCACGAATTAGAGAGAAAATGACCCGACTACATAGTGTTAAGACATTAGATAGAGATTTTATTAATGGTTTTATAACGGCTCGTGTGAAATCCTTTCAGGAAATATGCTATCGTAGCAAAAGAGTAAATAACGTCTTTACTTGCAGGAAATCGAATCTTAGACTTCAGGGCTTGGAGTCGACATACGCTGCTCTTAAACGGCATCGACGACAATGAATTAATAACTGCTAAACGATATTTTTTATAAAAATATGTTTTATTTTATTTTTAAATTCAAAGTCAAATTATTTATACTTTGATTAAAAAAGTTTTTATTTTTAAACATTTATGAATTTTAGAAACACTAAATAGAAAACTGATTTTGCGTATTTTGAGCGATATTTTTGCAATTAAAATTTAACAAGGACGGTTTAAATAAACCTATTAACACAGAGCACTTTGTTATATAGGAATCTATTATGGACTGTGAAAATTAATTTTACCGCTTTGTTAACGGTTCCAAAAACCACCCGTTGCATAAAATAACAATTAATTATATCGCAACAAACAAAAGATTAATTTACATCTCAGCCGAATGATACTTGTTTAAATTGTTTAAACAACTTAAAAACATAAAAAAATATTTCTGACTCATCCTATTTAACTAACTTTCTGATTGATTTCGTTGCGGGTTAGAGACAAGTAAGACATTCCCGGAGTCTCACCGAGCTTCAATACTCGGTGTCATTACAATGCGTGCCACTGTTGATACTGGCTTACAGGTGTTGCAGTGGCGGAGACGAGAGCGGGACAGTCTCCAAACTTAAAAGTTTTGTTTAGTTCAATTTTAAATGTTAAAATCAAACGGAACAATATTTGCACCTGGTAATTTGTATTATGAAATAAACATATAAAACGGGAACCTCATCTTGCATTGAATGGTTACTCATGCGGGTAAACAAAAAAATAATATTGTGAGTAAGACTTAACAATATTAGAAGTTTAAAATAAAAAAAATATATGTCAATCTTACCTTCACAAAGAATCACTTCACGCACGCAAATCCAATCCTTCACAACGATCAAACAAGTACTTATTTACCATGGCAGTTATACTAAAAAGTTCTCACAACAAAAAAAACTTCAGACGAACATTTTTCCGAGCGCGAAACTTAGACCGAACTGCGCAACGTCCGCTCCCCTTCGCGTCCCGAAACAGACTAAATCAGAGACATCCCTACGATAGGAACGCAAAATTGGGTGTTCCATTTTCAAACATACGCTAATTCGATTCGTGTCTTTATCACAATACCATAAGATTCAATATCGAGGATAAAGAACTTTTTGGAGCGAAAATTTAAATTTGGAAAATATTACATTTCGGCCGTATTTGGATATGTGGATGTAGTAATTTGTGCGCGTGATGTGGTAAGCCTGCAAGAAGGCCTTTAGAATTTTAATGTTGGTACTTGTATCACGCATATCGTTGCCGGCTAATGTAGCGGCAGTAAGGGATGGTACACATTTTTAAGGGTTTTTTGTTTGAGTTACACCCGCAATCTAACTTGTATGTCGTACTGTTTTCTTTAGATAATGCTGACTAGTAATATCTAGTCTAATCCTTGGTCTAGTGGCAGTTAGCCTTGGGGTTCGGAAATAAAATTTGAAATCGAAAAAAAATTGGCTTAGTTTCAGCTGATTTTAAATATCATATACCAGTTATTCAGAACTGAAATGTGTCCTCAGAATTGTGGTAAAGTCTAAGCCCACTACATCTACACACATCAAGATTGAGATAAGTGTGCAGACGTGTAGAGGTTTTGCTAATATTCACCACATTTAACAGGTTGTCTTATTCAGGGCATAGTTTCGCACGCTTATGACGCTACTCCCTATCATCAGCCATCAGCCTTGCATTTAATTATATCTATAAGTCTTCAAAACTTCGTCCATGTTGACCTGGTCTCTGGAAGTATGGTTCCGTCAAAGGATTCTTATTCAAAGTAAAGTAAACTCAAAAGTATGCTGTGATTGCTAGATTCGCAATACCCCTTTACTCTTTTTTTTATTACAAAGAATGACGAGACGTGCGTGATGGTAAGTGATACGACAGCTAATGAACAGTGGCAAAACCAAACATCACCATGAATTACAAAGCAATGCTTGGCATTCTAATGCGCTCGCCATCCTGAGACATGAGGTGTTAAGTCTCAATATGTCCAGTAGTTATTCTGGCTATAAGTCCTTCAATCCCAAAGACAACAGTGCATTTACAGTGCTGTTTGGCGGGAGAAATAGACATTGCGGTGGTACCTACCCAGGCGACCTCTCACATATGAGAGTACAGTAAGATCTTTCCATCTATATTCCTTCCCCTCTCGATTTCATGGGCCGGCAACTCATCTATGACCCAAGCGGCAAGCGTTGTGGATGTTCATGGGCGGCAGGAATCACTTACCATCAGGTGACCTGCTTGCTAGTTTGCCGGACCTATGCGATACAAAATAATAACAGGCGGACATAAATATGTATACCAATTAGATTAATCAGTATCGCGACAGCGTATACTCTCGACAGCCTCCGTGACGCAGTCATTTAGACCTGATTGTGAAACTATAAGCCGCGGATTCGATCCACGCACCTAGACAAATGTTTGTGTGAAATACAAGTATTCGTTTTGGATTTCGGTGTTTGTGAGATGGAAAAGTCACTTGTAGTTTCTGATACCCACGATACAAGACGAAATTTATCTTAATGTGAGACCAGGAGCACTTGGCTGTTGAGTGTATCTATTTATTTATATGCATGCATCTTAGTCATGTTTGTTGTACCAAAAAATCAACTTCTCATTCTTTCAAGTCAGTTTACCCTGTGATTACGAAAACTGCAGTCTTCGAAACGTCGGGAAGTAAAACAAATTAAATCTGCGATAATATCCGTAAAGAAAATGTTATTGCAATTATTCAAAAAATAATTTCTCTATCAAAACACCTTCTATTCCAGCCCTAACATTTCGCGGATACTCCCCAACATTGCGATGTTGCATATGGAAATTGCTTGCGAGAAGGTTGCAGACATCTGCGATGGGTTTTTGTTATGATAAATACGTTAAAAATTAAAGTATACGGGGTTTCGTATTATGGGGTATGATGTAAGACACAAGGATATCATTTACGGTAAATATACTTAGCTTAGTGGGCAATTTAATACCCATAGTGAATAATCTAGTTAAATTCTATGTCGGTAATTTAGTGGCGAAATTATGCCTTAAACAATTTATTTATTGCAACAAAGAAATTTTGTGAAATTAAAGAAAAATGATCTACTTAAACTTGCTAAACGTCGCTGGATGCAATCTGCTTTCAATCAGTCGCTATGCAGATCCAGGGATATCCTTTCCCTCTTCCTATGGCTGAAGAGAGAGAGAGAGAGAAAGAGGCCGATATTAAATGAGTGACTGAAATCGGAATACGGCGAGCAGTGAGCTTGCACAAGAGGGCCGGCAGCGACTGGATGCATAAAGCAGCAGACCGGGCTCTGTGGCGTACCTTGAAAGAAGTCTTTGTCTAGTAACGGGCTGAGATGATGAGCAGGCTTACCTCACCACACCCTGGGACGGAAGAAAGTTCGGTGACCTGTAAACGGTATGGCATGTTCTTTCTTTCTCCTCGTTCCCTCACTGCTCTATTATTGCACTATTTATTTAAATTCTTTATTGTACACCAAGATAAATACAAAATTATTACTAAATTTAAAATAAGTATAATAGGTGGCCTTATTTTACAAGGCATTGTCTTCCAGACACCCTCTGGGTGGAGATAAAGGGTAAGAAAGGAGAGAGAAACGGTAGATTTAGGGGCACAGAGACATAAATACTCGTATATAAATATATAATTACAAATTAATATTTAATAAAATATAATATATAACCACATACATCACATACACACGTGAATATCACGATATACCTAGAAAAAAAAAATAGTTTTTAGGTCAAATAAAAATACTAAAATAGTACATGTGTATAGAAACTATAGTCTATAGTATTATATTATAGTATTAGATTATTTTAATTTATTTCAGTTTTTGTTACCTAAAACTACTATATTTACTTTTACTTTGTTGTTAATTTGTTAACTAGTTTTTTTATTTTTTATTTTGTACTGATAAATATATAAATGTCTCTAATTGTTAAAATTTTAGAAATAACAGTAATAATGTATATGTTCCATTTCTTATTAATTAGAATGTAAGTGTTTTGGTTAAAATACTGTAAACTTGCATTTTCCTTGAAATAAATAAATAAATAGTATATCGTACTCTATAAATAATTAAAATGCAAAAATATTTTCAGTCAAAAATAAATTCAAGTTATAATGATACGCTTGTTAAAATTGACTGGCAATTCGTGTTAAATTTAACTGTAGCTGGAATCCACCCCAATCATTTTTCATTTGAAATATATTTTTTTTATATTCAGTTCTAGTTTTCCACGAATGGTAATCCGAAATTCGTGCACCGACGGGATAAAGGGTACAATGCATTTTTTTATCGGCACAAATGGAATATTCAAAATAATTTGTACAAGTTCTATTTAAAGCTGGTATTTATTTGTGTTATTTTTTTAAATATAAATGTAAAGCTGAACTTCAAAGCTTACAATTGAATTTATATACGAAAGAGATTCATTTTAAATTATGATTCATTTTGGTACTTTGGTGATATGCAGATTTTCACAAAATGTTTTCCTTCACCGTTATAGTACGTGATTGACAATACACACATGACTCCAAAAAGTCAGAGGAGCGCAATCGGATTGTTGAAGATTATAATTTATAATTATATTAAAATTGTAAGTTCCTTCTTGGGTCAAAGTTTTCTTTATTGTTGAAATATTGGTTTATTGATTGTTGTCTATGATACACATCTCTAATGCTGTCTGTCATCTGCTCTGTAAATTGTGTGGTCTAATAAAAGTTAAATTGAAATCCGTTTTAATTTCATCACGGATTCGAGCCCGCGACCAACGTTAACATGTTGGCAGCCGCATCTGGTCCGTTAAAAAAGTATTTACTTCGATTAAAACTTTTACCTTAAAACAATACTAATATAAAACAACATTATGATCACAACTTGACAACACGATTCTTCATACAGAAACGTCCCATGACAACTAACACTACATAGTATAAAACAAAGTCGCTTTCTCTGTCCCTATGTCCCTTTGTATGCTTAAATCTTTAAAACTACGCAACGGATTTTGATGCGGTTTTTTTTTAATAGATAGAGTTACTCAAGAGGAAGTTTTATATGTATGATACGTACATATTATTGTACAGAAATCTATTTGTACCCGGGCGAAGCTAGGCTGGGCCGCTAGTATAAAAATATAGCGTTTCTTCGAAAAACCGTTCCATTATACGAAACATGTATTTTATAAATACATCCGAGTTTGCACTTTAAGAGGCGAAGTTTAACTAAAACTATTTCCGAGCCATCCCGAGAGGACCTAAACCACACTTGGTCATATGTTTGAACAAACTAGCCAAATACGCCAAGCGATTTGGCCAAACGTTCGACGCATCCTCCCGAAGATATTCCAATGAAATAGCTATCTAGATTGGAATTGTTTAGTTAGTTCTCTCTTTAGCTCGTGAGTTTCCCCCTGATTTTGATTAAAGGTTTTTCTTGGAACTGAAATACGGCTAAGCGAATATAAAAGGCAGTGCTAGAGTCATGACCACATCAATAGTTAATATGTATATACATGTATCTTCTGGTGTATGTATTCTCATGAATTTATATATGTATGTATATATTTATGTATATGTTTATATTACATACTATGAGTATTCATGACTTTTATTAGTTGTAATTTTATTAAATTATTTTAATTAGAATTTTGCAAATCTTTTCCCTTTCTAGGTAGGTTCTATCCTTTACACTTTTGACTGCCCTCTGTTTATCCTATTCTTAAATTCATCCCATGGTTGTCTGTAAGACATTGCCTTTCGGTGATAAGACCGCCAATTGTACTTTTTATTAATATACATACACTTTATATATATACACTTTATACCAATTGTATTTGTACTATATGTAATTTATCTCTGTATTTGTTGTTTTTTTGTGCAATAAAGTGTAAATAAAATAGTATTATACACAGAGATAGATGCGCAACTCTACTTTATTTTTCGACGTGATTTCACCATCAGAGGGCGTGCTAAGCAAACGCACGAAATTTCATATTTGTTAGGTGTGTTAATATTTCAAAATGTGTATCTTTCGTAACCTTTTGTAATTTTAGGCAATATCAAGTTGAAATTGTTTTTAATATCAAGAAATTTTATAATATAAAAATACAAAACTGTGTATGTGACTGTCGGGTGTTATTTATTTATTTATTTGAATAATGTTTCTCCAAAGCAGAAGAACAGAACAAAACACACAAGACGAAACGTGGGTGTCCTGATAGCGCCTTTACCTACCCCTTCTGGAAAAGAGGCGTGAGATCATGTATCATCATCATCATCATCATCTCAGCCACAGGAAGTCCACTGCTGAGCATAGGCTTTCCCCAGGGATCCAAGGAGTTCATATATGTAAATATGAATCTTTAAAAATTTTCACAGGGACAATACCCCAAGCGCCAAAGAGAACGCGTCAAATACCGAACCCCGTGAAGGCGTCGATTCCATTGTTTCGCGCCGTTCTTGAGATTGGCTGCCGAATTGTCGGCCGATCCTCTGAAGTTCGACTAGCTTGTGCTGACCTACTATTAATTATACTGTGAATGTACATATATTATATATTATATAAAAAGGTATTTTATAATGGCGGGATTTACCTAAGAGAAGCTTTTCTCTTTATAATAAGGAGGATAACTCTTCAAGAGTCTGATAGAGTTAGAACACCCTGTAGTTACTTGTTCTATTATAGAAATAGACTGGCTTGATCGGATTAGTACCACTGTACTGTACTCACAGAAAGGCAACGTAAAACTAGTAGTTTGCTAAGGTTTAGTTAGGTGGGTGAGAGTCGGAGGTCCAATATACTATTACATCAGCCTTACTTCTTTCTTCCCTTTCTCTCCTAATTTAAAAAGGTTGACTTCAATATAGATTGTCTTCGTAAAATCTACACTAAGTTCTAATTTCATTGATATTAAATTTTCGACCATAGCAGATAATTATATTCATAATCGGCGGTAATCGTTTGGCATTTGAATAATTTGTCCGTTTGCCGGAAAAGTTTGTAGTCTGGTATTATGTTATTGGACGGACGTAATCTACAGACTCGATAAGTTTATGTATCTAACAATTAATGTGCATACATACATAAACTCACGCCTTTTTCCTAGAAGGGATAAGTAGAGGTGCTTACCAGTACACCCATGTTTTGCTGTTTGTGTTCCGTCCCACAATGTGATAGCAAGCCTATTGCCATATCGGTCACAAATTCTTGACTCCAGGCTGATAATGAATAGAAAAATCCAATATCACTTTGACCCTGGGATTCGAACCCGAGACCTAATTATAAGAAGATAAATATTAACATAATATATTGCTCGCTGCAACTACAATACTTAATATTTATAAATTAAAATATGTTAAATGAGTGCACGGCGACCACTGTACTATGAATCAAAATTTTACTTAAGCTTTCTTTGTTATTCTCATATAAGTGACTAATTTTGTCTTTTTGAGAATAAATTTCTTAAACCAAATATTTGATTAGCTTGGGTACTTAATAAAGTTTACTCAACACACAGTCAGATGTCGCTGTTCTGAGAGACTAATGTGGTTCAGAAGGGCCCTCAGGAAATCGGTACAGATTGGTGCGTATCCGGCAGATTGTTAAGGGTTCGCGAAGTTAAATTTTGTTTGATTTAGGTAAACAAAAATAAATAATTAATGTTAGGAATTAATTTCCTATTTTCTCCTTAGATTGGTATATAAATACACATAATATATTGTTTTTATTACTATGAATGGAGACACGAGTATGCTTTCCGCCTGATATAAGCGATACGAAGAGGTAAGACATGTAAGGTAACTGGACATATTGAGACATAACATATTATGACAGCAGACCGGTCTCTGTGGCGTACCTCGGGAGACGGCTATGTCCAGCTGTGGACTGCAAGGTGCTGATGATGATGAGCATTAGGCTTGCCACTTTTTGGGACGGAATAAAGCTCGGTGACCTGTTAATGCCTACTCGCACTAGGCCAGCGTGGTGGACTGTATGGTCTAACCAGTCAATCGTACTCTCGATTATAGAGGAGGTCTATGTCCTACAGTGGGACGTATATGGGCTGATACATAACGCAAATATTCATCTCAGCGCGTATCAGAAGCTACGAGAGACTTTTCGGTCTCACTAACACAATCCGAGAAAAATTACATAAACTTATGGGCTTCTCAAACATTTCTCGCGGTGCGGGGATCGAACCCGCGGTCTCTTGTTTCCCAGCCGGTGTTTTAACAACTGCGCTACGGAGTCAGTTCATTGTACTGTAATACAACAACATATCGTTGAATACTAATAAACATTAATTTTATAAACAATCCCCTCATATTCCTAAATACACTGAATAAAAGGCCGCAGCCATCAATAACAATATTTTACAGCGCGGTCGGTAATAGTGACCGCGCGCGCCAATCCCGACAAACCGCGAACATGGTATGCGTTCATTCCATATTATACTGATAAAATCGTCAATTGAGGCGCAGTGAAATGTTTAGTGTAGGTATTTTGTGGTGGTTTTGTGAATTACTTGTCATAATTTCGGTATTCGTTTTTGGTAGGACAGTTGTGCTACAGTACCATCACATAAAAAGGTTTGAATCCCGGAGTCAAAGTGATATTGGATTTTTGAATTAATTATAAGATCGGAGTCAGAAATTTGTTACAGATATGGCGATATGCTCACTTCTCATCACATCGTGGAACGTAACACATAATACACATGACTTTTTTCCCAGAATGGGTAGACAGAGGCTACCATACCAGGACAACTCAGTTTCACCTTGTTTATTCCTTCTTACGATATGATAGGAGGCGAGCCTGTCGCCATAAATAATTTGTAACTCCGGGCTGATAATGATTAAAAAATCCAATACCACTTTCCCGACTTGGTATTCTACCACTAGCCCTTAGCTTTGGAGTAGTATTTTGCATTGCATTGCTCACACGCATTTTTCATTATTTATATTATTTGACAGCCTCCGTGGCGCAGTTGGTTAGTCGCCGCCTGTGAAACGAGAGGCCGCGGGTTCGATCCCCGCACCGAGAGAAACGTTTGTGCGGCCCACAAATATTTCTTCCGGGTCTGGGTGTTTGTGAGACCGAAAAGTCTCTCGTAGTTCCTGATACCCACGACACAAGACTCGATCTTAGTGTGGGGTCAGGACTATGTATGTGACTGTTGGGTGTTATTTATTATTTATTATGTCGGTAAAAAAATAATCCTTAGTATCACTCCCAACCCTCGACACAAAACAGCATTCCGAAAAAGTACTCGACTGGTCTTCGAACCCTCAAGACCCAGCTTCAAAGGGTGGCAAGTGGCAGGTTTCCAACGGTAACCGTCACAAAGCCGGTCGATATAATAAAGCATTATTTTTCCTTTCATTGGTCGGACAATACGGATCATAAAGTTTTATCGCGGCTTGTGGTGGATTCTACTGTTAGTTCAATCTTGGTTTAACTTGTAGTTAATTTTGGGTTTTGATGTAGCAATTTGTACTCAATTGGGTATGAAAAGATGGCAACAAATGTTAGGGTTAAGAGGAGGTAGGACAATATTTTTACATTTATCATTCATCATGTAATGAAGCAGGAACATAGCAGTATCGATGGTTTTGGGAACATCCCTAAGCTACAAGGTGATTCGCTAGCACATCTGCTCAATACAGCAATAAAAAAAACGATGCAAATGAACTACATTCGTGATTTTTATCTATGACATATTCAAGATAGGTTTTATTAAGTTGAGGTAGAAAAATTGACAAAGTCACTAAAATTAAAAAAAAAACTCATGTAGCATAATTGCCAAGAGTGAAATCTTTAAAGATATAAGAGAGACCGAAAACAGACTTTACGCCATTGGACACTATTCCGCCGGTCTGTTATACATCAAGGAGTTATTAATTTGAATTACTAATAAACATAACGATAGAATAAAAAATATGATCAAAAGATTATTTATTTTAATATCCACACAGTGCAACCGGCCATGTACCGTGGCTTATTACCGATCGTCCCCTGTTCCCGGATTAGCGGGGAAAGCACTTAAGATTTTATTTTTCGTCGTTTCTCTCCTATGTCGTAAAACTTGTACGTGGCTTTTATATTCGCGCTCGGCTTCTTAATACGCCAAGCAGAAGCCGGATTTAACAACAGCCTTGTATGACAGTAAAATATAAGTGGGAAAATACAACTGTTGGGAAGATAATTTGAGGTACAGATGTTGATAAGATGTGCCGTAGCATAGTCATTTATTTATTAATAATAATAGCTGTACAATGCTTACCAGTGTTGCAATTTATCAGCGCAGTGTTTATTTCTCCCACCTAACAGCAGTGTAAACACGCTGTTGTATTTTGGTTTGAAGGACATTGTAGTCGCGGCAATTACTGGAAATATTGAGACTTAACATCTTATGTCTCAGGATGGCGAACGCAGTGAAATGTCAAGTATTGCTAATATCCATGAGCGGTCATATAGCTTAGCATCAGGCGAATGGCATACTCGTCTCGCCATTTATAGCAATATACGTCCCACTGCAAGGCACTGGCCTCCTAAACTATCGACACATCGATTGATACGGGTTAGGTCATAGAAAAGCACGCTAGTTTACTGCGTTTTCATCATTATCATTATCAGCCTGTTGCAGTCGACTCCAAGACAAGCCTCTCCCAAGGCATTCCACAGAGCCCGGTCGGCTGCTTTATGCATCCAGTCACTGCCGGCCCCCTTTTGTTTGATCACTATATTTATTTATTCTTTAAGTGCATATTAATATGTCAATAAAACAGGATAGATCCTCTCCAACCGAGTTTTCAATCGAGACGGCTCATAACAAAGCCGAGACAACACAATAAAAGAAAAGATTAGACAAAGGCACCCAACAATTAAAACATGTTTACATTAATCCATAAAAAGATTGCAATTAAGGAATCGCCTGTAGGTAATAGTAAAACAATTAAACACCCCTCGTTAAGTGTCGCGAGGGACATGTCTTGGCAGTATTCCAGTGTGGCCACAGAGGATTGTGTACAGTGCACGTTACTAGAACGATAAATATTACTGTTGGGTTTGTGGCGTTTTAAGTAAAGATGCCTAGCAGTTTGATTAGTGACTTTATTTTACGTAATGTTGAGACATTGACATATTTGTATATTTTACACGTGCTTCATGATTCACAGGTTTGCAAGGGAGGCCATGACATGTTACTTTTTTCGTACATCGACCGGTTAATCATAAGCTTGATAGATGTCGCTATATATAACTTTTAATATTAAATTATAAATTTACCAAAGATTACAGCAATTACATTTAACAGTGAAGGATAATACAAGCAACTTACATTCCTTTGGCTTTCCTATATAGTGTATCTATGCCTTTGGCTTTGCGTAGAGATGTAGCTTCTCTCTGCATTCTCTATCGCATTTACCACGGACAGTGCTCTAGAGAATTGTTCGGGCTTATCCCTGCTGCTGAGTTCCGCCACTGTACAACACAGCAAACCTCCATATACCGCTCACATCATCTTGGAGGTTGGAAATCCACCACAGTACATTTTTTCCAAGTAATACAAATCTATGGAAGTAGTGCTAGCGAAAACAAGACTTAATGATTTTCAAAAAACGAGCGTATTCCCATCTTAAAGGCCGGCAACGCAAGAAAAGATTTTATTAATGATTTTTTTGACAAAAAAAAATACTGCATTGTATCTGAAACACAAAAATAACCACCTGGCTCAGATTTCGGTTGCAGTCTGGATATACTGGGTATAAGCGATAAAACAAAATAATTTAGTACAAAATTACCAAAGTCCCCTACTCCGTACAATGTCCAAGACAATTCAATGCAACGAGAATTGCAAATGTCGCCTGCGTTTACTTTGTTGCTTATTTTGCTTAACTTTTGCAAAGATTCATAATGTATCCTTACTTCCTTTATCTTTAAAAATATAAAATGAGGAGATTTTACTGCCTTCATCCGGTTTAAACTTGCGAAATACTCGGCTATTCTAAAAGGTTTTAAAATATCTTCTGCTTAGCCTAATGATTTATTATAATCATTTGATCATGACTGTGCCAAAGACTGCCTTGGTGGCGTAGAAGTACTATGGTATGGTTACAAAGCTGAGATCTCGGGCTCGAATCTCGGGTTGGGCAGTGATATTGGATTTTTTTATTTTCAGCCCGGAGTCAGGAGTTTTTGCCCGATATGAAGATAGGCTCGCTCCTGGTTACACCTCTTCCTACCCCTTCTGCGAAAAAGTTCCATTGCATTCATCATAGTATCGGTAAAAAATAACGCCCAATAGGCTAAGATGTTTATAAAGCATAGATGCGTTGTCCGAGCTTTATAATGGCAAGACGATTGAGAGGTAATTGCCTCACGTGCAATCAGTCACGCTTCAACCAGTGGCGCGGATACGCGTTTCTCTGACTATTTGTATTCTCAAAACCAATTGCGGAAAAATAGATTAGACTGATTTAAAATAACGTACAAATTATTCTGAAATTGTGAAACAAAATAAATATTTTAATTAGTGCGCAAGTACACACAAATTTATTTTTTGAAATAAAATTATTAAATTCGCTCTCATGGCGACGTTTGACAACTCTCGCCACGTCATCCCGTACTTGATGCTTGGTGCTACGTCACACGCGCTTTAGCCAATAACAGTGCGGCACTTATTGTTACGTAACTGGCGATGTCCATTCATCGCGTTTCATCGCATCACGCCATTTTTTTGTGCCATTATGTTAGTGTATGACGTGTCTATTTGTAAAACGTCATTGCCAATAGGCACATACGTAGTCCTGACCCCACACTAAGATCGAGTCTTGTGTCGTGTGGATCAGGAACTACGAGAGACTTCTCGGTCTCACAAAGACCCAGGCCCGGAAGAAATATTTGTGAAAAAAAAATCATTCATCCCGATACCGATTCTGTTTAAAATTTATTAAAGCATTTTGATGGTTTGTCCTTAAACGTTTTCACGCTTTATCCATTATTTATGATTTTTATAAAATAAAGTAATTATCATTACTTTTACATTTTGTTTACAGAGACGAAGACAAAACAAATATTTTTTTATAAGACTTCAAGTTCATTTCTCCAAGAACTCCGGGCCTTGGTCGCAATTATGTTTATATTTATTGAAAACATATATTTTTGCTACACAAAAAAGTAATTTTCATCGAGGAACAAATATCTTCACACCGATACTAAATTTCATAGTAAAATGGGCATTGCTTTAAAATAAAAGAGCAAAACGTTTACAACAATGACTAATTCTTTTTATCTACTTCTAAATACTGGTCAATATTCCTAACGGCCGGTTTTTATAATCTATCTATCTTTTACTAGCGATATCTTTAGATATTTCGGTGCAATTTATGTTTCGGTAAACAAATATAGAGCGGTATAGATAGGGTGTATATATTTATAAATAGCTAGGTAAGGTAAAGATAAATGTCAATCTTCTTTTACTGAAGCATAAAATTGTATCGACAAATGGTAGCTGTTTTAACCCCGTGTTAAAGATAGATAGGGTATAGAGACCGGCCGGAAGACATTCCTCGATATATTTTCTGCATTCAAAAGCCAAGAAACATCACTAACTAAGCAAAATTACTATAACACTTCTCAATTCAAGTTTAACAATAGGCATCATTACCGTCCCCAAGAACTTCAATGATCGTTAACATCACCAAATAGCATTGTCTACACACTATTCAATCTCATGAATTCATCTACATAATTTTCACACTTATTATTTGACTTGAGTAGAATATAAAATTTCTATAAAGTGAGAATTAGATGAAGTTCTAATTGGCTTGGAATTAGGAATTTTAATGTTATGTACTGTATCTATATCTGTATCAGCCCATATACGCAATGTAATTTTATTATTTTATAATTACTCCTAAAAACTGAACACATAGTCCAGACCCCACTGTAGATTAAAAATAGTCGATGGCATCAGAAAGCACTAGATAAATTTCGCTTTCACAATACCAAGAACTGGTGGCAGGTTTCTCATATGGGAGAGGCCACCTAGGTACCATAGCAATGTTTATTTCTAAACAAAGAAGGATAAACCCACTTTTGGGTTCTGGTTTGAAGGACATTGTACCCAGAGTAACTACTGGACATATTGAAACTAAACATCTTACATCTCAGGATGGCAAGTGAAGTGGAATGCCAAGCATTGCTTTGTAATTCCAGGTGCTGTTTGCTTTGATCGCCAATCGTATCGTCGCCCTTACTATCAAGCGAATGGCATGCTCGCCACTCCATTCAAAGCAATTATATAATATATATATATATATATAGTTTACGGTAGCAGTCTTGATATACCCAGTATATATATCAAAGCGTACAAAAAATAACTTAGTCTTTTATATCGCAAATATTTTTCCAGTGGGATCGTTTGAGAGCGTCGCCGTGATCAAAAGAGAAATTCGTTAATCACTTTCAGATATTTCCGTTAATTTCTCTTTAAAGTTTGTTTACTGGCTTTTAAAAGTGTTATCGGTGGAGGTTAACGGTACATGTGCTTATAAAATTGATCGAAAAATATTTTTTATATATACCGTTTTGAAGGTTGAGCTGATCTGACAATTATTTGGTATGCTCGAAACACTGCTTTATTTTATAGTAAGGTACGACTTTAGATGTTATGTTTCTTGATTTACATTTTCTAGTAATCAGTATCCAGTGATTCCAGTGATCTGTATCATGATCATCTAAATTTTATTGAGGTATTGCAAAATATGGAAGTATATTTCACAAAAACACTCTTGTTTGAGATATTATGATATAAACAATATAAACTAGTAATGTTATAATAATAATATATGAAGAGAGAAAAACTATTATAATATTTAACAACAGGTCCTTCGGAGTTCGGACGCCAGAAAATCGTAGACAGTCAATAATGTGCTTCTTTGTCAGCCCATAATCGCCAACTGGTGAGCTTAGGGGATACATTGACAAAATAAATAAATACACCAAGAGTAATATACGTAGTTCTGACCCCACACTAAGATCGAGTCTTATGTCTTGGGTATCAGGAATTACGAGAGACTTTTTGGTCTAACAAACACCCAGACCCGAAACAAATACCTGTTGATCACACAAATATTTGTCTCGTTGTGGGAATTGAACCCACGGCCTCATGTTTCACAGCCAGCGTCTAACCAACTGTTCCACGGAGGCAGTCATAATAATTATTAGCATTAATAATGTTTTCTGTATCAGACCATATACGTCATATTGCAAGGCTTCCTCTATAATTGAGAGTACGATTAAGAGTGATTAGGACATATATTCCACCGCGCCAGACAAGTGCACGTTGGCGGACTTTACAAACCATATAAATAATCACGGTATTTTCCTTCGCCACTATGGTATGTGCTGATTGACTATCAATATTCACATGACTCCGAAAAGTTGGAGGTGTGCCCTGGAAAGTGAACATATTGGCAGCCGCGTCTGATCCGTTTGCTAACAGGCCAACACATGCCAGTTGCCACGGAAGTCATTCTCAAACACATTAGCATCTACATATAGCTCAAAACCTAATATAATAGTTATAAACTAATATGTAGCTTAATATAATAGGTTATATTTGAAGTCTTATAGAAGGTCATGTAAAATTGACAATGATGTCTCACACGAAATATGCTAATAGTGTAACTTTCTTAAGTGATTCACAGATATATTCCAAAGTTAGCTCATACAAACATGCCGTCGTCGACAGACGTCCTTAAGGGCAAACTTAGTATGGGTTGTGTTTAATTTTACAATATATACTATTATTATTGTATTTTTTTTATTGCAATGAATAGCGAGAAGAGCATGCCGTTCGCCTGATGGTAAGCGATACGACCGCTCATAACCAGTAGCAAAACCAAACAACACCTTGAACCACAAAGAAATGCTTGGCATTCCACTGCGCTCGCCATCCTGAGACATAATTAATTATTACTACAATTATAATTTGTCACTGTATTGCGCCATCAGTATTTTTAAATGTAAATTTAATTTTTTTTTTTGTTTAATTTTATTCTTATTTCGTTTCTCTTCATGTGGTTATTTGTACTAACAATAAATAAATAAATAATAAACAAATAAATAATCAGTAAATAAGTACACCCAACAGTCACGTACATAGCCCTGCCCACTTAGCCAAGTTACAAGCGCTTCCGTTTTTATTTCTAGGCGTATTCTCTTTATATCTTTATTTTCTCTTTATATCTATCCGTATTCTCTTTCTACAATCGTTAACGCTTTCACGTAAACGATAAGGTTTGTACGTTGTACAAAGCCATTGGCTAACTCCCATATAAATGCTATCCCAGATGCAATTTGATTAGCGCAAACGAAACGTTATCGCTTAAGTCAAAGTGTTAACGATTGTAGAAAGAGAATAGATAGGAAGCGATTGTAACTTAGCTAAGGGGGCTGAACCCACACTAAGATCGAATTTTGTATCGTTAATAAATATTTCGTTTCTCTTTTCTTATACTAACATAGTATTATTAATTCATTATATTTTATTAGTCACCTGCTTTTTAATATTTTTTTATTTTTACTTTCGGTGAGTGAAATTGCCAGATGCGCACTCGTCTTCCCATTATTTTTCCTTCCCGCTTCCCTTCCGATTTGATGAGTTGGCAACACATCCATAATCTAAGCGTTATGGATGTTCATGGACAGTAGTGATCACTTACTATCAGCTGACCTGTATGCTGATTTACCGATCCTATGTATTCAAAATTATGCATTAGGCCAACCCGCATTAGGCCAGCGTGGTGGACTATATGGCCTAACCACTCTCAATCATATTCTCGATTATAGAGTAGGCCTGTGCCCTGCAGTGGGACGTATATGGGCTGATACAGATGTATTCAAAATATCAGGGATAGTATTTGCGTAGCGCATCCACAATGACGATCCCATCTATCGCTTTATTTGCATAGAAATAAAAACTGGTCACGTAAACTAGTTAAAACATTGTACAGATACAACAATAATCTCGTTATCCGTACTGTCAGCTGCGTAACCTTAATTTTGTGCAACGGTCGCCCATGTATGCCTCCTTTAGATTGCTTGATACACCGAAATTTTACAACGTAGTTTAGTGGTAAGAGAAAAGTTTATGTAGACCAAAATATTTAACGCTTAGTTTAATAGAAAGAGCGAATGTTTTTTTTATAAAAATCCCTGTTGCTACACTTGTGGGTCAACTCAATTGGAGTAGCATTACTGACCTATAGAAACCTGAAAGTTACAGCTTTTCTTTTCATTTGGTGAGCAAAGCTGCTGGGAACCAAAGCACAAAACAAACATTTGTACATAGTGGTTAAGATCCCGCCATAAATATGTAATGTCGCGTTTGGGGTTAGACTGTGTATTTTAATAGACTCAGTCAGTATATTACATCGATTGGCGAGATAATACTCTACCGGACTGCACTGCACTAAAAATCAGGTAAAAAAAAATACACACAACAGTCACATACATAGTCCTGACCAAACAATAAGATTGAGTCTTAAGGAGAGTACTCTCTTCAAGCCTCGTTTGAAGAAGGACAGGTCATAGTGCTCAGGAAACACCGAATGTAGGAATCGTAATAAAATTTGTAGGTATGTTAGAGGTGTTGTAGATACAATTTGACAAGTAACTAATGGACAAATTGAGACTTTACATCTTATGTCTCAGGATGGCGAGTGCAGTGGGACGCCAATTTGCCATTGCTTTGTAATTCAAGGTGTTGTTTGGTTTTGCTACTGTTCAAACCGGTCGTACCGCGAACCATCAGGTGAACGACATGCTCGCCTCGCCTTTCAATGTCATAAAAAAAACCTAAACTATAGGCGAAATTGCACAACAAATTACTGCCAAACCCACTGTCCTTTCAAGCAACCCGCCCATACCAAACGCGCACGTGGTCTAAACCGAAATTCATATGCGGCGCGCAGAATCTCATATTGTTTGCCGCGAACTGTCACAGGCCGCCGGATCGCGCCAAAATTAATGCGTTACACTTTCATGCTTTTTTTCTATCAACAAGCGTAGTTTTTTCATGATTTTTTATCCGGGCACGCGTGAAAATTCCCGATTGCGTTTTATTTCCGCTGCATGGTTATGGGGTAGGACTTCCAAATTACAACTGTAATATCCAGGCTTTTTATTCGGATTGTTTGTGCTGGACCAGAAATTAATTACCTTGAGTTTGTATTTTTTTGTCATACAGATAATCCTAAAATATTGACATCTGTGGTATTGTCTAGAGTAAAAAAAATTAACTGACAATATAAATGGTACTGGTAGGTCCCTTATACTCATATGTGAGAGGTTGCCTGGGTAGGTACCATCGCAACGGCTATTTCTCCCGCCAAACTGCAGTGTGAATGAAATATGGTATTACGGTTTGAAGGACATTGTAGCCAGAGTAACTACTGGAAATATTGAGATTTAACACCATATGTATCAGGTTGGCGAGTGCAGAAGAATTCCAAGCTTAGTAGTTCTTGGTGCTGTTGGTTTTGTTAACATCGACGAACCGTCATACCGCTTACCATCAAGCGAACGACAACATCGTCTCGCCATTCATTGCAATAGCAAAAAAATGATTTTCATCTTAGTACACCAATAAACTTCATGGAGTTTTCTACCAAGAATATTATCTGCTTTGTGAAATATATTCAATATCAAAAACAGAATTATTTTCAAGAGGCAGTTGGCTTTATCATAAAAATATTGGAACCAAATCAAACAATATTTTTATTATTCACGGAAACATTTATTTCCATGAGAAATCTGCAGTTTTTCATATCCCAACAGGTCATAATCCATATCATTAATTGTTAAAAATATAATGGGAAATTGCGAATAAGTAGGGTTAAAATTACCAGGTAAAAGGTATTGTGCACCATTTATATTATACAGAAGTTATCTCCATATATTGTCATTAAATTAAAATTGTTCAGATAGATCCCAAATTAAAATTTAAAAGTGTCTTTTTATTGAAAATTCAATATTCCTCCCTTTGCAGTTTTATCACCCAGTACTAGGAGAGTTGTATATTAACCTAGAGATTTGATCTTTACACTAAATCCTACCGTAATATTGTCATAGTTGTAGGGTCAACTCAGGTTATGTTATAATAAAATTCATTGGATTTGAATTCAACAAAATCATATTTCTTTACCATTCTTTTAAAAATTACATGTTCTGTCTAATATCTATATGTCAACCTAATCTTTCTTTAAATTAACAATCATTCTAACAAAAAGGTAAAACAGACAGAGTTAATAACCAAGCCTCGTCAATATTACATCCTCTTTATGTGACAGCATTACTACATATAGGTAACTTAATTTCAAACTAAAAAAAATACAATAAAATAAAATATATTTCTTAAACAAAATAAAATAAATAAAATGTATTACTTTCTAAGGGTACAACTAACTCACCATAAACAAAAGCACCTAAATATTTACTAAAACTATATAATACTCCGTATCCGAACAATGCAAGCCATACAGATGCAAATCGACGAGGCATCTGCGCGAAGCCGACAAACGTTTATGTTGCAAAGCCTCCACAATCAAGATGATTGCTGCCTTTGAATTGGTCATTAAAGTGGAATCGGAATTGGGTTGGACTTATTACTGGAATTGGAACTAGTTTGGCTATTGTTACATAAAATTTAGATGGTATAGTTGGACTATGACTGAAACTGTCAATTGTATTAATATACGTAATGTATTAATACCCGTCAAACAGCAGTGTAAACGCACTGTTGTGTTTCGGGTTGAAGGGCATTGTAGCCAGAGTAACGACTGGACATATTGAGACTTAACATCTTATGTCTCAGGATGGCGAGCGCAGTGGAATGCCAAGCATTGCTTTGTAATTCAAGGTGTTGTTTGGTTTTGCTACTGTTCATGAGCGGTCGTATCGCTTACCATCAGGCGAACGACATGCTCGTCTCGCCATTCACAGCAATAAAATAAAAACGTAGGTTGAAGTGATCAGTTCGTTTTAGTGTCCTAGTGGTAGCATATATGGTGAACGAGAGGTCTTGGGTTAAAATACCAGGAACCTTATGGTTTACCTACCTTGACAAAAAACCTTATAGATCTTATTTATGATCTTCATGGAAGACGACGAATGACGTTGAGGACAACAAATGAAGACGCAATTAAGACGAATTAAAAATGATATAATATTAAATATTATCAAACCAATCTTTGTGTAATTTGACCCGAAACAGAACTATTCCCACATGAATTATAATCACGTAATTTACCTTTTCTATAAATATTAAACCTAATCCCCTTTAAACCTTTATGTAATTACACGTGAACAAATACGAACTGCAATAAAATAACGTGAATGTACCGATTTGAAGTAATTTCGGCTAACCGAATTCGGTGCGGCTATCGCGGGCGCCATGCGGGCCGCCCGATATTCCCAATGATACGACTCCGAGACCTGTGCTTCGTTTACATTGCTTGCTGTGCTTGTAGCTAGTTTATTATTTTCAGTTTTAAATACGTATTGTATGAGGTCATGTTTGTGTACTTAAATATTCATTTTTTATTTTTCTTACGAGATATGTAATCGATGAACATTATTGCTCCTGCTAGACTAATGTGTCCTTGGTACCATTAAAAGTCGTTTTCTATAATCGATCTAACTTTAACGAGAGATTTCAGTAAATATAATAATAATAATAAAAAAGTTTATTAAAATAATAGAATTACAGAGACTTAAATCTACTTACAATGAAATAAAGATAATGAGATCTTAACTTCTAGCTGAACCAGAGGTTCTCAAACTAGGCGTAGCCTGTGACTTGGGATACCATTAATAGATTGAGGTTACAGTATTACATAATCATCGAATTATATCGAATATTTGGATACATTTTATGTTTCAGTCAACAAAGATAGACAGGTATAGACATGGTGCATATATTTTTAAATAGCTAGGCAAGATAAGATATAATGTGTCTATCTTTGTCAATAAAGCGTAGAATTGAACCGACATAGTAACGGTAGCTATTTTAACCTCTTGATAAAGATAGATAGTATGTAGAGAATGGCCGTAAGAGACAAGGCTGTTACTATTTTAAGATGCAATAAGAAAGAAGCCATCGCTATCGTTATCATCACCTTCAGTTGCAGTGTGTCCATTAATGTACATATGCGACTTCCTGTATTTATTTATTAAATCATCTGTTCACCTTGAAGATGGACGTCAAACGCTGCTTCCATAACCCTATCGCAATGACATATAACAATTCCTTATCCATTCTCTAAAGCAGCCATCTATAAACACTGGTGCTTAAACTAAATTTACCTTTGCTAGTTTTCCCTCTCCGATCTCAAGTAAGTCTTCATTTCTTACAGATCCTGATTTTTCGTTATCTTATTCCACCAACCAACCTTTCACTAGACTTGCTCCATCTAACGGAGCAAGTTACTATGCCATAACGTCATTCCAACTTGCCCCAGCCACTAGCTCAAGTTATTGTCCTATCCAAACCGGCAGTGACACTGTAACATCATGTTATCTAGGCGGCGCGGTCGAGCGTGCATGGCGGAATGAATTTCCAGTGGCCGACTCGCCGTGCCCGAATCTGATCCACGGCTCATGTTCGACCTATCTATATAGATTTTGGAGGGGAGTTTAGTTTTTAAATTGTTTTTATTAGAGATTATCTTGGGCTTACACTCGCCGCTGCAATTTCTTTAAGCCAAGATCTACGGCACTTATTTTACTGCCCAATTTAGCTTTCACCATCCAAACCTCTACGAAACTTGCTGCAACTACTGGATCAAGTTACTATAGCATAAGGTCACTCCAACTTGCCCCAGCCACTAGCTCAAGTTACTGTCCTATCCAAACCGGCAGTGACACTGTAACAACATGTTATCTAGGCGGCGCGGTCGAGCGTGCATGGCGGAATGAATTTCCAGTGGCCGACTCGCCGTGCCCGAATCTGATCCACGGCTCATGTTTGACCATTTCGCTTGCATTATCTATATGGATTTTGGGGGTGATTTAGATTTTAAATTGGTTTAATTTTACTTTTGAAAACTGTTTATATTCATATTTACTGAAATTTTGAATTTAAATCGATAGTTTAAATTGTTTTTGAAATATAAATTTAGTTTATTTTGAATAAGGTTTCAGGTGAAGTATTTGTAACTTCTTACAATATCGAGTTCTTCCGCTGCAGTTACGGGAGAAGTTCAGCAGGCTGGCATAGTTTTATCAAGTGAAAAACAAATGATAGTTTGTTATTATTAGCACTATCTCTGGACGGTATGGCATAGATGAATTGTTCTAACTTCGTCTTTTAATCAAATATTTTGGAGTGTATATTAAACCCAGGATAGTAATTCAACGGGTGACTAACTTAACATCCCTTAGAATCCTCGTTGAGTATGTAAGCTGTAAACTGAGAGGTCCTGGGTTTAAATTCCAGTTCTTGGTATCTAGGGCAATTATTTTTTCGTTTTGTATATTCTCATAATTAAATGATGTATTAAATATTTTTTTAACAATATCTCAAATCGGTATTAAGTTCTTAAGGTGAAGCCTTTTTAAGCAGCAGAATGCCAAAGAGTGTAAATGAGAGAGGAGAGAATAGAAGAAAAAAGTAATGAAGAGAAAGCGAGCCATATATTACACTGTACAATTATTATACGCTCTCAACCAAGCAAAATAAATCCCTGTAAAACTAGTTCATAAGGTTCATTGTAGCGAATAATATGCTTCCTCTATTCATAATTTATGAATAAGGTGCATTCACACGTCACAGTTTGTAACAGCTAATTTGTTGCCCAGCTAATGCATTCACAAATCAAATTATATTATATACATACACTCACGCCTTTTTCCCAGAAGGGGTAGGCAGAGGTGCCTGGACACCCACATTTTGCCTTGTATGTCCCGTCCCACAATGTGATAAGTGGCGAGCCTATCGCAATATTGGGCACAAATTCCTGACTCTGGGCTGATAATGAATATCAAAAATTAAATATCACTTTGCCCGACTTGAGATTCGAACCCGAGACCTCAGCTTTGCAAGCGTACCCTAGTACAACTACACTACCGAGGCAGTTGTATAAAATTTACATATAAATGAATTAGAATTAGAGAATATCCCACTGACCCACCTTGGCTACTCCTGTGAGCCAGGATCAACCCGCACAATGAATTTAAACCTAGCTCTGAAGCTCGCCAAGTCTCTTAGGAAGTCTAATTTATATTTAATCCCCGAATGTAATTACAAGAAATAAAAGCACTTGTTTTTTTTACTGGTGGTAGGTCTCTCATATATGAGAGGCCACCTGTATATGTACCACCGCAATGTCTATTTCTCCCACCAAATGGCAGTGTAAATTCGCTGTTGTGTTACGGTCTGAACGACACTGTAGCCAGAGTAAAATATTGAGACTTTACATCTTATGTCTCAGGATGGCAAGTGCAGTGGAATGCCAAACATTGCGTTGTAATTAAAGGTGTTGTTTGATTTTGCTACTATTTATGAGCTGCCGTGTCGCTGACCATCAGGCGAACGGCTAACTAGTTAAGATACATTACGTGCAAAAGTTCGTTTTGCTCTGTTGGTAAACGGACCAGACGCGATTGCCAACATGTTGACGGTGATCACAGGTTTGAATCCCAGGGCATACTTCTGACTTTTGGACTCATGTATGTATTAATAGTCAATCACCACGTACTAAAACGGTAAAGGAAACATCGTGATGAAACCTGCATACCACAGCGAATTGTATGAATTTCTATGGTATATAAAGTCCGTCAACCCGCAATAACCCAGCGTGGTGGACTATATGACCTAACCACTCTCAATCGCATTTTCGATTGTAGGCCCTGGAGTAGGACCTATATGGGCTGATACAGAATACAGAAATTATGGGTAAAAATTAAATTCTAAGTACTTTTTGTGTAATTGACGTCAGCTGTATTATGAAAGGTAAACAATATAGACTATTATTATAAAATTATTTAATAATAATATGAAAAACATAGTAATCTCAATTCTAGACAAAATCTGTATCACACTAACATCTTCCTATTAAAGATACATACATACATACATAAACTCACGCCTTTTTCCCCGAAGGGGTAGGCAGAGGTGCCAGGACACCCACATTTCACCTTGTATGGTCCATCCCATGATGCGAGCCTATCGCCATATCGGGCACAAATTTCTGACTCCGGGCTGATAATGAATAGAAAAATCCCATATCACTTTGCCCGACCCGAGATTCGGGACCTCAGCTTTGTAAGTGTACCGTATAGTACAACTACGCCACCGAGGCAGGCTATTAAAGATAATTCTACTTTATACTAATAAAAACCGCTACAAGGGTTATACAGTTTCTTTAACAACTTCCGAAGCATGTTATGAAACTACCTTTAAAAAGTTTAAAAATAAAAGTTAAGCTTTTCGCTTAAAAGCTCGGATTTAGTTGCGCAAAGCATACATTGTATTGTTCAAATGCGAATTAGTTTTCAAATTTTCGTAAATTACACATATTCGTAGTGAAAACGTTGCTTTTGGGTTTATTTTCTTTTATTTATTTTTGGGCTTTAACTGACTGTTAATCTATAAATAAAAAAATGCAATGCAGTGCATTGAACTGCCTCGATGACGCAGTTGTACTACATTATCATTACAACCTTGAGGTCTCGGTTTCGAATCCTATCCGAGGTCGAGGTCGAGCAAATGGCAATAGGCTCGCTCCGTAATGGATGAATACAAGGCGAAATGTGAGCGTTCTGGAAGCACTTCTGCCTACCCCTTCTCGAATAAAGGCGTATTTATATAATGATATGTATAAGTAAGTTTTAATTCCACTCATTCATTAATTCATTAATTCCACTCATACTGGTGGTAGGTCTCTCATATGTGAGAGGCCATCTGGGTGGGTACCACCGCAGTGTCTATTTCTCCCGTAAAACAGCAGTGTAAACGCACTGTTGTGTTTCGGGTTGAAGGGCATTGTAGCCAGAGTAACTACTGGACATATTGAGACTTAACATCTTATGTCTTAGGATGGCGAGCGCAGTGGAATGCCAAGCATTGCTTTGTAATTCAAGGTGTTGTTTGGTTTTGCTACTGTTCATGAGCGGTCGTATCGCTTACCATCAGGCGAACGGCATGCTCGTCTCGCCATTCATTGCAATAAAAAAAAAATTCGCTCACACGTTCACATGTTAGATCATGCAACCTAATGAACATTGTTTTCCTTACCGAATCAAAACTTCTTAAAAATATCTTTATATCACCATTACATTCATAAAACCCTAAAACTACATTACTAAACTGGCTCGGTGGCGTAGTTGTATTAGGGTACGGTTACAAAGCTGAGGTCTCGGGTTCGAATCCCGGGTTGGGCAAAGTGATATTGGATTTTTCTATTCATTATCAGCCCAGAGTCAGGAATTTGTGCCCGATATGGCGATAGGTTCGCCACCTATCACATCGTGGGACGGAACATACAAGGCGAAATATGGGTGTCCTGGCACCTCTGCCTACCACCTACCTATACATTACTAAAATATATACAATCATGTATAAACAAACCAGGCTAAAACATTGAAGTTTAATCAACAAACCCATTATAAACAAATCCTAGCGGCCAATATAGTAGTTCAATTTGCAACGCCATATGAATTTTGAAGGTGACAATCGCACGTCACACAAAGCTTGCACGCTAATTGGAAACTGTACGGGCGGTCCGGTGGTCAACGGCGTGATGTACAGTTACTGCCAATATAAACGGTTAGATACTTCACCTTGTATGTGTATACATGGTATATCAAGACTACTTCCCAAAATAAAGCCAGGTGGTAGTTTTAGCGAATGCAGATACAATGCAACTTAAAATTTTGCGATGCGGCGTCTTTTTTGTTCTACAGTTGGATTTGGGTAGTAAATACATAGTTGCTCCTAAAATAATAATATACACGCTAGGGTTAAAATTATTATTTTATAAAAAACTATCGATTTACCACCCAAACACGATGATATTTAAAATATCACAAAAAGAAAATTAAGTTCAAAAATCCCAGAAGATAATCTTCCCTCTTTATTCGGTCCTGTTTTCCCTATTCATTTTCGAAAGCCGGTAACAATCTGTAAATTTCACGATAAAACTATAGTTATTCTAGCTGATTCTTTATTCGTATCGGTACTATTTAAATCCAAAGTCTTCTCTTTGCCGCTGTCAAATGGTTTAATGGACCTTCTACATATTATTTCTTACAACAATGTCATGCTGTCCAACTAGATCTAACATCAGAACAATGACTATTCTAGCTAATTCCTTTTATCTCACTTCGTTTGCTCCTTTGCACTAATTCTACTAAAAATCACATTTCTCTTAAAAGGCAAAATCAGTATATCATATGAACAAATAGGAGTTAAATATTCGAAAAACTACGAACGACTTACTCTTTTGTCTCTATTCACCCCATTGCTACTGTTTACCGCGTCCAGTCATAATGCAGGCTCATCAAAGCCGAAAAGAGGTGCATAAAAAAATAAATTTCTAAATTGCTCGCATTTTGAATTTCAAAGCAAAAATGCAGCTGTGTTAATTTTCCTCTTCAGCCACGGCATATTGGCCGGCCGTGTGATAGAGAAATGGGATGACCCACTTTCCAAACACAAAAGAGTCTTTTATACGGCGCAGAATACTAGATTCCCGGGCTTGCCCGAGTATGCTTTTTGTTAATTTCGTTGTTATGAATCCATGTTGGGGTACATTGTAAAAATTCATACGTTAATCCATTATTTTATGGAACAATTGCACGTGTATTGAAAAAGCATTCAAATTTAAAATTACATGATGCATTCGACGCGTTCCATATTTCAGTAATGATGCAAGAATGGCGCTGACGTAATTTCTGGCACGTCCATAATCGGTGCATTTCTGCCTCGGTAAGTGGTAAGCGTCTAATGGTTAGTGTAACAATTTCTTTTGTCTCTTCTTTCTTTCATCTTTTTCTATACGAATTTATAAAGAGGATATATTAGATTGTTTGTTTGCATTGAATAGGCTCTAAAACTATTGGATCGATTTGGAAAATTCTTTCACTATAAGAATTCTACGTTATCTCGATGAACACATGTGATAGAACAAGAACAAGAGGCAACAAAAAAATAAAAAAATCAATTTAAAATGCATAGTTTTTCCTAAGATGATAATGTATTTCCTTTAGTTTTCAAGACGCAACGGAATGTTTGAAATTATTGGTTAGGCAAAAATTATTATGTTTTGTCTGGATATATCCTCTATTATATCTGTAATAATATATAAAGCTGAAGAGTTTGTTTGTTTGTTACCCCTTATTTCAGAAACTACTAGTTAGAATCGAAAAAATATTTTTGTGTTGGATAGGCCTTTATCGAGGAATGCTATAAGCGATATAATATCATCACGCTATGACCTAAAGGAAAGAAGCAGTAGTAAACAATCTAGCAAATACGTGCAAATTTTATTCGTTTTTCGTGATCCGAATGGTCGATATTCTAAATTGTTACTCGAAATTGAACATTTTGGATGCCATTTTGCAAAGTGTATCTACACCCAGAGCCGGACCGGACTGTTATCTTATATATCTAAAACTAACTAGCTCTAACATCCGGCACTATAACTCCTGTAAGCCATTTCGACAGCGGCACGTAATATAATGACACTGAGAACTGAAACTCAGCGAGTCCGGAATGTCTAACTTGTCTTAAACCCGTAACAAAATTAATTACAATATACGAAAGTGGCAGCAATATAATTTATAGTACAAATTAATTCATTTTAATGTAATTAATGTTAGTAAATGATATTGTTAATTAAATATATGTACAATACTGTCGAAATAGTTTAGAAATATTATGATTGGCTGCGTTTTTTTAAAGTACTAAGGGTTATACCTATTACTGGAATCAAGTATAACAACTCACATATAGGCTCTGTTGAAATGTAAAAATCATTTTACTCGTGGTACTTTGCAGCTGACTTCTCTGGCAGTAAAAGTCTTGTTTGCTCCTCGCTTCTCCTTTTTAGTTCATTGCTTTGTCATCCGCTTTGTCACTGAGGGAAGTGGACAATAATTTATTTCCAACTCCTCCTATTACTTTAACTTTCTGATTGATTTCGTTGCGGGTTAAAGATAAGTTCGACATTCCCAGAGACTTGCCGAGCTTCAATGTCATTACAATACGTGCCACTGTTGCGAGTTGCAGTGGTAGGTGTGAGGGCGGGACAGTCTCCATAGCACTACGGGATCATAGAAATATTAGATATTAATTTAAAGGACATTGTTGCCAGAGTAACCGAACATATTGAGTTTTAACATCGTATATAGTCAGGATAGTCCGCCAACCCGCATTAGGCCAGCGTGGTGGACTATATGGCCTAACCACTCTCAATCGTACTGTCGATTGTAGAGTAGGCCCGTGCCCTGCAGTGGGACGAATATGGGCTGTTACAGATACAGATATGTCAGGATGGCAAGCGTAGTGGAATGCCAAGCATTGCTTTGTAATTCAGGGCGTTGTTTGGTTTTGCTACTATTCATGAGCAGTCGTATCACTTACCATCAGGCGAACGGCATGCTCGTCTCACCATTCATAGCAATAAAAAAAAACTACATACGTTCACGCTTACCTAAGAAAATAGAATTGGACAGACTGGAAGATGGCAATGGTGGTATTATAAAAAACGTTCAGAGTTTAAGAAAGTAAATAATTACAACCAACAATCACACACAAAGTCTTGCCCCACACGACGGTAAGCGATACGACCGCTCATAAACAGTAGCAAAACCAAACAACACTTTGAATTACAAAGCAATACTTGGCATTCCACTGCGCTCGCCATCCTTAGACATACAGTGTTAATATGTCCATTAGTTACTCTGGCTACAATTTCCTTTAATCCGAAACACAACAGTGCTTTTACACTCCTGTTTTGTAAGAGAAATACATATGAGAGACCTGCCACAAGTGAAACGTAGTTTTGTTTTAATACGGCATAACATAACATAAATATCCATAACTATAAATAAATATAATTTTATTTCCCACCTTATTCCACAAAAGGGATACTAAAAAGCCCTTGAGCCAGTAGTTCTTTTTGATCTGGTGGACCTTCCTTGTGTTATTTCGGTAGATCTCTTTAAGCACTTGTTTTCATTCACGACTTACATTTTATAAAGTATGATATTGAAATAGTGTTTAATTTAACCTACGTGTTTTTTACACCAAGTGACATAGTCCAGAATTGAAAACTACTAGAGAAGACTTTTGTCATCATCATCATATCAGCCACAGGAAATCCACTGCTGAACTTCGGCCTCCCCCAAGGATCTCCACAATGACCTGTTGAACCTGTTGGTTGTTTGTCAAATATCGTGATTTTAGTTTTCATGGTATTAGGACACCGCTTATAAATACTATCATTGTTACTGATTAGCAAAACTTTAGTTCAGTTTGATAACTTACCAGAGCCCTTCAAACACTCGTATTTGTTATTAGTGTTGATCAAAAGCCTTGCTAACTAAAATTCACATTTTTCACAAAATATCAGCCAATTTTTTTTTACTCGGTATAATGTTACCCGGATTGGTTAGGAGAATGTGGTTCAAAATTAAACACCATCAAATCTCAATATCACCCTGTATAAAATGTAAGCGTAAGGAAAAAGTGGTAGTGGTAGTATGAAAATAAATAATATTATCTTGATTTATTTTTAAGGAAGTCGGTGTATACAGGCTGCTTCAAATAGCTCGCTGCGGATATCCTTGAGTGAGCCCTATTTTTAGCAGTGGAGTTATTATCGTGAAGATGTTGACGATAATATGTAGTTAATGGATTAATTAACTATTAACACATAATTTTGCGTAAAAAATGAGAAAAATATCACTACATTTTTTGTACATCACTCTAAAAGTTTTATGTATTAATCTTACGGCGGTCAATCATTGCAAAAAGTAAATTAGTTTTTTTTTTTACATTCTAAAAAGGATTATTGCTTAAGATTAGATTTAATATTTTTCCACGCCATCTAAATCATGTTGGGCCTATCATAAGTATAACACCTGCAATTGACACGGGTACGATATCCAAATTTGGGATGACTTATTGACGTATTTACCATATTGACCTTATTTGCTTTCAACTTTCCATACCTGCTGTTTCTGATTTATTTTGCTATGGGAAAATATTATTCAAAATAATAGGTTAAAATTATTATAAATGAAGTCCCATTTAAATCAGACTATTATTTACATTTTTTAGCTTCCCGACATTTCGACTACTTTAAAGCATTAAACCAGTTTAAAAAATTAAACCAAATTCGCGATGAAATGTGTAACATTCACGAAAACTATGAAACCATTATAATACTGTTGGTAGATCTCTCATATGTGAGCGACCGCCTGGATAGGTCCACCACCGCAATATCTATTTAGCCAGCCAAACAGTAGTGTTTATTTTATATATTGTAGCCAGAGTAACTACTGGTCATATTGAGACTTAACATCTTAACATGTCTCAGGATGGTGAGCGCAGTAGCATTGCTTTGTAATTCAAGGTGTTGTTTTTGCTAAGGCGAACAACATGCTCGTTTCGCCATTCCACGAAATAAAATAAAAAAAAATCCATCTAAACAGGAGTGTTCCTCCTGTCAAAGATTCGATTATCGTAAGGACATAAAAAATATGTATTGTTTATTTGTCATACAAGATAAAGCAACCTCTGAGAGTCTCCAATTTCAACGTCTAATTTCCTTCTTGATAATGTACATTAATGAGAGTTACTGCGGCTTAGATGGGATTTCCACATGATGGATCAAATTACCACCTAATAATTGAGTTACGTTTACTTTGGGATTATGTAAGCGACGTATTAACTCAGCTATATAATATGTATGTATATGGATATCTACATGACCCACGCTTATAACTTATGCATGTGGTAAATAAAGCCGCATTTACATGGTGTTGTTTCCTATCTCGGAAACGCAATTATCGTAAGGGCTTAAAAAACCTACAGCCTACCTTGCCTACGTACAGGCAAGCGAAATGTCGGACGCCCGCCTACAAGGTGGACGGACGATCTGGCTAAGGTTGCAGGAAGTCGCTGGATGCAGGCCGCTTCCAACAGGTCATTGTGGAGATCCTTGGGGGAGGCCTATGTTCAGCAGTGGACTTCCTGTGGCTGATATGATAATGATGATGATAAAAAACCTACATGCGGCTTCTCACATATGAGAGACCTATCACCAGTAAATTTTATGTTCACCAGTAACATTACTTTAATAATTTACAACACAACCGTACATTAAAAGTCTCTTAAAGATTAACAAAGATATGAATAATAAAAGCGAATTCTCCAAGCGCGATCACAAGGTTTTTCCATTAAAATCTTGCCTCGTGGCGCAGTGCCAGATGGCATGGCTAAATTTTTTAACGTATCCAGAGTTGAAGCGGACTGATCGTTCCATGTTTGCGGTGTTTTAGTTGTGCGTACTCGATTTAATTTTTAATTTGTTGGGTATATTTTAAATACTGGATATCAAAATGAAAGGTTTGTAATTGACTGAATTTTATGTCAGTTTTTTTTTGATGCAACATTTGATACAAATTGAAATTTTTAGATGTACCATGTTTTGTTTTGTATTCTACGTCTCAATAAACATCATATTTAAATAAATAATAATTGAATAACCATGATTAATAATTTTATTCTATCTTTATAAACTAGCCTCTTTTTACAAATATTCTCCTTCAATGTATTTAGCTGACGAAGTCATTGATTCGAATAGTGCCGAACATGAACCCAAACATAACAGCTTCTATCCTAAAATCTTGTCAAAATTCAAAAGCAGTTACATCAAAGCGTACCAAATAAACATTGCTGTTACCAAACAAATAAAACATTAATTGGAGATTCCAAAAGACTAACAAAGTTATTATATTAGTACGAAATGTCAGTTCACAAACCATACAAGCACCAAACAAATTAAAACAACTAAAGTTTCAAGGGTAAACTTGCCACGCTATATTATTCTATGAGCATGCTGTCACATTAATTGGGTGCTCCGCATACAGAATTCATTGTAGCGAGCTCGTTGCGCCGGGAACATTCCGGATTCTCTGGAATAACGTCATGTCTTCCCGGAATGAGTTAATTAGCTATCATAATGAGGTCTGTTGCGTTTTTGCTTTCAAGTGCAATGGCCTCGCTGAAAACAAGCCTTTTTTAAATATAAATTGTGCTGATTGTTATTTGTATTGAAGTTTTATTTTATATTTATGGAGGTAGATTGTTAACTACTTGAATGGATAAGTTCTTTGAAGTTCTTTTCGTTCTTACATCAACCAGATTAAGACCAACTAATATTGACACAGAATTAAGTCGTGTTTCTTTAATATTTCATATTTTTGCTGTAAAGATTGAATCTATAGCGTTTGCTTTTCCAATGGTAGTTTATAGTAGATTACAGATTTCCAATTCATTTAAGTTAAACATAACTATGAAATCTAGATCACGTATCACATTCAATTTAACTTATTACTAAACGTCGCTTCTATTCTAAACGTTTCCAACCCCAAACAGATGTCAACTCCAATGACCAATAGAAAATATCTATACAAAACAATATTGATTCGGCAACGTATTCTCCGTGGCAAACTTATCAAATCATATTTTCAATAACATCTACATTTCAATGGGAGCATCTCACTACAGGTCACAATCTTCTGCTTCATCAGTATCAACTCTATTACTATTATCACAAAGTTCAAATTTGGCTAACGTAACATTGAATTTGTGTGCGTGGTGGCCTGTTGGTAAACGGACCAGACGCGGCTGCCAACCTGTTCACGGTGGTCGCGGGTTCAAATCCCAGGGCACACCTCTGACTTTTCGGAGTCATGTGTGTATTGATAGTCAATCACCACGCACTTAAACGGTGAAGGAAAACATCGTGAGGAAACCTGCATACCATAGCGGTTTATAAGAATTTCTATGGTATGTAAGTCCGCCAACCCGCACTAGGCCAGCGTGGTGGACTATATGGCCTAACCACTCTCAATCGTACTGTCGATTGTAGAGTAGGCCCGTGCCCTGCAGTGGGACGTATATGGGCTGATACAGACAGAAAACATTGAATTTAGAAGTTAGAGCAACAAATTTAGGATCTGCATCGGAGATGGCTTCTAATACTTTGGAATTAGGACTATTTTCCTCTAATTTTGATGTTGTTTTGTTGATACCAGCAACACGACGTTAGGGGGTGTGTAAGCCGCAATCTGTCGACTCTCAGGTGCTCCGAATGGTCAATATTAGTGGAAATGGCTTTCGTTTTGTGATTACAGTTATTTTTGAAGGATGGAAGTTTGTGAGACATTTATGCAAATTTTTTTGAAAGCGGTGAAGAAGTTTTAAGTGTATGCAAAAGTGTTGTTTTCATTTAGCTGTTATCCTTTTTAAATTATAATATTAAGACAGATATTAAAAGTAATTACGCTATGGATGAAGGATAAAATTTAGGAGACTTTACAATGAAATGCTACTGCCTCAGAGACAGCTTAAATTTTTCATTGCTATCTATTATTGTAATTTTATTAGAGGCAAAACACCTTTCTTTCTGTAAGAAGAATCTCTCGCATTTTATATAACAACATTAAGGGGCAATTTTCAAATTGAAATGACTGAATCAGACATTCATAGAAAATAAAAAGTTTTACAAGAAATTATTAAATATGAAATTGGAATTAAACATTAAAACAACAACATTGTACACGAAAGCATACCGCGTGAGAGTAAGTGAAACGTTTCCATACTTTTTGTATTATTTTTAAAGCTTGAGTTAAGATAATAAATCAACCTCTCTGTCAGACTTGTTTTGTAACGTTATTAATTTTTGTTTTCAGTCTCTGAGATATCTCAAGTAATGCTGGATTTTACAAGTTTTATTACATTTTTATACGAAGACGTGTTCGTAAAACATGTTTTGGTATTGAACAATGTTCTTGGTAATTTAATACGTCTTTTGATCTACCAAAAGAACATTAGTTGGAACAATAAGAGACATGTCAAATTAACTTATAGGAATGAGCTAAGGTATTGGGGATTGTTATAAGATTGTATTGTTTACGGTTTTATCATAGACATTTGTAAAACCTATTTTAGCTATAGAATATTTTATCCTTTTCAAATGAATTTTGAATCTAGTCTGAACGAAAACGACAAAATATACTATACTTGAAATCGGTTTTAAAACTGTATCTGTATAAGAGGCTATGCTCCCTGATTTGATTGTGTCTTCTTTCAATATAGAAGTAGATTTCTCTCTCGCAATCCTGCTGGAGGCATTTGGTACTCTTTTTTCACTTTTGATCATATCAACGAGAGTCATTAATCATCAGAAATGATTAAATAGAGATATAAGTAACCACTTATACGATATAACATAATTTATAATGTATCAAGTTTAGTACTTAATATTAAGCCAGCACGTGTAAGCAAGACCTTATTATGTCATACAATGAACAAAAAATATAAGACGCAAAACATGATAATCCAGACATCAAAATTGCGATCTAAAAAAATATCCCGTTACTCCACAAAACACATTCCTCCTTATCTTCGAAGCTTAAAATAAACCCAAGAACCACTGAAAATCCAACTCCACTCCCCCGTACCACTTTATCTGAATTTGAGCAGATCTCACCGTGAAATATCGACGGCGTGCGCCGAATGTAAAAGAGCTAGTCCTTACATTACCATATCGTTTGACGTTTCAAAGCTAATTTTATTGCTTTCGTTATCGGACGGCGAGCAATGGAATTTAAACTGCCTATTAAGCACGCGCTCTCGTCTCCAATTCTGTGGGTAGGAAACAATCGCTGGGCTATTTTACTTGTAAATTGTTTTGGATTTGAGCCTTTGAGGGATTATTGAGTGATTATACGAAATATTGTGGTGGGATTTAATTTTAGTGATGTATATTGTTGCAGTTCATTATACATATAACAGATCATGTCTTATAGTTAGTTGTAGAAAAAAATGATTGTTTATTTTTTAATTATGTTAATTTTTACAAATATTGTTTTAAGCTGATATGCTTGCAACTAGATACACTTAAGATAAAATACAATGAATGCGTGAGAATCTATGACGAATTCGTGACTGTGGTCAGTGGTGTACTAATAAACTTAAAGGTAGATCAAATAAGAATTGCGGAAAAGCAGCGTTGGTTTTATTACCACATATGCTGAGCATGAGCCGTTTTGTTGACAAGCAATAATAGACAAATACTTCTTCTTCTTCTTGTCAAATGTAGTTTGGCTCCACCGTTTCATCGGTAATTTTGCCAAAGTCATATAGTGTGAGAGGGACAAATACTTGTATGCACAAATATTTATCTCATCGGGGTTCAAACCCGCGGCCTTTCGTTTCACATTCGGTGTCCAACAACAGAGCCACTGAGGCTGTTAATGTAGAATATTTAGGTTTAAAGGTCTTTATGATGTCTATCTTACACGTTAAATCTATTAATAATTATCCCGCACCGAGAGAAATGTTTGTGCGGTCCACAAATATTTCTTTCGGGTCTGGGTGTTTGTGAGACCGAAAAGTCTGTCGTTGTTTCTGATATCCACGACACAAGACTCGATCTTAATGTGGGGTCAGGACTTTGTATGTGACTGTTGGGTGTTATTTATATTTGTTATTTTTGGGATCATACTCTGCACTATTCTAATCAATGACTTCGTCAGCTATATGTATTGGAGGAGTGTGGATGTAACAATTTTGATGTTAAAGATGTATGTAAACATCTTTAACATCAAAATTTTGGTTGTTGTGTTTTAGATTTGAATTTGCCTTCATCAGTCCTATCCACAACTAACAGATCCTTACGCTCGCTCTTAGTATACTACATCAGCCCATATACATACCACATTAGGGCAAGGGTCTCGTCTACAATCAAGAGTACGATTGAGAATGGTTAGACCATATAGTCTACCACGCTGGCCTAGTGCGGATTGGCGGATATTACATAAAATATATATTCTTGCAAATTGCTATAGCATGCAAGATTCCTCACGATGTTTTCCTTCACCGTTATAGTGCATGGGGATTGACTATCAATAAACAAAATCCTCGAAAAGTCAGAGGTGTGCGCTGGGAATCGAACACGCGACCGCCGTGAACATCTTGGCCGTCGCAACTGGTCCGTTTACCAACAGGCCACCACGCACTTCACTCTTAGTATAAAGAGTAAATATCTATTTTAAAGACAAAACCATTGTGATATTACAAGGTGTTTTGTTCAGACAAGGCATTAAAGAGAAATGCATTGGAACAATAGAGGACAACGGATGATTCTGCAGAAAATATGTACTCAAGCAACAAACAATAAAAACCTCTTTGGTACTCGTTGCTCAGTTAGTGTTTTTGTTAGTAGTCTTGCTATATACTGTTAAAATTTCAATACAATTTCATCGTCAAGACCAGAGTCTACAATCTCACAGAATATCGGGATGAAGTAACAACCTTGCTATATGGCAGAAGCCCTGTAGCCCAAGCTGTGAAATCTACTACCGAAATATTGTCATTCTTGACACAATTATGTCGGCTTGCTCAAAATTGATACATTTTACACGCGTGAAATAAAAAACAGGAAATTTGGACACATTTACGGGCCAATACGACGTGGTTTTCACCAGTCATATCATCAGTAAATATTACAGAGTTAACTATTGCTTCTTCTTCTACAAGAGTCAACACAACAGTACCATCTTTAAAAGAATACAGGATATATTTACACCATTTTTTCCGCACGGGTCAGTTTGAAAGTACCCTGTCGACCCTGTAGTAATCGACGTGAAAGTATAAAGAGTTTCATGAAAATAAATGAAACGAAAGTAGTATGTTAGGATCGAGAAAAGTGGAGATCCACGTTTCTGCCTACCCTTTGGGATATAGACGTGACGTTTATGTATGTATTTATGTATGTTTAAACTATAGAATGTACTATGTGGTTTAATCTAAAAAGAAAAAAACAAACAATTCCCTGATGGTCACTGCGCTCTAGATAGAAAATCTACGTTGGAAAACGGTTATCAATGGCCTGATTATACTCTGATGTACACAAAATCAGCTTAAATTTACGGAAAATTTACCATCAACCCCAATTTCAATAGCCCATAGAATCATAAAGCATTCATCAAAATCTCAATTGATTCGAAGTTGGCCGAAATATTTTCGCTGCATGAAATTCTACGTGAAACATTCCATCACTGAATGGATGTGACGTCGGCACGTCGATTGACCGTCCTGTAACATATCCAAAAATGTAAATAGCACAGGAGCTGAAAACGAAATTGCATTGGGAAATTCTATTCGAAAAAACGCAGTAAGCTCGAAACTGAACTCAGACAAAAACGCCATAGTTGCTGCTGAATTGACGGGGTTTACTGCCGGTCAAATTGTCCAGCAAATAATTATTTTGATTAGTCGTGTTTCAGTTATTGATGTACACTTAATTTTATTAAATGTTTAAGTTTTTTCGATTTGTGAGAAGTCCACTGTAAATTTATTATAAAAGTTGATAGCTTATCGAAACAAATATGTGCATAATCAACATTAAAAACATTAAAAACTGCAACACGTGGGTTGCAGTTCAATTTGTATTTTAAAGTAATTCAAAAGTCGTTCGAAAGGGACAAACAAAACAAAACATTCGATAGTTAAAAAAGGTTCTAAAACTTTCTATGAATAAGGCCGTAAGATTTGCGTTGAAATCCATTGGCTAGAAATGTAATAAATTCATTGCAGTAAAAAACTACATGATAACGGTTGTTTTCGTCAGGGAAGTTTGCGACCAAATAAAAAACACTCTAAATATGTTGTTTTCGTCAGGGAAGTTTGCGGCCAAATAAAAAACCATAACTAAATATTCTATTTACTAAGCTCAGCAAAGTTCAGGGCCGTGTGTAGTGAGTTTTAACGGTGTCGCCAGTTAAACAAGGCGGCCGGATATTCCCTACGAACCCATTACCAGGCGCGTCCCTAGCTCTTTAAACGGAATATAATTGTTTAATTTCAAGTACATTTGTATTTAATTTGTACTTGTAGTGTCGTAAGCGCTTTTGGATTATGATTCTGATCTTTAATAAAAACAATTAGTTTTTTTGATTTGTCATAAAGTCGTAACATGAGCATGGTGGAAGCATATCTAGGCTATGAGCCATGTACTGAGACTAATGTCTATCCGAGTGAGATTGCAAAAACCATAACTACATTTACTGGTGGTAGGTTTGTGATAATTATGTGAGAAGCCATCTGGGTGAGTACCACCGCAATGTCTATTTCGCCCGTCAAACAGCAGTGTAAATGCATTGTTGTATTTCGGATTGAAGGGCATTGTAGCCTGAGTAATTACTGGTTATATTGAGACTTAACATCTGATGTCTCAGGGTGGCGAGCGCAGTAGAATGCCAAGCATTGCTTTGTTATTCAAGGTGTTGTTTGGTTTTGCTACTGTTTATGAGCGGTCGTATCACTTACCATCAGGCGAACGGCATGTTCGTCTCGCCATTCATTGCCGTAATAATAAAAAAATAAAAATAAACGTACATGTACAAGGTATATCCAGACTGCGATCAAAAACGAAGCCAGGTGGTAGATTTAGTCACTACAAACACTATGAAACTAAGCATTTTGTAAAAAAAAAACACGTGAATGGTTTTTTTGTGACATTTTTTACAAAAAATATATTTTCATAGTGTTTCACTCACTAAAACTACCGACTGGCTTTTTTTTCGGTAGCAGTCTTAATATACTGGATAAGAGACTTACCACCTTTTTATTTATAAAAAAGAAAATATTAAAGTCCTTAGGGAAAATCGAGGTTTGGAGTCTATACTAGAATTTGCACATGCCTAATATGAAAGACAACCGAATACCTACTATTGAAAGTACTAGGGTAATTATATGCTTGAACTTTGTACATTTGATAGTCACAACCCTGAAAACTAAAATAGAATACCCCATTAAGCCGTCAACCTATACCATCTCAAATATTTAAATGCAAAATCAATCCGAAGGATAAAATATTTGCACTGAATCAAATTAAATAAAGGATTGACTAATGCCAACATTTCTAATCCCCATTAAAGTACCCCGACGCTTGTACAAACATTTTCAACAAACTTGTCTGATTTCGGTCCAATTCACAGCTCGAGATACATTTGCAGACACAACAATAATTTTGAACTCTATTGTACAAAGCTTAAGGGCGTCGCGAGTTTACCATCGTGCAAAATTAATGTAAATGAAATATGTTCGGGCAATTTTATGTTTGCCAGCCTGTGGGTGTTTGCCAAGCCAATCTGCCACTAAATTTATTAGTGGTAGGGTTGAAAGTGTGTTTAAGAGAATGTATTTTTAAAATGGCATGCCAATTTGTTGGCTTAACAGAACTCTGCTTAATAATGTATGCATCCTCACCACTATACAAACGCCTTTGATTTGTCTCCATTTTGAATGGAATAAAAAAACTATTCAGCTGTGTCTGGGAGAGAAGCACTTACGCGCTTAGTGAAGCGGTGTATAGCTGAATGCTGTCATATGTAGGGCAGTAGACAAGAGGTTTCTGCACTGTCATGAACACATATGTAAAAGCATTTGCTGTCAATCGGCGATCTTAACGCTGCCCTAGCGTGTAGCCAAATGCTGTTGTATATTATAACGTCATTCTCTGGACTGGTAATCTTGCTGTCAATAAAGCGATATATAATCGAATGCCGAATTATTAAGTTTTTGTCTTTGTATAAATTAATGTACGTAGACTAAGATACCATAATTCTGACTAAAGCCAGGATTTACAATAACGATTAAAAAATTCACAACTAGCATCAAAATACAACTATTTCCAAACAGTTTAATAGGTCTTTTATGGTCTAAATGGCACAAACATACCTTAAAACAATTTGTAAAAAATTCTAGTATTACATTCTTTCTCAAGTTCTTCTAAAGCAAAAACTCCCACTAAAATAGTACCAATCTTTTCAAGTATCTTATATTCAAAAACTATCCAACACCCCTATTCAACAAGCCCACTCACTCAATCTAAGCTAAGTACACTCAATAACAAATACCTAAAATAACCCTAAGCCGGATTTAAAGAACTCTTAATTAAAAGTGGAAGGGTCCTCGCAGGTCCTGGTAACCTTAGTTGAATAACTTATTTCGTCTCCAGCCCACGAGCTCTCATTATGTGAATTATGGATGAGGCGCGGCGCGGTCGTAACGACATGCAGATTAAGCCCGCAATATGGAGGGGATCTGGGAATGTTTGGATATGGTAATCTGACCCTGGAGAGATTTGAGTGCAGCTGACCGGTTGAAAATATCGAATGCAATGAGATGGAAAAAAATGCTTTTATTATCTGTGGAACTAGGTGGATTGGATATTTTAATGGCAAACGTGCAAAGAGCAAACTTTTGAATGTTAAGTGAGTACCACCGCACTTAAATCTTAATACCACTAGGTACGCTACGGACTTCTTCGAATGAAATAGGACTGGGAAAAAAAAAATAACAGTTGCAGAAGGAAAGAGGCATTCGGGTTTCAGCAATCTCACTCACTGAAAAAACACGGCAGTATATTGATCATTTCATCAGGGTTTTCCAGAAGACAACAATACCACACTGGTAAAGATAGACCATTCTCTACCAGTTTTTGTAGTTTTAGGGAATAAGGTGCATGCTAAAACTAAAGCCAGGGTAAAAAATAACCAGGGCAAATAATAAATACGGCGTTCGGGGTTTAATTTCATTTTACCTGTTGCTTCTTGGCATGTACGACGACACGTGCCCTGAGTTTATATTTGTTGTATTATGACCAATACAGTTATATATAGCTAAATACTGTAACGTTAGATGAAATACTTTCTATTTTACTGTAATATATGAAGTTTAGTAAACGATAGCTGTTTACATCACACAAATAATATATCGTGCACTGAATGACAGTTCATAGTCGAATGCTGTCATTTTCGTCAACAACAGTCTAGCTTCCGTGCACTGTCATCGACACGGTGTTAATTCAACTGCTGTCATAAATTAAGCAATAGAACGTAACTTTTTCGTTCATCTAAGACTATGCCTAGGCGTTGAACGTGGTGCCCTAGTACAATACGCAGACCCTGAAGGGAGCATATTGACCAGACCTGAAACATGTTCTTAGATGATAATTGTTTTATCATTCAAAGATGCACTAATAGAAGTTAACATTACAATTTATAGCCAACCGCTGTTATTTATAGTGCAATAGATAACTAAGAAAGAAGAAAGAAAACCATTTTATTAACTACTCATTACTAGTACTCACTATAACTCATATTAACTACTCAATTCACTAAATACATTTCATTTCATTTCACCGCATTATCCGAATAGGCAAATGCTGTCAAAACTACTCTGCGCTGACAACAGCTACTATTATAATTACTGTCATTGCCGCATCCACTCTCCCGTCTTGCAGCCCCACGATGTTTTCACGGGTATCTCAGCATTAATTTATTCTACCTGTGATCCCAACACAGTTTGAGTTTCAACTTTGTGAGGATTGTGTATAATTATGTTGTACTTGCCCGCGTGTGAAGTTACTTCTCCTTTTGTCAGTAATAAAAATTAAAAGGAACTCCTTTTGAGTCCCGTGTTGATAATTATGATGTTTCCGTGTGTTTTTGTTAATTTAACTCATTTCCTATGTTATTATACTGATATTTTAATCCTCCTACACCTTTTTGGCATAATGGTTCTACGATACGATTATAATGGTATTCATAGGATGAAATTTCGAGTTCGGTCAAAAATATATTGGACGTTTCTATTCATTATCAGCCCGAAGTCAGAAATTTGTGAACGATATGGTGATAGGTTCGCCTCCTATGACATTTTGAGAGTGGCATATACATAGCGAAACGTGGTTGTCCCTATAGCACATCTGCCTACCCCTTCTGGGAAAAAGGCGTGAGTCTATGGATATATAAGTTTTTCTATAAATTATTTAAAACTGTATTCGTCCGGTCCAGCAGAAATGTAGTTTCAATTGAGAATATTTTTCCACTATTCGTTATTTTGAGGAAAAAGTGAAACGAATAAATTAATCATTAAATTGTTTGTTCGGTACCCAGAACTGTACAGTAAATATAAAACATTTTCACTACGAGAACTAACCCAATTAATCTTGAACATTGGAACACTGCTTTAAAATTAGTATGCTAATAATTACAAAGCCTATGTTCACCAACAGACTTCTATTAAGACGATAATAATATTATTAAACGACTGCCTCGGTGGCGTAGTTGTACTACGGTACGGTTACAAAGCTGAGGTCTCGGGTTCGAGTCCCGGGTTGGGCAAATCCAATATCAGGATTTTTTTATTCATTATCAGCCCAGAATCAGGAATTTGTGCCTGATATGGCGATAGGCTCGCCACCTATCACATCGTGGGACGGAACTAAAAGGTGAAATGTGGGTGTCAAGGCACCTCTGCCTACCCCTTCTGGGAAAAAGGCGTGAGTTTATGTATGTAATATTATTAAACTTTTCAAACAAATGTCAATACATTTGATGATTTTCACATCAATTTATCTTTCAAGAGTGGTAGACCCACGACAGTAGAGCCTTGACGTAGCGTGAATGGGTGGGCTCTTGACACAGTATGAATTGAAAGGCTTGTTCGGGGCGGCGCCATTGTTTTACAGGAAATAATAATAATAACATTTATTTCAGCAAATATATCCATATGTGTGTTAGTAACGAAAAATTGACTTAAAAACTATGTTAGTCAATCATGAATTAAATTTTATTATTTTTATTTTATAGCTCCTATCGCTCTAGCCACTCAGTGCCTCTGAAAAGGGCAATCGTTACGCGCGGCAATCATATAATCATCAAACAAATAAATAAATAAACTTTTATTTACCTACCAAAATATTACAATAAAATAGTATCACAATACATTTATATAACTAAATAAATAAAAAAAAAAAATTATTAATTAAATCGACCATTTTTTTTTTCTAATGGGTAAAATCCTCATTGGATACCCGACTATCTGGATAGACCGGGCAAGCCGGACTTTTACCGACTAAAAACTCACGTCTCCATCTGCACTTTGGAGGAACTTTGGGACCTCAATACGAACACGCCAAAGGTCCCCCAGTGCTCGAGCTAAAAGCTCTCAACTACAAGAAACTCAACAACGGTACTACGCAGAAGAAACAGGGCGATTTCCTCTACCACCGTTGCGTCTCCTTCTCCGAGCGGGATCGGCTCTTTCGCGATCACGCTCCGCAGCCTCTTTATGAAGCATTACGGCTTCTCAAAAGACGGCCACAGCTTTCCATTTTGACTCCTCCCTAAATCGACCTAATGCTTCGCTGTCGCATTTCGGTCGGAGAGTGAGATTGTCGGATGCTCAACATAGTTTTCCTCTTCCCATCCTTTACTTTCCAGTCCCCTCACAATCTGATGAGCTGGTAACACATCCACGATCCGAGCGTTATGGATGTTAAATGTAGTGATTACACACCATGAGGTGACCCGTATGCTCGTTTGCCGGAAGTATGATTAAAAAAAATGTCAATATGACTACATAGTATAAAACAAAGTCGCTTTCTCTGTCCCTATGTCCCTTTGTATGCTTAAATCTTTAAAACTACACAAGGGATTTGATGCGGTTTTTTTTAATAGATAGAATGATTCAAAAGGAAGGTTCATATGTATAATACGTGCATATTATTGTACAGAAATCTATTTGTACCCGGGCGAAGCTGGGCCGAGCCGCTAGTTAATATAAAACTTCCAATTGCGCTATGTAATACGATGAACAAATATGAAAATTGTATCTTTTCATCTGAAATTAGTATTAATATTCATACTATTATGAATTAGCTTAACCATCGAGTGTATACTAATAAATTCAATTATTAATAACATCATGAAGAATTACCTAGGGTGTAATTAAACAGAATTGACAATGTGAAGCGCGGACTAGTTTAAGCATTCTGATTGTGCTTGGATGTAATTACACGTGAAAGAGGAGGAGAGGGAAGGTAGGGGAAGGGGGGAGGTACCTCTGATAGTACACGTTATAGTAATTGCGTCTGAGATAATGAAGATGCTGGTAATGAAGAGTAGTCTCTAATTTGGTGTATTTTAATGAAGGATGCAAATATTTGATCATATTTTACTACGGAAAAACAATATGGTTGGATTCAAACTGAAGGTTGTTTGATATCTAGGTCAGGATATTAATATTTAATTCGTTTTTTAATTGAAATAAAAATGTATTTTCCCAGACTGGTATTTGCGCCTAGCGGGGCAAAAGATTCACCTCATATGGCGTCTGCAGACAGCAATAAGGTCTGTGAATGTTTACCTACAGTTACTTTAGATGTAAATTAGTCTGTGTGTTTTTTAATTTAAACATACATAGCAATTAAAAACATACGCAGCTCTTAAGGCACCTTTCTCCAACATTTTCGCAATTTCCAAGCAATCCACAGTCCTCATTACCAATTCTGGCGCGTGAGTTGAGCAATATTTGTTAATTAAAAGCAATAGATAGCGAAATGAACGTTAAGACGCGGCGGCAACGACTTCACACGAATAAAGATGGCGAGCAATCTACTCTTGTTTCTAACATTAGGACTTTGTTGCTGATACGTAGGTGCTGGATATGTTCGAAGTGTAGTCTGATATTGGGTGATTTTGAACCAAGAAAATGCCAATCAAAGAAGAAGTGAATCAAAGCAAATGATAGTAAAGGCAAAGCGAAGGAAAACATTGATCGCGCTGTTTAAAGAAAAATCGACGATACAATTTAGCCGTAGGTTGACCTGGTCGAGAACCAACAGGCGTAATATTAAAACAAGATACGCAGCAGCAGGGTAAAACAGGTTATTTAATGATTTCTTAGATTTACGCGAATGTTACACATCGCAATAAAACTTTACTTTACAGCTTTCTTGGTCACCGGGCATTTAAAATTTACCTCACTGACCACGAAAGCTGTAAAGTAATCGAAACGTCGCGTCGGGAAGTTAAAAAATGTAAAAATTAAACCGAATCCGCGATAAAATTCGTAAATAATAGTTTTATTTGTACGATGTACATTATTGGTGGTTATTAAAACAAAAATTGTCTGTTAAACTAGTCAATATTGTCAACTCGCTGCTTCTTGCTCGCTTTCTTCTTGTTAACAGCACGCCGGTAATGATAGCAAAAACAAGCATAAGCTGAAGAGTGATTTCGTTTGATTATACCCTTCTTATCACTAAAGAAGGTGTTGGAATAATGTGAAAGGATGTATCAGCAATTTAATTAATTAGGATGTTTAAGTAGTCGTTTGTATAAATAAAGCTTACCAGTAATGACTTTTGAATTGAACAGGACACCCAAATATACAAAGTATATCAAGATTGCTACCGAAACCGGGTGATAGTTTTAGTGACTCCAAGCACAAAGCAACAAAAAAAAATCGCATTAATGCTCGACAATATTTTTTTTTTTGTAATTTTTTAAATATCTTCGTGTTTTGGGTGGTAAATCTACAGGTTTTGCTAAAATAATACTTTAAACCCTTGCGTACCATAGCTTATTTAGATATAAAAAGTTTTACGCTATTATTTTAGAACAAACTGTGTATTTACGGCCCGAATACAACGATAGTTGCGTCGTCTCTGAAGTCACTAAAACTACCACCCGGTTACGTTTTCGGTAGCAGTCTTGATATACTTTGTCTAGACATCGAAAATAATTCCAATTCAAAAACAAAATTAAACTAATTGTAGGTCTTCAATGGCTTCTACATCTGTACTCGTATTTAAAGCAGGCGGGGCGCAGGTGTTCCCAATGGCTGCCGTAATGTCTGCGATACGGTTGCGTCACACGTGTATCGACGTACGCAACTATCCAACTAAATTAATGCTTGCGGATTCCATTTGCATTCTAGTTTCGATGAGGAATTCTGTTTCACTCCGCTCCTGATTGGTTTTTTAAAGTTGTTTCTGTTTTTGTGATGGAAGGAGTATATATAGGCGGATCATCGCCTATATCAGAATCGGCCAGAGCGTCACGCGTGGGCATTTGGGCGTTTGGAATGATTTCACAGCCAGATTACAAACCAAGTCATTTTGATTCGATAAGATTAATATATTGCGAGGAACTATAGCGATTCGTCTGAGACGTGGTGCGCAACTCTTCAAACTCCTTATTCCACTTCTCCAAAACATGACAGCGCTCCATCGATCAGGCGCTCCGCTAGACTGACAACTGTCAATCTTGTTCCTACAAACTCAACAGATGGCGCCAGGACTGCCTGCGCCGTCATATATATTTAAGCCAGTATAAATAAATAACATCTAACATTCACATACATAGTCCTGACCCTGACTAAGATCGAGTATTGTGTCGTGGGTATCAGGAACCATGAGAGACTTTTCTGTCTCACAAACACCTAGACACGAAAGAAATATTTGTGGGTCGCATAAACATTTCTCTCAGTGTGGGATCAAATCCGCAGCCTCTCGTTTCATAGGCGGCGTTCTATGGCACGCGGCTCGAGTATACAAGATAGAAATATGGACTAGCTAAAGTGTCAGAAAATTGCTAGGTGTACGCTACCAAGAGGTTGCTATGAAAGTCTTTGTATAAACCCTATGTTTAAAGTGGTATTCCTGTGGCTTAAAAGAGAGAGACAGGTTATCCATGAATATGAAATAGGTCTGTCGCAGTGCTACTTTTTTGTTTCAGTTTTTTGACCAGAATTATTTGGAGATTTCAGTCCAAAGCACACACATCAAGTTTTAAAGAACCAAATGTGATGTACTAGTCAATGATCACTGAAGTCGATTTCCACTTCGACAAAGTGTAATATTATGATTGTGCCATCAATACACTGGGCTAACTCTTCACCTGATTTATACAAGCCCTAAAAACAGAAGACAATTATTTATTAAGGCACCATTAAAACTTGCAGTTTTTAAATTGCCTTCACAAGAATTTCAAAGAAGATTCCAACATACTAAAGATAAAATAGTTGCATTGAGGATACATGCCAACCATTGAGACGTATATGAGCTGCAATTATTATTTTCTTAAGAATAAAAATCTTATGCAATCCCTACGGAGAAGACATCTCGTGTTTCCACTTGACAGTTCCGTAGCAATTTTACAAAAGCCGTTTCATTCGTTCAATGCTTCTGAAATTGCAACTTATTTGCATACTTAGTGTTTTAAGATAATATACAATTTTATTATTTGCCGTCGGGCAACACTCTACGCCATTTGTAAGGCACAATGAAGTGTTTTTGTTGGCCGCAAATATATTTTTGCATTTTCCGCCCAGTTTGCGATTTCTCTTGGAGAACGTTTTCTATTTGTTTGCTCTTGATTCTGGCGGTTTTAAAAATCGCGTAATTACTTGAAATCCTGCTGGTGTAGTGTTTTAAAGCGTAGACAGATTTTGTTTATTTATTTTTTTATTTACTCAAAGGAAATCTTTTGATAATCTTAAAATGGAACTTAGTTTGTTATTCTTAATGAAAACGTTGCAGACTTTGAACAGCCTTAGGAAATAAAGGTTTCAAAATGGACTTTAAATTAAATTACTCTGTAAAAAGGCTTAAAAGTTAATAACTAAAAAATTATCTCGTAAAGAAACTTAGCCTTCATTTTTTCGTCTTCATTTACAGTGTCAAAAACCCAGTAAACCTTACATCGTTTTAAGGATTAATTTAACCAATTGTTATTGTATTGAAAATAAAATATCATGTTGGATACGAAAATGAAACAATAGTCGCTAATAATAATAATAATAGTAATAGCTACTCTCAATCGTTCTTTCGATTGTAGAGTACGCCCGTGCCCTGCAGTGGGACGTATATGGGCTGATACAGTTACAGTTACAGTTTTAAACAATAGATCCGGCAAGCGAATACATATTTTACCTCATGGTAAGCCTATTACCGTATCAGGTACAAATTCCTAACTCCGGGGTGATAAAGAATAGAAAAATCTAACATAACCTAAATTGCCTCTATTACCAAAATTCGCATCACATTCGACCAATTAGTGTTCCATACGTAATTTCATTACATCAAATGGCTCAATAATAACAGTATTACATACGAATGGGACATACATAGCCGGCCGTACAAAAGTTCATATGGCGTTATTAAATTTAATTAAGGTTTCATCAGACGGTGATTCGGACCCTAACGACCTCATTACAGAACTTCAGCGGGCGGCGGGCGTGACGGAATTTGCTAGTGTTTGTGAATTTAGAGAGGTGTATTTAAAGAAAGATTTTTTTCTACTGGTAAAATGAATGGATGTTTTATAATTCGTCTTGTATTGTTGTTTTGTTGACAGGCAGTGTTTTATAGTAATACTTAAAGATGTAAACAATTGCTTGTAATAATTTAATTTTTCTTTCTTCACATCTCTTTCTGCGACTTCTAGGATACTATTTGTGAATTTAAAGTTATCTTAAAAATTAGTTTTTGCTAACTGAGCAGTGAATTGAGATTGTCGCCAAACCTGCTTCATACTCAATTGTGCTAAGATCCACAACACGCATTTTAATAACACTGAGTACTGAAGGTGCGCATACATAGTCTTTGGGTATTTTTAATTTGTCTGAATATTTTTTTTTCAAACAGGACTATAACTTGATAACGAACTAAAAATAAGATTAATTGAATATTTTTATGCTAGAGTGGAACCTATACAGAACTACACAAGCATGTTTTTGTTCGATACCTCAGAACTCTTTTTCTTGCTCTTTTCAACCATAGAAAGCTACTGAGCAGACATCCCGAAAAACTAAATTATGGAAAGAAAAAAATGTATACGGTTCCAATTTCAGGGATGTCCAATTATAGTATCGACTGACGTCAAATGGTTCTGCACCAGTGCATACTACATACTAGCTTGCTCGAAACTAGACATCTTATGTGAAGTAACCGCTACTCAAGCGGTTATGAATATTTTACCAAACTATTGAATATTATAAAGTTTCGTATTAGAAACTATGACGTAAATTTCTCTCGAAATTATGTTACATGTAGCTTAACCATGAGGTTTTTGTTTCTAAATAATATTTATGCGGGTCCAAATCAAAAACCCAGTCTATTCTACCGGCAAGAATCTCCAACCACGCTAGTCACGTGACAGCGTCTTGTCCATAAATAGGAGCAAACATCAGACAGCACATATTGTTAAATATTGTCATGGACTGCATTGCTTACGTCATCTTGAGCTGTGAGGTCCTGAGAAACTAATGCTCAGTGATTACCAGCAACAATATCCTTCTAGCCGAAATATAACAGTGCTTACACACTGCTTCTTGTCTGCAGTAATGAGCAAAGAGGTTATACTTACCCAGACAGCTACTGGTACGATTAAGATGTACCACTTGCATGTTGTGACGTCTGCAGGTAGTGCATTTAGCATATTACCAAATAGTAAGTTTATTAGATGTAAGAAACAATGTAATTACCATTGGATGTCCTTAAATAAACACTTAGTAATTTCTATTGTATGTTAGTTATGTAGGATTGGAATATGAATTTTATGATACGTGAGACAAATGCTGATATGGAACGTATTTATTTATTTATTTATTTAAAACTTCATTGTACACCTAAAACTAAGAATATAGAGATAAACGACAAGAAAAAAAAATGTACAAAAGGCGGTCTTATCGCTCGAGGCGATCTCTTACAGACAACCAACCATGGGATGGATAAGAGGGAACGAAAGTTTTGGGGTACCATGAGGTGTACGAAAAGATAAATGGACATATATCTATAAGTATACATACCAATGCATATATAAATAAATATATATATATATATATACATAAACATAAACACATATATAAATAAATATTATAACTAACATGTATCAACATTATGCATAAAATAGCTATAGCAACAAATATATATATATTTATATATATATATATATATATATATATATATATATATATATATATATATATATATATATATATATATATATTATAAATATGAATATATATAAATAAACACGGTATACATGCAATCTTTTGAATATGGGCAGCGACTCTGCTCGCCTCACTGTGACAGGTAATGAATTCCACAGCCTAGCAGCTTGTACAGTAAACGATTTGTCATAAAATGTAGTGGAATGCACTGGGATTTTAAGTGTTAAGTTCTCCGATGACCTCAGGGACAGTGACCTTCATGCGTATCATGAAGAAACTTGAATCGGTTATTAAGATACGGGGGAGAATGGGGATTGAAAAGTATAGAATAAAGAAGGGATAGAATATGGGTATTCCGGCGAAACCGAATGGGTAACCACTTGAGCTTGTTACGGAATTCGGAGACGTGATCATATTTGCGCAATCCAAATATAAATCTAATACAAAAGTTTTGGAGACGCTCAAGTTTATTAAGTTGTTCCTCAGTGAGATCAAGATAACTGGCATCCGCATAATCAAGGATGGGGAGCAGGAGGGATTGAGCAAGCGATATTCTCGTGGAACGTAGTTTGTGTGAAAGAGATGACGAATGAAAGTACTTAAGATGGTAACAGTTAGAATATGAATCCATAAGATGTTGAAGACCGGAAAGACGGAATAGGAGAGAACGGTATGGAAGACGGACAACAGACGAAAAAGTAAAGACGTTATAAAAGGATAAAAGATTAAATCGAAGATTACCAAACTTCTTTGTTTAATTTTACCAGAGACAGAACTATTCCCACAGTTATGTATCCAAATTTTATAAGCCTTATAACCCATTCAAATAAACAATATTTAAACTTCTAAACAAGCGTTTTCCAGCGATATTTTATAAAAATGCAACTGCATGGGAGCACAATGCTTGTTGTTCTAGCACGCTAAAACGAATGTATGTGACGGCCATTGTGGAAGTTTACAAAAGGCATCAGGCAACACTATCATCTGTAGCCAACGTGTGGACTCATCTTTATTGCCAATTATTTGAAAAAAACTACACCTAGTTCGGTTTTAAGCAAATGTATTTTATACAATTGAATCGGTCATTTCAAAAACCTCATAAGTCACCATTTTTTCCAACATGCTTTTTTTGCTGAAAATTGTCCCTCAAAGGTAGATGCGTATTCTGGGTGAAAACATCTTAAGTCAATACATTCCTTCGCCTTTTTATAACAACATTTTTAGCTGGCCAACTGCAAATGTTGAAGATAATCCAGATGAGAATGATGGCGAATATGACTATGTACCATAAAGATACTAAAACAGGACAAATTAGTACATGTAAAATGTTACTAAGATTATTTTTAAGTGTAACTCTTAATTAAAAGCAATAATAAAATAATTTAATTAAAAATTAAAAGACCGACTTCAAAGTGCACTACAAAGTAATAAATAATATATATTTCATTATGCTAGTACACATTGATTAATTTTCTTAGTGACTTGACTAGCCAACAAATCTTAAATACGTAATATTTTGAAGGCGGGTCGCCAAGTGCCGAACAAGAACAAATTTGAGTAAATTTAACACAATTTGATATTATCTACTTGTACATCCTGTATCGTTAGCGCTCAGTAAGGTCCATATTATATAAATTAGAAGCAAATTAATTTAACATATTGATCCTATGTGTAAATTGTTGAGATTTTAATAGAATTATTATGTGTCATATGTGTGGTCTAATTATAATAAATTGGATACGATAAAAGATACAGTGGTCAAGAGTTTTAATTCCATGGTACACCTTTAACTTATTGGAGTCACTTTTATATTTATAGACAATTACTAAGCACTTTAACAGTGATAGGAATCATGGTGAGGAAAATATAAGAAAGGGAAGTAGTTAAGTTTGTATCTTTCCCTCGATTGCAGATAAGTCCGATGCTCAACAGTGTTTATTAAGAGCTGATATATTAAGGACGGGCAAAGTAATATTCGATTTTTCTATTAGTTATCAGGACGGAGTCTAGAATTTGTATCCGATATGGCGATTGACTCGCCCACAAACACACCGAGGGACAAAACACACAAAGCGTAACGTGGGTGTCCTGGTTGATACCAGGAGAATCTCTGCCTACCCCTTTTGGAAAAAAGTGCGTACGTTTAGACAAATTATATTGCGTGTAAAACTTGCGTGTTTTCGCTAGGATGTTTTACACAAATTTAATTTAAGTGTAAGTCGTCGTGTTCGTCACTTGGCGACCCGCCTTCAAAATATTACGTATTTAAGATTTGTTGGCTAGTCAAGTCACTAAGAAAATTAATCAATGTGTACTAGCATAATGAAATATATATTATTTATTACTTTGTAGTGCACTTTGAAGTCGGTCTTTTAATTTTTAATTAAATTATTTTATTTTTTACTTTTCATAAGCATTGTAATGATGACAAAGACGATCATATAATAAAAACTGGAATTAATGTATATAAAAATGAATCATTGTGATCCTTTTCAGAATCAAAAATCAATAATAGGTATTCGGATCCGAAGATAATTATTCGATTTTATGATTCTTTTTATGTAGCCACCTGTCATTTCGTTTTTATGATAAAAAAATCACTAAAATCGGCTCAACCTGCCAGAGATATTGAGTACGCCTATGCGTGGTAATCATTAGTCACCCTCTCACCTCTACACCTTCTTTACTTGCATTTTTTTTAATAAAACACATATACTGAACCTAATGGACGAAAAATTATTGCGTTTCTGCCCAGTTTGAAGAGTTCTGCTCTCCAGATATGTACTTATTCATCAGATCTTCACCATATTTTATGTAATCAACATTATAAAGAAATATGTAATCAACATATTATTGCCTCCGTGGCGCAGTTGGTTAGACGCCGCCTGTGAAACGAGAGGCCGCGGGTTCGATTCCCGCACCGAGAGAAATGTTTGTGTGGCCCACAAATATTTCTTCCGCGTCTGGGTGTTTGTGAGACCGAAAAGTCTCTCGTAGTTCCTGATACCCACGACACAAGACTCGATCTTATTGTGGGGTCAGGACTATGTATGTGACTGTTGGGTGCTATTTATTTATTTATTTATTTATTTAACATATTACAGAAAAGTTTATTTTAAATCAGTTCTTTACTGGCGCAGATATTAAGTATTGATATTTGTTTATATCCTCCCCCCTTCCCCACGCCCCTTCCTCACGCCCCTTTCTATTCCCTCTTTGTAGTAATACACTTATACCGAACCTTATGTAAAAATAATTATTGCTGCACTATTAAATTTTGAGGAGTTCCGCCTCTCAGGTCCAAAGATATTCATCAGGTCTTCACAATATTTTTTTTGGTCCAACCTGATATATAATACTATTCGACAAAAAAGTTATCTTTTAAATCGATTAAGTACTGCCAGAGATATTGAGTAATTACAATTGTACCTATTTTTCTACCCCCACCCCCACCCTTTTCCCATTTTCACCCACCCTTTGTAATAATATACTTATACTTAATCTAACGCAAAAAGAATTAATGCTGGACTGTTTAATTTTGAGGAGTTCTGGTCGGCAGATCCTAAGATATTCATCAGATCTTCACCATTTTTTATGGGACCAACCCAGTATATCATTCATTCCGACAAAAAAGAAATTTTCAAAATCGGTTCGCAATTACCGGCGAAATCGGGTAACAAACATACAAAAAAAAAAAAAAAAATCAGTCGAATTGATTACCTCCTCCTTTTGAAGTCGGTCAAAAAATATTATGACTACAATTTTTTTGGTTAAATTATATATTACTAAACCTATTCCTCGCTAAAACAACATAAGTCAAGAAATGTTTTTCAGTTTTTTTTTCATTATTTCTGTTAATAAACTGTAAAGATTATATGCTATTTTAATTTTTTACCACTCAAATACTAAATTGAACATAAAAAAGTCCTTTAAAACTCATTTGTTTGTGTATGAAACAGTTTTTATTGATTTCTGGAAAGTTTTGATTTCGTGACTTATGAGGTTTTTGAAATTACCGATTCAATTATTCCACTTATTTCACACGTTATTTAATAGTTGCCTTGTTGGTGGTCTCAAAATCTTACAATATTTTGATTGTAATCTATTGTACCAAATGTATTGGTGAAGTTCGAAATAACATTAAAAATCCATAACTAAAGGACAATAACTCTTCACATAATTTCCTTAATTCTTCTTAAAAAGCAAGTGAATACTCAGATGTGTACTGTGTTTTAAAAAGCAACTTTAAAGTTTAAATTCCATTCCACATAAAACTAGACTACCGTCCACATTGCAGAAAAACAAATACAGTTGAAAATTACGACACATAAAACTAAAATTTACTGAAATCCCTCAAGCATAAATAGGAAAAATAAATTATACCTCTACAAATAAGCCGAGTAAACACCCCGTTTGAAGCCAGATGTAATAAAATACTGGCAAACAAACATATGTTAACTCAGCGAGAAAAGCTCACATTAGTAATTACTACAGAAACAAACACGGCAACTAATCTAAGTTGGAACGCCGGCGAACCGCGAGCTAAAGCCACGTCCTCAATACGTCATATTTCGACAGCCAAGAATATCTGGGAATGGAGCAGAATATAGAAGTATAGACGAGGATTGACAGACATATTTCGATGGCCAAAAATATCTGGCAGTTCGGAGATTGAAAATAGATGTTTGGTTTGAAAGATTCCTGAGAACTTTGATGAAAATGGGGAACTATAAAAATTTCTCTGAATAATATTATAATAATCAAGAATATCAGAGTTCGGAGATTGAAAATAGAAATTAAGATTGAAAGATTCTGAAAAACTTTGATGAAACTGGTAAACTAAATGAATTTAGGTCAATACTTTATTTTTTGATATTCAAGAATAACTGGAAGCATGGTTTTTATTAGATGTAGAGGTCACGATAGATGGATTCTAAAGAACATTGACGAAACTGGGAAACTAGAAGATTTTTTCTAGATAAGACATATTTTGACAATCAAGAACATTTGGGAGTTCGGAGCGATGCTGTGGATCCAAAAGCACGATAAACATTAGTACGATGCATCTGATGTTGTTAATGTGTAATCCAAATAGAATATCCACCATCGTAAAATAGTGCTCCTTCAAGGCTATCCCAAACCAGGACGGAATGGCAAGGGATTCAATTTTTTACCAATGGATATACAAACTTATGTGGTGAGAATATGACTTAAAATCCATTGTTTTTAATTTATGGCGCGGCATCGAGGAATGCCTTCCGATGTTAGAGTTTCCATGAGTTAGCTAGCTAGCTACAATGTCCTTGCGTTCGGACCACAACAGTGCATTTATACTGCTGTTTGGTGGAAGAAATAGACATTGCGATGGCACCTACCCAGGCGGCCTCCAACGTATAAAAAACCTGTCCTTACTAAAGCCTACCTATAAATAAAATTATTCAATTTCAATGTATTCGTGTGAAATATCCCTTACCAGCCATCCCTCTCGCACTCGGTATCAGAGTTTTGATAACTCCGTCCGTTAATCATCGCGGCAAATGAGAAAACTATTGACGGCTGGAATCAACACAACTTTACCACTTCCAATGTTTCGAGGTCACGTGTAGTCCGAAGACGAATTCTCGAAGGAAAATCTTTAATCAACCTCTTATGTGACAGTAAAGATAGGTTATAATATTATGTCGGAAACAGTTCAGTTGAGGAGGACCGCTTCTTATTTTTTTATTGCTATGAATGGCGAGACTAGCGTGCCGTTCGGCTGATGGTAAGCGATGCAACCGCTCATGAAAAGTAACAAGATCAAACAATACCTTGAGTTACAAAGCAATACTTGGTATTTCACTGTGCTCGCCGTCTTGTGACGTAAAGTCTCAATATGTTCAGTAGTTACTCTGACTACAATTTCCTTCAATCCCAAACACAAAAGTTAGAACAATTATAAGTTGGCTCGATATACCGTAGAAATTCGTAACAATTCACAGAATTTATACTTTCGTTATTTGTTCTTAAAACAGAGGGTTCTGCGGCGTGCTTCGATCAAATATACACTAGATACACAGTTCCCTGTAAAAGTTCTGTTAAAAAGTGGCACTGATGCATGACATTAAAAAGAGTAAACAAAAAGATCACATGTTCCAAATATACTAACGCAAATTCCACCTTATTCCTGGAGCTTAAAGTAGCTTTTCACATAATATTGTCTAAAGTTCTGCGACGTTTTGGAAGCAACGGTCGGTGCGTGACTGAAGGCGAAAGAGTGCTTAAAGCACTCTTTTTTGGTGCCATTTTCTAAGCGCTCATGTTGTATCTAGTGTATATTTGATCGAAGGCGGCGTGCCTTGCCTATGTCCAGCAATGAACTGCAACAGGCTGATGATGATAATATAAAACAGTATATTTTATATAGAGAATGAAGAAAATACCGAAAGATTGAATGAATGAATTGTAAACTTATTTCACTGTAATTATGTATATATTTTTTCAGAATGCTGATTTCTCACCGATTAATTTTATTGAATAAGTCAAACTACCACCTCTCTTTTTGCATGGGAGTTAGCAAGAAATTTCGAGTAAATTTAATATTTATTCAAAAGCGATAATTTTTAACATTGTCTACGACCTTATAGCATCTGAATAGAATGCATTATTGTCATGCTATAGTCAAAATATTAGATTCAGTGTTTCTCTTTTCAAATTTAATAAAATTTATCGTATTAATACCATTAGATTACCAATAAAAATGCTTTTTGTTTATAATATGAAAACATATCTCAACCGATAGGTTAAATAGAAATATTTTAAACATTAATAATTGTAGTTCTAAATTTCGCCGCATGTCTATAGAATTTAAATAGACATTACATTACATTACTTACTAGTGGTAGGTCTCTCTTATATGAGAGGCCGCCTGGGTTGATACCATCGCAATGTATATTTCTCCCGCCAAACAGCAGTGTAAATGCATTGTCGTGTTTCGGATTGAAGGACATTGTAGCCAGAGTAACTACTGGACATATTGAGACTTTACGTCTTATGTCTCAGGATGGCGAGCGCAGTGGAATGCCAAGCATTGTTTTGTAATTTAAGGTGTTGTTTCGTATTGTTACTGTTGGTGACGTTCGTTAAACTTCGCGACGTGTTCTCTTCCAAAATACCTCAGTGCCTAAAATCGAAAGTTTTCGATAGTTGTGTGTTACCAGTGATGACATATGGCACCGAGACGTGGCCCCTCACTGTGGGCCTCATTAAAAGGCTCAAAGTCACTCAACGAGCCATGGAGCGGGCTACGCTCGGTGTTTCCCTACGAGATCGAATCAGAAATGAGGAGATCCGTAGGAGAACCAAAAAATAAAAAACAGACTCACTAACTCAATAAACAGGCTAAAACACTAATGGTTTTGCAGAAACGTTACTCCAAAGCAACACCCAAGGAACAAGCTGTTTCTGAGAAATTCTTTGTAAAACAATGGATAGGCAAAACGACGCCAATTTGCCTCGGTAACACCACACTAAAGGCATGTTATGTAATATGCTTTCTAGGATAAAGCTTGTAGAAGACTTGTGTAGGTAGCAGGTACTAGATACGTCTTGGTATGCGAAATATAAAAAATAAATTTGGAAATCAAAACATGACTTTAATTTCTATTCACGTTAAAATAACGTACAAAACATATTCGTAATTCAATAACTATTATTGATAATTGAAATTATTATTATTTTCATCCTCCCTTAATAAATATTTTATATATTATGTAATTTGTTTGTGTTTAATAATAAAAATGTATTCTTCATTACTTTTGCATTCTTCTTTTTTTCTTTGTTTACCTAATATACTGTGACCACCCCATTTCTTCATTAATTCCAGACCATCTTAAGGTGTTCTGAAATATATCGCTGACAGCGTGAAGACCCGCTTTTTGTGACAATTATTTAAGCTTTTTTGTCTGTTAATTTGCGTGGTTACATAAAAGTATTTCTTAGATTTACGCGAATGTTACACATTGAAATAAAATTATTATTTACGGATTTTATCGCTATACACGGATAAAATCCGTAAATAATAATTTTATTTCAATAAAAGTATTTATAAATAAAAAACCCCGTAGTATTGAACTATCATTACTGCGGAGTAAAAGCCTCTGGAAAAAAACGTCACCTTAATAGATAACTACGATTGACTGATGACGATTTGTCTGATGCTTCCGCCAAACAACAGTGTATAAGAACTGTTGTGTACCTATAATATTATCAAGTAGCTACGTTGCATCAGGTGATTACTGGGAATTGAAATGCTTATATATGTAGGATTTGAATATTATGATGAAAGATGAGTACAATGAAACGTTAAAAGAATAACTGATATATTGTAACGTCTTATGTGTAAGAGATGACGAATGTAAGATACTTAAGATGGAAAGGATGATTGATTAAGATGTAGTAGAACGGAAGGATGAAATAGTAACTTCGAATGAACGAAACTTCATGGAAGACGATGAAGAAGACGCTTTTAAAACGAAATAAAGAAGTCGATTTTATATAGAAGATTATTAAGCCAATATTTATTTGATTTGACCCATTATATTATTATTATAATTATTATCTAAGATTTGACCGGAGATGGAACTGTTCCCATATATAATTAAAGTCTTTAGTGAAGAATGCTGAGTTGGTACTCCTAGATTCATATTGATATGTCGCTTAAAAGCAAGTCATATGACTATTACCCTGTGGTTTGGGGGTACAAGAATTCCGCCACGGTATCCTCTGCCCGTCGTAAGAGTCGACTTAAAGGGGTCATCGGAGTCATTGGGGGGCCGTGTGCCCTCGCGTATAACGACTCCGAGACGTACGGATGATGGAGCCTCGTCTCCGTCATGGACGCCCATAACAGCTTGGCGGGCGTCCGAAAAGAAGGTGTAAGTGGAGGTAATCTGGGCCTTCATAAGGCCCAGCAATGGTTTTGCGCGGGGTAGTTCGCGGACGTAAATCGGGGCGCCCTTCGCCCTGAGATGTCCGGTGCTGCCCACAATGCGTGTGAGGGCTATCGAGAGGTTTTTAGTCAGTATGCTGGCGTAGGTATTGCTAGGGACCCAGCTCGGCCACAATATCCGCGCTTGTACCGGGCTGGAAGGCCAGAGACACTGACATACCCCTTTCGGCCTCCCCCGGGGTACCGAAAGGGGAGCTTAATAGCTTTTCCTCTTGAAAACAAAAAAAAAAAAGTCATATGACTACCCATAAAGTGGACATAATGAAGGTTGTAGGAAGTCGTTGGATGCAGGCCGCTTGCAATAGGTGGCTATGGATATCCATGGGGGAGGCCTATGTACAGTTTTAGGCTCCTTGTGGTCGATGAAGAGGGGTATAATCGCCGAGCAACCCACTCGTTTCAATATCTGTATCAGGCCACATACATACGTCCCCACTGTAGGACGGGCCTCTTCTATAATCGAGAGTACAATTAGGCTATATAGTCCTTCACGCTGTTACCGTCATTGTGTTTCTATGTCGCCAGTAAAAAAACTTAAAGCCTATTTAATATACAAATTCATAAAATCCTTTACAAAATATAATATCGATCTCCAAACAATTTAATGGCTTAACCCTCGGCCTTAATTATAATAAATGTAATATTAGATATTTTAATTAAATTTAATTAAAACGTACAGGTACTGAGCAATTTATTCTCTCTGACTTCGAAACATAATTTTGTTATTTATGTTGGGGGAATTACGCGTGATATAATAAAGGATAATTAAAAATTATTTTCTGTATTGAGTCGGGTAGGGTTTGCGGTAGAAGTTAGCGGGTTCGATACATGGTTGGGCCGAGGTACAAACATAACCTCTGTACCCATAATTTAAGAGGAACAACGAAATAAGGGATTGAAATATACAAAACAACATATATTTAATATTACATTATCTTTTAGGTAAAATATGCGTCTATAGTAAAGCGGCAGATATTTTTAACTCTCGGCGTTTCTGGAGTAGGGCTTTCCTCTTTGGAGCTTCTTATGCGACATTTTTCTGTGCATGTACACTTCTGAAAAAAAACAAAGATTATTCAACAATATTTTCAACGTTATCAACGATCACTGCTATTTTGTTTGTGTTTTGAAAAGCACGTTTTGGGTGTTGCAAGTCTTGAAAAAGTTTGGGTTTATCGAAAATTGTGTTACAAAAAACACGTAATATTTCTTCAAAAATAACGTGTGTAAAAAAATAAATGTAGAATTATTATAAAGAAAATAATAGTTTATAAATATTTATTCATTATTTGATCACAAAATATTTTCTTTCCTCTTTGCCCGTTGGCGTTTTCTAAAGAGATATATCCAAAGCTAAAGTTGTGCAAATAATGTCTTCTTTGTTGTTCATAGCTCTATACTGCCAGTTACCTGTATACCTGTAGCAGACGTATAGGTACACCCTTATGCAGGGCACGGGCCTCCTCTACAATTGAAAGTACGGTTGCGAGGGGTTAGACCCTATAGTCCACCATGCGGGCCTAGTGCCGATTGGCGGACTTTCATATACTATAGAAATGCAGGATTCCTCACGATGTTTTCCTTTACCGTTACAGGGCGGGGTCTCTGGTGATTGACATACACACATGACTCCAAAAAATCGTAGGCAATTCCTGGGATTTGAACCCGCGGCCACTGTAAACAGTTCTAGAAAATGATGATAACGCTGTACTGGGATTGGTCTATTTTCACAGACAGGACTGCTGGTGCTTCTGTCAATACTGCTGTGTCAATAAACCAGAAAATGTGATAATAAATTGATTGGCGAGCCGGCTAATATTTAATGAAGTTTCCATTCCGTATGACGATATCCTTGTCATAAGCGAAAAAAATCAAAATATTTAGATTTGGGACATGAGGTTACAGACAGAGATGTCATATTAAAAGTACAAAAAACACAAAATAATAGGAAAAAAGGAAATGGCCTCCATTTCCACGTAGCGGAAAGCGCAGTATAGGACGTCCACCCACAAGGTGGTCAGACGACCTGGCAAAAGTCGCGGAACGTCACTGGATGTAGGCTGCCTCCAACAGGTGCCTGTGGAAATCATTGGGGGAAGCCTATGTTAAGCAGTGGACTTCCTTTGGCTGATAGATGGAAGGATGGGAAAAAAGATAAAGGGTAAAAGACTAACATTTTTATTCATAACCCTTCTTATCTTAAGGAGTTTTGGTCTTCTGCATCGACAAGCTCTGTTTCTCCTCCGTTGTTCCGCCGATTGTTTTAACTTAGTTTTGAGCTGACACCAGTGGTCCTTTTCACACCCACCTTCACAGGAGCACGTCCCTCCTACACAGATATTAGAGTTCAATTTTGCTTGGCAAATCGACATTAGGTCATAACAGCAAATTGAACATAGGCGTCCCCAATTACTTGCCATTTTCTATCAGATGTTTTGTAACGATTTGTTCAAGTAAAGATTTAGTATTTGCATAGAATTATTTTTACTGTAGAGCTCATAAAAATAAGTTTTAAAACATGATAGGCGTAACATTATGAAGACATTGAAGATGATGATGATGATGTTATCATCATCATCTTTCATCATTTGTGTTTATACACTCTTATGTAATATTTATTTAATTATTCTTTATTTTTTATTGTATAGCTTGAGGCACCAAACCTGAAAGCATGTCTCAGACACAGCAATGTTTACTTTTTACGGCCGTTCTCTATATGCTATCTGTCTTTAACTAGAGGTTAAAGAAACTGCCACTACTATGTCTTTACAATTCTAGACTTCATTAAACAAATATACACATACATATCATATCACATATCTTATCTAGCTATCTATAAATATATGCACCTTATCTATAACTCTCCATCTTTGTTAACTGAAACATAAGTTGTATAGAAATATTTAAAGAAATTTCTTGTTAGAGATAGATTATGGAGAACAGCTATTGACACGTGGAAAATGTCGTGTTTATTCTTAAACTTTATTTTTAAGCTTTTATTTTTAGCATAATTATATTGATTGTAATAATATTTTTTCCCAAATAAAGAAAAATACCTTGCCAAAGCTTGCCAACCCGCACTAGGCCAGCGTGGTGGACTATATGGCCTAACCACTCTCAATCGTACTCTCGATTGTAGAGTAGGCCCGTGCCCTGCAGTGGGACAGATATGGGCTGACACAGAATGAAAAAGAAAATTATCACTTTGCAAAGGTCCAACGACGTCTATGAAACAAGAGGCCGCGGTTTGGTTCATATGAAGACTAGATATACTAAATGTGTCACATTTGCTTTGGTCACTATAGCAGGTATAGTAGACCCATAATATATAATATTATACGAGTATTTATTTTATATTAATTTAACTTTACTTACCCATAACGGAGTCGAAGATATTACACGCAAAATTTATGTATTTACGTCAAATAATATCGATTATATTCAAAGCCTACTTGAATAAAAACCCATAGAGTTAGTAACTGTTCACATCAAGAAAAAAAAAAACATACTACAGTAAATAGGCAAAGTTTCACATACGCTTGGAGATATCTAAATAGCGGTAAAAACGCAATATTTTATTTTAATGAAAAATAAGTCATTTTTAATAGCTATTCAATGAAAAATACAATTTCAAACCAAATACGAAAATTGTTTCGCTCATCTTTAAGATATTAAAAAGTGGATACAAAAATAATTAAGCAAATGATCAAACGAATGAAAAATTAAAATTTATAATACCGCCGAAAATAAAACTGAATGTTACGAGGAAATATTTAACATTTAGTCTTTATTTACATCCACTGGAGGGCGCTATCTTTCCCTGGTCATTAAAGAAAGGGAATCTTAGTCCTAAAACTTTCATTCAATTTTAATAATTATTATTATTTATTATTATAAGTTTTATTAGCAAAAGTAAGTTTGTACAATAGTAGTAATTATAACTAGACTTAGGTATAGATGAGATCAAAATAACAGGTAAGTAATACAATCAACTTAACCTAAAATTAACAAAGTATTTTATGTACACCAAAAAAGAAATACTAGTGATCAACGCACTAGGCTTAAGCCTGTATCGCGAAAATCGTTGAATAATGTTATAATATTTGTGTTTACTTTAAGTATAATTATTTAGGTGGTTCAGTACGGGGTGGCCTAATGGTAAACGGACCAGACGCGTCTCCTAACATGCTCATGATGGTCGCGGATTCAAATCCCAGGCGCACCTCTGCAATTTTGAAGTCCTGTGTGTATTGATAGTCAATCACAACGCCCTATACCGATGAAGGAAAACATACAGCCTTAATGTTTGGTAGTAGCTATACCCCGTGAAGTTCCACACATTAGCTTATAGTAAATCCAGCTAACACCAACCTTAAAAACTTTGTTGCTATACTTAGGATTTATTAAAAGATTAGGATTATTTCTCTCTTTTATTACAATTTTGAAGTAGGTTTAGTTTTTTAAATATTTTTTTTTATTTTAATACAACTGCTAAATAATCCGGAATCATCGTGAACGCGGAAACATTCGGGCCGGAGGGTACAGAACGTCGGCGCGAACAAGACGAACTCAAACAAGCAATTAAACTATAGTCTCTGCAGATTAATTATTTGTTTGCTATACAAACTAAACTCGATTGCTTGTTTCCCTTACTTCTATAACTCGAACGGTGCTTTGAATTTTTTATGAGCCAAAATGATGAACGAATTTGTGTTGTGAATGAAGTTAGCTAAGATGCACTACTCCTCAATATGAATTTTGATTGCGGTGAAGTCCGGTGCTCTGAAATGGGACCTATGTGGGCTTGATTATAATACATAAATTCACGCCTTTTTCTCAGAAAGGGTAGGTAGAGGTGCTACCTAGGACATCCACTTTTCACCTTGTGTGTTCCGTCCCACAATGTAACAGGGGGCGGGCCTATTGCTATATCGGGCACAAATATGAATGGCAAAATTTAATATCACTGGTGGGATCGGAGGAGTGCAGGTGCCCTAGGAAACCTACGGTCCGCCTCGAGCGGCACTGGGCATAGATCCGAGTTCCACTCGGGCGCCGACAGCCCAGTAATTGCACCTCCACAATGTGAGTCAGAGCATTTCCTAACTTCCCATAGCGAAGGTCCCTCCGAAAGGTACGGTTTATAGGACAGGGCTGATCAAATCAAACGATCGATGTGTAAATATAACGAAATGGGCCACGCTTTCCTAAGAGAACGCCTAAGTGTTACTTAAGTACTTCGTGGCAATACCGTAAGGAAAGCCTCACTCAAATTCCCTACTTTGTAACCCTTTTTACTGTGGCGTGTAGCCTTCTTTCCCTTTATTTATGAAAGTATAATCCTAATTATGTGTTATTTTACACCCGATCCGTCCACACAAACACTCGTGGCGAGACGAGCCATTCATAATGTGGATGCGCGCGCGTCGTCAACAATCACTTGGATTATTGTTTCTGTCTATCTGTATTAACCCATATACGCCCCACTGCAGGGCACAAGCCCCCTCTACAACCGAAAGTACGATTAAGAGTGATTAGGTCATATAGTCTACCATCGGCTGGCCTCATGCGAGTTGGCGGACTTAGAATATTTTTATAAATCGGTATGGTATGCAGGTTTCCTCACGATGTTTTCCTTCACCGTGTTAGTGCATGGTAATTGATTAATTTGCTGCTAGATTATTATTGTTGCCAAGATGAATCCGTTTTTATATTGGTAAGAAAAAAATCCACAATGCGTCTGATGGGATGTACAGTCCATTAAAGAATGCCGAGATTATTAATTATATTGGCGTTTTTATATTGGCACGACAAAGAAACTATAATGGAAGTGATGACAATTATATACACTCCAGATAGCATCCCAAACGACATGGAATAACCATCTTTCGCCAGTTCCTACAATAATGCCAACATAATGGTACAAATATACGAAGGATGAATTTGAAACTGAATGAAGTCGATTTAACGAACCGACGAACGAACGAACATACTATGCGAATTCGACGAATATCAAATCTAGGACTTCACGGTTTCCCACCCAGCAATTTGGCCAATGCGACCGCAAAGTATGTATCAGCCCATATACGTCCCACTGCAGGGCACGGGCCTACTCTACAATCAACAGTATGAATGAGAGTGGTTAGGCCATATAGTCCACCACGCTGGCCTAGTGCGGGTTGGTGGACTTACATACCATAGAAATTCTTATAAACCGCTATGGTATACAGGTTTCCTTACGATGTTTTCCTTCACCGTTTTAGTGCGTGGTGATTGACTATCAATACACACATGACTCCGAAAAGTCAGAGGTGTGCCCTGGGATTTGAACCCGCGACCACTGTGAACATGTTGGCAGCCACGCCAACATGTTCACGCAAAGACCGCAAAGTGACTGCAAAGTAATAAACATTAAAGATACATACTAAATCTACAACAGTTCAATTAAAAGTACATTAAAAACGGTAGCGGACGTCTAATTCTTGTTTAGAATCACTTAGCCGCAATTTGTACAACTCTTGGAAAAAGTACGCTTTTAAGCCGGTCGCATTAAGAGGATGTTATTTTCCCGACGGTTCTGTATAAGGACGTATTCTTTTTACTAAGGTATCTTCAAAATACAACATTCTCCTGGGTCCTCATCAACTATTCAGCTATAAAATAAAGTTATGAGCTAACTGACCATTATGATTTTTATGTACTAACATGTTAGTGAACATTTGTAAATGGCTTTATAAGTATTCCTATATTAACTTGAATTACTATAAGTTTCCGAATATATTAAAATAAAATAATAAAATTATTATCCCCCTGTAGCTAATATCCAAAAACATTATATTGTTGGATTTCAAAAACAATAGATTAATATCTAAACAATTCAAGATAGTAGTCACAATATTAAATTTCTATTATGGGTAAAGCTCCGGTTTGAAGGTAATTTTAGTTTGTGATTATTGAAAATTAGGACCTAACTGATAGTGTCTATGGATAACAAGCGCAATGCGGTCTTGTTTTTTTTTTATTGGCCTATAATGTGTCCCTCTGCTGGGCAAAGGCCTCCCCTTTGTTACTCCATTTGACCCTGTCCTCGGTGATCTCTAGTCATTTTGGCTCGAATGCATCCAACTCGTCTTTCTACCGCATCTTCGGTCTTCCGGAGAGGAAAATAATAAGTTATTTTATTATTTATTCATTTGTTTAACAAGAGCCTTACAAATTGTAAGTTCTGTGGCCTATAAGCATACGTACCAAATAGCAGCAAAATCATAGTCATACAAAGTCATGCCCTTTCTTCATTCCTATTGTAATATAATAAATTGATTCTATGGGTTCTATGGTTACATCGAGATTTTCAAATTATATGTTAGAAGCAAAGTCACGTCCATTGAAAATCATGCCCATTTCTTCATTCTTGGTAATAAATTGATTCTGTGGGTTTTGTGTTTAAATCTAGGTTCTCAAAATATTTTTTGTAGCACAATATTTTATCTTCGTAATTATCAATAGCTACAGAGGCAAGTTTATTTGGTTCCAACCCTTGCATTTGTGGTTCTTTAAAGTGATTTTGTAGCGATTAAAACATATCGGTATACCTGCTGTGATATACTAGTTTTTCAGCTTTTACCTTTTTTATTTATTTTACTGCCTCCACACTAAGTTACAGATGGTGGAAGGACTCCAGCTAGGATATCTCTGACGTCACAATTGAGCTGATGTGTGTTGATTGTCTTTTGTTTTCAAGTCTATTCCCAACGGTGAAGATTACTAATATCGACTTCCTTGCAAACATCTTCAATCATCAAAAGTAAACATGTTTAATTTATGCAAGATTACGTGGATTTAATCCTCGCAAGTTTCAGTTGGTAGCGCCGCCGGCAGTCCAACTTTATTATTGGAGTTGGGAACTTGCGGTCGCGCCTCAGTGTTTCCTAGTTATTGTGCAGTTTGTAGTTGTTTTGATCGACCAATACGTTCCGGTTGGTAATTGGGATTTTAAGAATAAGTGTAGATTTGAGAATTTTGTTGTCGGGTTTCGTGCGGTGATTATTGGTATGGGGGGTAGCGTTGATGTCCTCGACAATAATGTCTCGTATTTATTATTTATTTAAATAATAAAAACAGTTGTTTAAATTAAATAAATTAACTCCCGTAACGATTTATTATCATAAAAATATAATACTATATGTATGCATATAGTCACAATAAGCCACGGTCTGTCTGTATCTGTATCAGTCCATATACGTCCCACTGTAGGGCACGGGCCTACTCTACAATCAAGAGTACGATTGAGAGTAGTTAGGCCATATAGTCCACCGCGCTGGCCTAGTGGGGTTGGCGGACTTACAAACCATATAAATTTTTATAAATCACTATGGTATGCAGGTTTCCTCACGATGTTTTCCTTCACCGGTTTAGTGCGTGGTGATTGACTATCAATACACACATGACTCCGAAAGTCAGAGGTGTGCCCTGAGATTTGAAATCGCGACCACCGTGAACATGTTGGTAGCCGCGTCTAGTCCGTTTACCAACAGGCCACCATGCACTTAAGCCACTAACTACTTAAGCACTTAAGCCACGGTATTAAAGTAAAAATTTGTTGAACCTTGTATTTATGGAACAAAATTCATATGTGAATATGTCTATGATACTCCATAAATCTTTATTAGGCGCACTATGTAGAATAGCATCATTAGAAGCACATGACGAAATGATAAGCGATATCGATGTTAATATGCTTTCATGAGCAGCATACAAAACAGTGAATCAAACAGCTGAAAAGGCCGAAACATTCGCATCTCATATACACGAAACTTTGCCATTACGTTGTAAAGTTACAAACGTTACATTAAAATCGCGCGGGACCAAAGGCGCTCGTGTGTTAAATTGGACGCCCCGAGCGTTTGAATCGATGACCCAATTCAACTATGGGTTCAGATGGATGTTTTTTATCTTACTATTATTAAAACTGTGCATTTTTCAGTATCAGTTTCACAAAGGTTTTGATTTTGAATCTGAATGAAATTTTTAAATGTTGTTGGTTTTACTCGGTTTGAATACGAAATTCAAAAGCCTTGATCAAATATTTTATGTGCTGTATCAGCCCATGTACGTCCCACTGCTGGACACGGATCTCCTCTACAATTGAGAGTACGATTGAGAGTGGTTAGGGTATTTAGTCTACCACGCTGGCCTAGTGCGGATTGGCGGACTTTATATACCACAGAAATTGTTAAAAATTCTTACGAATTTGTAATAATCGTTTATATGATTCATTTCAATGTTATTCATGCTTACCATCTCCATCGCTTAAGGATGGTGAACGAGGCTCTTATTCTTACATGAAAAAAACAACCAAATAAATATGAAGAATAAATAGATGAGAATGTTTAGGAAATACAACACACCGGCAACGTAATTGATGAAGCTCCAAATCTTCTCATACAATATGGAAAAGGCGTGTTTATTTATTTATTTATGATTTATTGTACACCAAAATGAAAGACGCCTACAAAACATTTAAAAACTAAAGGCATGATTAGAATAGGCGGCCTTATCGGCAAACTTTGGATGGACTGGATTATTGTAATATTTAATTATGGGGTAGTGCAAATAGTGGTGTGTTCTTATTAACCAATTTAAAATTATAAATAATGTTACGAAATTCTTGGTTCCCAAGGTTAGTTTGGGACCAATAAAAATAAGACATACTGTACATAATTCACTTTTTGGATACAAATAATTTTTTCAATTCTAGTCAATCACCCAAACATGATCAGTCACTAAATTCTTGAAGCCAATACTATCCCATTACAAAATTGCCGACATGTCGAAACTCGGCAAACTTCGGAGCATGCGATGCCTCTTCTGTGTCCTTTTGTGAAAGTTTGCCAATTTCTCGGCTGAGCGCTCTCTTAAATCGGCAATAGACTGTTTTATAGCATCTCCGGATAGTGTTTCCACTTGTGGTGTGTGAAATTAAATGACTTTTACTGTTTCTGTTTTTAGTTTCTTTTCAAATTCTTAGTGCGCTTCTTGATTTCTTTTGAATTTATAGTGTTGTAGTTGTATATACAAAGATAGATAAACTTACGATTTTATCTCAGAAGGGCTGAACAGAGGCGCTACTAGGATTCCACGTTCTCTCTAGTGCATTCCATCTCTGGATGTGATAGCCTATCGCCATATTGGGTACAAAGTCCTTACAGCGGACTGCTAATGAGTATAAAAATCTAATACTACTTTGTCGGACCTGAGATTCGAACCCGAAACCTCAACTTTGCATACCGTAGTACATCTGCGCCAACGAGGCAGTGGTTATAGTTATAGATATAAATTTGAGTCTACAGACACGAGTTTCGTGTCGTATTTCAAACAAAAATAAAGCTAAAGATAATTTGTTTGTTACAGACACAGAAATAATAAGTAATTTTCAACTTCGAATACGTTTCGATCCTTCAACATATTATAATCATGAATTGTTTTAGCCACATTGCTTTGGAAGATTTGTAGGGAGATTTGTTGATAGGGTTATGCTATCAGTGACAATTATTGTCGGGTTGTTATTTCTTCGATATTAAATGTTGCACTGGACAGCGTGACTGGTACTTTTTCGCTCCCTTTATGTTGAAAACATTTAGATATTCCGTCAAGTCGCACTAGGCGAGCATGGTGGACTATAACCTAACCTCTTAAAATCGTACTCGAGATTCAAGAGGAGGCCCATGCTCTGCAGCGGGATGTATATAGGCTGGTACAGATACTGACACTGAGTTAATATTATGTTGGAGTACATCAGAACATCGAGAGCTCAGTCTATTGAGTACAGGAAAAAACAATAGAAAGGAAGATAAGAAGATGGAATCAGAAATAGTGATTTTTGTAGTTGTTTCTCATTTTCATAAAACACTATGTTTTAATTTTGCAACAGATATCTTTATTTCAAACAAGAAAATTATGAAACAGACAAAAAGAGTAAAAGCTTATTTCATATTCTTTGTTCTATCGTCGCTTATTCGATGGATAACTTCGTCGTACATATTATGTAAATGACTTGAGAAATGTAAACTATACGCATATTCGGCGACGAAAGGTCTTGTTAGAAACTTCGTCTAAGATATTTAATAGCACTACTCCAATTTTTCTCCTATCTGTCATAATTTGTGCTTTGTGTTATGGGAATAAGTGCGTGGTGGCCTGTTGGTAAACGGACCAGACGCGACTGCCAACATGTTCACGGTGGTCGCAGGTTCAAATCCCAGGACACACCTCTGACTTTTCGGAGTCATGTGTGTATTTATAGTCAATCACCACGCCTAAAACGGTGAAGGAAAACATCGTGAGGAAACCTGCATACCATAGCGGTTTATAAGAATTTCTATGGTATGTAAGTCCGCCAACCCGCACTAGGCCAGCGTAGTGGACTATATGGCCTAACCACTCTCAATCGTAGTGTCGATTGTAGAGTAGGCCCGTGCCCTGCAGTGGGACGTATATGGGCTGATACAGTTATGGGAGTTCAAATATTTACTTACATGTCGAGTTGTTTTATTGAAATTAACTACGATGAGACGGTCACTAAAGAATGCTGAAGTGTTAAGGTTGAAACTCATCCTTTCTGAGAAACCTACTGGTGGTAGCTTGCATAGCTTTGTAATTCAAGGTGTTGTTTGGTTTTCCTACTGTTTATGAGCGGTCGTATCGCTTACCATCAGGCGAACGGCATGCTAGTCTCGCCATTCATTATTATACTCATAATGCAAGGTCGGTGGTTACGACTACAATTTTTGTATTTTTTATGTGTAGAATATTCGCAAAATAACTAGACTGATCTAAAGTTGCCAAGCGGGTGTAAAGGAGCCGTCTAACAACCTTTGGTTTAAGCGCAGTAATACATAGACAATTCAGACCAAAGAAGTTGTTTTTACATGTGTATCAGCCCATGTACGCATGTCAGGCTCTACTCTATTAACGAAAATACGATGGAGAGGGGTTAGGCTATATATTCTACCGCGCTAGCGTTGTGTAGGCAATACATATCGTAGAAAAGAAGTTTGTTGTATCTTTAGAATTGTTGTTTGACTGTATCTTTAGAATTTTTAGATTCGTCTAGGTTACCTTTAATATTACCTATAAATCTTTTTTATGTCATAAACCTGATGAATGATGAGGTATTTAGGGTATCTAAGTAGTTTGAATGTTCTTTATTGCGCTGAACTTAGAGACATTGTCAGCTTTCCATAATGTCTGCGAAAGTAAGGGAGAAAGAAAACAGGAATAAGTTTTGTGATCTCTTATTACAAAATGAAAACACACAGTATGTCTAACATTTATTTACTTTCAAAAAGTTACTTTACACAATTAAGGAATTACATTTAGTTTTAAACAATACTAAACAATCAGTCTTTTTGAAGATAATTTATGATACATGACTTCAATCCGAACAAAAATCTATACATTTTAAAAATGTAACAATTTTACAAGATTTATTGGAGATCAAATTTGTTTATTTTGGAGAAACATGGATTCGGAACTCGGATAGGCAAAAATAATTGGCTAAATCTTCAATCCTTTGGGTAGAAAAGACAAAATTTAATGAAAACGCGACATTTCGAGTTACTATGGGAATTTATTGCTTGACTTACTCTGAAAGAATTACTGCTAAAAAAAGTTGAGTAACGACATTCTGTTTTCTGAGTTTCTTGCTTGGTGTCTCCTTTTGTGCTTCTTTATAACTGCATCACGGTTCGAAGCAAAGCGAATGGCATTAATTAACGTTTTAAAATATCTCGTCAAATAATATTTGAACAGCATAATATTTTGATTTTCTCTTAATGATGTTTTGCAAAACTACTAGAAAATCTAATATAATTGTTTGGAAAACTAAGACATGTATACAAAACCATTTAAAATATCCAGCTTTTCAATAATATTTTAATACTCAAACGGAATTAACTATGTTTGGAATTCAAATTAAAACCACTCCATTAATAAGTAAAATAGAATCAAGGCAATCTATATTAGTGAGATCATAATTTCAGGTTCATAAAAACAACTAAAATGAACACAACCACATTAAAGTAATTCTGAATTGTCTTTAAGTTGTCTTCAGCTACCGATGGTGAGGGACTCTGCAAGTTTCTGTGAACGAAATAAACGAATTATTAACAAAACTGATTTTTCGTCAAACCAGTGATTTTGTTGGTGAAAGCTATCTTCTCCATCTTATTTAAAACCAATTTATAGGATCATGATAATACTATCTGAAAATTTGTGACAGCCATTTCATGATCGTCATTATCAGCTTGTTGCAGTCTACTACTGGACAAAGGCCTCTCCCAAGTTACGCCACAATGCCCAATCTGTTGCTTTATGGATCCAGTCACTGCTCACAGCAGTTTGTCTATCAACAAAGTTCCTTTTATTATACGAGGAAAAGTTACCTGTTGTGGCTTGAATTACGACACATGAGTCCAATTTTTTGAGACGACCTAATTAAGGAATTAGCAGATTATCCAAGAATCGTATGTAACTTACTTCTAGGAGCACTTTTCAATGTAGTTGTCCGTGAGACACAATCGCTCTCTTCTGATTCTGACCTCATTTGGAAACTCGTTTCTGTAACATCACAATGGTTTAGTGAACGCGATTTATTTGGGAAAAGTTCCGTTTCGGGTCAAATCAAACAAAGATTGTTTGGATAATCTTGAATATATTTACGTCTTCTATTTTCGTCTTTTTACTCGCGTCTTATCATACGTTCACAACGTTTTCTATCGTCTTCCAAACTGTTTTCCTCTATTCCGTCCTTACTTACTTCAACATCATATCATTTATCATCTAACTCTTTCCATCTTAAGTACTTTCATTAGTCGTCTCTTTCACACTTACTATGTTCCATACCAGTCATTCGTCTAACGTTTGATTCTACTCATTTTTCTTCATAACATTCAAATTCCACATATTATTTGCGGTGAAATCCGAGATGAGCCTCCAATCGCCTGAGTGTAAGCAATACTACTGCTCGTGTACAGTAGCTTAACCAAACAGAACCATGAATTACAATGCCGGAACACACCAGTGCATTTACACTGCTGTTTGGCGGGAGAAATATTCGTTGCGGTGGTACCTACCCAGGCGGCTTCTCATCTGTGAGATACCTATAAATGATCCTTTTGTACTAATTTAATATCTGTCAGCATAATCTTCAAATAAAGCAAAGTATACTTTAAAATACGTACCACTATCATATCTCATTTTACTATTCCCAGGCTGGTGTACTCTATTGGGAACTTCTTGATTGTCCACGTGACCGAATGTTCTGAATCCGATCGCAAACTGAGCGTACGGACTTATTTCGTACAACTCTGTAAAATAATCAAATATCATAAGGCAAAAGATAACAAGCGTACCAAATGAATGTCTGAAGTCTTATCAAGTGAGCAGATTCGATCAAAATTTCTAAATAGGATAATAGCCACTGATAATATTAAAATATATAGGATGATACAGTACAGTACAAATCTAGTTATTTATTGTTGAGCAGCATCAATGTTTGACAAACCACTTCCTTAAAATTAATTCTTAGCGGAGGCATATTTATGCGAATTATGGTAGATGAATACTATGATGAATACTGTGGTGGACTATATGGCCTAATCACTCTCAATAGTATTCTCGATTGTAGAGGTGGCCGGTACCCTGCAGTGGGAAATATATGGACTGATACAGATGGTAGATGAATATTAGGATTTGTCTCACCATGTTTATTATCAGCAGTAAGATGTACCGGAGTGCTATATACTCTGTTGTTAGTGTCCCCTGGAGCGCTCTGTGGAGTGTTGGCTGTGGCATTACTCCTTTCTGACTTGCATTCCCCCGTTAGTGAGTTTCTGTACTCTGTTAGATGCTGGTGGCTGAAAGTGAATTTCTTAATATGATAAAAGATTCATAAATACTTGAACTACAACCATCCACCGAACTGAATATGTTTTTTTAATATAGCCTATTTATACTATCATTGAGGATGTCATTACATTTATATTTACAGTCAAAATATACGTTATTTAAACTGACATTAAGTTGATATTACATTAACAAATTGATATAGCGGTCGGGACGTTGAAATACAAAACTGCTTGCGCAAAAATAAAAAAAAAACATGGTTTTTAATAATGGTTATATTTTTGAAATCATGAAGTTTGAAATACTTACTTATGCCTCTTAACAAGGATGTAGACGCACGTTATGGAGCATATCATGAGCAGAATAGAACTGCAGATGATGACCAGCATATTCAAATCTAAGTAATCCGATGGAGGGCCTATGGCCTCTGAAACCAAACAGATAATTTGAAAGCCATCTGGTTTGCAAAGCCAAAGCATGCATATTTTTACATTTTCCCAAATAAGCCTTAGTATGGAATTGCAAGTGTTTTTAGAACAATCAGTTGATAACAACCTGAATCGAATAACTTTAGTATTTCACATTATTTATTTTCTATATACTTATTGTTAAACATCTACTCTGGTTATCTTCAGATCAGTTCAAGATCTGAGCGAAGTAAGCGCTTCCTGGCATATCCTTTGTTTACGTAGATATTTAACTATGCAGGCTAACAGGTAACAATTTCCGAATACCTCAATATAAAAATCATAATCTCTAATTACAGTTCAAATCAGTTGCTTAACGAAATAAAAAAAAAAAATCAAGATAGTATTCATCCGACATACCTCCTAATAAAGTAGTGGTAGCATAGTTATACAAAGAAGTAGAGACGCCAGCAGAGTTCTCAGCGGTCACTCGTATTTGATACCACTGTGCTGGCGCCAGGTCGGCTATTACGAAGGAGTTCGGTTGGCTTAGCACTGGCGAGGGGTAGTGACCCCATTGTGATTGTTGAGTCTAGAGAAAAAGTAACTAGTTAGAAGCAAAGAGCTTTGAAGTCTAAATATATGAATATAAAGTGTTAAGTATTAAGAAAGTGGGTGTTCTTAAAATGGATACAAATATTTGACATTTACGTTGACATTATGTAATTGCTTTATGGAATAATAAAATAAATATTCCCCTTACTGGTATATGTATCGTAAGCAGTCCGTATAGATATACCACAGCTTTCTATATCCATTACAAATCGCAAATCATTTAATACTAATAAAAAGATCTCACATTTTGTAACTACTTCATGCAATTTAGAATAAAATACAATGTCATCGTAAATACACACATGTTTTTTCTCAGATTAAACAGCGGTAATCAAATACCAGTACATACCAATCTATTTTCAGCTTTCTTCCACACCTTGACTCCGTACTCGCGGTAGTCCACTCCAACGGTGGTGATTTCACAGCCGTTGTCATGCCAACCGCTCAGTTGAACGTACACGTGGGTAGCATTGCTCCAAAACCACTCTGTGCTTGTTGGTGCTACTGGTACTGGAATTTCAAATTTTAATTTAGTAGGATTTTTATAATTGCTTGGGTGGTGGCTATTGTGAACAAGATATAATTTATGGTGGTCTATATAAATGTGTAAGTAGCGACTAAACATTCTCAAATATGTAGTCTTGTTGGCGAGACATGATGTTCTTTTTGAAGTAGATACTATAACTTACTTTTATTTACCGTCAGGCAAAAATGACGCCATAGTTTAAATCGTTATTTATTTAAAAAGGATCACTGATAAGCCGGGTGAAAGATCCAAAAAATTCCACATACAAATCATAATCACTAATTTACTTTTTAAACCATTACCATACAAAATAACAGTTTCATTTAATCTATAGGGTTTGACCTTATCGACAATTTTTATCCGTTCCTTTGGAGTTCAATAACCTGTGATTATTAGTCACAAGACGAATATGAACCTCCAGTAAAGATTTTCAAATATTTCTATAAAAATTGGGTATCTACCGTAACTTCTAATAAACTTCATAATCTCTCTTACCTCCACCCAAAGTAGCAGCATCAACATAAGCAGGTTGTGATGCCCCCACACTATTCGCAGCAGTCATTCGTATAGAATACTTAGTGCCACACTTCAATCCTTGCAGTGTGTATTCATGAGTTTGCTGAAGCGAGGTTCCTTTACTAGCCCAAGCGTCTTGCCATGAACCATTGGATTCCTTCCACGTTAAGTTGTAGCCTGAAAGTAAGTACAGATTTGTTTGAGTCTTTGTGTCAAAAGCGATCGAGTTAAAATTAATTTAAGGATATGTACTAGTTGCAGTGGAGCAAACATAGAATAGCATTTGATTATAAATATCATATAATTTTAGAGGAATTCTAATGACTGTCTTGTCAAACAAAGGAAGCTAGGCATTTATACAACTAATTAATATTCTATGTTATATTAAAAGAAATAATACTCAAATAGATCAAAGTTACGGAATAAACGGCTAATTTTATCCTTTTGAAAAGTTGAAAATGCACATAGAACTATTAGCTGGATCTATGTTTATACAAGTCAGACTTAGAATTGCACCAAGTAGTTGGTTAGTAGTTAAATAAAGCACTGCTAGATGTCACTATTGCCATTTAGCCTAACGCCTTCATATTTCCTTACTTATTTTCTGTATCTTCCCTCCAATTTTCCGTGGTGGATCCCATTGCAGATGCAAAGCGTTCTTATGCGGTGTCACTCTCAAATTCGGTGGTTCAGGAGTAGGCAGAACTGTTACTTCATACGACACCGAATCAGATCCGTAGAGATTCTTCGCTAGACAGGTGTAGTTACCGCTTAGTGATTGATCAATGTCTGTAAAATAGTACAAATAATATTATGAAATCAGCGAAACAAGAATCATCAGGATTTTCAAAAGTATCAAAGCAATTAATGTTGAAGTAAGTACACACGCTAAAACGGGATATGGTTAGAAAAACGGTATTCTTATGGGGTGATCCCCCATTTTAAAAACTTGAAATAATTCTGATGATTTATATCATAGCTTTGATATTGCGAGAAAAAGGAAGAGCTATTCAGAGGAGGAGAAATTTGGTAGTCTTGTAGTATTTATATCATCAGAAATTAGAAAGACCCTTATTGTCACAAATCAGTAAATAAAAATCAACCAAGCTTACTGTTGATAAGCAGACTATCGTCGTGGTTCCTGGTGAATCGTGGGTGGTGAGTGATGATGTTGTGCTGGTGGTACCACACGGTGCGTGGTGGTGGTGATCCCACGCACTGGCATACTAATAACACCGACCTGCCCACTCCCACTGATACGGGACCTCCGAGAGATGCTACTCCTGCTACAACTAAAAGAAGACAAAGTTTAAAATTGAGTTTCATACTACTATTGAATTTTAATGCATTGAGATCTCACGTTTTCGTAGAAAGATTATAAATAACCTTTGAATTGATTCGACCTTTGACACAATTTAAAAAAAATAGTGTACTAAGACATTTTGTTTTTATTTGTATATTGTATCTGCCTATAGTAATTATTATAAAAGACGAAGGTATTTGCATAAAGCCCTTAACAAAACCCAAGGACCGGTACTGATCGCTTACCATCAGGCGGACTGCTAAATGTTCTGAAAAATATTACTCTAAGTGAATGTTACTGCAAATGCCATCAGATCCATCATAGTCACTTCGTACTACTACGAATAAAAGCTGTAAAAAGTGTTTTGTAGTTTTTGATACAATGCTTGTATCTTAATTTTGGATCACGACTTTGTGAAGGTCTCTTGATGGTACAAAACTTAATCTTGAGTTCAGTCAGGACAATTTAATAACTGATGGGTCCAACTTACCTCTATCAGACAACAGAACATGCTGAGTCCTGGAAGGAGCCCCTGCCCCCGGCGCGGCGTGAGCTCGGGCCCAAACCTCGTACCTTGCTCTGGCAGTAAGCGATCCTACTGCTAATGTTAACTCTTTGGATGATCTTGCTGCTACCACGTGGCTTTGTGTTGTGCTTGTTCTAAAAGATGAATTTATTATTTTTAGAATTATTTTTTATTTGGCGCATTGAATATGCAATATTTTTATGATGCAAAACTAGAGCTATAATACTTATAAAAATGTAAATGTAGGACGCCATGACGCTACAAGCGACCATTTAAGCAGAAGACTTAGATAATGATAGATAAGAGAAATTTTAAATTATTCACAATAGCTTCCAATGACTTACGATCAATTATAACATATTTTTGAGAAACTGACCCATTTACGCTAACATAGGTAGCTTACAGTGAATGTACCTATCTACTAGAGTTACCAATAACTTCAACTTATTATCATCGCTATAATGAAAAAAAATCTTTGAAAGCAAACTTACCCTGAAACTGGTTTAACATAAATAGTGTAATGTGTGATCTCTCCATTGGGTTCATCAGGTGCTTTCCAACTAACGAGGATGGACGTAGCTGACGAGACTAGCACTTTAATTGCTGACGGTGGCCCTGGAACTAAAGAATTATGGCACATGAGCATAGTTACAATAGGTTCAATCGACTTTTGTTACATATATGTATCAAGCAGATGCTACCGCCATAGAGTGCCTTACAGAAGCTTTACTTATGGATCAGCCTGTACAGCTTTGAACATATTGGTACAATTGTGTTAGCATTAATATCCTCTCACGACAAGTGAGTAATATCTGAAAGACAATATTTTTTCTAATGTAGTATTTTATCCATAAAATAACACTAAAAATATGAACATTACCATGACTTTTTAATAAATAACCAGTCGCATACATAGTCCTGACCCCAGACTAAGATCGTGTCTTGTGTTGTGGATATTACAAACTGTGGGAGACTTTTCGGTCGCACAAACACCCAGACCCGAAACAAATATTTGTGGTTCACACAAACATTTTTCACGGTGCGAGGATCAAATCTAAGGTCTCTCGTTTCACAGATAGCCTCTCACCAAGGGCGCTACGGAGGCTATCTAATTAATTTGATCTGATAATTTGTTTTTTTTTTTTCTTTTACATTGATTAAGTTTTGATACAGATATTATTTTCTAAGATCTTCGTAATACTTTTTATTCTTATTGATATTAAAAACACATAACTTAATCTTACCATCTTGCAAAGTAGTACATAAGACAGGGTACGAGAACGGGCCGAGACCATAATTCGAGTAGCCAGCCACTTTTAACGTATAATTCGTATACTTCAGTAGGCCTTGGAGATATAGTTCTGTGTGTGGTGAACTTATGTTCTGCCATGGGCCGTCTGAAAAATAATTTATAATATATCTTTAGTACAAATTATGCAATGTGATTCAGGGGTAATTCATTACAATTGTTTCTGCTACGGCTTACTATAAACATTGTTATACAACATCTTAATCAAAACCGATGGGTAATTTAACAAAAAAATAAATATTACAAGTCTTAATATGAAGATTTTTTAACTTATTTTGAACCCTATATTTATTATTATGAAACCTGAACATTCCAACTTCAAGGAAACTTCCCATTCTTCGATTCCGCAAAGTTAAAAAAACACTCGCGGACATAAATATTAAAATAGCATTCCTCATACACAATTACCAAACGATCCTCTTTTAGCATATTTTTGAAGTACTACTGGTGCATGATATTCTTTACGAGATAGAATCTTTCATAACAGTTAAAGTGACTGGAGAAAATTGCTTTCGATTCTTATAATTGTCTGTAACGATTGATTAACAGAAGAAGTACCTTCAGTACTGTAATAAACAGTGTATCCCAGTAATGAAGTTCCTCCTTCGCTAATTGGTTGCCACACTAATCGTAGAGATGTGGACGACACTCCCCTGCATTCCACATCTGATGGTGGATGTTCTGGCGCTGAAATAAAACGAAAATTACATACAATTTTATTGCTAAAAATACTTGTTACCATTATTCCATATTAACCAATTTAGAAAAATTTAATAACGTTATCAGAATTGTTTTCTGATGCTTTTCGTTCGTAGAGTTGTGTTCTGGATATAAGAGGATATTAGTCGAAGTGCAACTGTCACTATGGTGCCCCAGAATAGAGTATGTAACACTTACGGATGTGCCTACAAGAAAGGACATCATTGAGGCAACAGACGCTACCATTGACGTAGCGACCTACTGGCCCGGGATACTGTAAAAGCTTAAATAGCAGTGTATCTATGAAGAAGTAGAACCACTTTACCTCCTTCTCGAGTAGTTTGGTAGACAGGTACAGAAAATGGTCCATTACCGGCAGCGTTGAAGGCACTCACTGATACAGCATATCTGAAAAAATATTACAAAATTCGTATCAGAAAGTTCGTATCAAAAATAAAACCTATGTTTTAGAAAGATTACGTAATTCTTCACATGTTGGACCAGTTCACACTTATTTTGATTTACCAATATTATCAGTTCATTGATTATGCAAAACATTATCTGCATCTCGTAAAAAAAGGATTTTGAAGTCGTTTAGCATATTTGATGAATCAATGGACGGATATGGCGATTAAAACAAACTTAGAGGCCTGATCAATGCGTAAACCGATGAGCCGAACAATCTATGTTATTTAGTATGCGAAACCCTAAATAATACAAATACGGCTGAAGATAAGATAAAAGAATGTAGAAGATAGATATAAAAAGTATTTAAAATAACATGCGTATTTACCTCATATTTTTGAGGAGGCCAGACAACGTTGTCTCATGCTTTCCTTTCCTGGAGATAACCTTTATCATCTTCGTATGTGTGTCGTCCGAAACTAGAGAAACAAATGAGATTTTAATACAATGTACCTCGCATTAAATGAAGAGAAATTATGTCACAACGAGGTTACTTGCAATAAATCTTGTTGCTCTTTGAATACTATTTAATTCATAGGCATTATTTGATCGCTGTATAGTAAAATGCCGATGAAAACAAATCTATATGTTATTGAGGTATTCTACTAGAGTGGACATCGGGAACAAAATCATATCTAAAATAGCGCATTGCGTTGATACAGAATTCCTGTGTACGTGCACACAGGAACCCAGTGAAGCGAGAGCGAAGATAAAGTTACCGCGTAGGAATGACAGAGACAGAAACAGAAGGAGTGGTACGATACCGTTCATGTTTCTTACAAAAATTTTGTTTGCAATGTCTCTTCTAGTATCTAAATGCTAAGTTGGTACAGCTATAGCAGTAAATTTTACTTGAAATCTATTAATTTCAATACATTTTCTCAGATTTAGTTCTACAAGTAATACCACATTAAAATTCTCTTACCAAATTCCCCACTAGCGCTGGGAACAGCTTTCACATGATAGCCTTGCAGATGTCCGTTGTGGTTCTCTCGAGGTGGTGGAAGCCAGGAGATGAGAAGCTCCCCAGGATTGTCTGTTTGCTGGACTTGTACGCCAAGTGGAGTGGACGAGGGTGCTGAAGAAAACATTCTCATTTGGGTTATATTTATTTAAAAATTCTTGGACTTGTCTTCCTTTTATGTGTTAGATCTCAAAAGTATTAGAGTTTGAATTATTATATTATATTTTCCCGAACCAGTGTACTTGGGTAAAACAGAATCAATAATTGGAAGATCATTAAATCCTGTGAGATATCGAATGTCTAATTTTACTGATGAGTTCATTGGTTGTTTAAATTGTGCATACGCCTAGCCTAGGCTAGGGTACAATATGCAGGTTAAATATATGTTTATACTTCTCTATCTATCATTTAATGCTCATACGTAACGAGTGAGGTATCAATGTATTAACCAGGCTAAAGGCAGTGCCTGCTGGTGAACGATGGTATTGGTGGTGGTTACATTTTGATTACAAGGATGGATACCATACCTTCTTGCTGTGTAGTAAAATGTACGGGCTGAGTATACGGGCTCAAATCAACTTGATTGCCTGACGATACTCGAACTTTGTATTCCATTGCTGGTTGGAGGTCTCTTATTTCTACACTTTGACGTAAGTCGCTGTCTTGTCTGCAAAACAATATATTTTTGTATGCCACCGAGTAAGAATATAAGCCTCTAATATATCTAAAGCGGTTTGTATGTTATTTAAAATTTGCTGTATTCTTCTGAATTGACTTTGATCAACTAGAGTATGACTGAACGCAGACCTCTCACATTCATTTTCCCAGGTACAGAAAGCCCTGCATCGATCTTTTCTTATCTTTTGCAACAATTACTAGTCTACTGTCCGGTCAAAGTATACATATACCTGGTAATATTAATATTCTTCGCAGTGTCCCACATCATGAAGTCGTTAGTGGTATATTGAACCGTGTAGTACTGGACGTGAGCGCTGATGGTGTCTCGCCATGATAGTTTAGCTGATGTGCTTGTGACGGAGTCCACTTGGAGGTCCAGCGGTGGGGTTGGAGGTTCTGGAAGACATTCGCATAAGTTGATTAGGTGGCGAACAGTTTTCGGAAATTCTGTGGCTTAATTATTGTATTTTGTTACGGATACGATTTTTTTAAAACAGTTGGCTCCATTCCAAAAAAATATCTAAACTATTTTTGGCGTTTAGTATTTGGATTTACCCTGATGATTTTTAATTTATTTAAAGACGTTTACTAATTATATTTTTCAAATACCACAATATACAAAAGTATGCATCGTTTTCTTCGTCACCAAATTATCTCGAAGATGTAAAATTGTCTATGTAAAAGTTACAGGCTATTGTCAGTTAGACTTACCAAGTATATTAAGCCTTATACTGAACACGGCGACTCCATACGGGTTGCTGGCTCTGCATTCATACACACCGCCATCTCTGCTCTCCACGTAGTGGATGTTGATCACGCTAGTCAAGCCGTTGTGGGTCGGACTCTCTGATATAGTGATTCTGTAATTAATAGATAAACTTTGAGTCTTCTTTTTTTGTATTTTTGGCAAAATGCTCTAGGAACGGAATATTATTGGGATTTGTGGAAAAGATCAGGACGGAATAGGGATAGATAACTTGATCTAGGACCAATAAAAAACGAAAAAGTGATTGGATTGTACGCGTGGTTAAAGGTTTTGAAACTACAATAATCGCACTTATGTAATAAAACGCTTAACTGCTAAGTCATTTTACTTTACAATAATTTAGTGTGATAAACTTGTTGGTGGTATTGTTTCGACCGACTTCAGCAATTAATAACTCAACAAAATTAAACAGAGGTTGGGCTACGACGCGAACCTAAAGGGTAAAATGCTAGTGTGTGTGATACAATAACTTGTTCAGGACGTGAGCGCCATCTATGTAAATAATACTGTACTTTTTATAAATAACATCACTTGTGGTAGTCTCTGTCATTAGTTGGTCTCACATAGTAATGTGAGAGGCCGCCTAATTAGTTACCACCACCATATCTATTTCTCACGCAAACAACAGTATAAATGCACTGTTCTGTTCCAGTTTGAAGGACATTGTAGCCAAAGTAACTCCTGGATATATTGAGACTTAACATCTTATGTCTCAGGATGACGAAGGGAGAAGAATGCCAAGCACTGCTTTGTATTTTTTGTTGATTTTTGGCTCAGCTAGTGTCAATAAGCGGTCGTATCGCTTACCATCAGACGAATGGCATGCTCGTCTCACCATTCATTGCAAACAAAATTGGGGGTTTTACAGTACAAGAAGTTCTTAGGTAAATCACTAGGTGTCGTTGTCAGCATTTTATTCATTACATAATGAAAAACTTGTAAAGAAATATCCTGTTAAATGTTAAATACATCGTTACTGAAATACCAAAATTCACAACGATTTAAAATATTTATAAACTTGTTTTACTTATACCCATCCTAAATATCACTGGTTTGAAATGGAGCGATTTCAAAATCAGAATTTTAAAGCAGTGCATTTCAATTATTGTTTTCGGTTTGTGTTTAAAAATTAATACAAATTTGAATTAACATTTGTACTCTATATGGCGATAATATGGCTGACGAAACGTGGGTGTCCTGGTTGCACCTCTACCTACCCTTTCTTGGAAAAGCCGTGATTTTATGTACGTACTCGTATATATCCATGTCTTATATTAAAGAAACATAATTTAACCCACCTAGAAGAAGTGAAGTCAACAGGTTTGCTGCCAAGTGCCCATTTCACTCGTATCGGGCTATCGCCCAGTGGATGACAAGACAGTGTAACAGGCAGGCCAACCTTGGTCGTCAGGTTGGAACTTATTGAATCAAAGTGTACTGGTTCTGGAAAAACAGATAAAAAAAAATATATTGTATTGACACTTTAATATAATAAACATACTTTACATATGACTAGTATTTATGAATGTTCTGTATTTTAAAAAGTCAAGAAATTGTTACGCTTTATTTGAAAATGCTCCATAATTATTTGGGACCTGGCATGAATTTGTGATACATTTTTCTATTCACGTTATAGTAAGATTCGGTTAATACTATACTACTACTGACTGCTGCATACTCGTAATAACTTAAGATGAGAAAAATCATGTATTTAAAATCATAACTAAAGGTGAGAAAATAGGGTGATTAAAATCGAACTACTGTATACTCGTATATGCATTAATAACATTATAACGTAGGACTTGACGACTTAAGTTCCTTAAATAGGGACTATTTCAACGAGAACATAAATCTAGGATATAGAAATAATAGGAATAAAATAATAGGAAAGGCTTATATTTTAGTCTATTATAACTACTAGAATTGATACAAAAAATCTCACTATTAACGCTTATCCAAAGATTGTTGTGCAAAGCATCGCCGACTCCATTCTCGACGTTGCAAGCGTACTGTCCCTCATCAGACAGCGAGACCACTTCAATGATCAGGGTGCCGTTGGGATAGCTCACCACTCCACCACCAGCTAAGTCTAGGACAGGCCGCCAGATGCCGAGGGTAGCTGGAATTTTAAAATAATTGAATAGCGTGGGTTAATACTCTCGATTGTAGAAGAGGCCCGAGTCCTGCAATGGGATGTATATGACCTGATATAACTATAGGTAGCATAAAACTAGGCCTATATAGTTCTTTTTAAGTACCTTATACCCTATTTTAAAATACACTGAGCCATAGAAGTCTTTGCGTTTGAAGATAAAGTTATGATAGAACACTAAACATCTTATTTGAAAGTTCTCTTCTTCATGGCACTGTTGGCTTTTAGTAAAAATAAGGGCCGGTTTTAGAGGTTGTTGATAAAGTTCTTGATATTCGATTTGACATATACCTATCAGATAAAATACTGTAGTCAACACTATTGCAACCGAGATTTGTATAATATCTGACAGATGAGGACTAGATAGCTACCTAGGAATTTATCAAGAACTGGTGAAACTAGCCCTAACATATTCTAATTTCCTACCATCTCTTTTCATCCAATGTATCTGTGGTGTAGGATACCCATTCGCGTTACAGTAGACCACACCCCGTTGTCCAAGAAGTAGGGACGAATTCATTGGCTCCTCTATCCATTTTGGTGCCACTGTAATTAATAATACATATGTTTTAATTAATTTACATTATTCAAGATGGACAGTAACATCTTATGAGTGTCAGTGAAATGCCAGAATTGCTTTGTGATTCATGGTGTTGTTACTGTCCATGAGCGGCTTAGATGAGCGGTTATATCGCTTACCATCAAGTGAATGGCATGCTCAAGTCGCCATTCATTGCCATTAAAAAATCAACAATGACTAAATAACTGTTCACGCCAACAGAAATCACAAAACAACAACAACATAAAAATTTTAAATACAGTCACTACATCAAAAGAGATATGTGAAATTGAAATCCAATAGTGTCAACTACGAGAATTATTCAGCAATCAGAAATTTGATTTCAATTAAGAGATTGATCAATGAGTTCTCCATGTTCCATTACCTAGTTGTATCTTTGTCTCTTTCCCACTTGAAATATGCATTCATGAATTATATTGTGCAAAGGTTACAGAAATATATTTATCAGTCCATCTTGAATCATCGTCCTAGCCTATATCCTCAATTGATCAATTGCATCTTCTACATTCCTTTCAAATTATATCTATTACTTATATAAGGTGATATTGACACATGGTATTTAATTTAAACCACACACTAACTTAACTAACTTAATCCACCGGGTAATTTTTCAAAAAACTCAATTTTAGTTTTCAAGGCTTTTGACCAACTCGTATAGGTACGAGTCATTTTAAGGTTCAGGTAAGTTCCCGAACGAAACTGAAGTTCAGCTAAGCGGTAAAAATACTCGTATCTATACGGAGTGTCCAAAAATCGTCATAACTAAAATCAAGATATTGACAAAAAAAAAAACATCTCGGATTTTTTCAATTTTTGCACAATGTTCTCTGAGGTGATGAGAAACACATGGGTTAAATTAAATACTATATGTCAATATCATGTAAAAGACTCGTTAAAGATACTTACCATTGATATAAAGATCAGCAGTTTGATTCACTTTCCCCACGTGGTTGGTGGCAACGCAGGTGTATTTACCACAATGTTCGAGCGCCACTCTCTTTATTATTAACACGCTGAAGAGCTCCGAACTGCGTTCTGTTATCTGTGGATGATGTTGGGAATGTTTAAATCGTAATATAACTAGCGTTGCGCTATGGCTCGCGCTGCAACGTAACATTATGCTGAGTGGTCACCTACGTGTCACACCGATGCGACGTGCAATCTCCTTATTTATTTTTATTTTCTTCTTGTATATAAAGCTATGTTAAACGTGTGTGTGTGTGTGGTGTCTTGTGTGACAAATAAATGTGTTTTCTTTCTTTGTTAATTTTATTATAGAGTGGAAAATAAAAAGTATTATTAAACTCGTATATTGACTAGATTTCTGCCAGCAAAACATCAGCAAAGTTTTAGTCTCATTTCAGGTTTCTGGACAAATTTAATATCGCTTTATTCCAGAGGACATATTGATATTAAACCCAAGCTATCCTGGTAAAACTTTAAAGTTTTAAATGTCACAGCAAATCAATTTTTGAAAACGATATAAGTAGCTAAGCTTATTATAATTATTTACAAAATGTAATAACTAGAGGTAGTGGGTACCTTCAAGCTAGGAGGTATCTTTTTTCCATCTTTCAACCATGAGAAGTATATTGGTGGGTCGCCGCTAATTATGTTGCAAGTTATTTGAACTATTTGACCTTCTTTTAGTCCTGTACCCATTCGTAACTCATCCAATTCTGGAGCTTCCACCACTTGGATCTCAAAAGACCTGAAATAATCCAAATATTTCTAAAAAGAAGTAAATAGCTGATTAACATGAGTAATATTTAAGCCAGTGAACAATGGAAATCAAGAGGCATAATACTTAATGTCTTAGAAAGATGAAAGCATGGCCTGCAAAACGGAACTTAATTCTAACAAATTCTAAGTAATTCCTGTATACAACAGTATACATTTTGAATAATTTTTCTTCTGTTTATGAACAAATGTGATTTCTATTTACTCATCAGTGTCATCAACACTAATAAAGACATTTTTTTCCAAACTCCCTAAATAATATAACTTCAGAACCAATGTTTTCATTACCTCCTAGCCATTTCTCCCGAAGGGCTATAGACGATGCAGGTGTAAGCATCGTCATTATCTTCCTTTAGAACCCTCGGGATATTTAGTACAGCGTCTTCTCCTGGCTCGTACAACTGCCTTTTCTTTCTTCTTCTTCGAGTCGTCTCACTGTTGTCTGATGTCGTGGAATATGTGCGTTTGTACCGGGTATGTTGGGGTAACGTTGATGTCAGGATCTTCTTGCCTTTGTGCTCCCATTCCAGTTTACTGTAATTTTGTATTAATTTATAAGTTAGTTAGTTAAGAAGATGCAATTGCGTTTTAGTTATTAGCGAAACTTTGGGCCATTTTTTGAGAACACGAAAAAATCAGGTGTGGTAATAATAATGAAAATACTAATCTTAATTGATTAACCTTAGTGGTTTAATTGATGCTGTTCATGTTCTGACTTATGTATATTTTTATTTTGTGTACAATAAATGAAAAAAAAAAATATTAAATCATCGATCGTGGCTATTGCTAATGATAGAAGCAAATGTTAATTAATTATATCCTAAGTCACTTTAGCTGGCGACGGGGGACTAACTTAGGAGACTATTTCGTGGACCTGCGAGAACTAGAACATTTAGATAAATCTATATATGCATATCGGTATGATATGTGAGTTGAAACATATACTTAAATAGTTTAATACTGATTTTTTACTGATATGATAATTCAAAACAATCACTAGAACGCAAAGACGTCAACTTCAATTACAAGTCAACAAAAATATTTTTATCCATATCACTGAAAATATACCAGACTCGAAATGAAATGACAAGATATCACCAGACGTGAAAACTATGGTAATAGTGAATTACCATATTATTGGGGCGGGTGACGATATTTTCGACGCGAAATTGCTTACCTAATAGGATAGCCGTAGTAAGGACATCTTAGTTTTAAAGATTCTCCGCTCTGCACTTTGATTGGAGGTAAAGTTCGAATGTATGGTGGACCTGAAAGAAAAATATAATTATGTGAGTAAAATATTTATCGATACTTTAAAATAGTACCATGATGTGAATAAACATTTAAGAACAAGAGAAGAGAGAGAGGGAGGTAGAAAAAAGAAAAAAAATAGTACAACGATTTTCAGCAAAATGTTACTGTGTAAAATCAAGTATTTAAAGTAAAATTAATACATACAGTAATTTTCTGTTGAAGAATATTGCAGTAGTATGACGTTCAGTTTAATAATGAAATAGTTTACAACTTGAGCGTCAATTTCAGGACAGCATGCTTTTGGTTCTAGTATTTTCATCGATAATACAATTAATGATTCTAGTATTTTTATCATGAACTAGCGGCCCGGCCCAGTTTTGCCCGGGTACAAATAGATTTCTGTACATTAATATGTACGTATTATACATATAAACTTTCCTCTTGAATCACTCTATCTATTAAAAAAACCGCATCAAAATCCGTTGCGTAGTTTTAGAGATTTAAGCATACAAAGTGCGTGGTGGCCTGTTGGTAAACGGACCAGACGCGGCTGCCAACATGTTCACGGTGGTCGCGGGTTCAAATCCCAGGGCACACCTCTGACTTTTCGGAGTCATGTGTGTACTGATAGTCAATCACCACGCACTAAATCGGTGAAGGAAAACATCGTGAGGAAACCTGCATACCATAGCGGTTCATAAGAATTTATATGGTATGTAAGTCCGCCAACCCGCACTAGGCCAGCGTGGTGGACTATATGGCCTAACCACTCTCAATCGTACTTTCGATTGTAGAGTAGGCTCGTGCCCTGCAGTGGGACGTAAATGGGCTGATACAGAAGCATACAAAGGGACATAGGAAAAGAGAAAGCGAATTTGTTTTATACTATGTAGTGATATCATTTATCAGAAGGTAGTTTGTTTTCTTTTTCGCTGAGTTGTAAGTTGGTCTTGTGTATAGTATCGAACTCGTGGCTCACGCTTTGCTGTGCTTAATTTCGTGTTTTTTTTTTTTATATCCTGAACAATATGCGCAACTGCCCTATGGAGGCTGTCAAATCAAAAGTCAAAAGTAAAAAAAAAAATGGCAAAAAACGGAACCCTTATGGATTCGTCATGTCTGTCTGTCTGTCCGTTTGAATGTCACAGCTACTTTTATCCGAAACTAAAATCATAATACTGTTGAAACTTGGCAAGTAGATGTATTCTGTGTTAGTAATAAATATATCTACTATTTCATATAATTACACGTGCATTTAGCATCAATTTATCATATGAATGTTATTTATTTCCATCAAAGGAACAAGAATATTAAATAACGGAATAGAAAATAATAATATTAAAATAAAAACCATTTTTTCGTCTTCTTTTAAAGCATCTAAAGATCCATAAAGTCAGTACTCTGGCTATATTCAAATAAAAGATTTCTGGAATCGGCAATCCCGAGAAACATATTTCTGTAAAAATTTAACTTTTTTTTGCATTTCCAAGAATTGAAAAGTAATTTCCTTAGTACGCTGTCGACGTATAATATTTATGAAATACCGAGAAAATTTCTTATTGAAAGTACTTCCAAAATAGAAGAATAAGGAGAACAAGAAATAACCTTTACAGAGTGAAATCAGCAAGTCGCATCACATCAATGCACTGTAGCCATTAGGCTAATTGAATTTATACCGAATGTCATAGATAATTCACTTCTTTATCTGATAGAAATTGGTAGTAGGTCTCTCATATGAGAGAGGCTACCTGAGTAGGTACCACCGCAATGTCTATTTCTCCCACCAAACAGCAGTGTAAATGCACTGTTGTGTTTCGGATTGAAGGATATTATAGCCAGAGTAACTACTGGACATATAGAGACTGAACATCTTTTGTCTCAGCATGGCGAGCGCAGTGCAATGTCAAGCATTGCTTTGTAACTCAAGGAGTTGTTTGGTTTTGATACAGTTCATGAGCGGTCGTATTGCTTACCATCAGGCGAATGGCATGCCCATCTCGCCATTCATTGCAATAAAAAACGAACTTGAATTGCCACTAAATATGTTTGTATACTTTTTGTTGTTTTGCCTTTGCTTTCCGCTCCCATTTTAAGAAGCTAATCTACAGAGCAAGTGCCTACTACACTAGTCTATCGGGGCTGGTAATCATTATGCTGTTCTTTGGTTCTGCAAACCAATGCAACCTTTGTGATATTGTAATCTAATATTAAAACGAGGAAAAATATTGTTTGTTTGCATTGAATAGGCTCTGAAACTACTGAACCGTTTTGAAAAAGTATTTTACCATTAGAATCCTACATTATCTCTGATGAGCACTGGCGATAGAATATTTTCAAAAAGTACATCTACATCATCTCGGGCGCAGCCAGGTCGCTAGTGCAATATAAATTAAAATATTAAATAGGCGTCGAAACTGCTCGACTGATTTGAATTTTTTTTTCACCATTAGGAATCTCCTTTATTCCTGACGAACACAGGCGATAGAATATTTTCAAAAACGTGTATCAATCTCAGCCGGGGCCGCCAGTGTAATATAAATAATGACTTACCATAAACATCCAGCCTCGCTGAATGTGCAGTATTAGCGTTGCCTTCTAAAGCTATACATGAGTACAAGCCACCATCTTCCACTCGCGATCTTGATATGTTGAGCTGCGATACCACGCCTACTCCAGATGGTGACATCATCTGGCCTAGGGTATACCTGGAAAGTAAAATAATTGATTATATTTCTTTTCTAATATTTACCATCACTTTTAAATTCGATCTGACCATCAACTAGTTTCACATGGTATCTTTTACAGGCTTGAAGTAGGTCTCGGTATTTTTTTTATATAACATTGATTCATAGGGATTGGCACGGTCCTTTTGAATTCATTTTATCAATCAATAAGGTAATATCAGTTTTAAAATTACCTTTGATCTGTATTTGAAGATATAACCACGCCATCTCTCTCCCAGATAAACCTTGGAGGTCTATCGGCAGTCGCTGTGCACTGTAGACTTACCTGCAAAGATTACGGTTCAATATAAATAACGATCGGCTATTCGCTATTTGTGGCAGCGCAGAGATCGTTCGTCTACTGCACTATATAACAGCACTCGGCTATACGCCGCGTCGGTGACAGCGCGGAGAGCGCTCGTCTACTGCACTACATAATAGCACTCGGCTATACGGCGCGTCGGTGACAGCGCGGAGAGCGCTCGTCTACTGCACTACATAATAGCACTCGGCTATACGCCGCGTCGGTGACAGCGCGGAGAGCGTTCGACTACTGCACTACATAATAGCACTCGACTATACGGCGCGTCGGTGACAGCGCGGAGAGCGCTCGTCTACTGCACTACATAACAGCCCTCGGCTATACGCCGCGTCGGTGACAGCGCGGAGGGCGCTCGTCTACTGCACTACATAACAGCACTTGGCTATACGCCACGTCGTAAACATAGTTCTTTTTGGTAGCTCATAGTAACTTTTATTTTATTTTTATTTACTTTATGTATAACTTCATACTTATCCACAATAATTATAAATTGATACATACATCCTCCCCTGGGCTGATTATTTTCTCATTAAAATGTTGCGTAATTAATATATTTCCAGACATTAAGTCCCTCCGATGTCGAATAAACTGGACATCTGAAATAGAAATTACTTCATTAGTACTGGTATATTAAGTTATCTATAGAAACAAACTTTGACATTCAGACGCTCATTGAGAAAACTAAAACTTGCTGGAACTTTGGCAAATTAAATTGAAATTGTATTTGAATACTATGTTATATAATTAGATAAACTGTATTTATATAAATAATTTCATTTTTACCTGATGTGAAATCTGAAGACGATCGCTGTCTCATTTTTCTGTGTGTTTTTGTTCTGTAAAATAAAAATAAACAATAATGTAATAATAAATACTAGTGAATTTATTCACTGAGATTCAAAACCTCACATAGTATAATAAGTGCATTGCCTGTTGGTAAATGGACCAGACGCGGCTACCAACGTGGACAAAATCACGGTGGTCGCGGGTTTGAATTCCAGGGCACACCTCTTACTGTGGATTATATGGCTTAACCACTCTGAATCGTATTCTTGTTTGTGGGACGTATAAGGCCTGATACAGTACAGTCTAATGTAGATAAAAATTCACTTTTAAAAAATCGATACTATTAATTCCCTCTAACTAGCACAGCCCCCTTAGCCAAGTTAAAAGCACTCCCAATCTATTCCTTTTCTACAATCGTTAACGCCTTGTCGTAAGCGATGACGTTCCGAAGTTGTACAACGCCATTGACTAACTCCTATAGAAATGCTATCCAAGATGCAATTTGATAAGCCCAAACAAAAGATTATCGGTTACGTCATGGTGTTAACTATTATTGAAAGATAATAGATTGGAACCGCTTGTAACTTGGCTAAGGGGCTGTAACAGTGCATTAACACTGCTATTTGGCGGGAGACATAGACATTGCGATGGTACCTACCCATTCACTCACATATGAGATACCTACCACCAGTAAATACTATTAATTCCCTGTAACTAGCACAGAACAGCCAAAATTATCGTGTCGTTTAATCAAAACACGCTGTGGATCGCATCGTAAATTCAGCCGCGTATTATGCGACAACACGCCCGCGCCTCTCCGTAGTAATTTCATAAATCTAAGTTAAATTTATGCATAGTTAACTTGAACGTTGTTTAACGCTGTTTGTGGACTCCTATCTGGCTTCTTGTTTGGCCTTTTGGTAGTATAGCCTTCTTGGTAACTTTTTAGGCATGTAGTTGAGATGTCGGATAATTCGTCGTTGTAGCACTGGTGGTAGGTCTCTGGTAGGTACCACCGCAATGTCTATTTCTCCCGCCAAACAGCAGTGTAAATTCATTGTTATGTTTCGGATTGAATGTCATTGTAGCCAGGGTAACTACTGGACATATTGAGACTTAATATCTTCTGTCTCAGGATGGCGAGCGCAGTGGAATGCCAAGCATTGTTTTGTAATTCAAGGTTTTGTTTAGTTTTGCTACTGTTTATGAGGGGTCGTATTGCTTACCATCAGGCGAACCGCACGGCCTTCTCGCTATTCATGATGCCACTGACAATATATAGGTAGAGAAATGTAGCACAATACAAAAGGGCCTATACATGGGACCGTACAGGTTACGAATGATATGAGACAGGCCTATAGTTTTTAGGAATTACATTAGATCCCAAACTTCAATGGGGTTCTCACATAGTCGCTCTAGCTAAAAAGCTGAGCGCTGCAGTCTTTGCGGTGGGTAAGATTCGCCAATTGACTGATGTTGATACAGCTCGATTGGTATATTTTGCCTACTTTCATAGTCTGATGAGTTATGGAATTTTACTGTGGGGTGATGCTGCTGATATTAACACCATCTTCGTTCTCCAAAAGCGAGCTATAAGGTCAATTTATTCGCTAGGGTCCAGATATTCTCTTAGAGAAAAATTTAAAGAGATAAATATAATGACAGTAGCATCACAATACATTTTTGAAAATTTAATTTATGTCCATAGAAATACAGAAAGTTTTCTTAAGATTAGCGATATTCATGACAAAAATACTAGGAATAAGAATAATCTAGCTACTCTTAAGACCAGACTCCACAAGGTCAGCAAATCTTTTAAGGGTTACTGTATACACTTTTATAACAAAGTTCCCAGTCATATTAAAGCCTTGTCTATTACAAAATTCAAAGCTACTATCAAGCAAAAATTATGCAATAAAGCATATTATAAAATTTCGGAATATTTAGACGATAACAAGGCTAAATAGAATAAAACTAAATAAATGTGTAGTATCTCGGAACGGAAGTCTTGGTGTGCTCTATAAAATATCATTTAAATTAAGTAACTTGTCAAATTTGCCATTGTTTTCCTATGTAAGTGATTGGGTATGTCATGCTCGCTAAAAAGTCTGTGCTTGCGGTGGCGTCGTGTGCCGGGTCGGTCACTTCCCTGTAACATGGTTGAGGAGGCCGATGGCTGGCACATGCGTCATACTCGTGAACGGGTGCTGCTTGCGTAGACTGGTCTATCCGATCTGCTCACATTGTAACGGATTGATTGATGGATTACATAAGACTTTGGCAATTATTCACCACTTGGGCGAAAAAGAGTATACTGATTCTTCGTTCTGGGCGACTTCGCTTCACTCAGCCATAGTAATTATAATATTATAATATTTGTATAAAAATATTTATTGTAAATTTACAATAAATTATTATTAAACTGCTCTGATTTAAACCAACTTGTAAATTTTGTAATAATTCACTACATTGTAAACTGGTTTTGAAAAGAGCAACACTAGAGTTTCTTGCCCGTTCTTCTCTAGTGAAAACCGCTTTCCAAACCGGGTGGTAGATAAAAAAAATGACTGAATCTAAATGATGTTGAACATTTTAATGGATTCAATAAATTATTTTCATTTTCATTTTTCATTTTCATATACCCAGCAGTGGGACTCTAAATGCTATGGATGATGATACCGATAATAAGTGGAGCCAAATAGACTATACAGGGAGGGAAAAGGCTGTCTACACAATTATAACTTGTCTACTCCACATTAATATTTAAATAAGATATCCCTTTATTGACTAATCAGTACCATGTAACAGCCTTAATTAGTGAGCCGCTTATTCAATTAGACAAATTTACTAAATTGGCTCTACGGGAAACTCGATACACGCAGTCGGTTGAATGCGAATATCCTACCACCGGCTTTCAATGTCGTTTATTATGCAGTCTTAATTCTATTTTTTGTTAAGGCCGAAACCCAAATTCCGATCCATCGTTTTACTTGATGGCGTGGTCGTTACTAGTCATAATCAAATAATTTTTGAGGATCCTAGATATATTCTCAAACCTCAAACATGATTGATAAAGAGGAAGGGCATATGTGGTTATTTTTGTTGATTTGTACTCGGCCATACCGCTGTAGGGATTTTTTTAAAGTCACCATGCCAAAGCTCTACCTTTTTCTTTCTTTAGCTACAGAAAGCTCACTGCTCTACATAGGCGTCCCCCTAAAATCCCTCATCGACCTGTGTGTTACTAGAGTCTTAATAATCCATAATTGTACCTTTAAAATTGTCATCCCTAAAGACAGTCAACGAACTGGTGGTCTTTTGTCCCTTATTATTTTTGACGTTCATAACTTAATACATATTTTCGTCACTAAGAGATATAGTCGTATGTCTACGTCATACTTCAAATCAGTCTTCTATGAGACAAACTCGAGCCAACGTATTCATGCCCAAGTTGGCTATTACAAAAAACAGGCCACAATAAGCTGCGGATGATAGTTTTTATCGGCCAACTTCCAACCCTCGTATGAATATCACGTGGAATGAAACTGCGTCAACGCCACGGGCTTACAAAGGAAACTTTGCGAAGTTATTAGTTGTTCGGTGAAAAATGTTGCGAGCTTTTATGTTGAGTCCATTTTGAAGGGAATTAATTTCATTATGTGCATTTTGCTTCAATTTTGTTATACACCGCTTTTTGTGTGAGAAATTTTGTTGATAATTTCAGTTTTTAATGTATAACGTTGTCTAATTTTGTCTATGTTTCATTTCAATTTAGGTACGGTCGTCATGATTGAGAGAATTTGAGACGTAGTCTATAACAAGCCTTTGTGTGGAATGGCAGACTTGACATACTTTCGAAATCCTTGTTTAAAACTCGCAGTTATTATAGTCCCTCTAGATATTTTCCTTCACCTTTATATAAACTATACTCGTAATCTTCAGGCACAGACGAATTTTTGTTTTTTTTATTGATATGAATGGCGACACGAGCATGCCGTTCGCCTGATGATAAGCTATACGACCGCTCATGAACAGTAGCAAAACCAAACAACACCTTGAATTACAAAGCAATGCTTGGCATTCCTCTGCGCTCGCCATCCTGAGACATAAGATGTTAATTCTCAATATGTCCAGTAGTTACTCTGGCTACAATGCCCTTCAACCCGAAACACAACAGTGCATTTACACTGCTGTTTGACGGGAGAAATAGATACTGCGGTGGTACCCACCCAGATAGCCTCTCACATATGAGAGACCTACCACCTACAATTTTTAAAATTCAGCGGAGGGTCTAGACCACTGGCCTTAGTCGTCATAGTCCCTATTCCACTAGCCTCCTAGCGCCCAGAGATTTTTGGAGCTCGTAGTTATTACGGCCCAAAGGTTTATTTTGAAGAACGTAATAATTCTAAAACCCGTTACAGCCGAAGATTTAAAGGTGATTTTTTAGGATTATCCATTTAAAGTGAGAATCCCATGGCTACGATATGATAGTCCATAAAACTTTTACAATTAAAAGAATATGTTTAACAAACAACAAACAGATATATAAATGCATAATTCTATTTACAGGTTCTATTTCAGGTTCAATCTAGTCTAAAACAATTATTGACTTAGTCTTCGTAGTCAACACATAACTAGACTATAACCGACTACACAACACAGAACCTCAAATGACCCTATTTCTCTCCACTATATTAATATTACGCTTGATTATAAAAATCTCACCCAAAAGCGCTTTTGCTCTTTCCCCGAGCCAGCACCGCATCTGAAATGAAAAGATTCAAATATAAAATCATGTAAAATATGTTCAGCGAATTCAACATTTCAAAGCGTCGACAGAACGGTTTTGAAATGGTGTATTTTCTAGAGATGCGGGTGTATTCGTCTTTCGATATGAGTGACCGAAAGCCGAATTGTAGTTTTATAATTGTAAGCCAGGTACACTTTGACGAGACAGATTGGGAAATACGGTGGAAAAGGATGCATTCTTTTCTGAGATAAATCTTTACAACAGTAAAGATTTATCTGCAAATTAAAAATAATTAAGGATTCATTTATTTATGTTAAGTTTCGTATTTATTATTGTAATTTTTCTATTTTAAATCTGATTTTGGGAATTCGGTATTATCCAACTAAACATTAATGTCACTGGAATGTGATGCATTATCAATACAACGGATATGAATGAAATTCATAACTTTCGCTTTTCTAACCTAATAGTCAACAGTGCCACTAGATAACAATTTGAAAAATAACATCGTTCAATAAAGGCATTGCTCCTCAGGCGATCTCACTAAATGAGAGTGTAAAACCCGGAATTAATGAGATACTTCAATTTTGTATATCTTTGTACCAAATCGATTGAGTTAGTTTTAACGACTGTTACTTCGCTTTTTATAGAATGACTTTAAAATGATGCTTCACACCCGATCTCATAAATAGTCTTGGATAAATAATTAAGCATTTTATATTTATTGTTACTAATAAATATATAAATATTTATTTATACATATAAATCAAAATAATAAAATTATATCCTAATCACTGAATTCTGACTTTCGTTTCGACAAACCGAATATGCTTTACACATCTGCAACACTTCCCATTCCTAGTATTTTCATATTTCGTACCGTGTGATTTTCATTGAGTTTTTATTCGTTCGCAGATTTTAATATATTTATTCATTGAATGCTTTTGTGACGTTCTCATGGATGCATTCTTTATTAAAGTGGACCAATTTAGAAATGGTTTTATGGAATTTACAAGTCTTGTCGGACATTTTGGCCCTTATTTTAGACTTTTAATAGCCGTATGTAGAAATTTGTATACTAGGTATTATAGATGAGGGAGCGAAAACCCATTTTTTGCCCTTCCGTATTAGATATGATTCTCCGCTTAGCAGTTACGTGAAAGAAAATCGGAGCGGTCCTTGCTTTAGGATCTTCAGTGCCATCCATTATGATTATGATGATCACTGAGGGGTTACAGGATTGAGTTGGCTTAGGATTTGGTATGGACCTAGTCTTGCCGCAATATCCGCAACCTTTAGAAATTGGAAGGTCAATAGCACTGGCATACCAGTTTCGTTATTTATGGCACTGGAGATCCCATAATTTGACAGCTAGCCTCTACCCAAAAAAATATACATTCTAAAACCTGAATCGTGTCTATATTATTTTTTTAAAACAAACACTTATAGCCAAGCAAATGGGGATAAAATAAACGCTTCGGAGGCTGTCAGGTGTGAAAAATATGAGTGAAATAAAAATAAAATTATTTTACTTGGAACATGCAAGCCTCTCGTAAAACTGTGCCAATTGCCAAGTCAATAGCCTAAGCAAATAGCGAGCAAAATGCACGCGAATTTAGCAGTCGCAGGTAAATTACGGTATCGTATATTACAAGTGTCTCCTTGATGTAATGGCAAGAAGGCTGTAACCGTGATGTACAGGGTTCGATCCAGGGTTTGGATATTACAATACAAAAACATGAGATGTTGAGTAGTTTTAACTTTATTTTGTGATATGAAGAATAAATTGGCTGGCATAATAGTGTCCAATAGCAAGAAATGATTGTCTGTTGCAAATTGAGATTTTATTTGGATATTACGCTTACCATCACTGCACTGACGTCACAACCGAGCTAAAGTTTTAAAAAATCCCGAGACATATCTTTAACGTATTCTGTCCGCAATGTCTATTTCTCCCGCCAAATAGCTGTATAAATGCACTGTTGTGTTCCGGTTTGAAGGAAGTTTTAGCCAGAGTAACTACTGGACATATTGAGACTTAATCTTATGTCTCAGGATGGTGAGCGCAATGGAATGTCAAATATTGCGTTGTAATTCAAAGTGTTGTTTGGTTGTGCTACTGTTTATGAGCGGTCGTATCGCTTACCATCAGGCGAACGGCATGCTCGTCTCGCCATTCTTCGCAAAACAAGTATGAATTTATGCAGGTATAAACACAGCATAAAATAAAATTCTTCGCATGCTTCCCTCCAACTTCGTACGAACAAACAATTCAACAATTGCAAACGAAATAAGTATACTGCAGAAAAAACACTTAGGCAAGTATTTAAAACGTAGATCGAGCAATTTCCACCGGTTTTAGTTTAAGAGTGTTCTCCAACAAACTAACTCTAGGCAGTGCACTACAAACTTCCCAACTGTGCGGTGCCCGCGCAAAGTTTTCAAACCACTAATCCATATCGAACTTTATTAAACGCACACCGCCAATTCCAACTTTATGCTCTAGTACACAAAGTCCATTCAACTTTATGCGCCAGTACTGAAAGTCGAAACCGACTTTCTATACTAGAACTGAAAGTCGACTTTCCAACGCACCCGCGGCGAGATTTGAAAAAGTTTATAACGCTTGAATGGTTCGCTTCTTTAATAGCGCGCGGTGTTTTTTATTTTTTCTACCAGTTTCGGAATCCTGTTTCTAACTTCTTTTTTGCTGATGGCCAAACTTTTTTCCTTGGCGGAGATGCGGTTTTTTCTTGTGTGCTCGTTTTAAAGATACAAATTGATGTACTTTCTTATTGGATTCCAGATTACTGGCATGAATGAGTTTCTGAGGTCGTTTTGTTGCTATCGCGAATTTCAAATTAATGAGCTCGTTATATTGCGAATAAAAAGGGATTTGCTTTATTCCTTTACGTTATTGTGAACCTTTGAGTAGGTGGTCGAGGGTTTGAATCCCACACTTTATTTAAATTTGTGTATATATTTTACTTTATACTTTATAAGGAAAAATATCAATTTATTAATTAACTAGCGGCCCGGCCTAGCTTCGCCCGGATACAATCCTCTTGAATCACTCTATGTATTAAAAAAACCGCATCAAAATCCGTTGCGTAGTTTTAAAGATTTAAGCATACAAAGGAACATAGGGACAGAGAAAGCGACTTTGTTTTATACTATGTAGTGATTTAATTTATATCAGTAATTATTTAAATGATTTATAAAGTGTTATTTAATATTTTAAAAGTATTGAGTGTATTTATTGTTTTTTATAACTATGCCAACTTGCTGGAATTCGGATCCAGAAAGTAAATCTTAAATGCAATACACTTTCACGAGAAACGATGGCGTATTTTCATCAGCAGTTATCGCTTTTAGGGCACTTTTACTGCAGCATATGCATATACAGCTTTAAAACAGCTATGTAAATGCACTATTGTGTTTCGGTTTGAAGGATATTGTAGCTAGAGTAACTACTGGACATATTGAGACTTAAAATCTTATGTCTCAGGATGGCGAGTGCAGTGCTCGTCTCATTGCCTTGATATAATAAAAAATAGATGTCTCCGAAAATTTCATCTATACACATCAGGGTATATCTTAACCGTAACAGAGAACGGAAATACATTAACAGCAGTGTAAACGCACTGTTGTGTTTCGGGTTAAAGGGCATTGTAGCCAGAGTAACTACTGGACATATTGAGACTTAACATCTTATGTCTCAGGATGGCGAGCGCAGTGGAATGCCAAGCATTACTTTGTAATTCAAGGTGTTGTTTGGTTTTGCTACTGTTCATGAGCGGTCGTATCGCTTACCATCAGGCGAACGGCATGCTCGTCTCGCCATTCATAGCAATAAAAAAAAAACTAGGTCACCTAGTTAACTGATTTCCGAAAGTTGTAAACCCACAAACCATTTTTGACTTCTAACTAACTGACTGATTGAAAAGGTAATATTTCACAGAATACAGAAGTGAAGAATTTGTTTATTGCTTTTGTTCAATGTGTGAATTACTGAACGCTCAACAATCTTTGACTAAAAGTATAGTGACTTTATCTACAGGGTATAAGACTGCTACCGAAGACGAAGTCAGGTGGTAGGTTTAGTGACTTCAAACACAATACAAGTATTTTGCAAAGAAGGAGCAACATATTTTTTTGTCATTTTTATTCCTGTCCTTGTATTTGGGTCCATATTTTTTCCAAAAATAATGATATACATCCTTTTTTTAAAAAAACTGTGGTGCGCTAGGGTTATAATTATTATTTTAGCAGAAACTATCGATTTACCAACCAAACACATATTTAAAAAAACACAAAAAAATACCGCGGATTTTTTTATGGCGATTTTTTTATTTGCATTTTGCTCCTGGTCACTGAAACTACCACCCGGCTTCGTTTTTCGTCGCAGTCTTGATATACCCTGTATATCTATATCTGTATTAGCCAGTATACGTCCTACAGCAGGGCACGGGCCTCCTCTACAACTGAGAGTGGTCGGGCCATATAGTCCACCACGCTGGCCTAGTGCGGGTTAGCGGACTTTACATACCGTAGAAATTCTTACAAATCGCTAAGGTATGCAGGTTTCCTCACGATGTTTTCCTTCACCGTTATAGTGCGTGGTGACCGGTAAAGTGACTTTATAATGAGAGAAAAACAGACATTGGTTAAACATCACTGGTGGTAGGTCTCTCATATGTGAGAGGCCATCTGGGTGGGTACCACCGCAGTGTCTATTTCTCCCGTCAAACAGCAGTGTAAATGCACTGTTGTGTTTCGGATTGAAGGGCATTGTAGCCAGAGTAACTACTGGACATATTGAGACTTAACATCTTATGTCTCAGGATGGCGAGCGCAGTGGAATGCCAAGCATTGCTTTGTAATTCAAGGCGTTGTTTGGTTTTGCTACTGTTTATGAGCAGTCGTATCACTTACCATCAGGTGAACGGCATGCTCGCCTCGCTATTCATATCAATATAAAAAAGACAAAGAAGAAAATTATTACAGTATTGAATGTTTATGAGCGGCAATGAAAAATGATCAGGAGATTAAAACGTTTATTCATGTTGTGTTCCCGTTAAATTATTTAATTTAGAAGTGACACTTCACTTCAGTGATTCAGTTGACAAATGTCAGTGACCTCTGACCTTTATTTCTTTAAATTGTCAATAAAAAGTGCTCTCGTAAATATTTATCTACACTATCTGTAAACTTAAAGTACTCTAAAGTCGTTGAATTCAATACCTGAGTGCGTTTACTATTGAGTTTCTATGTCCGGCTGCTAAGCCTGGGTTTAGTATCGAACCATTCCGATAGATAAGGCTCTCTCAACCCATTCCTGTTGCGTATTGCATGAAGATTCGACATGGAATTTTGTTTATATTTACAAAGATAGGATTCATAGTTATGTTTGATGTTGGTTTGAATATCGGATATTTGAATCACTGTTGTTTGTAGTTTTATTGTTAACTAGCGGCCCGGCCCAGCTTCGCCCGGGTGCATATAAATTTCTCTACAATAATATGCACGTATTATACACATAAACCTTCCTCTTGAATCACTCTATATATTAAAAAAACCGTATCAAAATCCGTTGCGTAGTTCTAAAGATGTAAGCATACAAAGGGACATAGGAACAGAGAAAGCGACTTTGTTTTATACTATGTAGTGATAGTGAAGAGTAAATTATAAGATATTTTTAATTGCTATAAATAGCGAAAAGAGCATGTCATTCATCTGATGGTAGGCGATTCGATCGATCGTGAAAGCAATACCATGAGTACAAAGGAATGTTTGACATTCCATAGCGCTCGCCGTCGTGAGACCTAAGATTTTAAATCTCAATATACCTAATAGTTACTCTGGCTACAATGTCCTTCAAACTGGAATACAATAGTGCATTTACACTGCTGTTTGGGGTGAGTAATAGTTATAGTGGTGGAGCCTACCCAGGCGACTGAGATCCAGACAAACTCTCACGTGTGAGATCTACCACCAATGATATAAGTAAATGTATTTTAACCGACTTGGAAAAAGTAGGATCTGAATCCATCAGAACATTTTTTTAAGGAAAATGCCCATTACCTACAGTATAGTTAAAAAATATCATTGATACCGATACTGCTTAAAATTAATTATAACATTTTTTATGGTTTGTCCTTCAAAGTTTTCGCTTTTATCCCGGGCGACAGATTTTTATAAAATAATGTAATAATGTAGTGCGTGGTGGCCTGTTGGTAAATGGACCAGACGCGGCTGCCAACATGTTCACGGTGGTCGCGGGTTCAAATCCCAGGGCACACCTCTGACTTTTCGGAGTCATGTGTGTATTGATAGTCAATCACCACGCACTAAAACGGTGAAGGAAAACATCGTGAGGAAACCTGCATACCATAGCGGTTTATAAGAATTTCTATGGTATGTAAGTCCGCCAACCCGCACTAGGCCAGCGTGGTGGACTATATGGCCTAACCACTCTCAATCGTACTGTCGATTGTAGAGTAGGCCCGTGCCCTGCAGTGGGACGTATATGGGCTGATACAGTACAGTACAATGTAATTATCATCACGTTTAACATTCTGTTCATAAAGCCGAAGGCAAAAATATATTTTTCATTGGACATCAAGTTGATTTCTACAAGAACTCCAGACCTGAGTTGCAATTGTGTTTATATTTATTGAAAATATATTTTTCCCTACACAAAAAGTTTCAGGAGGCACAAAAATATTGGCACCAATACTAAGTTTCATAGTAAAATAGGCATTCTCCTCTTACGATACTTGTTCTTTACTCAATATATTATTGCAATCGACGTTATTAAGATGTTAAAATTCTATAGGTATGTACATTATGGGCCCTGTTAAGCATAGCAAAAAAATAGGAAAGAGAAGAAAGCCATGGTATCCATAATAGCAAGTTTCTTGATAATGGCTGCCTTGGTGGCGTAGTTTTACTACGGTATGGCTACAAAGCCGAGGTGTCGGGTTCGGATCCCGGGTTGGGCAAATGATATTGGATTTTTCTATTCATTATTAGCCAAGAATATGAGTTTATGTTTGTATGTAATTTTCATAATTCAATACCGCGATAAAACCGCTTTTACTACAACTATTATAAATGTTATTTCTTAATATTGGTTTATATTAAGTTTGTGTACAATAAATATTGAATAAATCATACTTTCACGATATAAAATAATTTATAATCCTCATCCACTTAAGCCACTTAAAGATTTAATAACCCATCGATATATTGCGCTTCAAATACAATTTCATTCGATAACCCATAGAACAGTTGAATATCGATAACCTAATGAATCCGATGCAATCAAGCTAGTTAGAATGAGAATCGAGTCTGTCAATTAATTTGAAAAAAATCGATGGGATTCGCTCCCAACTCTCCTTTCCTGAATGAATTTCCGGACGATCTACTCTGCGTTATACGACTCGGGAAGTTTGATAAAGTGCTGGCCAAAGTTAATGGAAATATGCTTGAAGAATGAGTATCCAAAATAATTTTAAATATATTTTTTGTAATCTCTATTATATTGATTTTGATGTAGAAATTGTATACCTTAAAGATATTGTTTAGATTTATCAACTTTAAACTGGTAAAATGAATACTCAAAAAATACATACATACATACATAAACTCACGCCTTTTTCCCAGAAGGGGTGGGCAAAGGTGCCTCGATATCCACATTTCGCCTTGTATGTTCCGTCCCACGATCTGATAGGTGACGAACCTATCGCTATATCGGGCACAAACTCCTCACTGCGGGCTGATAACGAATAGAAAAATCCAATATTGCCCGACTCGGGATTCGAACCTGAGACCTCAGCTTTGCAAGCGTACCTAAGTACAACTACCCCACCGAGGCAGTCTTCAGTCAGTACTTAAAAAATGACATTTCAAATTGTGAATTTTTCTCGAAATGCTAGGCTGTTGCTTGAAAAGGAATGTGACGACAGCGTACACGATGTTATGAAGTTTTAGGTTGTTGGGGTATTGTTTTACGTTTTTTATGAGTTATTTTGTCTTTTCTTTATAATATTTAAAAAATGGATTATTTTGTAAAGAAATACATTTCTATAGCAATTAATGAAAGAAACTTAATCCAAACACTACGTTGTTGATGTCGTGTACTCTGACGTCACAGAGAGTTCGCGCCATAATGGCGTTTAAATGCTTCGAAACTGTTAGCAGTTTTTATTATTAGTTTGTACTTTTTACTTAATAAAATATAAATAATAAAACACATACACTAAACATATTTAAACATTATACGCAAATAAAAGAACAGATTATTAATAGAGACGAAAAATAAACTTAAAAATGGCAGAATTAAAAAGAAAAACCCTATACTAATACTAATAAATACTGTTCAGTGCAATTTGGTGAAAACATATAGCAAATATTCCTAAAATTCAAATCCAATTACTAATAGTTTCGGTTTTAAATGTTTTATTTCTGAATTCCTCAAATAAAATTCAACGCAATTTGGTGAGAACATAAATAGCTACGATTCTTAAAATCCAATAACCAATGTTTTCAGATTTAATGGTCTGAATTCCTCAAATAGAGTCCAAATTTACTCATCGAATTCATCCTCAGTGGCGTAGTTGTACCAGTGTACGGTTACAAAGCTGATGTCTCGGGTTCGAATCCCGGGTTGCGTGAAGTGATATTGGATTTTTCTATTCATTATCAGCTTGAGTCAGGAATTTGTGCCCGATATGGCGATAGGCTCGCCACCTATCACATCGTGGGACGGAACATACAAGGCGAAATGTGGGTGTCCTGGCACCTTTGCCTACCTCTTCTGATACGCGTGAGTTTATGTATGTACATATGTATGTATTACTCACTGAAATGAGATTGAATATGTTTCTATAAGTTAAATGTTTACCAGCTATCTGTAACAGTCCCTCGGATCTTACTCACTCCATCAACTACTATGTTTATTTAGGATCATTCGATTCCATCATTAAATCGAGAGCGTAAAATATAAATTCGCTAAAACGTAACCAAAATAAGAGTGGAAATTGCTTTGGGGTTTAAAGCTGCCTTTTAGCTCGACATTTTTGAATATTTCTTGGAAAAGGATTAAGGATTTGCTATTTGTAAATCGTAATTATGATAGCCCGGGAGCCAATGAAGCAGCTCCAATCATAAAGACTGTCCTGAAATACGATTAATTACATTTTATAACTCTTTTGATACTTAAATTATGAAATGCTTATGTTTGAATTGATTGTCTACTGAAAGTAAATTGGGCCTACAAGCAGGCGGGAGATGCACTCTGATAGTTGCCATAGTATCTCTGGTTTAGGCCGTGGTGTATATATTTCAGGTTTTGACCAAACCCAAAGATTTATGTTGACCAGCGAAAAGTACCATTCCCAATACCGCGGATTGCAATTCACCCATTATTACGTAGGTACATTGCACTCACTTTCTACCGCTGTAATAAAATTAGATAATTATTTTACTTCTCCAATCGCTTCGTTCGCTGTACAACACTGTAACGCACTAATTCAGCCGCAGAACAAAAATGGGAGTTACTGAAACTTCCAGCGGAACAAGTGGACTTATTTACAATTTTAACACGCCCTCTATTTTATTCTTATTTCTGTACAGTAAAAACTTGCAACATTTTTTGTTTCTCATTTGTCGGAACGAGGTCAGTCGCTTCTCTTGCGAGAAATATGATACGGTATTCTGAAAATTGTTGAACAAAATTCGTCATAATGTTACTGAATTACATTTGGCCGTTTGTTACTTTTACACGTTTTTATTTTACTCGTGGCTTACTTAGCCCCTGTTCCTAAAATTACTCGGGAAAAATGATTTTTTTTACTATCCGGATTTTCGTACGAGAAAATAATAATAATAAGGTTTATTTGTTAAAAGTAATTTCGTACAATAGTAGTTTAAATAACTATATATAGGTATAGGTAAAACTGAGATCAAAATGACAATTAAGAAATATAATCAACTTAACCATTAACAAAATATTACATAACACAACAAATACACATATTCATTACACAAATCTATTTTCCTGTGATTTAAGTATTAAGCTGTAATTTATTTATACTGGTAGACTGCTTCTTGAAGCCGAAAAAAATACTCTATAATTATCTTTTTCTATATTCCGGGACGGGGCAGGACGCCAGCCATACTTTTGTTTTTTCGTGAGAAAACTTTGAACAAATTTCCTCAGAGCAGATGCCGCTCAAATTTATGTCAGAGTTATTGCATTATAGAGAATCTTTTTAAAAAGGGACTGTTACATATAACAACAATTTAAGTTAGCAAAATGCCGTCATAATGTTTATTATTATTTTCTGTCTTTATAACAATATAATGTCTTATGTCTCAGGAAGCGCAATGGAATGCCAAGAATTGCTTTGTAATTCATGGTGTAGTTTAATTTTACTACAGTCCATGAGCGGTCCTATCGCTTGCTATCAGGCGAATGGTAAGTCCATCTCGCCATTCATCGCATTAAAAAAATCTAGCGTGGGTCACAATAACAGATCTGCTCGATCTAGTGATTGGAATCCGGGCGAATACGAAAATACTATGAATGTATAATGATCTTATGATTAACCTAATGCATGATTTTTCATTAACAAAAAAAATACCAATCGAACCTAGCCCACCACGATAAAAACCCACACAAGCCATCGCTAAATCAATGAGGCTTACATCTACATTACTCCAAACAGCAATAACTGTAAAACAATACAGTATTAACAGAAATTCAAACGTAATAATTTTATAGTTTAAAAAAAAACAAATAACACGCCTTTATAAACGATCCAACTGAAAAGCAAAAAATAATTGATAATGAGTTTCAAATTAGAAAATGGAGTAAATACATAAATTTTATTGTTAAAATGCGTGGGGTGCTGGAGGATAAGTAAAGGTTGTGAGCGGGTTTCATTATTTTTTTAAAAACTATTATTTAATTGATTGCACTAAAAACATCTATCTACGGCTGTATTATCAAAGGAAGAGAGCTGCGTGCAAATTACCTACATTTAACAAAAAAAGAAATCAAAATATTTAAATTTCTGAATATTCTGGATAAGATAAAGTCACATTTTTTTTATTATTGTATTTTCATCTGTCCTGGATAAATATGCAAAATTTTGAGTCAATCCGACGTTTTGAAAGGGCTGAAAATCATGTTCAAAGATTCCATTACATACTAACATACGTCTGAAGCTAATAAAAGCGTATTAATAGTTTAAAGGCAACTTATGTTCCTATGATTTTTGTGACGAAAAAAGAAAACATAAATGTAAATCGTTACAATTTGCATCGTAACACAGCACTCCTGTATTCGGGATCATGTTCCCTAAGGATGTATACTCACCACGATGCCCGGTGTCCCGCAGGTGCCCGTGGGAGTGAGCTGGCGTCCCGGCGACCCTGTAAACATGTCAGTTAATTAGGGACGTGGTAATGGATTTAAAATTATAGTATTGCAGCGTTATTTCTAGATAGTTTTGAAACCTATTTTAATTATTGAATGAAATGAAAATATTTATGGAATCCTTAAAAAGTCATATATTATTTAGGTTCTGTCATATTTTTTTTCACTACCACCCAGCTCACAAGGCTGTTTCCGCCACAGAAAAACGGGCAAGAAATTCTATAATAGCATTGTTCTTTCAAAATAAGTTTACAATTCACACTCAGATCGTGGGTGTTAAAAACTACGACACAATTTTCGGTCTCACAAACACCCAGACCCCAAATAAATACCTGTGGATCTCGCAAATATTTGTGTCGTAGCGGGGTTCGAACCTGTAGCCTCATGTTTCACAGCCGGTGCCTTACCAACTTGTGCCCGATACGGCGATAAGCTCGCCCCCTATCACATTGTAGGACAAAATATATAAGGCAAAATGTGGGTGTCTTGGTAGCACCTCTGCCTACCCCTTCAGGGAAAAAGGCGTGAGTTTATGTATGTATGTAATCTAACTTAGGCACTTTATGTAATTGCTATGCCGTGGGAAGTTCGTTAGCAAATGTAACGCTAGAATTCACGACTCACCATTCACGTACGCTTTCACTGATCCTATAGATCTTTAGGTAATTACAATCGAATTCAATACGACGAGATATATTTGTTTCGGTTCAAGTCTTTTGAGGAATGTCTCTCGCAGTTTCAGATACACACTACATATGACTATTACAAGGTGTGTTGTCAATTAAATATCTACTAAGTATTTGTAATATAAATATATTGTAGTCTTGGCAGAATCGCTGGAAGTCCTTAGCACTATGCTCGAAGACCTTAATCGAGTTTCCCAACAGGTGGGTCTTAAAATTAACATGGATAAAACGAAGATCATGTCGAATATCCATGTTGTGCCCACCCCCATTGGAGTTGGGGGCTCGACTCTCGAAGTTGTAGACGAATATGTCTATTTAGGACAAGTGGTCCAGTTAGGCAGGTCCAACTTCGAGAGAGAGGTCAATCGGCGAATCCAACTCGGTTGGGCAGCGTTCGGGAAACTTCGCGACGTCTTCTCGTCCAAAATACCTCAGTGCCTAAAATCGAAAGTCTTCGATAGTTGTGTGTTACCAGTGATGACATACGGCACCGAGACGTGGCCTCTCACTGTGGGCCTCATTAAAAGGCTCAAAGTCACTCAACGAGCCATGGAGCGGGCTATGCTCGGTGTTTCCCTACGAGATCGAATCAGAAATGAGGAGATCCGTAGGAGAACCAAGGTTACCGACATAGCCCATAGGATTGGCAAGTTGAAGTGGCAGTGGGCCGGGCACATAGCTCGTAGAACCGGTGGCCGTTGGGGCCGAAAGGTTCTCGAGTGGAGGCCACGTACAGGCAAGCGAAGTGTCGGACGCCCGCCTACAAGGTGGACGGACGATCTGACTAAGGTCGCAGGAAGTCGCTGGATGCAGGCCGCTTCCAACAGGTCATTGTGGAGATCATTGGGGGAGGCCTATGTTCAGCAGTGGACTTCCTGTGGCTGATATGATGATGATTTGTATTGTATTGTATCAGCCCATATACGTTCTGTTGCAGGGCAGGGTCCTCCTCTAAAATCGAAAGTACGGTTGAGAGAGGTTAGGCCATATACGGCCGATGACAATAATCAATCGAAAAAATTTGATTGAAGTCACATTGAAGTTAATCTGGATTGTTTTCTACTTTTTGATTTGTCATTTACCATGTTGCCTTAGTTTTTCACTACTGAGATTCATTATTGGCAATATAGTATTAAAAAAAAGATTGAGCTGTCAATCTCAAACGGCAAATATTTGGATTGGGATTGTTTATTGGCAGCGGCTGATAGTCCACCACGTTGGCCAAGACCAGTTTGGTGGACCTTACAGATTTTTACAAATCACTTTGACATGCACGTTTCCTCACGATGTTTTTCTTCACCGTTCTAGTACGTGCGTAGTTATAGATCAGTGTAATAAGTATAAAAGTATCTAATAACAACAATAACTCTGTTTTTTTTTTCTACGTTTTGAGTCTTGACAGCCTCAGTGGCGCCATTGGTTAGACGCCGACTGTGAAACGCAATCCTCGTAACGAGACTAATATTTTTCTGATTCACAGGTATTTGTTTCAGGCCTGGATGTTTGTGAGACCGTAAAAATCTCTCATAGACTCTGATACCTACAAGATTTTATCTTAGTGTAGCGTCAGCACCATATGACTGTTGCGTGTAATTATTTATTCATTTATTGTTTATGCTGTTCCTTGTGCTATTAAAAATAGAAAACATTCCTTCCGAATTCTAAAAGCCTTCTCATTTTTAAATTCTAATAAAAAAAAAACAATCGAATAAAAGATCTTAAAATTAAACAATGTAAGCGATGTCAATTCGGCAGACGGTCCGAGCAATCTAATCTGGGTTATCGGCGACACGTAAACAAACGCAGCGCTTTACAGCGCTTTAATGCTCGCTTCCATTTCAACGGTTTACTGTGTTCATACTTTGTCGGGCTGTCGTAAAACTAAAAAGCCCGGGGCACAACGAGCTGTGAGATATAAAGAAATGAAATGCAATTTTACATAGTGGTTTTGAGGATGATACATTTTCTTTTGAAAAAAGTAATCTCGAAACATATTTTTACAGAATATTATACTTTATACTCAAAATGAATTAAATACTGGTATACTTATTTGAAGGACGTTATAGCCAGGGACATAAAAGATTAAATTATATTACATAATACATACATTGATATTTGCTTTTTATTCATGATGTTTGATTTTGCTACAGTCCATGAGCGATCGTATCACTTATCACCAGGGGACTGCTCGTCTCACCGAGCAATGCAATCCAAAAAAGACTCTTTTTTACTAAGAATGGCGAGACAAGCATGCTATTCACCTGATGGTAAGCGATATGACTGCTCTTGAACGGTAGCAAAACCAAATAGCACCTTGAACTACGAAACAATGCTTGGCATTCCACTGCACTCGCCATCCTAAGACTTAAGATGTTAAGTCCCAATATATCCAGTAGTTACTCTGGCTACAATATCCTTCAAACGGTAACAAAACTGTGCATTTACACTGCTGTTTGACGGGAGAAATAGTCATTGCGGTGATACCTACCCAGGCAGCCTCTCACATATTATGACAGACCTACCACCAGTGTACAAGTATAACTATTTTGATCGTATCACCCACCAGCCAAAACCATTCACATTTTTATCACCCACATAAAGGTGTAAATAGTTCCTTCATCTGATAGCGCCCTCAACCTAATCAGGTACATTCGCGACGTAAAACTTTAAAAGCCAATAAAACGAGAGCCATCCTTGGAACAGCTGATAAGCGCTTTTTTATTTAACTGTCCGTGCGTTATTAAAGCGATTACCATCTGAAAGGTGTGCGTCGACGCTCTTAGCAGGTGGTCTGGTATCTTTGAAGATCTTTGAGTATTTGTAAATTTAATTGTTTTGAGATTTAAGGTTATTACTACATACATATTATATATGAGCATACATACACTCACGCTTTTTTCCCAGGAGGGTTAGGCAAAGGTCATCCACGTTTCGCTTTGTATTGCGTCTTACGATGTGATAGAGAGTGAGCCTATCACCATATCAGGCACAAATTTCTGACTCATGGCTGATAATAAATAGAAATGTCTAATATCACTTTGCTCAACCTGAGATTCGAACCCTTCATATCAAAGTTGTTATCGTACAGTACTACCAATGCGCCACCGATAGAGTCATATGTATAAATATCGCCCGTAACTAAATACATATTTTTTGAAGAATTATATTTAACTATTAAAATGATCGTGTGATTATGGTGTACATTATATTATCTGAGTCACGGAAACCAGTTTAAGAGGTGGTAAAAATTAAATACCGGCGTTATCTGTTAAAAAAAAAACAGTTTTATATTCTTCATTATAGATTTTTAGCTGTCACCAACAAAACAAAAATATATAACAAAAACATGATTTTCCGCAGCACTCATTTTCAGATCGAACTGTCAATTCTCGAAGTATTTTTGGTTTGCGCAATCCCTTGGTATTAAACAGTAAATAATTGATGTCCGAATTATGATAGCTTCGACCCCTGTCACGTTATGAAATAGGAATATCGTTGAACATTCCTAAATATTCAGTATTAACGTTGTAAAGCGAGGGTTGTCCTAATTGCGACTAGAAAGCACTTCTTGGGTTTCCAGTTTCCACGTCATAAAACCTAATTTTGTAGCTTTATTTATAGTTATTGTCACTCCCTTTTACGGTGAACGAAAACGGTGTACATAATATTCAAAACCTAAGACCTCTCAATAGCAATTTGAATGTATACAATATCTTAAGTAAAGTAGATTAAGTTTAAGGTAGATGAGGCCTATCTATTTTCAGTCGGAGGTAAAATATTTTCATTTTGTAAAAAATACTTTTTTGATAAAGAAGGACAGTGGTTATCTGATAGGAATAGTCATAGCCTCCGAGAATACAATGTTAAATATTGCTTTAATAATTCACATGTAAAATATACAAAAGAAAACCGATGAAATAGTAAGAAGGAAGAGAGCCGGTTTTCTTGTACTATGGTAGCGTAATATTACGAAAAAAATATCACTCTGCTATCAAAGAAATATTATTTAATCTCTATCTGAGCCTGTAAAGCCATACCGCAGGGCACGGGCCTCCTCTACAATCGACAATACAATTGAGAAGGGGTAGATCATATAGTCCACGCTGGCCTAGTGCGGTTTGGCGGACTTTATATATGATAGAAATTCGTACCAATCGCTATGGTATGCATATTTGTCAAGATGTTCCCTTTGTCATTATAGTGCGTGTTGATTGACTATCAATACACAACTAACTCCGAAAATACAGATAATTAAATAAGATAAATAATTAGTTTATAACCCAAACCAAACCGCGAAACCTTACCGAATCCAGCAACTACGGAATAACTCATAAAACAGTTGTATCCGAGAGAAATGATTGGTTCCTTGGGGATAATTTATCAACCGAATAACATCGAGGATTCAAACAAATAGTTCTAACAAGTTTATGAGTATTAATAATTTTGAGAGATAAATCTTCGGTTTGGTATCATTTTTTGTATCTGGCACGGCAAAATGACTGCACTGTGTCTGACGGTAACCGTAATGCTCTCCAGATAGAATATCGAATAGAATCAGATGGCGGTCTAATAGATGATGTATGGATGAAGGGAAGATAGTGTGACTAAGTATAAGTGTTAAGACAGAAAGAGAAATAAGGGTACAGTACTGAACTTCTTTGTAATGTTTTTTGGAGTGTCCTCTCTTATTTAAATATCTTAATATTGTGAACGTAATATATTAAGCAAGCGAAATGTCGGATGCCCACCCATAAGTTGGGATGGACGGGTGGGTAGACGGACTACCTGGATTATAGGAAGTCGCTGAATGCAGGCGGCTTGCAACAGGTCTATATTGCGATCTCAGGCCTATATTTAGCATCGAACTTATGGTTGAAGAGAGAAAGAATATATAGAAATCTGAATAAATAAATAGATCCACCGTATAGTCACAAACATAGTATAGTCTTACTTCATAATATCATACAAATCCCACGTCAAATTTATCAGAAACTACGATCTATCTCAATACCAATAACCAAGACCCAAAAGAAATATTTATGGAGCATACAAAGACTTATCCTGGAATAGATATGTAATTAAAATTCTGTATCTGTATCAGTCCATACACGTCCCACTGCAGGGCACGGGCCTACTCTACAATCGACAGTACGATTGAGAGTGGTTAGGCCATATAGGAAGTAAAATGATGTATTATTATTCTAAGTACGAGATCTTACCTTCCATACTGCTTGAAGATATGACGATGTTCTTCATGTTTATGCAGAATGTTGATTGTCACAGCAGCAACTGAAACAATATAAATCATATTATTAGTTTTGGCATTAAATTATTAGAATTGTATTAAACAAAGATCTCTTTTAATTCTGCGAGAATAAGTGGCCAGAGAAATCAAATATCCAATTAGCATCGTCTTGCCTCAAAAGTTACTTAATAAAAATTAAAAATGCATTCATAATAATACCAATTATACTAGAGTGGACATCGGGAACAAAATCTCTGCGCATTGGGATGGTACAGGATTCTAAGAGTATATCTCAATTGCCACATCCAATGGTAAGTTGACATATGCATTGTTGTCAATATTTATAATTTATAATAGTTTGAAACATGTTTACTGGTGGTAGGTCTCTCATATGTGAGAGGCCATCTGGGTGGGTACCACCGCAATGTCTATTTCTCCCGTCAAACAGCTGTGTAAATGCACTGTTGTGTTTCGGATTGAAGGGCATTGTAGCCAAAGTAACTACTGGACATATTGAGTTTTAACATCTTATGTCTCAGGATGGCGAGCGCAGTGGAATGCCAAGCATTGCTTTGTTATTCAAGATGTTGTTTGGTTTTGCTACTGTTCATGAGCGGTCGTATCGTTTATCATCAGGCGAACGACATGCTCGTCTCATTCGTAGCAATAAAAAAAAACATGTGGAAAGTGAAAATCTACAAATTGATAATAGGTCAGTAAGATTATCACGTTATAAATGTGGCGAAGTCCGCGCTTTAAGACCAGAAGTTTTTAAAAAAATCAATATTAATAATTACATACTATGTTCACACCTAATTAAGACACTTACTTCACTAAGGCTCAGTTGCACAAACTAACTTTGCCAATACTTTTGACCTTGAAAATGTCAATCCCATTCATTAGCAAGGTCAAATACGTCCCAAATATATGGCGATGACATTCTCAAAGGCAAAGGATTTAGCAAAGTTAGTTTGTGCAACTCAGCCTTAGTGAATTGAATTAAAATTCAGTAACTGGATTTATTTAGGTTGCAAAACCAAACACTTACTAAATCTCACTTTTAAAAGTGGTAGAGCTATACTTTTTGGGAGTCATGACTCAGAATTAAAATGCAGGGTCGTCCGGTGCGGTAACACTGTCTCAAGAGATTGACGTGAAGTGACGGCTTTGCTGATGCGTTTCGTTTGGTGCGTGAGATTAGCGAATGCCCAATACCCTTTTTATCATCGCATCCTTGTTCCTTCTCACTCCCCTCCCGATTTGATGGGCCGTCAACACATCCATGATCCTGGCGTTATGGATATTCATGGGTGAGAGTAATCACATACTATCAGGTGACCTGTTAGCTCGTCTGCCAAATCTATATAATAAAATAAAATCATCAGCTGTAGGAAATTTAAGTTGGTTAGGTAGACGGAGTAGGAAAAATCATATTCGAATAACACCACCGAGAAATTTTAAAATCTACATACATACATAAACTCACGCCTTTTTCCCAGAAGGGGTAGGCAGAGGTGCCAGGGCACCCACATTTCGCCAGTATGTTCCGTCCCACTATGTGATAGGTGGCGAGCCTATCGCCATATCGGGCACAAATTCCTGACTCTGGGCTGATACTGAATAGAAAAATCCAATATCACTTTGCCCAACCCGGGATTCGAACCCGAGACCTCAGCTTTGTAAGCGTACCGTAGTACAACTACGCCACCGGGGCAGTCGAATTTTAAAATCTGATCAACAAAAACGCTCTAAGCTTCCCCATCAAAATATTCGAACAACGTATATTAAACACAAATACTGAAACACGTAAAGCAATCAACAATGCCCTTAAATTGGAGCGAAATACTTTGAATTTAACGTTAGGGATGGACCGTTTCGCAGAGTAATAAAAAATAAAGTGTCTCGCACAGGAACTTCGTAACTTTGTCACAATTTTAATTGCATCGGGATTTTTTCTGATACATTTTTGACGTCAAGTCTGAACGAGGTATTATAAAATCAAGTTTTTTATCTATGTGGGTTTTAACAGCAATGTGTGTCTATCTTACACCAACATTTATTTAGTTATCTTTCGACCATGGTAGAAATCTTTTCTTTCTTTTTCTAATTTAGTGTCCATGATGATAATTATTTTGGTGGCGGTAATAATTACGATGATATGTCCCTCTCGCATGTCGTACTTTTATAGGTATTAGAGAAGATGGCTGATTAATTACAACAATTTAACATCTAGCATTTTCAATGAAGTAATTTATAAATATTTTTATCTGCATCAGCCCATATTCGTAGCACTGCAGGGCACGGGCTTCCTTTGTAACCGAGAATACGATTGAGAGTGGTTAGGCTATATATTCCACCACGCTAGCCTAATACTTACTTACTACGTACTTAAAATATTGTTGAAAATATGATAAATCACTATGGTATGCAGGTTTCCTCACGATGTTTTCCTTCACTGTTGTAGTGCGTGGTGAATAACTACCAATTTATGAATACCAATTTCGAATACCATAGCTGTTGATTTCAGTTTTCTTATTATAGTATTACTATCCATAATTCATGGTATAGTTTAGGTTTACCATAGCACACAGCATTACAGGTGTCGGAGATGTGACACCGCAAAGCCACGCCTAACACCTATACATACCTACAATACAAAACATGTACATATATATAAATGTGGTTTGAGAACGACTTGTGTAACAATACTATAATAAGTTTACTCTGTGAAAGACAGAGTAAATAATCCATAATCAATCACAAAATAGAATAGAACTCATGTAAAGTAGGATATTTGACTATAATCTATTTTTTGTATTATCTATACATATAAATAAAATTGAAGTGTCTGTTTGTAAAGAGAAAATAAAAAAAAATGTCCAACTACATATCGTTATATACACGATACCTAGAACGAAAATGACCTTAGATTTTTTTTTCTCTGTCTGTCTGTCTGCCTGTCTGTCTGTCTGTTTGTTCGGCTAATCTCTGAAATGGCTGGACCGATTTTGATGGGACTTTTATTGTCAGGTAGCTGATATAATAAGGAGTAACTTAGGCTACAATTATTTTATAAAAATTCTTTTATTTTAGAAAAATGAAGTTTTTGTTAAATTCCACGCAGACGAAGTCGCGGGCACAGCTGGTATTATATAAAAATACCATTAAAATTAACTATTCATGTCTAAACAGTATAAAAATAACATGTGATATAAGGCAAAAAATGCATGTTAAGCCCAGTGACGTCACTAGGTTTGTTTTGCATCCCTTTTCTTTTACTCCAACTACAAGATTTAAAACGTTTCTATCTTGTTTAATTATGAATAAATTTACAAATTTCTTCATTTGTTCGATATAAGGTATATAAATTTTGATAAATACAATTGAAAAATGGTCTCAAATACCCTATTGAGAACTGGATTCATAGGCGTAGTTATCGACCAAGCATAGTCCACCAACCTTGCATTTGCTTGGACTTCACAAACCATAGAATAATTGTAAAGTACTTTATATACGAGATACCTAAGTTATTTATTATTGATTATTATTTACAAAAACGACCATTATGATTTCCATGAATCTACTAAAAAACTTATCTATTAATAAACATATTTTCTACTAATAATTCAACAGAAAACAGATCCAACAAATTCCACGCGAAACAGTCCGTATCCGGTTCGCAATTAAATTTGATTCTCGAAATTCTGAATTATACACTGTAAATTATTTTGCCCGACATACGTTTTGAGTGGTACTATCGCGAACAATTCATATTCGTTTCTGAGTATCTGTGCTGAGTTACAACTAGCAATTTGGTTACAGAGGTTTTAATGCACTTCCTAAAATCCATATTTCCAGCGTATGCTTATTGAATCATTACGTCATAATTGTATATTTTCGCTACACATTAAAATTATTATATTTTGCGATAAGTGATATACTCGTATAACCCGAAAAATTACTAACTTCAATATAGGTATAAGAGTCTATTTTTATTGAATAGGTCAGACAAATCATCAAAAAGCTCACTAGAAGGTAAGTAATTCGCATCCACAATTTTTTTTGTATTATTACACTTTATATGAAATAAATAAAAAACGTACAGTCCAATTGAGAACCTCCTGCTCTTTTTAAAATCGGTTAAAAAGGATAAACAACAGGAGTAAGAAAAGGGTATTGGACCTTCCACAACTTTATTAACCTAACAAATGATGATAATTGTGAAATAGTGGGACCACCTTTGCTGAGTCGAACTATTTCTATGATAGTCCATTCTACCAATGTCATAGATTGTTCTATATATATTTTTCCTAAGTCAGTCGTATTCTAGAATCACCATGCATCCACCAATTCCTCCAACTGATTTGGTACTCAAGACGTACTTTAGATCTTGATTATATCACGCTCAATTCCAATCTGTTTCCATTTTCAAATATTCCAATTCCGTTACACCCCTACCGTTTTACAGTCATCGTAAATGTTTAATTTGTTACGCGTCGTATACTTTAATTATAACACTCAAGGAGACGACTATTGTTACGATTCAACACGCCAAACAATGCCGTGTGTAATGGCACTGCATTAAATATATTTCGGAGAACTTGAATTTAAATTTTACGAGTGAAAATTATTGTGGAATGTTTTGTGAATCGAGTTTGTTGTTGGAATCATAATTAAAATTTTACAACCATTCAGCTGGATTTGGTGGACTATATGGCCTAACCACTCTCAATCGTACTGTCGATTGTAGAGTAGGCCCGTGCCCTAGAGTGGGACGTATATGGGCTGATACAGATACAGATACAGCTGGATTTAGCCATTTCTGTGTTTGACACAATAATGCCAGTATAGTTTTAGCTGGAAATATCTAGGCTAAAAGTGGAAAGTTTTTGGTGACGGGCGATGACATATATTCTACCACTAGCTAGAGATTCCATCAATTTTGATTTTGAATCAAAACGGCAGCCAATATTTTGCTACCATTTTCTACAAAACTGGCACCGTATAAGTTGAGTCCTCACATTAAATCTTTGATTTAAAGCGAGGCTCTACCACTTAGAAAACTGATTTGCTAACACAAGCTCGTTTTAACGCTTAACTGTCTCCAATATGGCGTCTCCACTTCCATTCCAAGTCGCAAACGACCTTGATACTCGCAAGCACCTTAAATTAGTATCTTCAGACAAAGACCCCGAACCCTTTGGTCTCATAAAACAAAAACTTCTACCGAAATTGCGCGCGAAACGCAACAAAAGACAATAGAGACTGCGAAATGAGCGGGCGAAATAAACATTTTCAAATCAAATTTATGTTGTTGCGTGGAGGACAATAAATTGCAATTTGTGGCGACCCCGCCCCATCGTTTAATGAGGTCCCATTCAGTTCGTCAGTTGAAAAATTCCCGCTTGAATTTTCGTCTCATTCAACTGTACTTTTCAGTGGCTGGGCTGTATTTTTGGGAGTGCTGAGAATAATCCAAAATTGATTTTTTGTCTCAGAATTTTTCGTGTGTGGAATCTTACGAATATGCTTAATTTACACTTAAATATGCATTTTTAATATACTCTGCAACTTTTTTTGAAAGGAAATTTCTTAACGATTGTCCTAGTAATAATGTTTGTCCCTGTTGGTATATATTATCAAAGCCCTGATACCTTCGAGCGTAAGTCAAAAATGTTTATGGGCACCGAACCCATCACTTGTCAGACCTGTGTCAAAAAAAATCGAAACAAATTTTTAATCCATTAAAATGTCACTTTAGAAATATGGGAGGTAAACAGAGGAGCGAAAAATTTCAATTCCTTTATGCATCGCAGATTAAGTTAAACCATTTATCTTACTAGTAGCATGATACTCGCTCCGAGAAAATATTTTGTGATAAAATAATAACTGAAACGTTTAGGGTGTTCAAAGTCGCTGGATACAGGCGGATTTCAGTAGATTGCTGTTGAGATCCAAAGAGGCTTTTGTTCAGCAGTAAATTTCCTGTGGTTTGAAGAGTAAGACAAAAAAACAGGACCAAAGAACCCTCGTAGATACCGGCCTTGAGTTACCAGCGTTGGTTTTATTACCGGCACATGCTAAGCATAAGCCTTTTTGTTGACAAGCACTGTTATATTAGTAATAACTACTTAAATATGTAAACCATTCCTTGTAACAAGTTGATATTTTTCTTTCCTTATTTATTTTTTTGTTGAGTTGAGGGAGACCTTTGCCCAGCAGTGGGACACTATAGGTTAATAAAAAAAAATAAAAAAAAATATTTTTTTATTTTTTATTTTTTTGTCACAAACAAAAAACTACTAGACATGATGAGATTTAACATCTCATGTGTCAGTATGGGCAAAGCCAAACATTGCTTTGGAATTCATGACGTTCAGTATCAGTATTTACAGGTCGTATCACTTACCATAAAAATGACATACCCGTCTCGTCATTCATCCCACTTTCTTTTTTCAAATATCTGAACATGCCAACTAATAGACCGAGTAGAAAAGAAATATCCATCTAAATACCAGTCGAATAACTATGGTAGGGGAAAGGCGCATTGTGCAATTAAGCTAATGATGCGTAACATTAGCTGAGTATAGCGATACTAAAACTCTTTTGCGGCTTGTTAGCTGAGTACCGGCATTTTTCGCTTTAGTGCTGTTGTGTGTTATGATTAGCGGGTACAGACAGCTTTGAGCTCGGCAAATGGTTCTGTACGGTTTAATATACTAATCGACGCTTTGTGAAATAATATTTAGTAGCGCTGAAATATAGTTTAGTCTGAATTTAGATATTTATCGAGTTTATGTAATTATATTTTTTTAATTCTTAATTTAAATACTTGATCCAAATGAAAGCCTCCGTGGCGCAGTTGGTTAGACGCCGCCTGTGAAACGATGTTCGGGTTCGATCCCCGCACCGAGAGAAATATTTGTGCGGCCCACAAATATTTCTTTAGGGTCTGGGTGTTTGTGAGACCGAAAAGTCTCTCGTAGTTCCTGATACCCACGACACAAGACTCGGTCTTAGTGTGGGGTCAGGACTATGTATGTGACTTTGGGTGTTATTTATTTATTTATTTAAATTAAACCAAATCCGTGACAAAATCCGTAAATAATAATTTTATTTCAATAATTTTCAGGTAAATCTAAAAATCCATTAGACTTGACAATTTTAATACTGGTTAAGTGAATGCCATTAATTACTGTAATAGTTACATAAAGTAACTTTAACATTGAAAACGTCACCGCCATCCATTAGGGATCTGAAATGTGTGATGTTGATACAAGTTAAAGTTATGGTCGAAGTTAAGTTATGCAACTTGGCTTACATGTTGAGGAGAAACTGTCAATATTATGCATGCTTTTATGACTTACTCAAAACAAAATGTACACAAGTTGGTCTTGTAAATAACACATGGATCGATTAGTGTGTCACCTTGCAAAATTTGGTTACTATTTCGGCAAATACTAATATCCATGATCGTCTAGAAGTTACTAATACTACAAAAAAATATTTATTTATTTATCATAACTTAAAATGTGAAATTTCCTTAGAGCGTGAATTGTGGAGTGACAGGGGAATACCTTTGCCAAGCAGTGGGATGAAATAGGTCAATAAAATCTTAAAATGTAGTAAGTTAAAAATCGCTGGTATGCCATATTACGATTGTGGTGGACTCTATGGCCTAACCACTCTCAATCGTATTCTCGATTCTTGAGGAGACCCGTGTCCTGCTGTGGGACGTATAAGGGCTGATACAGATATAGATGCCATATTAGTTAATAATTGTATACCCTAAAGATATTTTATACATATTCAAGAATAGTATGCCTTAAGACTTTATCATCATCATCAGCCTATTCGCGTCCACTGCTGGACATTGGCCTTTCCTATGGCACGCCACTGGGCTCGATCTTCAGCCCAACGTCTCCAACCTCTCAAGACTTTATACTTAGTATATGGTCCTCAGCAAATATTTTAATTCTCGGTCTAAAAATAACAATTCATAATACCTGTGTAATAAAAGTGCGTGGTGGCCTGTTGGAAAACGGACCGGATGCGGCTGCCACTGTTCACGGTGGTCGCGGGTTCAAATCCCAGGGCACACATCTGACTTTTCGGAGTCATGTGTGTATTGATAGTCAATCACCACACACTAAAACGGTGAAGGAAAACATCGTGAGGAAACCTGCATACCATAGCAATTCATAAGAATGTCTATGGTATGTAAGTCCGCCAACCCGCAGTAGGCCAGCGTGGTGTACTATATGGCCCAACCACTCTCAATCGTACTGTCGATTGTAGAGAAGCCCGTGCTCTGCAGTGGGACGTATATGGGCTGATACAGATACAGATACAGATAATACCTGTCCACTTTTATAGTATAACAATTGGTCTACGGTACCCTAAACCAACTGAATAGGTTTATTTTCTCGACGTCAAGCATAAAATATCTAGATATGACTACATCACTCCCATTTGACGGGATGCGAACGTGAGTGCATTGAAGCTGTTATGCCAGTACAAAGGGTTTCATGCGCCCTTTATTATGTGGAAAAGCCCTTTCAGATGTCTATCAGTGTCATTTAACAGTCCATTTTTATAATACAAAGTGTTTCGAATTACACTAAATAAACACGACTAATAATGTTGGGACAGATCTATTTTTTTTTTCACAGGATTTTAATATATAAGACCTATTAAGCCTCACGTTATAAAGAGAAAACATTTGATTATTTGTAATAATAATGTATGTATATTGAAATGAAATGAAATGAAATGTATTTATTGGTCACGTAGGCACTTTAAGAGCTCTTATGACAAGTCAATACACATATAACTTAATCTCTATATACAATATATTTTCTATACTTAGTATTACTTATTTTAATTTATTTATTTATTTTTTTATTATTGTAATAATAAGCTCTGAAACTACTAGATCTATTTGAAATCTTTCACCATTAAAATCGCACATTATTCGTAATAAGCATAGGTGATAAAATATTTTCACACAGGTGTGTTTGATCCCTGACGAAGCCGGGCCGGGCCCTTAGTCTTGAATAAATATTTAGAAAAACAATAAAGCATGTAATAAATAAATACATTAAAAAGTCACACAAATAATCCGAAGCCCATATTAAGATAATTTATTCTTGTGTCAAGGATATCAGAAAATATGAGATAATTTTTTTAACAATTGGATCATAGTAACATAAATTATCTCATTACGGGATCGAACCTGAAGTCTTTTATTTCACAGTTAGCGTCTAACTGACTTCGTCACGGAGGCTGTCGATCTTCCTACATTGAGCCATAACGTTTAAGTACGGTTAAAACTTGTTTTGACTCTGTTAGGGAATAATTTTGTTCTTCAATCCTAAAAAATACGTAGAGTCTTTGAAGAACAATCATTAATTATAATTTGCTACTCTAATCTCAAGTGGGCTTAAGGAGTATAGTTTACAATATGTTGTATGTTTATTAAAATCTAAATTTAAATCCTATGCTTATTAATTTAAAAGCGATATTACAATATCAGCATAAAGAAAATGCATAGAAATAGGACATAATAAGAATGTACCTGTTTACGTCAAGCTTGCTACGCTTCGTAGCGTCGTAGCACATGTGTTCTACGGCTGTAGCTACTAGCTACGTCCCTATTCTTAGTAAAATCGACTTTGTTAGGCAGAATGTGTCTTCCTAGAAGTGAGATACGAAGCCTGGGTTTTCGTGGAAGCTATTAGTTAGATTACAGTGAACACAGATGGAAATATTTGTACGAATTACATAAGACAAATTAATTTGAAACTGGTCTTTTTTTTATTTTATTTTTTATTGCTATGAATAGCGAGACGAACAAGCCGTTCACCTGATGGTAAGCGATACGACCGCTCATAAACAGTAACAAAACCAAACAACACCTTCATCATCATCATATCAGCCACAGGAAGTCCACTGCTGAACATAGGCCTCCCCCAATGATCTCCACAATGACCTGTTGGAAGCGGCCTGCATCCAGCGACTTCCTGCGACCTTAGTCAGATCGTCCGTCCACCTTGTAGGCTGGCGTCCGACACTTCGCTTGCCTGTACGTGGCCTCCACTCGAGAACCTTTCGGCCCCAACGGCCATCGGTTCTACGAGCTATGTGCCCGGCCCACTGCCACTTCAACTTGCCAATCCTATGGGCTATGTCGGTAACCTTGGTTCTCCTACGGATCTCCTCATTCCTGATTCGATCTCGTAGGGAAACACCGAGCATAGCCCGCTCCATGGCTCGTTGGGTGACTTTGAGCCTTTTAATGAGGCCCACAGTGAGAGGCCACGTCTCGGTGCCGTATGTCATCACTGGTAACACACAACTATCGAAGACTTTCGATTTTTTTTACCACAAACAACACCTTGATTACAAAGCAATGCTTGGCATTCCACTGCGCTCGCCAGTCTGAGACATACGATGTTAAGTCTCAATATGTCCAGTTACTCTGGCTACAATGCCCTTCAATCCGAAACACAACAGTGCATTTACACTGCTGTTTGACGGGAGAAAACGTCGGGGCCGTTACTGGAATTGCTCATAAGTTTTAATTAACATTATTATTTTTATTGGATTTGTGCGGCAAACGATCCAATGGCTTGTGGTGTAATTACCATGGCCCATAAATAGCTTCAATATTTTGATCGTATGTCCGTTGCCACTATTTAAAAATGGGAAAACTCAAAAAAGGGAAGCAGAAAAGATATTAAGAAAAAAGAGTATTAGGCCACGGGCAATCTCATTTTTTGTGAGGTAATTATACCGTTCCAGTGTAACGGGTCCATTTTTATTATATTTACTGAGTTAAAGATGTTTGTTTTTTAATTTCTCAGTACTCAACTGCACTGCACCTGATACGAGAAGTAAGCGCAAATGCCAATTAAAAATTCACATACCCTACCAAGTGAATTGCGTGGTGGCCTGTTGGTAAACGGACCAGACGCGGCTGCAAACATATTCACGGTGGTCGCGGGTTCAAATCCCAGGGCACACCTCTGACTTTTCGGAGTCATGTGTGTATTGATAGTCAATCACCACGCACTAAAACGGTGAAGGAAAACATCGTGAGGAAACCTGCATACTATAGCGGTTTATAAGAATTTCTATGGTATGTAAGTCCGCCAACTCCGCACTAGGCCAGCGTGATGGACTATAGGTATGGCCTAACCTTGTCTCAATCGTACTGTCGACTGTAGAGTAGGCCCGTGCCCTGCAGTGGGACGTATATGGGCTGATACAGATACAGATACCCTACCATGCACAACTAAAGCCGAGTTCCGAGCTCATATAATAGAATAGTGAATAGTAAATATGGCAATATTGCTCATACATACACGATGTGAATTAGACCGCAGCGAACGTACTAATTACGCTAGATTTAAGCGGTTATCGATTTTGCATCGCTTTATGAATAAACTACTCCTTTGAAATGGGAATTTACTGCGCGAGGCATTAATAATTTAACTGTAATGAGCGGACATTTAATAGTTTCATTTCAGTAATTTGAATTTAAATGTATTGGTATAATGCATACATTTGTAGGTATCACGTTCAGTTGTAATGTTATGATACCTGTACCTTTATATGTATCTGTATGAGCCCATATATGTCCCACTATAGGAAGCACTATGGACCTCCTCTACGATAAAGAGTACGATTGAGAGTGGGTAATGGTTTGAACTGTAAATAGGATTACGTTAGATTAGATACTTTTTTATTGTTGTTTTTATTAATATTTTAAATAGTAGGTAATTATTTACATTCTGTAAATAATATGTTGGCCGACGTTCGCGTCAGTCTAAGTGACCACTGAAAATCAGCATTATGCAAAGTGGTCACTATATGTAAATGTGTTTTTTTTTATTGCTATGAATGGCGAGTCGAGCATGCCGTTCGCCTGATGGTAAGCGATACGACCACTCACGAACAGTAGCAAAACAAACAACACCTTGAATTACAAAGCAATGCTTGGCATTCCACTAAGCTCGCCATCCTGAGACATAAGATGTTAAGTCTCAATATGTCCAGTAGTTACTCTGGTTACAATGCCCTTCAATCCCAAACACAACAGTGCGTTTACACTGCTGTTTGACAGGAGAAATAGACACTGCGATGGTACCCACCCAGATGGCCTCTCTCATATGAGAGACCTACCATCAGTGTTTTCTTTCTTCTTTCTTCTAATAGGCTATGGGGTATGATGTTATGTTTAGTTGTAGCATAGTTATATAGGCTCTAACTCAGAGCATACTACAGTGAAATTCCCTGCTGGATATCAAGTTACAAGGATCTTTGCTGTTACTAATTGTACTGCAAGTATTCCCTAGTAATAAAATGGGACGTACGACATGCTTAGGTATAATTGTATAATTATTTGTTTGCAGCATAAAATTGACTGGCTTTGCATGTATATGACAAAAAGTATTTTTTGCACTATTATTATGGAAAGTCATGACTTTTGTTCGTAACGATTACTTGTCTTGACATGACTAAGACTAGTGAAGAAAGAACATCGGCCATAATGGACCATGAAGGGACCAGTTATGAAAGGTACATCAAAAAAAAGTACGATTTATTAGAATAAAAATGCATATTTCCATATATTTTTAAATAGCCGGATAAAAAAGAGAATATTAAAGTGGTTTAATAATATTGAACGCGTATGAGCGCGTTCCATCACTCATACTTTGTTTCAAAATAAGGTTTTATCTACAGCGTTGAAGGTAGTCAGTGCTGAATTAAAAAAAAGTGTAGGTATTTGCTATGACACATATGACTTCTGAGCGCTGTCATTTGCTTTCTTTTGATTTCCAATTTGCGCCTACTGTTATTTCTCAGTTTATATTTATGACTTGGCTTTGATAACGGGCTCCGATAGACCCTTGCATTTCTGAAGACCTTATACGATTGATAATGATAACGCTTTGTGATTTCGTTAAAAGTGCGAAGTATTCTCATATTTCCAACATGAACTCGGAGCGTCAGTCTGTCCTTCAAAATGTTTTTTGCATTGTGTTCATATAATTCAGCATAGTGTTTCAAAATTATGTTCTTGTTTTATGTTGTTGTTTTTGACAATGACATTATAATGTGCTATTTTTTTATACGTGTAATCCTAACCTAAAAAGTTACAAATATATGAAATATTTTAATAAATCCGGATTTTTAAAAACCTTCATCTAATTGGACATAATTCCTCAAGCACTATGCAACAAAATAAACTATATCTCAGCTGTGTACAATATATTTTTTGCCAAGTCCCAATATGTATGGACGTGACCGATGTGCTTTCCTAAACAACAGCCTCTAAATTTTTAGACCAAACATTGGGCCCAACAATTGCATGACCATAAAGCTCCAAATTGGCTCCAACAGGGTATCACCAACCTCGCTGTGCCAATCTGGCCACTAATCAAACGGACGGTGCCGATCATTTATACTAATTTCACGCGGTCGCGCACTGATTGGGCGAGGTGGGGCATACACTGTACGTAATTACCAACGCTGTTGACTGGTTTTACACGTGACTTTGCTTGCAAGGTTAGTCTTTCTAATATTTATATTCGACATTGTCTTACATTTGCGTATTCATAAACGTAGATTGTTTTTTGTTCGAAGGTTTTACACGTGGGTTTGTTTGCAAGCTAAGAGCATTTATAATATTTACATGGAGCACTGTGATACATTTGCGTCTTCATAAACGTATTATTTTGTTCGTATTGGACGCGCTCATATATTTGTGAAAATTTAACTAATGATTTAACAACAGATTGCTATAAATTCCTTTGACAACTGAAGTATATTCAGGTATCCTTTCAAAAGAATAATAATAATAAATAATAATTTATTTTTATTTTCCCTTCCAAAGAAAGTCGTGCATATTGGACAACTTGTCAAATATCAGCCAATAGGAGGCAGAAAAATTTGAGCCGGCACCTCAATTTTAACCTACGTTTTTGAAGTACCAGCGCTCCCTCTATAATAAAAACACTCTAAGCTTGCTAGTTCTGATGTATATTTTTCACAAAGGAGACAGACGTCATCCCGTGAGATCGCTTTTGGATCTCCAATAAATCCAATCACTGAATGAAAAGCAACAGTAAAGTTCATAAGCACGTCACATGAGGGTGACCTACCGGCTACCACCATACGAGTATATACGTAGTGCCCAGCTGGTAACGGACCAGACGTGACAACCAATATGTTCATTGTGGTCGCAGGTGGAAATCCCAAGCCACACTTCTGACTTTTCGAGTCATGTGTGTATTAATAGTCAATTACCACGCACTAAAACGGTGAAGAAAAACATCGTGAGGAAACCTGCGTACTATAGCGATTAGTAAGAATTTCTGTGGTATGTAAAGTCTGCCAACCCGCACTAGGCCGGCGTGGTGGACTATATAGTTTGACCACTCTCAATCGTACACTTAATTGTAGAGGAGGCCCTTGCCCTGCAGTGAGATGTAAATGGGCTGATATAGTACAGTACGTAGAAAAAGATAATAACATTTTGTAGAGAAATTACAAAACAACAAAGTACAAATGGCGGTCTTATCGCTCGAAGGCATTTTTGTTTTTATTTCAAAGTGCACTCATGCATTTACGTACTCAATGGTTGTGTTATAAAAAAAATTACTTATCAAAAAGATTGCTTCTATATAAAGCAAAATATAAACGGGCTAAACAAACATACAGAAATGTTGTATCGATAGCAAAAGTCATTAGCGCCAAATGCTGTTTAGGTTGTACTAATTAGGTAATTAAATTTCATGACTTTCATCATAGTGCTAAATAAGATTGTATCGTTGTAATTATATTAAGCTTATAATTAGCAATTGTAATTACATTTTACGGTCATATTATTGACGCCACAAAAATATATTCATCATAATAATTATGTGCTTAAGTTTAGGGAGAATTAGGGAATGATCAGTTTCATAACATCAAGAAGGAATTAAGTCATCTTATTTAAAAGTACTCGTATAATATATCGATCACACAATATACTTTATTTTTGAGGTTTTATAAAAAATGTTTCAGTCCCATTAGAGTCAGATGCAAAAGAAATAGTTGACAAACGCAAACATAATAATTATTATAAATTTTATAAAACTTTCAATCTTTGGACAACGCGAAATTGTAAAAATTTAGCCCGGGAAGCAACTATAGCACCGCCTTAGTTAGAACTAAATTGAACAAATAAACGAACAAATCACTGACTCAAAGCGAGAATAGAACCCTCAACCTCTCGTTTCGTAACCTACTTCTCGTCTCAGCGCCATAGTTACCTTTATACGCCCGTACACACTGCAGCTTGAATCTTGACTCGAATGGGACAGGAAATGCTCTTTGTGCGAATTTATCGCTTCGATAAACATGAGTTTACTGGTTGAATTATTTTCCACAAGACTTGATATCAAGATGGCTGTTAGTGGTAAAAATATAGTAGATTTACAATATATAAAATATGCTTTACTAAATGTATATTTGCCAACCCGCATTAGGTTAGATGGCGGACTTTATGACCTAACCACTCACATTCATACTCTCTATTGAAGAGGAGGCCCGTGCCCTACATATGTGCTGATTCAGTATATCTATGTTGTTACCCTCTCAATTGTAATCTCGATTGTAAAGATGGCTATGCCGTACAGTAGGACGTATATGAACTGACAAAGTACAGTATTTGGATGCAGAGTTTTGTAGTAACTTTTACTTTTATTTACTATTATAACTTTTATTGCATTTTTAAGAAGACGAGCTTTAGGCCAGTCTGATGGTAAGCGGTCACAACCGGTCATGGAACTTAACGGTTCCAAGGTCTAGTACAACCAGGTCGCTGTCAACCGTAAGGAGAGTACTTTCTTTAAGCCTCACTGAAAGAAGGCTTAAAATCTATGAAGATTATGCTGATTTATTTGTATGTTTTGATATATACTGGGTGGAATCGCTTATCGTCACGAAAAAAATTGGGCATGGCAAGTACATGATTTAGAACACTTTGGCATACTTATTTTAATTTTTTTATGTTTTTGTTTATGTAGTGTAAAATTAATTTACCACTATTAGTTACTAATTTAGAATAAGATATTCATAAAACAACGTTGTTTAGAGAAAGATGACATAAATGAAAAAAATCTTCATAAATACACATTATTGTTACCCTACTTTATACAATATTAATTCGAGTAGAAACTTCTAAATCTAAGTAATAAAATCCTTTGATCGCGCCGCCCTCACCGCTGCGCCGCCGCAAGCGCAAGTACAAAGCGTGCCGCCGCGCCGCGCCGCCCGCTCCCGCACCGCCGACACCTTCAAGCACTTCCTCAGTCGTGCGAAATTCGGTACCGAGTGACGTTGTATGAAATTATTTTAGTTATTGTTTAGTGTCTTGCGGTCAAAACGAGTGATTACACGAACAGTGAGTATGTAACAATAATGACATGCTATGTTCGATCCAATGAAAACTTGGGTCATGCAAGAAGGATGTATGCAGATCCAGAACATCTGCAGCCTTTGCGTAGGAATGGTATCATGAATGATGAATCCACGAGTTCCCAGCACAAGAACTATTTTAACGACTTATCCGGGGCTACTCGATAATGGTAAGTTCAGACTTCCTAATCATGCAAGAATCCGTGACGTCGTCCATTCTCGACTTTATTAAAACGTTTAAATAAAAACATATGCAGCTTTTTCTAAGGTAGTAGGTACGTTATGAAAATAATAATGTAAATCTTAACAACTTAGCAACAACTACATTTACTTAAATGATCCTAACACACTAAAATTCTAAATAAATCAAAATGTTATATGGTAATATTTAGAGTAATAATACCGATAAATAGGCGCAAAGTAAGTTCAAGGTCGATGCGCGACAGTCAGCTGTTGTGTGGCGTGACCCATACACTCGCGCGCCTGAGTATTGACATGTCGTTGCACTTTTAAGTGTAGGGTGATTTAGATAATATGTGTTTTGGGGACATCTTGTACTGATTTTGTTTATGGGATAGTTTGTAGTTTTTAATGATAAATCTCGTATATAACGTTAATGTCACATACACAATACACTATTAAATTTTCCGGACGATAAGCGATTCCACCCAGTAGGTACCTATGGATATTTGTGTTTAAAGATATTTATTTACTCAAAATCAATTTGCATTTCACTCTATGAAAGCACAATAATAACTAAAGCTAACACCAGAATATAAATCAAATTATAAATGTATTTGTTAATTTTAATAACACAAAACAAAAATATTTTTTTCTTATCTAATAAAAACCCTTAAGTGACTGTTTGTTTCTTATAGACGCTGAAACTAAAGACTTATTGGAAAAAATATAAAGGACGGTATGATATTTCGGTTGAGGGTATCTGTGATTTTGTAACTAGTTTGAGAGTATATAAACCCACCATTGGTGATATTTAAATCAGTCGTTACCGAGCCTCCGACGGCGTCGGTTGTCGATGAGGCTCCAACTGTGTCGGTTATTCGCGTTGTTCTTTGTTGTAAAAATAATAGTGCAACCAAAAAGTGCTGTTGTGTTTTCAATTTATTAAAAAAATATTAAATAATTTGTAATTTGTAAAAATGTTAACATTTGTGAATCATGTGAGTGACCTTCGCCCAGATTGCCTGCAACATCATATTATTATGGACAATGCAGCTTTCATCAGTCATCGGGTAAGTGATTTATTATTTTATTTTATTTAGGCAATATACTGTCGTATACTATTTATTAAGCTTAATTCCATGAATATTATTGGGTATTTTTTTTCATAACTTATTATGCTTTGTCATGAATATTTTTTTTTTAATATTTTAATTTTTTTTAAAACCGAATAAGTTGAAAGCTGCTGGTCTTTAGTTGAAAAGTGTATGAATATTATCCTTTTAAACCGTGAATTCAGTAATTTGTCTTGTTACTTTTTTTTTTTTTCATAGTGTTCCTAACACTTTATTATATAACGTCAAAATCGTCCTTTTAGTCCATACATGTATAATATTAAAACTATCGTCATGAAAACGGAAAATAATCAACTAAGAACAAAGGTCTTAGCTAAGAAAAACCCAACGTTGTCTTAATTTGTATAGAAAAAGAAACAGACATTTTGTAATCATTAACAAGGAAGCATCTGCAAAAAACTAAGCTATTCTTAATCTATTTTTTCTTGTCTAGGAGATTCGTTTGAACAACATCTTGACTGTATTTCTGAAGGGGTAAACAGAGGAGAAAATATAAATTAGCTAATGCTTTTGTCTCTTATAATATGTTAGATCGGTATCAGACAGTAAACGTCCCACTGCAGGGCACGGGCTTACTCTACGATCGAGAGTACGATTGAGTAATTAGGGCATATAGTACACCACGCTGGCCTAGTGCGGGTTGCCGGACTTTACATACCACAGAAATTCATACAAATCACTATGGTATGCACTGTGCAGGTTTCCTCACGATGTTTTCCTTCACCGTTATAATGTGTGTGGTGAATAACTATAAATTCCCACATCTGATCCATTTACCAACGGGCCACCACGCACTTTTTTATAATAAAAATAATGTTAGTCTCGATTAAAATTAAAATAACTGAGGAATAGTGTAAGCAAATTTAAATAAACAGAGAACAATGTTCAACAGACACTTCTTTAAAACTTACAAAGAACTATAAATGCCATCAACATTCACACAATGTTATTATTTATTTCAAAGTTAAATACTATCTTGGATGGTGATAGGGTGATAGATGAGAAGAAGAATGGTTTTGAAACAGCAACACAAGAACTTCTTGCCCGTTCTTTTCTAGTGAAACTCGCTCTCTGAACCGGGAGGTAGATGAAAAAATGACCGAATCTAAATAGATTCAAAAAATTATTTCATTTCATGTTCGAAGGCCGGTATAATTGTGTGAACCAGCAACATACTCGTATTAGAATTGTCTTGCTTGTAACATTTACGAGCTACTGCAAAACCTACCAGTTTGTCATATTTTATGCGGGTATTAACCATAATATATAAAGAATTATTTATTCCAATGATACTATATTGCTTTTGTATTTTGCTGATAGTAATAAAATAATCCGTTAATATAATTAATCATGAACAAATAAATTCCGAAAAATTATTTCATTGTTAAATCCGTATCTTATATGCGGGATGGCTGAATAATTCCCGCTTTAATTTATGACACAAGCGTGGATATAGTTGTATGTATGGTTCAGTCGTAAGTCATCAAAGTAAGTAAGCACGTGTGGGTATAAGGTACTTAAAAGGCATTATTTCAAATTTGTTTTCCTACATATCTCTTCAATTACGTATATAAATAACATATACGCAGATAGTCCTCAAAATTCAAAAAGTCATTTCATTCATTCAGGTCCTATGTCCCCTGAATGGGCCAAGGGCCATTCCCAGTGACACCATCACGTACGGTCTTGAGCTGCCTTCTTGCTGTCGCTCCAAGACTTTCTTACTTCTTACTTTTTACTTTTGGCATCGTTACTCTTTACTTCACCCTTAAAAACTAGTTTCAAACAGTCGAAAAAGAAGGTCACGAAATAAATGTACGAAAAATTATAAAATGTAAAAACTCACTGTAGTCGATCAAAAAATCTTGTATTCATAAAAAATGGCAGAAACAGAGTGTAATTAGCGCCTAATGTTCCGTTTCCTCTAAAACCGAATGCTGAACCACTAATGCGAGTTTCTAGTTCATTAGCCCACGGCCGGTATATCTTATGTTTTATGTTGTAATTACACGCCTTCGCCTTTACCTACGTTGAGATAGCTCTGTATAGCGCAGATAGAAGTGTATGCTCCAACTCTGTTGAACTAGATGGCCATTACATTTCATATTAAATAAGATGTGGTTGTTTATGCATAGTTCGATGTTGTGATCCGGCTTGAAGGACCAAAACACAGCACACGGCATTTTGATTATACATAAATTATTTTAGGGATAATAGAAATTTTAATTATAAGAAAATATCAATAAACGAGCTAATAATTAAAAGCCTGATTGTGCTTCCTTTTTACACTCACGAAATCCAAGTTGAAATAAAAAAATCTAAATACATATCTTTTGAAAGAAAAAAAAAAACTCTGCTTCCACAAGGTTGTAGCAAAGTGTTGAATAAGCTTAAGGTAGTTTCTAAGAATCTGGCTATTAAGTACAAAAACATCTGAAATTTGCCTCTTATAAAAAGCACGATCATACAAACGTTTTAGCTCTATTATATTCATATAGAAATAATGTAATAAGACAAATAATTTCATATTAATAATTCAGTAACATTCCTTTAGTAATTTCCGGTTGAATTTACTTGTATGATTCAGACCGGTTAACCGCCATACCTACACAATGTGTTGTCGATTCTCAGAACTACAATTGTAGTTCATATTATGGTAATAGTAAAGCAACTCTGTGTGGAGTATATACGAGAAAATACGAATACTCTCCTAGACATCGATTACAGACTGTATAAGGTTCCGCGAGCGAGATGCTTGATTGAATACATATTTTTAAATAAATAATGTAAATTAGGTAAACGACATGAATGAAATTAATAATTTCAGCATACATTTTATTACAAAAAGCATATTATTTGTCTTACTGACATACGAAAACAAGAAAAAAAAACAATAAATATTACTGAGGAATATTCAATTGTTACAATATCAAAGTGGTGACAGTAATCACTATATGAAACCGTGTAAAAACAAATTGAGGCTATTTTTTTAATATATATTGGAATCAAAGCGTAAAATATACAAAGATACAATGCGTTCGATGGAGACAGAAATGTTTTGCAACAAATATATTAATTTCCAGAGGAAACAAGAAATTGTTGAATATTGGAAACAAAAAGTGGAATTTGCAAAAAAAATTTAGAACGCAAGTGTTAGGCTCATCAAGCTCATTTAGTACTGAAATACTTACAAAAATATGTATTATCTAAGACTTTGACATCTATATAATTTCCATAGATAAGCTGACGCCAGGACGCGGAGGTATCACAAGTGCTATTCACTATTCTCTTAATTATTTTTGCCTTTATATACAAGGGGCAAGTCAATCTCCAGCTCGGGCGTTAATTCTAGTGCTAATGATTTAAGACAAACAAAGTTTTTTTTTTTTTTCTTATTATTCATGTTAACGAAATAAGATGTAATACTGACTCATGCTATACTGTGTCTTTCATATCACAATTCCATCCAAGGTTATTAAAATTCTTGGTATTTATCTATAAATATGAGTCCTTTGAGGCTTACAAATATTACGTATCTACAAAGAAAATCTTTAAGACAACATAACTTTTTGAGATCGGCTCCAACGATAATAAGTTTGATTGAGGCACGTATTTTTGGATCATAATACTGAATAGTGAAATTCCGTAGACAGAGCAAAAATGTTGGCATTTGCCCGGATAGCTTAAAACCGAAGGTACTGTTCTGTATCAGCCCATATACGTCCTACTGCAGGGCACGGGCCTACTCCACAATCGAGAGTACGATTGAGAGTGGTTAGGCCATATAGTCCACCATGCTGGCCTAGTGCGAGTCGGCGGACTTACATACCATATAAATTCTTATAAATCGCTATGGTATGCAGGTTTCCTCACGATGTTTTCCTTCACCGTTTTAGTGCGTAGTGATGAGTCAATACACACATGACTCCGAAAAGTCAAATGTGTGCCCTGGGATTCAAACCCGCGACCACCGTGAACATGTTGGCAGCCACATCTTATTCGTTTACTAACAGGTCACAATGCACTTATTGATGTTATAGTAATTGCTGTAAATTTCTTTAGTTCAAATCAAAACCAACATACAAGAAATGGACTACAGTGATGGCTAACCGTCAGACGAATCATTTGCCCCTTTTTTGCTCTTCTTCAGTTACCACACGTTTCGCAGCGCTGATAGTTTCAATTAACGATTCATTTGTTTTGTGAAATACTATTCGTATAAGGAACATTTTGATTCTGCCTTTATTGCATCAAATTTTGCAAAAAAAAACATTTTTTGTTATTTTTTTTCCTGTCGTTGTATTCGGTAATTGCATATTTTTTTTTCTAAAATAATGGTATCCACCCTTTTATTTTTAAAGAGGCTATGGTAAGCCAGGGATTACATTATTATTTTAGCAAAAAGTATAGATTTACCACTCAAACACAATTATATTAATTTTTTTTACTTGCATTGTGTTTATGGTCACTAAAACTACCACCAGGCTTCGTTTTCGGTAGCAGTCTTGATTTCCTGTACGATAACATACGTCCTTTCAGGTCCACACACTACCCTAATGACAAGTTTCGTTCAGAAATAAATTTTATGCAAAACTAAAGAAGTCGATGTAAACAATTTTAAAAATTGCTCAGGGAATATCGCGAGGGAGCTAACGTGACAGGGAACTGAAGTGTCTGCAAGTTAAAATTGAAAATTGAAAAATTTCGTACCGATAAGTACAGGGTACATGTTTTCGAAAGAGCTGATGTTAGCGGTGGGAAATTTATGTTAATCATGTTTAACTTAAAAGTTTTTCTAGGAATAAAACCAGACAGAAATTATTTTTAAAACGTAAAATTTACATACATACATAAATATATAAACTTAAGACTTTTTCCCACGGGTACCCAAAGGGTAGGCAGAGGTGGTACCAGGACACCCACATTTCGCCTTGTATGTTCCGTCCCAAGATGTGATAGGGGTCGAGCCTATCGCCATTTCGGCTACAAATTCCTGACTCAGGGCTGATAATGAATAGACAAATCCAAAATCTTTTCCCGACCCGGGATTCCAACCTGTATCAGCTTTGTAACCGTACCGTAGTATAACTACGCCACGGAGGCAGTCGTAAAATTTACATCGTTTGATATAACGGTAGCCTCCGTGGCGCAATTGGTTAGACTTAATTTGTAAAACGAGACACCATGGGTTCTTTATCCGCAGACAAATATTTCTCTAATATTTGTCTGGTCGCAAATAATTGTTTTGTATCTGAGTTTTGTGAGATTTTTCTCGTGGTAGGTCTCTCATATGTGAGAGGCCATCCGGGTAGGTACCACCGCAATATCTATTTCTCCCGTCAAACAGCAGTGTAAATGCACTGTTGTGTTTCAAATTGAAGGGCATTGTAGCCAGAGTAACTGGACATATTGAGACTTAACATCTTATGTCCCAGGATGGCGAGCGCAGTGGAATGCCAAGCATCATTTTGTAATTCATGGTGATGTTTGGTTCTGCTACTGTTTATGAGCGGTCCTATTGCTTACCATTAGGCGAACGGTATGCTTGTTTCTCTATTCATTGCAATAAAAAAAAGCTCAAAAATTTCGTATTTTCGATACACCAGACAACACTTGTAATTTACCTTCGAGTCCGAAATAAACGTGTCATTATTGATTAGAAATATTTATTCCAGTAAATCCTAAGATCTTAACAAAATATTTTCACAGGCCAAACCAAATTAGTTTTCGAGGAAAAGCAAATGATAAAAAAAAGTAATTTTCCAACCGAAAAAAATTCAATGGGACACTTAACTATCAACAAAATTTCTCTCGGAGAGGGCGAGATCTAGATAATTGGAATGTAAGAAGAAAACAAACTCCACTGCGGAACAGAAATATAGCGAACTTGGATACGGTATTGAAGTCAAATTATTTTATTATCCCACCGTACTTTTAATATTTAATTCGTTGAAGTATTCTTTAATCAAAGTTCAATAAAACAAATATTTTACACGTTAACTGCCAATAAAATGAGTATACTTTTCAATGTTGTTCGATGATTAATAATTCTTGATGGAGAGTCAGAAATTATTCCGCATTAATAAAACCCATTACTAAAAGTGTATTATAACTAAGTAATAAAAAAAACAATCGATGGAAATTTAAAAGAATAGGTTATTTTTCGTTGGATTGATAGGAAAGTTAGGCATCGCACAACATTGACCGCGTTGGCAGTTAACGTGTTAAAAATACATGTATATTAGTGGACTATACGGTCTAACTACTCTCAATTGTATTTTCCATTGTAGAGGAGGTCCGTGCCTTGCAGTTAGAAGTATATGAGCTGATACAATACTTTGTAATAGTTTTAAAATTAAATCTATACTAATACGAGTATTAAGTGCTGAAGAGTTTGTTTGTTTGTTACCTCTAATCTCAGGAACTACTGGTTGAAATTGAAAAAATATTTTTGTGTTTGATAGGTCATTTATCGAAGAATGCTATAGGCTATATATTATTACGCTATGACCAATAGGAGTGAAGCAGTACCGGAAACTAGAGTATGAGGACATTTTATTCGTTTTTCCTGGTCCGATTGGTCTCAAAAAAGATATCTGAGGGATCCTCCGATATTCTAAATTCATAGTCAGAATTGAACACTTTGGATTTTGGCCGCCATTTTGAAAAGTGTATAAGTACCCGGGTGGAGCCGGGCCGGATCGCTTGTTAAATATAACATTACAATTCAAACAAATATGCAAAGAAATACATAACACATTTTATGATTTGTTTCCAACTCCTATTTGTTTATTCTTTCTGATTAATTTAGATGCAGGTTAAAGAAAAGCTAGTGTCCCTGAGAGACTCGCCGAGCTCCGGAGCTCTATATCAATTCTTTTCGTGCCACTGTTGATCCTGGCTGACAGGATTTGCAATGGTGGGTGTGTGGGCGGGAAAAGTCTAATTAGGCTTTTCATCATCATCATTATCATCATATCAGCCACAGGAAGTCCACTGCTGAACATAGGCCTCCCCCAATGATCTCCACAATGACCTGTTGGAAGCGGCCTGCATCCAGCGACTTCCTGCGACCTTAGTCAGATCGTCCGTCCACCTTGTAGGCGGGCGTCCGACACTTCGCTTGCCTGTACGTGGCCTCCACTCGAGAACCTTTCGGCCCCAACGGCCATCGGTTCTACGAGCTATGTGCCCGGCCCACTGCCACTTCAACTTGTTCAACTTGCCAATCCTATGGGCTATGTCGGTAACCTTGGTTCTCCTACGGATCTCCTCATTCCTGATTCGATCTCGTAGGGAAACACCGAGCATAGCCCGCTCCATGTGCTGGGCTGTGCTACAGTCTCTTCAGCGGTGCCACATAGACTATCGGTACATCGAAGTGTTGAGGTGTATATACAACAACGCCACCATGTCGGTCCGAGTACAGGATCAGAGCACGAAGGCTATTCCACTACAGAGAGGCGTGAGACAGGGAGATGTCATATCTCCGAAACTGTTCACTGCCGCGCTGGAAAATGCCTTCAAGCTCTTGCAGTGGAAAGGATTCGGCATCAACATCAACGGCGAGTATATCACTCACCTTCGGTTTGCCGACGATATTGTAGTCTTGGCAGAATCGCTGGAAGACCTTAGCACTATGCTCGAAGACCTTAATCGAGTTTCCCAACAGGTGGGTCTTAAAATGAACATGGATAAAACGAAGATCATGTCGAATATCCATGTTGTGCCCACCCCCATTGGAGTTGGGGGCTCGACTCTCGAAGTTGTAGACGAATATGTCTATTTAGGACAAGTGGTCCGGTTAGGCAGGTCCAACTTCGAGAGAGAGGTCAATCGGCGAATCCAACTCGGTTGGGCAGCGTTCGGGAAACTTCGCGACGTCTTCTCGTCCAAAATACCTCAGTGCCTAAAATCGAAAGTCTTCGATAGTTGTGTGTTACCAGTGATGACATACGGCACCGAGACGTGGCCTCTCACTGTGGGCCTCATTAAAAGGCTCAAAGTCACTCAACGAGCCATGGAGCGGGCTATGCTCGGTGTTTCCCTACGAGATTAGGCTTTTAGTAAAATTATTTTAGATCAACCAATTATCGTTGAAAATTGCGTTACCTAATTTGTTTCAATTGTAATTTTTATTTTAAAATTCAGGAGTACAATCGATTTGAAGTAAAACGTTCTTTTGAAGATAGTTAAGAGGAAAATTTTCATCAGTTTTTTTTTTAATTTCAAATTTTGTGTTATACTTACTTAATTTTATAACACCTTACGACTAAAGTTTGTTGTCTTATCCACTGATTCATATTTTTGCAAATTGTTCTTATTATAATTATATTACTCATAGGGCACAATCTAATTAGTGTATTCGCTAAGGGAAAAATATACTCACAATTTTTTAAACCCAAAACGTGCCTAGTTCTCCGCCATAATCCTTAATTTTCAGCGGTGCTTATATATTTTTTAATTAAAATAAAATGCCGCATCATTAAATTGCGTCGCTCTGTGCTTTAACTACGACTAAGATTGCTACCAAATCCAGGGTGGCAATTTTACTCATCATCCAGTTCTATCCAGTTAATACTGGTTAATACTGGTTAATTCTGGAATTTGCTTCTATATAACATTGGGATTAGTCCGGATTCAATGCGTTTGAGGGATGAACATGTCTCTGTCTGTTTAATCGCATTTCAAAAGAACATTTCGAAATAAGAATATTTTAATTAATATGTTTTTTATATGCTTTTAAAAAGTTTGTTTCTTACTATTACGTTTGTATTGTGCATTTACACACAGAAGTAACAGATTATAATAGCAGACCTTTTGTATTTTTATTTTTTATTCAGATAATGCGATTTGGACTTTATTATAAACAATTGTTATAAAATCTTCCGGATATATGAATGTACGAGTTTTCTCGAGATATTGTTCTATATGTCTATTTCTCCCGTCAAACAGCAGTTTAAATGCACTGTTGTGTTTTGTATTGAAAGAAATTGTAGCCAGAGTAACTAGGTTTAAAGAATTTATTCTCATAAAAACATACAGTTCACTTATAATGAGATACAAAAACAAATAAATAATGCAGTACTTAACTTATATCTAGGACGCTGGTTGCATAATACATATTACAGTTTTATTATTTACAATGTGCACACATGTTTTTTAAGTTTGTTTTTAAACTGTCTTATCGAATCACATTCTTTTATGTCATTAGGTAATCTGTTATACGGCTGTACTCCCTCAAACAATATAGTTTTTTTTCCATAATTGGTGCGTACATTAATTAATTGAAGTTTGTGTTTATTTCTCAAATTATAATTATGATGATTTATAGGTAACTGAATATTTGTCTGAATAGAATTACTGGATATATTGTGACATTGACATGTCTCATAATGGCGAGTGCAGTGGAATAAAACAATGGCGTCACATAGACAAGGACAAAGAAGATATTAATCCGGCATTTAACTATTAACTATGCCATTGCTAGCTTAAAAAATGCCATTTCTTTTTCTTGTCCCATTTCCTTATCTTATCTAATTCAATCTTAGTGACCAGTCCAAAACGTTGAATCCAACGATCCAATTAATGAAGATATACATAGCTAGCAATAATCGCATTCCAAGTGCGTGGTGGTCTGTTGGTAACGGACCCGACGTGGCTGCCACATGTTCAGTGACCACGGGTTCGAATCCCAGAGAATACCTCTGACTTTTCGAAGTCGGCATTGCAGTTACCATTAGACGCAGTGCAGTGATATTGCCGTGCCTGATAAAAAAAGAAACCAAACCCAAGATATATCTCAAAAAAAAAAATAACACCCAACAGTCACATACATAGTCCCGACCCCAAACTAAGATCGGGCCTAGTGTCGTGGGTATCAGGAACTACGAGAGACTTTTCGGTCTCCGAAACACCCAGACTCGAAAGAGATATTTGTATGCCGTACAAACATTTATCTCGGTGCCAGGATCGAACCCCTGGCCTGTGGTTTCGCAGGCGGCGTCTAACCGACTGCGCCACGGAGGCTGTCCATTAATATTTATAAACTTGTGGGAACTATTTGTTTGAATCCTCGATGTTATTCGTTTGATAAATTATCCCCGAGGAACCAATCATTTCTCATGGATACAACTGTTTTATGAGTTATTCCGTAGTTGCTGGATTCGGTAAGGTCTCGCGTAGTTTGAGTTATTAAGTAATATCTTAATTAATTATCAGTCTTTTCGGAGTTAGTTGTGATTGATAGTCAATTACCACGCACTATAACGGTGAAGGGAAAAGTCCTGAGGAATCCTGCATAACATAGCGATTATTACGAATTTCTATGGTATGTAAAGTCCGCAAACCCGCACTGAGTTGTGGACTATATAGCCTAATCTATGTTAATCGTACTCTTGGTCGTAGATGAGGCCTATACATCCTGCAATGGACAGTGTAGACTGATACAGAATAATCGTTTTCCATCATGTATATGTAGGATATTTGATTTTTTGCCTAACCTACGCAATAAAATGCCCTACCTACTCGTAGTTCACGGCTAATTCGAAAAAAAATATTGCTAAAAAATACTGCCTTTAATTGGAAATCGGTGCCACCCCACATTTTAGTAACTATTCTACAGTTGTTTGTTCAAGTAAGTTCTTGGAATTTCGGGGCTAGCGTTGAAAATATATTTTAGTAGTAATTGTAACTGTATCAGCCCATATACATCCCACTGCAGGGCACAAATCTTTTTTATAATCGAGTTTACAATTAAGTGGTTTATTTGTAATGAATTTATGCAAATTATATTCAGAGAGGATGGATGAAAGGAGAATAACAAAGCAAATATACAAATGTCAGGATCGAGCAAAGTGGTGGTCTATAGTCGCTGCTCACCTCTACGAGGTACAAGCGTGACGATTATTATGTACTCGCATGTATGTATATTTGCCGATTTTACGATAATTATTTTTCAATTTAATAATATGTGGTGCATGGTTGTATGTTCATGTCCGTCAAAAAAACGATAATTGTACCATATTATAGAATACAAGCAGCCCAGCCAGGCCCCTATCCGGGTGTAGAGATTTTTTTTAATACTCTTTCTCCTATGTTCATCATGGATAATGTAGTATTCTAATAGTGAAATATTTATTCAAATCGGTTCGGTGGTTATAGAGTCTATTAAATGCAAACAAATTATCAATATTTCCTCTATAATATTAGCATACAATAAAATAACTCCATGGTAGATTCTGACACCCATTAGTCATATCTCGCTCCGAAGTATATTTTTTACTTATTTATTCTTAACTGCACGTAAAGATGATAAAAGCTTAAACACATTTCTAAATGAATAAAAAGTACAGATGATGGTATTATCGCTCTAGGCGATTTCTAGTATAGCACTCTAAGCTCTCTATAACGGTGAAGGAAAACATCGTGAGGAAACATGCATACTATAGCGGTTTCTTTGGTATATCCGCCAATCCGCATTAAGCCAGCATAGTGGACTATATAGCCTAACCACTGTCAATCGTATTCTCGAATGTAGAGGAGGCCCGTGCCTTGTAGTGGGACGTATATGGGCTGATATAGATAAACTCTAATATACAGATACTATGGTCATTAAATGAATCTATCCAAAGAAGATCAGATTATTCTGATATCTAACATATTTTTATTTAGACTAGCATTACTTAATTATAATCTTATATATAAAAATGAATCGCAAAATGTGTTGGTAACCGCATAACTCAACAACGCCTGGACCGATTTCGATGATTCTTTTTTTCAAAAGTTTGTGAAAGTCCAAGGATGGTTTTTACGGCGAGAAAATTTCGAATAATTGCCGGAAAAGCCCTAAAAACAGCCCTTTTCTTTACCCCATACAAACGTTTTCTAACTAAAACGTTGAGTCAATTTGAGCTTTATTGCTATTGTATAAAGTTCATATTAAATTACAAGCACTCACTGTTGTTTAAACAATGTAGGTATGTTCCTAACGTCAAAGAGTCAATTTGCACTTTATTACCGCTATACAAAATTCAAATTCAATCATATCTATCAAAACAATGTGCGTGATTTTCCCATACAATATGTTCATGGGTTTGTAACTGTCAAACATTTAATATTCACCCTGTCGATATGGTAAACTCTGCCCTCAAATTAAAGAACGTATTTAAATAAAGGTTTCGAATCGAAAACATATATCCACAATATTCGATTAGTGGCGTATTTTAGATTTTAAAGAAGTAAAATATTGACAGTAGTGAAAATGGATTGACATTTTAATTGATTTCAATTGTTTATGCATGCGTTCAGAAATTTATTTTGTATAAACTAAGGAGAATATATCTAGCTACATTAATATAGGACAATGAAATAAATAATGTTCACACGTAATGGTGGATTTACATGTTGGCTGAGGCTGGGTCAACGTCTACCAACTCCAAGCTATTAACTATGAAAAACATAAGGCCAGCCGAGCCAAACACTCCGTTTACACGCCGGCGTTGGTGGAGGCTGGCTGAGGTTGGCCAAGCGAATTTTTACAGTGGTTCTTCCTTCGCTATAATTCACTGTTAGAAATGTACATCGTATCGGACTGAGATAGGTTATATTATACCTAAAGGGGGTAAAAAAAGGGATGAAATGTTATGTCTAAGAAAATCGAAACCACTGAAGTTATGTTTATGAAATTTTATATCTTAACTCTTTATTAATAACAAAAAGTAATGGCGTGCAATATTTTTTTGAAAAACAGCATTTTGGTGCTGAAATAAGGGAAGGAATATTGGATGGACAATAAAAAACGTTACAGTTTTTAATGTCAAAAATTCATAAGGCAATCTTTATATGAATATGTATATGGAGAGAAGGGGCATAAAGTAAAATAGAGTGGAAGGTACGGGAGAGGGCTGAGATAGATGACAGATTTGTTAGGACGAAATGTAAATGCACGTTATAAAATGGGATGGATAATAAAGAGAAGCGACGGGACGAATTGGGAAGAGACTGAACAGGCGGATGAGACGGGATTGAGCTGGACAGTAGGATAGCTACGTCAAGTTTAGGTATACAAGAGTTTATACTAAAAACAACATGTATTTGGTGTGGAGTGGAATCAAAAAATATATGCACCCAGGCAAAGCTGGGCCGGGCCGCTAGTTTCAAATAAAATGAAATAAACATGATTCAAAAAGCTTTATTAATAAACATTATTTTAATGTTTATTTTAAATCTTTGAACAGGATCAAAATCATGTATATTCAGCTAAATACATAAATAATTAATCATTTCCATGAACATAAATTTTCAATTACATAATTCCTAATAATTAAAATTGGAACAGATACCTGAAACGAGAATAATTAGTGGCGAATTTAAATATCAAATAGATTTCGTAACAGTATTTTATTTTTTAATTATGATTCCGGGATACATCAAATATGTTTTTTTTTTGGCTCAATATGTCCAATAGTTACTCTGGCTACAATGCCCTTCAATCCGAAACACAACAGTGCATTTACACTGCTGTTTGACGGGAGAAATAGACATTGCGGTGGTACCTACCCAAATGGCCTCTCACATATGAGAGACCTACCACCAGTGTTTTGTAGCGTGTATGAGCTGTAAGCTGTGGTCGCAGGTTTGATTCCTTGGAAGGGCAATCTACGTTGCGAGTGTAGGTTTTTAAAGCTTAATGAATTGTCCAGGGCTGGAATAAAATGCTTCATACTAGTCTCGTGCTGCCAAGCTTCAATCCATCATCATCCATCCATCCATCCATCAGCCAAAGGAAATCCACTGCTGAACATAAGCCTCCCCCAATGATTTCCACAGAGACCTGTTGGAGGCAGCCTGCATCCAGCGAGGTCACGCGACCTTTACTAGGTGGTCTGACCATCTTGTGGGTGGACGTCCTACGCTGCGCTTTCCGCTACGTGGCCTCGATTCGAGCACTTTCCGACCCCAAGCTTCAATGCTCGGTGTCATTACTTTGCGTGCCACTGTTGATCCTGGCTCACAGGAGTTGCAGTGGTGGGAGTGATTGCGGGACAGTCTCCTAAAAAAATACTAGTCTCGTTTAATATAACGATTTCTTTTTTTATTGCTATGTATGGCGAGGCGAACATGCACATGTATTATTATATTTATTGGTCCGTTTTATCTGGGTTTATGTCTGCAAATGCTAGAATATGGCTTCATTGTTGTTCGACTCATGTTTTTCTTTACAAGAAAAAATCTAATCAGCTTATTTTATGGCGGCTTATAACCCATCGGTTCAGGTATTTAAATAAATAAATTTATACACACAACAGACACATATGTACATATTCCTAACCCCACACTAATGTAGAATCCTGTTTCGTGGGTAACTAAAACTACGAGAGACTTTTTGGTCTCACAAACACCCAGACCCAAAACAAATACCTGTTGGTCACACAAATATTTGTCTCGGTGCGGGAATCGAACCCGCGGTTTCTCGTTTCACAGCCGGTGTCTAACCTGCCTAACTGCGTCACTGAGCGTGTGTAATAGAACTTAGATGGGATTTTTGTATTAGTAATGCACTTTATCAGGCCATACCTCGACATCAAATATGAATGCAAGGTCTTAAGAAGGAGTTTTATCTCTATGCTAAATGTTTTTCAGCAGGTAATTCCAAATTGATACAAGTACGGTTATTGCAGAGTGTACTGATGCTGCTTCATTCTGGGCGACCTCCCTTCCGACTCGGCTGTATTTAAACACATATTTGTACTGTATTGCAAAAACATACCTAATATTTTTTGGCTCCGCCCGGGTGCACGCACGTTTTAAGATGGCGGTCAAAATGTTTAATTCTGACTATCAGTTTAGAATATCACTACTGCTCGACTGTCCACAGCTGTCCGAACGCAGTATAATAAAACAATGACTGAATGTAAATGTTGATTACATTTTATGGGTTAAACATTATTTTCTTTACTTTACGAAAAAAATATGAAATCTGGTAATACCAGGGTCTTTAAACTCTAATAACCCAAAAACCTATAAAATGTAACTCTCCTATACGAGTATAACAACAGTAGGGTTCAAATTGAATACCGCCCCACGGGAACTTAGCTCTACTCCGGGATAAGGCTTCCACGAAGGGGATATATGGTATTACAAGATACTTTGTGAAGTTTTAAAAAAAAACTTGTATGAAGTATTAGTAAAGTCCCTGTTCATCAAATAGCTGATCTAAGCTGTAAACTATAGGACTGAGTTTTCATATAATAAGAAATATAACGATTTTACTGGTGGTAGGTCTCTCATACGTGAGAGGCCGCCTAGTTAGGTACCACCGCAATGTCCATTTCTCCCGCCAATCAGCAGTGTAAATGCACTGTTGTGTTTCGGATTAAAGGACATTGCAGCCAAAGCAACTAATGGGCATATTGAAAGTTAGCATTATATGACTCAGGATGACGAGTACAGTGGAATGCCAAAAATTGCTTTATAATTCGTGGTGTTTGGTTATGTTACTGTCCATGAGCGGTCATATTACTCTCTAGCAGGCGAACGGCACGCTCTTCTCGCCATGTCCAGCAATAAAATGAAACAACTCAACAAGATAGCCTCGTGTTTGTAACATCAGAAACTTAGAAGATTTCCACCTCACATCTCTCAGAGCTATAAGTATTATAATTTTAAGAAGCACCATTTGACAAATTTACGACATTACAAAATAGAGATGATGTCGAATAAATGTATTCCTACAATATGCGATTAATAAATATGGATTTAAAATTAGCGATTAACAATTGTAACAATTGTGTTACATTAAAAATATCTTACTCATTTCACAATTTTACGAACAATAAAAGAAAGTAAACGAAAGAAAAATGAAAGAAAAGAAACGTCCATAGAAAGTTGTTACAACTTGTAAAATATAATTCAATCAGTTTGGATGGATAGTATTTACAGAAATTTATTGGACCAATGATAGGAAGCTAATACTCTGTATCAGCCCATATACATCCCACGGCAGGGCACGGGCCTACTCTACAATCGACAGTACGATTGAGAGTGGTTAGGCCATATAGTCCACCACGCTGGCCTAGTGCGAGTTGGCAGACTTACATACCATAGAAATTCTTATAAACCGCTATGGTATACAGGTTTCCTTACGATGTTTTCCTTCACCGTTTTAGTGCGTGGTGATTGACTATCAATACACACATGACTCCGAAAAGTCAGAGGTGTGCCCTGGGAATTGAACCCGCGACCACCATGAACATGGCAGCCGCGTCTGGTCCGTTTACCAACAGGCCACCACGCACGCACGCACTAATACTCGCCTGGGGATAATCAAATTTGATTACACACGGATCGGGTGCGTTGTAATCATTTTCTCCCACCAAACACCAGTGTAAATGTTGTGTTCAGGTTTGAAGGACATTATACCCAGAGCAACTACTGGATATAATGGCACTTAGCATCTTATATCTCGAGATGGCGAGCTCAGTGAAATGCGAAGCATTGCTTTGTAATGTAATGTGTCGTTTGATTTTGCTACTACCCATGAGCGGTCGTTTCGCTTACTATAAGGCGAATGGCATACAAGTATCGCCGCCCATCGCAAAAAAGTCATATAAAAGGACCAATGTAATTTACAAGACTTCGTTATATTATCCTAAAAAGTCTACATTAATATTTAACTAAACATATAACTGAAAAGCTGTGCCCAAACGCCGGCAGGTGGCGCCGCTTGTAGCGGAAAATTTCACATATTTTCACCTGTTTTTTTTTTCATGAAACACGCTGAAAGGATACGTCCTTTGATGGCTCCATCTTTTAGAGTTCGTTGAGCTATTATTTTATCGAGGTGAATTATTTTTTGAAAGGTTTTTTGCGAGTACCCAAGATGATCTAGGTTAAAACATTATGGCTCACGTTTATGGTTTACGAGTAGATGTTTTTGGTCTTTCTTAGAGACTAGGGACTACTACTTCTATCAAATATACCGGGTATTTCAAGACTGCTACCGAAAACGAAGCTGAGTGGTAGTTTTAATGACTACAAACACAGGTTCGTCTTCCTATTGTATGAAAAAAAAAACCTTTAATACATGTATGATCCAAGCATTGTGAATATTCGTGGGTGGCAGTGATCACTTACTACCGTTACAGTTCCTGCAGCCCCATACGCTTACATTTTATTCGTACCCCTCCATTATTTAAATAATTTCATTGCGAATTAAAGATCACTTGAAGATCCCCGAAGACTCTTAGCTTCACTGCTCGGTGTCAGTAGAATGTTATCTTGTTGTCAAAGATACAAAACTTACAAATGTTATAAATGCGAAAGTTTGTGTTTGTTACACCATCGCGCTCAAACTGCTGGACCAATTTTGATGAAATTTGGCTTGAAGCTAGCTGACACCTTGGATTAACATATGGGCTACTTTTTATCCCGACAAAATGTGATTTTCCGTGGAAACAGTTCCTGTGCTTCTAAAGTGAACTGGACTCAAAAAGTATTTGCACCCGGGCAAAGCCGGCCTGGTTCCCTGCAGATATGAAAATAAAACTAGTAAAATACGCAAATTTCCAAGAACGTTATCGATACAAAGTCATAAACTGAGAAGCAAAACACGCCGATAAAGCCAGCCATGCCATTGTGGGCCAGACTGATGGCCGTGATAAAGAAATGTCGTAAATACCCTCCACGATGTCTTTACGAATGTTCGTCGACGCGATTTGTTGAATTCAATTTAGGGATTTGGGATCTCTTGTAATTTTCCTAAAGTTAAGGCGAGAAAGTAATGAATTATTACCATGGGGTATTTTTTTATTTCTATAAATGGCAAGACGAGCATTAAATTCGCCTGATGTTAAGCGATACGTCTGCTCATGGACAATATCAATTGGTATTTTACTGCGCTTGCCATCCTGATACATATGGTGATAAGCTTCAATATCCAGTAGTTACTCTGGCTCCAATGTCCTTCAAATCGGAACACAACACTACGTTTAAAATGCTGTTTGGTAAGAGAAATAGAGATTGTGGTGGTACCTGCCTTCACATATGAGAGACCTACCATCAGTATAGCTGTAATTTTAATATACGTTTTTGTAAGTTTACTCGTGTTAAGGTCTTCGAACGACACAACTTACAATCCATAAAATCTGCCATGAGACCAATCGAGACATAGCTATCATGTATTTTTAATCTCTTGATTTAACTGTATGGTATGTAAATTGAAAGTGCGTGGTGGCCTGTTGGTAAACGGACCAGACGCGGCTGCCAACATGTTCACGGTGGTCGCGGGTTCAAATCCCAGGGCACACCTCTGACTATTCGGAGTCATGTGTGTATTGATAGTCAATCACCACGCACTAAAACGGTGAAGGAAAACATCGTGAGGAAACCTGCATACCATAGCATTTTCTATGGTATGTAAAGTCCGCCAACCCGCACTAGGCCAGCGTGGCGGACTATATGGCCGAACCACTCTCAATCGTACTGTCGATTGTAGAGTAGGCCCGTGCCCTGCAGTGGGACGTATATAGGCTGGTACTGGTACTGGTACTGGTATGTAAATTTAATCAATCTTCACTAGAACTACTTGCTATACTTGCTAAGGCCTATCTCTTTTCTATAACATATCAGTATAATCTATCGATATTAAACTGCTTAGTATACCTATCCCGATTCTTTAAGAGATTATTTTTTTCTAATATATGAAATTGGAGACTATGTTGTGAGAAATGGGTGTCTTGCCAATATACATAATTATGCCGCCCCCACAAACCAGACATGTGTGTACATACAATGAATTCTACTCATGATATTCAACTGAATCACTATCACAGACTATCCATCATGTACAATGGTCCCTATCCAGTCTAACACAAATATATCAGAAATTATCAACAACATTTACTCAAAATACTTACGCTTAAATAATAAACAGATGTATACCTAAACTCCAACCCCACGTTCCGTTTTATTCCTACCCCTAAAACCACCCCTTCGACATTCTATTGTCCTAGAGAACGCCGCAAACATCCCTTTGTTACACTAAGTAATGAGTTTCAAATGGTGTTATCTAAAATATGATACTACAATCGGTACAATGGAGGGGAATCGGCTGAAACTAAATGTTCGTGTTGAAAAGATTAGGTATTGTTGTGTCTACAGAATAAAGAATAGAAAAACATGTACTGAAACATATTTTTTTGTTTTATCAACATTATCTATCGTAGGTATAGTCGTATACAAATTTGACGTAAATAGGGTTTTATTTTTATGCTATATGTCCGAAAAACGAGCAGACATGTCAGCTGATGGTAAGTGTTCACTGCCGCCCATGAACATCCACAACGCTTGGCTCATGGTTGTATTGTCGGTCCATCAAATACACATAAATAAACTCATGCCTTTCCCAGAAGGGGTCGGCAGAGGTGCAACCAGGACACCTACATTTCACCTTGTATGATCGGTCCCACTATGTGATAGGGGCGAGCCTATCGCCATATCAGGCACCAATTTCTGACTCTGACTACTATTGGCGAGACGAGCATGCCGTTCGCCTGATGGACGATACGACTTATGAACAGTAGCAAAACCAAACAGCACCTTGAATTACAAAGCAATTCTTGGCACTCCACTGCGCTAGCCATCCTGAGACATAAGATGTTAAATCTAAATATATCCATTAGTTACTCTGGCTACAATGTCCTTTAATCCGAAACACAACAGTGCACTTACACAACATTAATATAACCCCATGAAAATGTATAAAACTTGAAGCATAAGTTTAATACCCCAGTATAACTAACTCTGAACAGTAAGAGCGAGCGATTTCGGACAAGTCTCATTAACGAAATGCTTCCGCATCGGAGATTTCACAAGATACGTGCTATCCGAGAGCGGTGGGGTCTGGCGGCCGTTCTCTATATTCTATCTATCTTTAACAAGGGGTTAAGATACCTACCATGACTATGTTGGTAAAATTCTACGCTTCATAAAACAAAAATAGACATATATGTTTATCTAATCTATACCTCCCCATCTTTGTTAACTGAAATATAAATTGCATCGAATTATCTAATGAAATCATTTATTAAAGATAGATAGATTACAGAGAATGGCTGTTTGCGCCCCCGACTTTTAACACCCAAAAACTCTTTAACTGTACTAGTGCTCCCGGTTTTTGTATCTGTATCAGCCCATTTTAATCCCACTGCAGGGTTCGGGTCTCCTCTACCATCGAAAGTACGATTGAGTTAAGCCGTATAGTCCACCACGCTGATCTAGTGCAACTTGGAGAAATTTATATACTATAGTAAACTATATTTCTTTATAGCAATTAATGACGACGAGTTGAGTGTGCCATTCGCCTGATGCTAAGCAATACGACCGCTCATGGACAGTAGCAAAACCAAGCAACATTACGAATGCTGTGCTCGCCATCCTGAGACATAAGATGTTAAGTCTCAATATGGCTCGTAGTTACGTTGGCTAAAATTTCCTTCATATATGAGAGACCTACTACCCGTAAATTACATGGTCTAAGCCCACTCTATCGTACTGTAGATTGTAGAAAAGGCCCGTGTCCTGCAGCGGAGTGTACATTATATATACAAATACAGACATATTGCCATAGAAATTCATAGAAATCGCTATGGTATGCAGGTTTCCTCACGATGTTTTGCTTCACCGTTATAATACGTGGTGATTGATTTTCATCACACATGACTTTTAAAAGTCAGAGGTTATGCCCTAGGATTTGAAGCCAAGACCACTAAGAACAAGTTGGCATCCGCGTTTGATCCGTTTTAAACAGGCCACCACGCACATTCGATTCTCATTAATGAAACGTTTCCGCATCGGAGATTCAAAGATACGTGTTACCGCATCCGAGTGCGATGGATTCTAAGTGCCCCGCACTGATTCCAGCTTTTAACAGAAAAATCTGTAGCTATTCAGTCTTTCTTTCAAAGACTATAGAGGTGATATTGATGTACGGCTTTTAATGTAATCCACATATTTCTCAATACCATTGTATAAAACTTGAAAAAACATCGAGATGTTATTTTTTTTTTTTTTTTTCAGATATTTTAATTACATTTTCATTATTTTTGGCCACCCCGTGTAGATACGGTGATAGAAAATATCGTAAGGAAATCTGCATGCCATGGCGATTTTAAAAGAATTTCTATGGTATGTAAACTCCGCAAGCACGCACTAGGTCGGCGTGGTAGACTCTATTATTGTCTAACCACTCTCAATCGTACTCGATTGTAGAGGACGCCCTTGCCCTACAGTGGGACATATATGGGCTGATATGGATGGATATTAGGATGACGATAGATGGTAGGATGATGGTAGTAGATACAAGGATTTTTATCACTAAATTGGTCATTAGTTTGGTTCGGGTATTTACTTGCACTATAAAAATCATCATACCTATACGTGTTGATCACAATTTGCCTTAAAAATTATAATCGTGTTTTTTGACAAGACTACAAAGCACTTTTTGTTCAAACTTGGTACAATGTTACCAGTGGTAGTTAGGAACATGTGATTTAATCAAATACTATACGTCAATATCTTCTGTATATATTCGACAGTCTAGTACAATAGACTAAGATCTCTTATTAAAATAAATTGTATGTGTGGTCCAAAAATATTTATATCGTATCTAGTTGTTTGTGATGCAAAAATTCCCTCGTAGTTTTTGATACGCACGAAACTAGAAGTTTTATTTCAGGGTCATGATTGCCTTTTCGATTATTTAGTATATTATACTTTCTTATTATTACTCGGATGTCCAACTGGTTACTGCCTCGTGGACGTTTTAATAATGATAGAAAAACCAACAGACAATTAAACATTATAATACTAGAACAGCATGTCGAATAAAGTTTGCCATTTCATTCTAAATTCTTTATTTTAACTTTACGTATGTGTAATGACCGCGGCTAATTTTAAAGGTAACTTACTACTTAATTGTCATTGTATATCGTGTCCAATACTACGATTTCAATCTAAATACTTAATATCTTTATGTTAAGAACCTGATCTGTTTCAGGGGTATCCAATCTTACTAAAATTTTCGGCTTGGTACAATTCAAGTTATTTGATGACTATTGATACTGTATAATTACTGTGAATTAACTTTCTTGGAAAGTAATTTAGTTAACAGATAATTTCAAAGAATTCAAAGATACACTTTGAAATAACTATATTTTATTTTATTTTATTTAAGGACATCCAATCGTAATTACATTGTTTCTTATCTACACTGATATTATAAAGAGGAAAGCTTTGTTTGTTTGTTTGGTTGTAATGAATAGGCTCAAAAACTACTGGACCGATTTTAAAAATTCTTTCACCATTCGAAAGCTACATTATCCACGAGTAACATAGACTATATTTTATTTTGGAAAAAAATAGGGTTCCGTAAGATATTTGGATTTTTCGGACACAAACTGAAAAAAATCAACCAAAGAAGTTACTTATTTTGCGTACGCTGCCTAAACTACAAAAGATAGAACCATAAAATGTTATAATTAATTGTAGATCTTATAAATATCTACAAAAACGTCCGCGACACACTATACCTATCTATGTCGAGTGAGGCACAACAACCACATTTTTATTTAAAAATCTTGAATTTTTTTTTGGACTACATTTAAACGCGTTTATTTTACTCATGCTATTAATCCTTATCAAAATAAATTATTTCATCAATAAGTACAGTTTATGTTGATAATATTTGGTCTTCGAATGATTAAAATTAGACGTTTGGTTTTGAAGTTGTGGTGAAATTAAAATATTACGATTTCTGCTGCACGGCCCGTTGTATAAGATATATATGGATGTTTGTGGAGAGAAGGGACATAAAGTAAAATAGAATCAAAGGTACGGGAGATCTATATTAACCTTTTGAATATTTTTAGGACTTCTAACTTGGCGTATGAGTGGAAATAAAATAATACACTTATTCATAGTTGCTGCTTCTTTAGAAATAATTTACTAATTTAATATTTTAGATAAATATCCTTATTTTATTTTCACTGTATCTATACTTGTATCTAATACACTTACAATTTAGTAACATGTTAAATGCACTACCTGCAGGCGTCACAACATGCATTGAGTAACAAATAACTATACATAATACTTTTACGATTTTTATTGCGAATTTGGTTTAATATTTATATTGAACTTCCCGGCGTTTCAATTACTTTGTAGCTTTTGTGGTCACGGCATGGTCTGAGGTGTTAGCCGTCTGCTCTGCGAATGTTACAAAAAGTAACTTGACTTAAAAATTATTAACATTAAAAAATATTTAAAAAGTTAGTTGTTCGTGAAATCCGTAAAAAACAGTTTTGTTTCAATATGTAATACATTGCATACAGACATAGTCTAAAACTTGCGACCCTGATCGAACGGTATAAAAGCCCATACTCCACACATGACCCATTTACCCATATACCATAAACTTCGGTACTGAGCTACGGTACGACTACAAGAGGTCTCGGGTACGAATCCCGGGTCGTGCAAAGTATTATATTTTTTTTCTATTCATTATAAGCTTGGATTCAGCAATGTGTGCCCAATATGACGATAGGCTCGCCCCCTATCACATCTTACATCGAAACACAAAGCGAAATATGGGTGTCCTGGTTGTCCTTTGCTTACCCCTTCTGGACAAAGGCTTGAGTTTATGTATGTACCATAAAAAAATCCACAACTGCTATACTGTACAACAAGCGTTTAAACATTAGACGCAACAAATTGTTCTCAGTCAAGGTGGTGGAAAATAATAGCCCCTTTTTATTGCTAAAACCACTTTGCAAGGAACCCAGCACTTTGCACATCGCGCCCGAGGCGATTCCTGTAATGAATCTTTGAAGGGATGAGTGGGAACTTCCCTACATTTGCCGCGGAAATGATATAAAAACGTAATAGATCAATGTTGATGAAAGCATTACTAAAATATTTTTTATTATCTTTTCATCAGTGGTTAGTATATTTTATGCTGATTTGGTTAGGTATTTTAATGTTGCAATATTAATATTATTATTCACGCTACGTAATGTCAGTTATAAATGATATTATAATTTCACAAAAAAACAAAAATATTTGCAAAAAATAATGAAATAGACATTTAAATCATGGGGCGTAAGTAATGCTGATAAAGCTTTGTAAATAAACAATTTTTTTTGGCCTATAGTTGGTTTTTGTAACCCAGTATTAAAGGAATCATTAGTACTTTGAAATAAAACTATTATTTACAGATTTTATCGCGGAATTGCTTTGGTTTGGTTGAATAAAATCCATAAATAATAGTTTTATTTCAATGTGTAATATACTTGTAAATCTAAGAATCCATTATCATTAGTAATATTGTGTATTTAGAAATTATATCTCTAACATTTATATACTTACTGTAAACTTATTATAATAATTAATCTTATTCCACCAAATCCCCAGCTACTATCTGTATCAGTCTATAAACGTCCCACAGCAAGTCCTGGACCTCCAATCGAGAGTACGATTGAGAGGGGTTAGGCCCGATAGGCTGGGTTACTCTATAATCCGACACGAAGTTCGAATTATCGGATGTTCAACATCCGAAGTAAGGTATAAGTTTTCCATTTTTAAAAATCAGTCCTATTCTCTGTGATACTTATCATTTTCTCCGAACTCAGTCTATGGTTACGACGTACGATACAGAATTTGAAAATTTTATGGAGTATTTAGACACAATAGTGAAGATTAACGTACGACTTCCAAACTTTCAATGACAGCCTCCGTGGTGCAGTTGGTTAGACGCCGCCTGTGAAACGGGAGGCCGCGGGTTCGATCCCCGCACCGAGAGTAATATTTGTGCGGCCCACAAATATTTCTTCCGGGTCTGGGTGTTTGTGAGACAGAGAAGTCTCTCGTAGTTCCTGATACCCACGACACAAGACTCGATCTTAGTGTGGGGTCAGGACTTTGTATGTGACTGTTGGGTGTTATTTTCTATTTTTATTTATGAACAGCGTATGGCTTCTTAGGGTAACCCCCTAGCCTACCAGGAAAAACATTATCAAATACGCTGCTTGCTTAATAATGTCAGCCGTTGATTAAACCAAGTTAGAGAATCCTAACTGATTTAATTACAATATACACAATTAATATAAGACAAGCGGCAAACAAAGGACTTTAGGGAACCAATTTAAATTATTTAATCTTGGCAATAATTAATTTAATTTGCGTAAGGATTGTCGCTTAAATATTACAATATGCGGTGTTATTGACATTGTGGAATTCGTGCGATATTGTATAAGTATTACGCATTTTTTTATTGCTTTGTATAGCGAGACGAGCATGACGCTCGCCTGATGATAAGCGATACGACCGCTTATGAACAGTAGCAAAACCAAACAACATCTTGAATTACAAAGCAATGCTTGGCATTCAAGTGCGCTCGCCATCCTGAGACATAAGATGTTAAGTCTCAATATGTCCAGTAGTTACTCTGGCTACAATGCCCTTCAATTCGAAACACAACAGTGCGTTTACACTGCTGTTTGACGGGAGATATGGACACTGCGGTGGTACCCACCCAGATGGCCTCTCTCATCATTAAAAACAGGACAGGCATAACAGGACTATGCAAGTGACAGCAAAAGAAATAACTGGTGGTAGGTCTCTTAATTGCAAATAAAAAATGGTCTCTCTTATGAGAGAAGAGGCATATAAGTTCCACCACATTGTATATTTCTCCCGGTAATCAACAGTGTAAATGCATTGTTGTGTTCCGGTTTGAAGGGTATTTAGCTAAAGCAATTATAGAACAAATCCCCGACCCGGGATTCGAATCCGAGGCCTCAGCTTTGCAACTGCCACCTACAACTGTGCCACCGAGCCAATCAAACACAAAACAATACAGATAATAATCTAAAATTTAACAATGGTTAACCAGCGCCGTAAATTAGGCCACAAACAAAGCACAAAGTTAACGTAGATATTGTAATTAGTATCCGATAATCGAATTTTCAATAACACGCGATGTCAGTTACACTGTTAAATTGTTTAATTGACGGAATTAATTTTAGCGTGTTGTAATATTTTGGTATTAATTATGAGATGTTTGCGCCGTCGGCTGTGAGTAATTACGTTATTTGAAGAATTTGTCGCAGGGATTTACCTCAAGAATGTTCCGTACCACATTGAAGGATATAAATAAATATTACTCCTGCCAAATAGCAGTGTAAATGCTCTGTTGTCGTTCGGTTTGGGGACATTCTTGCTACTAACTACTGGACATAATGAAACAAAATTTACTGATGGTCATATGTGAAAGACCGCATGGGCAGGTACCACCACAATGTATATTTGTCCTCATTGTTGCCAGAGTAATTAATTGACATATTGAAACTTAACATCTTATGTCTCCGGATGGTGAGTACAATGAAATGCCAAGCTCACTGTTCATGAGCGGTCGAATCGCTTACCATTAGGGGAATGGCATGCTCGTCTCGCCATTTGTAAAAAAAAAACAAACCATACCTTTACCTAACTCCATTTTTTGTTTTGGTAAATCTAAAGATTTAATGACTAGACTGGGTTGATATCAGTTTATGTGTATGCTGGAATAATATTAAAATGCTACATAAATTTATTTTTTTTATTTCACAATTTTCATAGCTAATAAAAATCAATAATGACTGCTTATATTTCGCCAATAGGCACCTATTTTATATTTATACTTACTTATCTTATATTTTTTTATTAAGCTGAGGAGTTTGTTACTACTAATCTCAGGAACTACTGATTAAAATTGAAAAAATATTTTTGAGTTAGATAGGTAATTTATATTAGGCTTTATATCATCACGTTATAACCTATAGAAGTGTAACAGTAATGAAAATCTAGCAAATACGAATAAATGTTATTTGTTTCTCATGGTTCGATTAGTCAGTATTCTACTTAGATAGTCAGAATCGCACATTTTGACCGCCATTTTGAAAAGTGTATCTGAACCCGGGCGGAACCGGGCCGGACCGCTAGTTTCATATATTTCTAAATGCATTATGCAGAAAGAATTCATAAACATTTTTTAAACGAACAATTTTATCAGCCAATTGAACTTGCACAAATTGTGTATGCACGTTTAATCTATATATATAAAAGAGGAAGACTGATTGACTGACGTATCTACGCACAGCCGAAACTACTGGAGCTAATGACGTGAAATTTTCCACAGGGGTTCCTATTGTGACGTAGGTGAGCACTAAGAAGGGATTTTTGGAAATTCAACCCCTAAGGGGATGAAAAGGGCAAAAAACTGTTGTATGGAAAATGGAAACCGTTAAAGCTACAATTGTCAAACTTAGCACTTTGGTTAGTCATTTAAGAAGAAAACTAATTGCATACTTTGTTTGTCTAAAATTACTCATAAAGGGGTTAAAATAAGGGTTGAAGTTTTACGAGACTCGGGTGATTTAATGACAATCTAATCAACGCACGGCCGAAACTACTGAAGCTAGAAACGTGAAATTTTCCACAAAGGTTCCTATTGTAGCGTCGATGAGCACTAAGAAGGGATTTTTGAAATTCAACCCCTAAGGGGGTGAAAAGGGTAAAAAACGGTTGTATGAAAAATCGAAACCGTTAAAGCCACAGTTGTCAAACTTTGCACTTTCGTTAATCAATCAAAAACCAAAATAACTGCATACTTTATTTTTTTAAATTAACCCTAAAGTGGTTAAAATAAGTGTTGAAATTTTGTAGAACCGAACTGTCTAATCAACGCACAGCCGAAACTGCTGGAGCTAGAAACGTGAAATTTTACACAGAGATTCCTATTGTGACGTAGGGTAGCACTAAGAAGGGATTTTAAGATATTCCTCCCCCAAGGGGGTGAAAAGGGAAGAAACAGTTGTATGGAAAATCGAAATTGAAATTTTGCACTTTTGTAAATCTATCAAAAACAAACATAGCTGCATACTTTATTTTTCTGAAATTAATCCTAAAGTGGTAAGGGTTGAAATTTTGTAGAACCGAACTGTCGCATCAACGTACAACCGAAACTACTGAAGTTAGGATCTTGAAATTTTACACAGGGCTTCCTATCATAATGTAGAGCAGCGCTAATGAAGTATTTACTGAAATTCAATCCCTAAAGGAGTGAAAAGGGTGAAATTGTGTTGTATGGAAAAACGAACCGCGAAAGGTACAGATTTCAAACTTGGCAGTTTAGGTAGTCAATTAAGAACAAAAATAATTTCTTACTTTTTTGTCTTAAATTAGCCTCAAAGGGCTTAAAATAAGGGTTGTAATTTTGTATACAAAATCGAAACCGCTGTTATTATATTTCAGCTACCTATTATAAACACAAGAAATTGGCATGCGCTAATTTTGGAAAAATGGCACGAAGGGGATAAAATTTTATAAAAAATATTTAGGTTTCCGTGGGTACAAAATAACCCTTAAAAATTGAGCTTGATGGTATAATTCAAGAACTGGATAGGGAATTTAATTTTAATTTTTACTAATTTTATACGTTGTTCATGAGTGTAAGAGTTTCACATTTACGGTCAAGGAAAAGGAAGGAATGGACGGTAAGTTGTGTTGGAATATCGGGCATAAGCAACTTTCATTTTAAATATCCATTAATGGGTTTCGCGCAAATAATACTCATAAATAAAATTGTGCGTAGTTCCGGGGTTATAAATTTTAGAGGGAGGAAATTATTATGTTTAATAGTATTTACTTATTATAGGTAAATAATGACCAATTGTAAGGTTTAGGCTTTTTATGTTTTAAGTGGAGGTAAAGCGGGAAATCGTTGTTGATAAAGTAAGTAATATATATAGCCACATGATTTGCCCAACAGGATGCTCACTAATAAATAGTGACGTAATTCGGAATTTTAGAATTTTCTCAGTTTTAGGGGAGAAATGAGGACGTAATATAAAATATATTGTAAATAAAATTAATAACGCAGACTAAGTTGCGGGCAAAAGCTAGTAATTAATATAATTGCAAGAAAATATATTCCGCTAAGTATTAAACAACGGATGGACACAACGTATGAATAGGCAATGGTGAACCGATCGAATAAATAATTTACGCTTTTGTAAGCGCGATGACGAAGCTTTAAAATATTTTAAAATATATCGCTTTGTATGGTGTTGTTAAGCCGTATCAAAAAGTGGCTTAATTTTTTGACACTAGAATGAGTTAAATCCGACAGTCTACCTAGCCGCATTTCTAAAGCCTAGGATTTTCGTATAATATAGATAGCTAGAGTGTGTGGTGGCCTATTGGTAACAAACCATACGCAGCTACCATTATGTTCATCTGTGTCAGCCCATACAGGTCCCACTATGTTCATCTGTATCAGCCCATACATACGTGCCCAGGCACGGGCCTCGTCTACATTCGAGAGTATGATTAAGAGTGGTTAGGCCATATATACTGTTATTATTTATGTATTATTTTTTTTATTTTTTCTAGGTAATTATTTAATGCTCTCATTCTCATGTTTATTATACCCAACTCAAGGTTGCCTGGAAGATATTGCCCAGTGCAATAAGGCCGCCTTTTGTACTTTTTATTATGTTATTTTTTTAATGTCGCTGTTCTATGTATGGTGCAAAAAAAGGATAAATAAATATTTACAAATTTGGTAATTAACTATCATACGCACGACGCTGTTAAGTCAGAGTTGTCCTGGGATTTGAACCCGTTACTACTGACTCACCTGATAGGTCTAGTCTAGATACCAACAAGCCACCGTCCACTTTAATTAGAATTATTATGTCATAATATACCTATAATATTTAATTAATTTGGCAGCCTCCGCCATTGAAATACTTACTAACTGTGAAACGAGATATGATCGAAATCGGAAATCGGATCCGATTATACATAAAATATAAATTACATTAATACCTTATTAGTCATTGAACGCTTTCAATTATGAATATGTATATTACATCAATTGAATACATAATATTATCGCTTTGAACTGTTTATTTATTTAGGTTCATCAAACGGAGAATACAATAACAAAGTATATATTTACATGAATATTTGTATGTACATTTTCATTTTATCTCTTACTAGCGGCCCGGCCCAGCTTCGCCCGGGAGCAAATAGATTTCTCTACAATAATATGTACGTATTATATATGTAAACCTTCTTGAATCAGTCTATTAAAAAAAACCGCATCAAAATCCGTTACGTATTTTTAAAGATTTAAGCAAGAAAGCGACTTTGTTTTATACTATGTAGTGATGATAGACAGTCACAACATGAGTACTATACAGGACAAAAAAATAATTAAATAAAATTAAAATAAATTCCAACATTATAAATTTTATCGGAAAACAATAACAACAAAATAAAATACTTATAATAGTATTGTCAAACTACATTTACTGTTAATATATTATCCACACATACCTACCTATGTACTTATCATAGAAATATTTACTAGCAGAGTATGGAATATTTAATGTGCCTGCCTGTTTGCCTCGGTGACGTAGTTGTACTATGGTATGATTATAAAGGTCTCACATTCGAATCTCAGGTCGGGTAAAGTCATATTTGTTTTTAATAATTATTATCAGCCTGTTGTCAGAAATTCGTTCCCGATATTGCAATGGGCTCAACCTCTATCACATTTTGAGGCGAAAGACATAAGGCGAAACGTAGGTGTCCTCTGCCTACCCCTTCTGGGAAAAAGACGTGAGTTTATCCATGATTTTTTTTTTCTATTACTATGAATAGCGAGACGACCATGACCTGATGGTAAGCGATACGACCGCTCATAAACAGTAGCAAAACCAAACAACACTTTGAATAACAAAACAATGCTTGGCATTCCACTGCCCTCGCCATCCTGAGACATAAGATGTTAAGTCTCAATATGTCCAGCAGTTACTCTGGCTACAATGCCCTTCGATCCGAACAAAACAGTGCATTTACACTGCTGTTTGACGGGAGAAATAAACACTGCGGTGGTACCCACCCAGATGGCCTCTCACATATGAGAGACCTACCACCAGTTTGTTGCACTCTATCTACCATATAAACATAAGCAGAAGACTTAATTCACATCACAAACAATAATCATAATGCATTTCCTTCCAAAAGTCACCTACATTACAATTCTTGTTTGTGACGTACTTCCAAATGGTTTAATTTCGGAAAGTGCTCCAAGAATCTTTGTTGCAACGGGGACAGTGGAGCAATCGATCTTTCGTCATTCCTCAGTGGAGGTCCACTTTACTTTGTGAATGATGGCTATGGAATTAGATACTATTTGGTATCTCTGAATTCATTAGTAGGAAGTTTTATTTATTTATTTAAATAATACATTCAAGAGTTACATACATAGTCTTGACCCCACACTAAGATCTAGTCTTGTGTCGTGGGTATCAGAAACTACGAGAAACTTTTCGGTCTCACAAGCACTCAGACCCGAAACAAACCTGTGGTTAACTCAAATATTTGTCTCGGTGCGGGAATCAAAGCCGGGGCCACGGCCTCTAGTTTGACAGTGACGTCTAACCAACTGCGCCACGGAGGCTGTCTAATTTATTTATATATGATACAATTCGTATAGTACATGCGGACTAAATGCCTGATGGCATTTTCTGCCTATCGACCTTAAGGAAGAGGAGAGAAACGTAGGCAGGCGTGTAATAATTAAGCCGTAAGGATAAAAAGAAAACAAAATACAGAATCAAATTATAGTGCATAACATATATGTATATGTGCAAATACTAAATACTTTCTTTTCTGATTACTAATATTCATTTTTTTGCCTTTGTTGTGACCACTCCTTTCTTCCTTGCTTTTCTTTCAATCTAGCCCATCTAATTGTCGTCTGGAAGAAATTGTGGTAAGCGATAAGACCGGTAATTGTCTCCTTTATTTAAATGTGTTGTATTTTTTTGTCTGATTATTGTATCTGTTCAATAAGGAATTTAAAGATAAATTAATAGATAAGTATTAATTATTTTTGTATCAGACCATATACATCCCACTGCAGGGTACGGGCCTACTCTACAATCGGAAATACGATTGAATGGTTAGGCCATAGAGTTCACCACGCTGGCCTAGTGCGGGTTGGCGGACTTACATACCATATAAATTCATACTAATCGCTATGGTATGCAGGTTTCCTAACGATGTTTTCCTTCACCGTTTTAGTGCGTGGTGGTTGACTATCAACACACACATATTTTTGCCGTGAAATAATTAAAACTTATAACCTTAACGTCATAAATAAATACTATACCAATAGCAAAAAATTTAATGTATAGCTTGACAAAAAATATTTTTAATGAGGGTGCTAAGATCGAATTTAATATTAATATGGCAACCCGATATACTACGACGGAAAATGTTTAGATTACTTTTATTTTTATTTATTGTTGTTAATAGTCTCTTTTTCTTTAATTAATCACTAAAACAACAAAGACCGTACGATAATGTATAGAAATACCAACGTATAAAATTATGCAACAAACACAATTACATTTTCAATAGTATTGCCATAATTATTGTTTTTCTATAATTTAAATTGTCACTGCATCGTACTATTTTTTGCCAAGTTATACTCGTACACACAAAGAAGTAACAGGATAAAAAAATCAACACGTTCGATCATTAATCTCCACAAACTCTGTAAATTAAAGGTGTGACTTTTGCAAATGAAGAGAGGGCTGGAAACGTGATTATTGAAGCTTCGTCTATAAAATGTATGAATAATCCTGGTGTAACATATAAAGGATGGTAGCTGGTATTCGACATACGTATCCGCTAAAATAATGACCATCATGCACAAAGATGAAAAATATGTTATAATGATCCCCACAAATTTACCATGTTTCGAGGGATAAATATAAGTGTATTTGTCTCTTGTCTATTTCGGTCGACAAACAGCAGTGTAAATGCACTTTTGTGTTCCGTTTTGAAGGACATTGAGTAACTAGTGGACATATTGAGAGTTGAGACTTATCATCTTATGTCTCAGGACGGCGAGCGCAGTGGAATGCCTAGCTTTGTTTTGTAATTCATAGTGTTGTTTAATTTTGCCATTGTTCATGAGCGGTCGTATCGCTTACCATCAGGTGAACGGTAAACTTGTCCCGCCATTCATAGCAAAAAAAAAACAGGTGAATGTCAGGCTCATCTCACCATGTGTTGCAAAAAAAAAGAAACCATAGATACAAAATGAAATCTTGAAGAATTGGACTTGCCATAGACAAAACATCAGACTTACAAGTATTATTTACAGCTATAAAGACATATATTATATTTATAGCTTTGAGAATAACAAAAAATATGCTTAATACTCGTATTTCCGAAGCGCGAATGGTTCGACGGTTCGGGCTAACTCGTTCATCCATTTATTTATAACAAACTAGAATTTCGGATCCGCTAAGTCCAATTATTTATTTAGGGTAAAGAAAATCTCTTCTCTCTCTTTTATGTCTGGTAAAATTCCTAAAATGTAGTGATGGTAAGCGCAGTGCAATTCAGATGATGACTAACTCTATAATTACACCAAATAGGACTATTATAAACTCCTAAAACTTTATAAAATAGTTCCACCAGCTCTGAAATTTTAAAATATAATATGGTAAATACTTACGTAATGTTCACCAAAATGCTAGCAATTATATCGTTATAAAAAAAACTATATCCAAAACTATAGCCGAAATAAAATCTTGAGTTATAAAAAAATGCAACTTTTTCTGGCACAATTCGGCACAATTCGACTTTTATCACTAATCACTAGAGCCGCAGATATAATTTTCAAGAAACAATTTCACAGTATTTCCCATTAAATTGACAATAAATTTTACAAATTATAATTTTCAAGAAACAATTTTACAGACTGTTTCTCATAAATTGATATTGAATTTAACAATTGTAACAGCATTATCCAAACACGAACGTAATTCGAAGCACATCGTATGTTTGGCGTGTATGCCTGATGCGGTCAGCTAACCTCATTGTAATGGGCGCAAACACGGCTCACCTGAACCCCGTTTCGGAATGACCTACTGTAATTCCAACTTGACTAGTTGTACACGGGAAGGAGAATTTCCATTTTACTATGTAACTTAGTATCAGTGCGAAGACTTTTGTCCATCGATGAAACCTGCATTTTCATGAAGAGATAACTATATATTTTCAACAAATACATATTTACTGACACGGGATAGCAACAACTGAATGAAACGAGTTCTGAAGTTGTACTAAAAATTATAATTTATTTTTCGACTATTTACACAAATAAGGTGCGTGTTTCAGTTTTGACGTCACACTACATTTGGAGACTTATAAGAGTTGTGTGGGTACGTAGTTAGTAGTTACGTTCCTACGCATTCCTCAGGTAAAAGTGGATGCATTTCTGGTGCGTCACCATAAATATATTGCAACCAAGGCCCGGAGTTCTTGGAAAAATGAACATATAATCCAATAAAAAAAATTGTCTTAGGCTCTGTGAATAAAATGTAAAATGTAATGATAATTATTTTATTTTATAAAAATCTGTTGCTTGGAATAAAACAGGAAAACATTTAACGACAAACCATACAAAAATCTATAATTAATTTTAAGCTGTATTGGTATGGGAACGATATTTTTGTTCGCTACTATGAATGGGCCTTATCCTTTATCAAGTTTGGTTGTGTGCAATATTTAAATATTGAATGACATAGCCAACCTTTATATCTCACTTTAAATTATTTCAGCCAGGAAGTACGCTGCTACATAAAGCCATGTCATTCATATACGTTACCACCACTCATAAACAGGAACAAAACCAAACACCTTGATTTACGAAGCAATGCTTGGCATTCCACTGCGCTCGCCATCCTGATATATAAGATGTTAAGTCTCAGTATGTCTAGTAGTTACTCTGGCTACATTGTTCTCCAATTTGAAACACAGCAGTGCATTTACACTGCTGTGCTGTATTTCTATTTAAAAAAACGAAAAATAAATATGAGTAAAGACAGGTGAATATAATTGTATGGCAATACGTCCGAACCTATTCATTTGGAAATGTAGCCCCACATAGTGATCTTATGCCGCTTACATTGGTTTAATTGCTTTTGGAAATTATTGTTTTTTGTTTGCTTTTACTGAAGCGTTTATTTTGATTTTTGCGCGGACCAATGAATCGAAATATGTAGATATTTGCAAAATGCCTGGCTTTGGAAAAGTTCGTTTATTTTTCAATCTGTTTTTGCATTATTTAAAAACAATGGGTATTTTACCAATCCATGTGGTTTTGACAGTTCAGTTGCAATTAATGAGTGGTTTTTGGATCATGACAATCTGTTAACACGGTTGTTATTTTTTTATTTTTTCGCTAAATTTAACCGAACCGAATACTTGGTTCATTAACTTTACTTTGATAACTGAGTGATACATTGACATTGCAATAAGCTATAACTTAAAATAAAAAGAGTATCCGTGACTAATTTAAAAATATATATAATGACTAATAGACATACTAATACCATACACATTCTCTCTCTCCCAAGCCATTTATCCCACATGGTGGTGGGGTCAACTCTCTTCGTTTTTCTTCTCCACTTCGCTGTGTCCCTGATGTCATTCTCGGAAACCTGGCATTCTCCCATGTCCCTCCGCACTATATTCTTCCACCTCGTCTTCACTTCTTCTTCATACACATTGTTATTCCTAAATGTAGCAAAGACAACTTCAACTAGATATTTATAAAAACAATCTTTCAATTTCACGGTCGACGCAACATACTCGCCAATCACTTTTATCACAACCTAACAGATATCTAAAAGTATTGATACGTAAATATTGGACGTAAAAACCGACGTTCATACCACTGGCGAACCTCGTAAATCTCCCTAAAATTACAACCTACATATTTTTATTGGCAACCCTGTCCACCGTTTATTTTTCACACTAGTGCCAAGTTATTGCTTGTCTAAATGGCTTTATTGACTCGCAGTATTGGGTGAATGGGGTAATCCATTTAATAATGTGGTGTGTTTGATTTGTGTTTTTTTGACATGAATGACAAGACGAGCATGCCGTTCGTCTGATGGTAAGAGTTACGACAGCTCTTGGATAGTGGTATAATAAAAAAATGCATTTCACTGCGCTAGCTATCCTGAGATATAAGATGTTAAGTCTCAATGTATTCAGTAGTTACTCTGGCTACAATGTCCTTCAATCCGGAGCACAACAGTCCGGTTTTAAGCCATGTTTTATGCCTTTGCTTGGCCTGATATTAAAAATAGTTACAATCTTAGTCATAGTCTGGAGAATTAATTGCAAAACCTGGAAACAGTCATAATTATAAAAGAGAGTTTACTGTAGTATTTACAATTAATAGTATTTCATTAAGTCTTATACTCACTACCCAACACCGAAATATTCTACAATCAAGAACTTGATGGATAATCCTTAGGCCATAGTCCATCAAATTGGCCTAATACAACTAGACAAACTAGACTACCATTGTGAATTTGCAAGAATTTCTATGGTATGTAAAGTCTGCCAAACCGCACTAGGCCAGCGTAGTGGACTATATGGCCTAGCCGCTCTCAATCGTACTCAATTGTAGAGGAAGCCCGTACCCTACAGTGGGACTTATACGGACTGATACAGATCTACACTATAGAAATACTCATAAAGATCTCAAAAGTATACAGATTTCATCGCAATGTTTTCCTTTAAAGTTATTCATAAATTGTCAACTGAACGTAATGGTAATTTCAGTGTAATCTTGCCTCTAATGGCCCGGGTACCCGTTTAAGTACCAACCACAAATATTTATTGCAACGATGTCGTTTATGTCCTATGAATATTTATTGCCTTGTTTTATGTTTTGTGAACGCTGTTACATTATAAAAGAAACGCATTTGCAGTTTACACAATTTTTGCGATAAATCTGATTGAAAAATGCCTAAATCCTTACTTCCTTGCTCGTTACTAACATTATATGCATATATTACAATTTATGGCAAGACTAGCATGCCGTTTACTTGATGGTAAGCGATACTACCGCATATGAACATTAGCAAAACCAAACTACACCTTGAATTACAAGGCAATGCTTGACATTCCACTGCGCTCTCCACCCTGAGACATAAGATGTTAAGTCTCAATATATTCAGTAGTTAGTCTAGCTACAATGTCATTCAATCCGAAACGCAACAGTACATCTACACTGCTGTTTGACGGGAGAAAAATACTTTGTGGTGGTACCTACCTAGATGGCCTCACATATGAGAGAACTACTACCAGTAATTTTTATTATATATACAAAAGTAACACGCGAAAGTAAAATCAAACAAAAGCTGTATTTTACAAATAATGTCAGGATTTTCAATACAAATGTAAACTCAAATAATAAACCGTAATTAAATTTGACTCTTCATATTTCGCTAGCCCGCACTAGGCCAGCGTGGTGGACTATATGGCCTAACCACTCTCAATCATATTCTCGATTATAGAGTAGGCCCGTTCCCTGCAGTGAGACGTATATGGGCTGATACAGAATTCATATTTCGCTCTTTATAAGCGCATTGTTGCAAGAATATTTCGGCATTTTGATAGTAGATAAAATGCGATGTATATATTGTCCTTACATATTTTTTTGTCAATGAATATTGTTGGAATAAATTAAAGATTTTAATGTGGAGAGATAGGGTGGGATTAGGGATAGATTATAAGGTGGATAAAATGGGACAACGAGTACAGGACATGATTGGAAAAGCATTATAAAGGACGGCAGTCATGTCGAGTTTAAATAAAAATCAGAATCAAAAAGTAGGTATCTGTACGCAGGCGAAGCCGGGCCGGGCCGCTAGTTAGTTTTTTAATAGAAGAGTGCTGGAATACATATTAAACAATATGAAAGGGTGAATGAATAAAATTTAATTATAAGTTGAGTCATAATTTAGGAAAAAGGTACTATTGCACAAAAGTGAAAAAAAAAATGTTGTTAGTAAGTTGAGTAATAAAATCACTATTGGTTATAATATTGGGTGTTGGGTGTCTACAAGCCTCAGTGATGTTATTTTTACTGGCGCCTTAATGTGACCGCTAGGAAATCTGATAGCGAATGCACTGCGATTCAAGTAGATTTTTAATTTTTTAAATTATAGGAGAATCATCCCCGCCTATGAAATAAATAAATAATAAATAACACCCAACAGTCACATACATAGTCCTGACCCCGCACTAAGATCGAGTCTTGTGGCGTGGGTATCAGGAATTACGAGAGACTTTTCGGTCTCACAAATACCCAGACCCGAAAGAAATATTTGTGGGCCGCACAAACATTTCTCTCGGTGCGGGGATCTAACTATTTGTATGACTAACCATTAGGGTAAACTGTTATTTTTTTTCTCTATTGAATGCCCCAATATCAGGAGAGTTATAAATGTTGCACCCAAAAAACTATCAAGGGTAATCTCTTCAAATCTGTTTATCTTTTTAACCTGTACCTTTATTAACAACTCGATAGCATTACAGGCTAATTCATAGACAGTTTATAAATCTATTTTATCTATGAAATGTTTTGTTTTCTTCGCTCTAACTGAATCCAAAAGTCGTTCGAAAGAAACAACTCGATAAAATTACGACCTAATTCATAAACAATTTATAAACCTATTATAACTATAAAGTGTTTTATTTCTTCGCTCAAACTGAATCCAAAAGACGTTCAAGAGGGACAGAACATTCGCTAACTAATATAGGTTTATTATCTATGAATAAGGCCTTAATTACAATCACAACCAAAATCAACGCAATCTTGACCAGTCAAATTGTAATAATGAATTTAATACGAAATTGGCGAATAAATCATGAGAGCGGACACAATCGCCGGACTGACGCATTGTTCCATAATTAACGTTGCATTCATACGGGAGAGTAATTAAAATTTTTGGAAACAAATCCTACTATACGTGTCCATACATAGTTGAGTAAATAGGTTTCATGCGTTGTGAAATTCTGGGGGTGGAGTTGAGTGAATTTTTGAGACAAAATGGACAATACGTATTTAAAAGTTAATTCATTAAGACTAGTAGACGTGGGGGCCGTGAGGACTTTGGTTTGAATCCCAGGAATTATATTATGTGTTTCAGCAATTGACGTAAAATATATGGACAGGGCGGAAAGCACGAAAAGTGTTGTCACTAAAGTGGTCCGCAGCGCCAGTGACGTTGTTACGTTGTGACGTCACAGCGCACCGGTTTGTAAGTCGTTGACAAATGCCTAATAAAATTTATCATGCGTAGGTGCAATAAAGATGACCGAAAATTAACAAAAGAAAAAGATAATATTTCTTATCACCGCTAAGTAAAAATTATATTACTGTAAGTAAATATAACATTTATTTTAGCATTATTGAAAAACGATTTCATGGCCACCATTGACGTAAAAATCTGACAGATGGCGCGATTTTCACAGGCACCTTTTTGACGTACCCAATGTACTGAAGGGCCTATCCTTAGTTTTTAAATCAATGGTTTCAGCTGAAAAAGTATAATGTCTTTGCTAGGAATTTGATGTTTACATTCAACATTCGCATATGAACCTGACATAGACGGCTGCACTCGACACGTTTAATGTTTTTTCTTTGTTTATTTTTCTTTTTTTATTGCTATAGATTTAATTTTAAGCGATACGACCGCTCTTGGACACTAGCGATGCTTAGAATTCCACTGCGCTCGCCCTCCTGAGACATAAGATGTTAAGTCTCATTATGTCCAGTAGATAGTCTGGCTACAATGTACTTCAAACCGGAACACAACAGTGCGGGTAGGTACTGGTGTTTGGTAGGAGAAATAGACATTGCGGTGGATCCCACCCAGACGGCCTCTCACATATGAGAGACCTACCACCTGTATAGATTCTCTTCGTAAAATCTACGCTAAGTAATGATTTAATTGACATTAAAAGTGTCTCTAAGTCCGGGAGTAGATACAATTCTTGTGTGGTGTATACCAAAACCTATGAGATTTTTCTCTGTCTCACAACGCCCAGGTCCTTAAAAATGCTTCTGGTTCGAATCTTGGTATGCAAATAAGTTCATTGAACTGTGTCTGGTAGTAATTATATCTCTACCTACCTCTCGAATATGCAAACGTGAGCATGTAATCAAAATTCCAAAGGGGTGATAAATTGACAACACTGCGGATAAATCCATATTTTTATCACGTATTTTTATATAAGCCACGTGCTTTCAAATAAAATTTGCTTGATTTAATTCCGTGGCACGATGCAGCGGGACGCTAAAGCCAAATTAATTTTTATTTCAAGGGTCTTGTCCTTGAGTAATAGTAATCCAGTTCACACACATCCCACTGCAGATGTGTTTTTTTCTTTTAGATTCATAAAACTGGATGCAGTCTTAAGATAAACTTTTAAAATACGATACCTGCCCAATTAAATAATATTTCTAGACTATATCCAGCTCGATGTGAACACGGCATATTTTACTAAGTCACAAAGTATTTTATCTGGTGTTACATGAAGTTGCTACATCAATATAATTTTATAAATAGGTTTATATAAATTATTGGAGAAACTATAGAAAAAGAAAGATAATCATTAAAACAAAAATTAAGTAGTTCTCATATACTATAGACAATTCGATTAAGAGGGAATAAAATTCGATTTACCCGTAGTCAAACATACTGGCCTAAAACGGATTGGCAGATTACACATACAATATAAATTCTTAAAAATCTTTATCATTATCAGCCCGTTGTAGTCCACTGCTGGACATAGGCCTCTCTCAAGGTACACCACAGAGCCCGGTCTGCTGCTTTATGCATCCAGTCGCTGCCGGCCCTCTTGTGCAAGTCGTCCCGCCATCAGGCCAGAGGCCGTCCCACGCTACGTTTGCAACGACGCTGTCTCCACTCCAGAACCCGCTTACTTCAGCGGTTGTCTGCTCTGCCATACAGACAGCCGACAGCCTTCGTGGCGCAGTTGGTTAGACGCCGCCTGTGAAACGAGAGGCCGCGGGTTCGATCCCCGCACCGAGAGAAATGTTTGTGCGGCCCACAAATATTTCTTCCGGGTCTGGGTGTTTGTGAGACCGAAAAGTCTCTCGTAGTTCCTGATACCCACGATACAAGACTCGATCTTACTGTGGGGTCAGGACTATGTATGTGACTGTTGGGTGTTATTTATTTATTTATATGGGGCCAAATTAGAAAAATCTTTATAGTGAATAGATTTTCTCACAATGTCTGCCTTCGTTGGTGTAGTGCGTGTGTAACCAAAAGAAATTTTCAGTTCGAACACAAAAGTTCCTGATACTAACCCTTTTAAACAAAGAAACAAAATCTTCAGCTAAAACATTAGTATTCTCTTAAACACTTGATACTTATGTATCTAATTTATCCAACGCGGCCAAAATCATTTCTCTCCACAAAGTGAAATAATGAAATATGTGGCCATTATGCGGACCGCAGTATCATTCCGCTATCTGTGGAACGCCGGATGGCGGCGCCCCGTTTCCCGTCATTAGAGCACTGCACACCGTCCTGTGTGAACAAATGTTCTGTATGGGGTAAGTGCGCCTCATTAGCCATGGGGTAAATCAAAGGTTCGGCGTACCCCATCCCATCGAATTAATTGAGGCGAGTTTTATTTCAAAGGTTCGAAAAAGTGAGGTATGAATTACGGATTTTGCATTTCGCAAATATAGAGAACATCTGTGATTAGATATTGATTTTAGTCGCGATTTATTAGCGGTCGCTCAGATATGTTCGACCGAAATTCATTATTAATTTCATGGTCCTGAATAAAGTAAAAAGTTCAAAATGGCATCATTTTAGAATATAACTACGAATTTGCATTTATCGTGTATAAGGATCTTCAAATGTTCTGTATGGGACAAGTGCGCCTCATTAGCCATGGGGTAAATCAAAGGTTCGGCGTACCCCATCCCATCGAATTAATTGAGCCAAGTTTCATTTCAAAGGTTTGATAAAGTGAAGTATGAATTACGGATTTTATTTGCATTTTGCGCATATTTAGAACATCTGTGATTAGATATTGATTTTATTCGCGATTCATTAGCGGTCGCTCAGATATATTTGACCAAAATTCATTATTAATTTGATGGTCCTAAATAAACTAAAAAGTTCAAAAGGGCATGATTTTAGAATATAACTACAAATTTGTATTAATCGTGTATAAGTATTTTTAAATGTTCTGTATGGGATAAGTGCGCCTCATTATCCATGGGGTAAATCAAACGTTCGACGTACCCCATCGAATTAATTGAGGCGAGTTTTATTTCAAAGGTTTGAAAAAATGAAGTATAAATTACGGATTTTATTTGCATTTTGCACTCATTTAGAATATCTGTGATTAGATATTGATTTTATTCGCGATTCATTAGCGGTCGCTCAAATATATTCGACCAAAATTCATTATTAATTTCATGGTCCTAAATAAACTAAAAATTTCAAAATGGCGGCCATTATTTTAGAATATAACTACGAATTTGTATTAATCGTGTATAAGGATTTTTAAATGTTCTGTATGGGGTAAGTACGCCTCATTAGCCATGGGGTAAATCAAAGGTTCGGCGTACCCCATCCCATCGAATTAATTGAGACGAGTTTTATTTCAAAGGTTTGATAAAGTGAAGTATGAATTACGGATTTTATTTGCATTTTGCGCATATTTAGAACATCTGTGATTAGATATTGATTTTATTCGCGATTCATTAGCGGTCGCTCAGATATATTTGACCAAAATTCATTATTAATTTGATGATCCTAAATAAACTAAAAATTTCAAAATGGCGGCCATTATTTTAGAATATAACTACGAATTAGCATTTATCGTGTAAGGATAAGGAATAATAATAATTAAGGATTTTCAAATGTTCTGTATGGGATAAGTGCGCCTCATTAGCCATGGGGTAAATCAAAGGTTCGACGTACCCCATCGAATTAATTGAGGCGAGTTTTATTTCAAAGGTTTGAAAAAGCGAAGTATGGAATTTATTTGCATTTTGCGCATATTTAGAATATCTGTGATTAGATATTGATTTTATTCGCGATTCATTAGCGGTTGCTCAGATACATTCGACCGAAATTCATTATTAATTTTATGGCTGCTAAATAAACTAAAAAGTTCAAAATGGCGGCCATCATTTTAGATTTTACGGACTTACATTAATCGTGTATAAGGATTTATAAATGTTTTGTATGGGGTAAGTACGCCTCGTTAGCCATGGAGTAAATCAATCCGGTTTGGCGGTAACTCCATAGCATCGAGAAATTGATTAGGACGTGCAATTTGATGCTACTTTTGAAAAATACGCGATAAAAATATGAATTTAATTACAGCGGCCGAAATAAAATAAAATATGCTGGACTGATATCTAAACGCTCTTGATCGTAAAAAATGCATTAACCACCCAAAGATCACCTCGATTTTAAAGCTTTTAGTTTTGTCATTATTCGTCATAGATCTTCGCTACAGATAATGTTCGTATTCTCTGTACACAAAAAGCTTTATAAGGTATTAAAACTACAGTTTTCAATCTTAAAACCACCACTAGAAAAATTACCTGTTCCAAAAATTGGACTTATAGGTTCTCTTGTTAAATTAATTATGACTATCTAATCTAATGGTGGTAGGTCTCTCATATGTGAGAGGCCATCTGGGTGGGTACCACCGTAGTGTCTATTTCTCCCGTCAAACAGCAGTGTAAACGCACTGTTGTGTTTCGGGTTGAAGGGCATTGTAGCCAGAGTAACTACTGGACATATTGAGACTTAACATCTTATGTCTCAGGATGGCGAGCGCAGTGGAATGCCAAGCATTGCTTTGTAATTCAAGGTGTTGTTTGGTTTTGCTACTGTTAATGAGCGGTCGTATCGCTTACCATCAGGCGAACGGCATGCTCGTCTCGCCATTCATTGCAATATAAAAAATAAAAGGTCAAAAATCCACAACATCATATTTGAATGGCTGAGAACTTCCTTGTGACTGTGTATTAATTTCTGCTATCGTACACATAATTCTGCTCAACAAATTACGCTATCACCAACCGAACAGAATTCTAAAACTATATTAGTATGAAACAGCACGCTCTGTGTAACATATGTGACGTGAATTCCCGCACAGGAATAGCCAAATTAATTCCTAGATGAGCGAAGAATGTTTGACATCGAATGGAATATTTACCAAAGCGAGCCGAATACCGACGATGGCGCGACAGATATTTATTAGAAATATCTGCTCAGGAACTAGTTCTGAAATTCGACACAGAATCTCTGTTGTTGTGTATCGATTGATTTTTCTGGACACTGTCCTGTACTTGTACTCGCCACTGCAACTCCTATAAGCCAGGTAGCTTCCATTCGATAAGTTTTTGGCCCCATCGGTTCTCCGCGCTATGTGCCCCCCACATTGCCACTTCAACTTACTTATCCGGTGGGCTATGTCGGTTACTTTGGTTCTCCTACGGATCTCCTCATTCCTGATTTGATCTCCTAAGGAAATCCCGAACAAAGCACCCTCCATAGCTCATTAAATGAGCTTCCTAATAAAGCCCACAGTGGGAGACTACATCTTGGTGCCGTATGTCATCACTGGCAACACACAAGTATCGATCAACTTCGATTTATGGCACTGAGGTGTTTAGGACGAGAAGACGTCGCGTAGTTTTCCATCAACCTCCCAATTATATTCATTTAACATAAAAATCAGCTTCATTATATTTAAGCAAACTAACATCAGAATTATAGAGCACTTACACACTAAATTCCCGAGTAACGTTCGATATCTCAGCCGAGTCCGACCTCCATGAAACGTTAAGCGGGCGGGCAGTGGAAATGCCACTAAAACTGAATTTACGATAAGTATATGTGAATGTTAGTACTGCAGAACATCATCTTGGTAGTAAAAATTCAGGTTATGTGATGGGTGCGGAATTCAGAAATTGTGGTATGGAGGTGTTTTATTGCTGAGCAAATGCGTTAATGGCAGGTGATAAGTGTCCTTTGAATATTAAAAACTCTTGAATCGTGGTAGCGTTATATGTTTCTTAAAATGACAGTGGAAAAAGTATTCAATCATTAAGATACCCAAATATAAGTCTGCCAACCCGCACTAGGCCAGCGTAGTGGACTATATGGCCTAACCACTCTCAATCGTACTGTTGATTGTAGAGTAGGCCCTTGCCCTGCAGTGGGACATATATGGGCTGATACAGAAGATACACAAAATAACATTCTGAATGCATTATCTATCAAAGTCGAAAGTCTAGTCATTGTCTGTAGTCATTTTTATTTAAGTTAGACTAAACTTATGTTATTATTAATTGATTATAGTTAGTATTTTATTTAACCCGTACTTTCTGTTTACCTCCTTACACTACAATAAAACCCTCAAGTATCTACTAAAATTCTTACCAAAAGCCTCGGGACATTCTTCCCCCATCTAAAACATTCACACTCCAATGAAATAAAGATCAGGCACAATGCAAGATAGACTCGATCGAGCCGGGTTAAACATGCAAGGGGCAATAAGCGGTGTTCTTTATTTCAATAAAAGTTACTTCTTTTACAAGTTTTATTGTATTTTGAATTATATTTGTACTAGCGGCCCGGCCCAGCTTCGCCCGGGTACAAATAGATTTCTGTACAATAATATGTACGTATTATACGTATAAACCTTCCTCTTGAATCACTCTATCTATTAAAAAAACTGCATCAAAATCCGTTGCGTAGTTTTAAAGATTTAAGCATACAGAGGGACATAGGGATAGAAAAAGCGACTTTGTTTTATACTATGTAGTGATACTATAATAGACTATTAACAAATATAGTAGTACACTTCGTTTTCGTTCGTATTGTAATCGGTTCATAAATTAGTTTTACATGATTAAATAATTACAAACTTAGTCACAAGATTTACTGGCGGCAGGTCTCTCATATATCGGAGGCTGCCTGGGTAGGTACCACCGCAATGTCTTTTTCTCTCACTAAACAGCAATGCAAACGCATTGTAATATTTCCGTTTCAAGGATAAATCCACGAGTTTTTTGTACTACAATTCTTCCTTATAAAAAGCCATAAATATCTTCTAAAATTCTTACAAAGGCCTTGCTTCGTTCTTCACTCATCTTAAACATTGACAGAATAATGAAACAGAGATCAGCCAATGCACAGTAAACTAGATCGGGTTCAACATGCAGAGGTAGTGAGCGCGCTCCAACGAACTAGTACATTCTCGAATACTGCTCTGTGCATTATTTAATACATTCACCTGGGCGGAACATTTCTAACTATATCTTGGTTATTGTGGATTAGTTTGTGACATATTGGGTTCAAAAGGAATGTGCTTTGATTAATTTGGAGAAAATAGTTTGAAATAGCGCAGGAGCATTCCGCATACGTTGCTCTGTTCTTCATTTTATAAATATTATATTTTGTTTAATACAATAGTCCGCTGCTTAATCAGTGCTAGTGTTGCATTCAATATAATTGAAAAAAATTCCACTATAAAAAATACATTACGTAATTTAAATCACCACAAATCTTGCTGTATTAAAGTAGATCAATACACCCAATTCTGCAACTATAATACCACTTATGACAAAAAATACAAGTAATATATCGTGTTTCTTGGCTCCCTATACATTCAGTGCTATATTCATTAAAAGTTTCAAAATTTTGGCTATCGAATTTTGTGTCCCTTTCGAACGACTTTTGACTTCAATATGAGCGAAGAAGACAAAACATTCGAGATCTAAAATAAAACTGTCTCTAAATCATCCCGCCAATAAAAAGCCACAGGTATCTTTTAAAATTCTTACAAAGGCATTGCTTCGTTCTTCACTCATCTTAAACATTGACAGAACAATGAAACAGAGATCAGCCAATGCACAATAAACTAGATCGGGCTCAACATGCAGAGGCAGTGAGCGTGCTCCAACGAACTAGTACATTCTCGAATACTGCTCTGTGCATTATTTAATACATTCACCTAGGCGGAACATTTCTAACTATATCTTGTTTATTGTGGATTAGTTTGTGACATGCTGGGTTCAAAAGGGATGTACTTTGATTAATTTGGAGGAAACAGTCTGAATTACCGCCGGAACATACATTGCTCTGTTCTCCATTTAAGAAGTATTATTTTTCTTTTATACAATAGGTGCTATTCTTGGATTTAAATCCAAGACTAGCGTTGGTTAATCTTCGGACTATCATCTTAAGATGATATAATATATTACATCTAAAACAGTGACAACCCATTGAAACAGAAAGGAGAAAATATTTTGTTCAATTTTTCGGTAACGAATTTTAGACAATTTAGTGATTTTTTCCAAGATCTCCGACCAAATAGTGTAAACCACTGTTGTGTTCCGGTTTGAAGGACATTGTAGCCAGAGTACCTATTCAACATATTAAGACTTAACATATCATGTCTCAGGATGGCGAGCAAATTGGAACGAAATCGCTTTGTAATTCATGGTGTTGCTTGGTTTTGCTACTGTCCATGAGCGATCGTATCGTTTACCATCAGGCGAATGACATGCTCGTCTCGCCATTCATTGCTATAAATACTTTTATTTATTTATATAATACCGTTATTTGGTAAATTAAGTACATAAATTCCAGAATCCCCTGTTCTGTTAATAATTTAATAAATTCATTTGGTTCGGAATCTCGTGTCTTAGCAAGCGTGAGAGGAATGCTATATGGTAAAGGGTGACATCTTTGTCACGAGGACTATTGATTAGAATCTGACCTGTTTTGGGTACGGAATGTGATTAATTTAAGGAAAATATAGTCTATTTTAGGGTATTTGATATCGCAAGATCATTATAATGTAAGGGTCGTCTAGTGGCCAAGATATAAACAGCCCTTAATTAACGTTATAAGGAGTAAGGGCCATCATAAGAAGGCAAAGTTTATTTTTTATTTATTTAGATTATTTATTTACTTTTCGGAAAGCTTACAGACAAATAACAAAAAAATAATATCTTACTAAGTATATAATCTTATTGCTAATTACAAGCCATCATCTATAAAAAAATATATTATTAGCCCTTTAATTCCCACTGCTGGGCGAAAGCCTCCCTCCCTTCCTTCCATTAGTCGCGGTTAGATACTAATTCTATGCTAATAAATAAAATAAAAATATATATAATAAGAAAAATTCTTTAAATTAAGTATTCGTACACCTACTTCTACTCATCTCTGCAGCACCTTAAGGTCGATTGGGAGAAAATGCCACAGGCATTAAGTCCGCCTTGTATACAAAGTATATGAAGCTTAATAAAATAAAATAAAATAAAAATAAAAAAGTGTGTTAGTAGTGCAATTCGGTTACGAAAATGATATTGAAGCGAAAAGCTGCATGTGAGTATCCTCACACCTAGATTTCCATAAATATTGGAGCACTAAAGAATCCTCCGTAATTTCTGATAGCACAAGACTTGGCATCTTACTATGTGTACTCAGGGGAAAATTATTAGAAGACCATTATTATTACTGGTGGTAGATCTCTCATATCTGTGAGGCCGCCTGGGTAGGTACCACCGAATTGTCTATTTCTCTCGCCAAACAGCAGCTTAAATGCACTGTTGTGTTTCGGTTAGAAAGACATTGTAGCCAGAGTAACTACTGGACATATAGAGACTTAACACCTTATGTCTCAGGATGGCGAGCTTAGTGGGATGGCAAGCATTGCTTTGTAATTCAAGGTGTTGTTTGGTTTGGGCTATTGTTCATGAGCGGTCGTATTGCTTACCATGAGGTGAACAGCATGCTCGTTTCGCCATTCGTTGCAATAAACAAAAAGTCAGGGGATTTTTTTTAAAAGATGGTGACTTGTTGTGTTTTAACCGAATTGAGAATTATTTCAATGCCATGGTTTTATTTAGAGTAATATTTAAATTACTTGGAATCACAGAGGGCTTAATATTTTGGTAATAGATTAGATCCGAGCCAGACAAAATTAAATGATGAATTATAAATTGAAAAGACGTCTGCTGTTTACTGTAGATACTTTAGATAAATCAAAATAAATCATTTGATATTCATTCGCTATGTATCTGGGATTTAAAGTATGTCTACTTTTTATATTTGTAAATGATAATCTAACTCTGAGCTTGCCTATTCTTGGTCTTAACCACAGAAAAGCTAGTGGAGCGTAAACAGATACAGAAATCAATAGATGTCTTCTATCTTACTCAGCCCATATAAGTAAGTCCCACTGCAGAACATGAGCCTCCTTTGTATTCGAGAGTACGATTGAAACTGGTTAGGCTATATAGTCCACCACACTGGCGTAGTGCGAGTTAGCGGAATTTACATACCATCAGTACTCACTATGGTGTAGGAAACCTACATACCATAGCTCTTTGTTAGAATTTCTATGATATTTAAAGTTTGAAAAATCCAAATCAAAAGAACACTATCTTTCACATCGACTGTTGAACTTAAACCTCTCTGAAAGATCTTAATGACCTTTTAGAAGTCGTCTCCAACCAAGCAATCTATGCAAGTTGTACCAACTCATTGTATCACAAATGAAAGCACGTATCTCCATACCATTTAATCCCACCATATGTGTATCAGAAACAACAACAAACTCAGATCACACAACACTGCGACCTGGAGCCAATATTTGCAGATTACACAAACGTTTGTCCCACTTCCGTAATCGGACTTATTGTTTCGCAGATATTTCCGCTGCGGACGGATCGATAAGAGTTTATTTTACATGATTTTATTCTGTTTGTTTAAAAGATTTAAGCTTTCTGAAAACTGGTGTATAAGTATAATAGTGGTATGCACGTGTAAGGAAAAATATTCTTTGTGTGAATTTGTATAAAATATTAGATCGTGCTGTTATCAACTTATGTAAATACTTTGTAATGAGTACAGGAGTGATATTGTATTATTTATAATTTTACACTCCAATCATAATTTTACGAATCAGAAAAGGAGGAATTATTTCAAAATTCGACAGGCGACAGCCGCCGTGGCTCAGCTGGTTAGACGCCGCCTGTGAAACGGGAGGCCGCGGGTTCGATCCACGCACCGAGAGATATGTTTGTGCGGCCACAAATATTTATTTCAGGTCTGGATGTTTTTGACCGAAAAGTCTCTCGTAGTTTCTGATACCGACGTAACAAGACTCGATCTTAGTCTGCGGTTAGGACTATGTATGTAACTGTTGGGTGTTATTTAGTTATTTATTTATTCATCACAAAATGAGGTAGAGCCACACTGTAGTGGACTATTGTAGGTATGGCAATCCATACATAGTCGACATTCGATCAGGATATTGCCACTGTTTAACTGAAAACTGATATGACACGAGATAATCTGAGATGTAATCTGCCATGTTTCGTCCAGAAATGAGATTTCCGGAGCTCTAATACTTTCTTCATATATAATAAGAGGCCGCTAACGCATCTACGCCGTAGATATTCAGAGACATCAGTAACGTTTATCTCTAAAAACCATTTGATCTTCAGCCAGACATTCAACAAAAACAGTCTGCGAACCTTAAAAAAAGACAATTTATCCGCCCCTCAAGATGCGTCAGATACCTTTAACAAAAATAGACCCGACCCCTGTTTACCTTAAAACGTCACAAAAGTAATCAAAAAGTCGATCCATATTGTAGTGACCATGAAACGTGGCAAACAGAATGTTTCGCCCGCAGCTATTTACACCATTACCCCGATAGCCGACGGGACGGGCCTCATACATACTGTAACGGGAATAGGGAGCCCATGATGGAATGAATTGATGGATATTCCCGGTTGTCTTTTTTTAAACACTCCCTTTGAGTGATGGGTTTGATGTGTGCTCGGGAGTGAATATTCAAGATAGTTTTATTTTTAAGGTGTGTTAATGGAATTTGCTATAAAATGTTATACGTTGATAGTAGTACTAAGTAGTCTATGGTAATGTTTTCTAATAAAGAACATAGTAGTATTGCATGTAATAATCATCACATCACACATACCTAAACATATATACACATATATATGTGTGTTTAAATAAACATACATACCTTATTTTTTGTTATTTGGTATAAATTTTTGCGCCTACTTTGATTTTTCTACACCACCCAAAGTTCAACTGGGAGAGAATGCCACAGGCATTAAGTCCGCCTGTATACTTTGTATATAAAGTATACAACAAGAAACTTAGACCTTAAGTCGGCTGATTTTGTGAATATTGAAACAGAATTTGTTGGTACAAAGTGTTACGGTTAACTTAACATTGTCCTCAACTATTCTCTGCAACAAAGCATTGTATGTACTTAGTATTACAACATATTGTAAAATTTTAATAATGTTTTTTTATTTATTTAGGTATTTATTGACGACATTAAATATAACACTATAACAGCTTATACCAAGCTGGCATTTTACTGAAGACTACTGACTACAAAGACTAAAAAAATAAAATCCTGATATCACCAAAATTATAGACACATGAAAACACTTCATTGAGCGTCAGACAACCTTTATCAAAGGGATGCCCGCCAACTTAGTAAAACTTCCAATTCCATTTATTTTGTAAAAGGGACACTGTACGACTACTCGGTAGCATAGAATAGTATGGTTACCTGATATTATGTCTAGATATACGAGAAAAAAATCAAATAAAAAGAATAGAAAACGTCAAATTTTTGCTGAGGGAGCTTATGACGGTTTCTTTTTCACAGAAAAATAAGTAGAAGAATTATTATTATGTTTGATGATTGAAAATAATCTTTAAAATGATAATAATATTTCAATTTGATTCAAGCTAAATTTTTCATGTAATATAGAAACATTTACTAAGGCTTTCTCTTCCTTGCTTCAGGAAATCTATTGTTAAGCATGTATCCTTCAAAAATTCCTAACATGATGGAAGCGGCCTACCTTCACAAAATTCCAGCATTGTGTACTACATAGACTACAAAAAAATCCCAGAATAACAAAATTTATCGTCATACGAAAACAGTTCATTGTGCGTCAGTCAACCTTTATCAGGAATACCCGCAAACTCAGTGATGCCTTTTGTCCAGACCCAAATATTCCCAATACCGACCTTTTAAGATACATTTTTTTGTAAATAATTCCTTTCCAAGCGTTTCTGATATCAAACTATAACCAAGTGTTAGAATGTATTTAATATTACATACATTTTCGAAATGTTCCTCGTTGTTCCTGATACCCACGACACAAGACTCGATCTTAGTGTGGAGTCAGGACTATGTATGTTACTGTTGGGTGTATTTATTTATTTACACACGCAACAAAAAACCCAGCCTCAAATGCTAGGTATCCCACACCCTTAGTTTCAAGCGGTTTCCGTATCATTTACCATGCAATAGGTTTATAAATATGTATGACTCCGACTGGTTAGCGCGTCTCGAGGACGTGACAAAATATTTTGCATTAACGCTCCAGAGAATCTGAATATCCCGTATTTTTCGTTAGGTTCGGCTTGGAGGGAATTTAACAGGATATTTACTGAAAACTTACTTCGCAATCGCAGTGGTAAACCAAAAGTCGTAGATTGGAACATACTTTTGAAATTTCGAACCTATTTTTTTTATATTTATTTGACAGCCTCCGTGGCGCAGTTGGTTAGACGCCGCCTGTGAAACGAGAGGCCGCGGGTTCGATCTCCGCACCGAGAGAAATGTTTGTGTGGCCCACAAATATTTCTTCCGGGTCTGAAAAATCTCTCGTAGTTCCTGATACCCACGACACAAGACTCGATCTTAGTGTGGGGTCAGGACTATATATGTGACTATTGGGTGTTATTTATTTATTTATTTTTTATTTATTTATATCATTCACTGTGCACTAAATATATATTATATATTTAATGCGACACGAGAGCCTCCGCGGCGAGATTCAATAATGAACAAAAATTGTTAATAAGTGATAATATTATTACAGACTTTTTAACTTGAGTAACCGATTTTGCTTAAAGGAATAAATGTGCGTATGGATAGCTTATTACTTCTTTTGATAATAAGGATAATTATTATTGCAAGCACAGAACAGAACCATATCCAACTGTTCTGTAATTGTGAGTAAATGTGAAATTTTAAACAGTCTACCAAGCCCTGTAAGGCTTGTATAATGAATTAAAGGTTCCTGAATGAGGTAACGTTGGTCAGAGGGCTAAACAGGGTATTAAAATACAAATTATGATGCAATATTAAGGGCCAGAGCAAACCGGAACACATGGCAAGGGATTTAATTTCTCATAAAATATTTTAATTTTTTTTTTATTGCAATTAATTGCAAGACGAGCATGCTACTCTAATTGATTAAACTAAGAATTAAGATGTCAAATTTTTTTTTTTTTTTTTTTTTTTATTATTTCCATTTCATAATTACAAATTCTCTTAATCTAAATATTATGTTACATTACAATTACAGCTCAATTTTATTTTAGAAAAAGTATACATTGACGACTGTACTAGTAAAAACTGTGACACAGCCGTCAGCATCTTCCATCGTGAGCTGTTTTACAAACACATATTATATTTATAATTTAGAAATGCATTTTGGTTAAAACAAAAATAATATAGATACGTAGACATATCTAGATAACTCATATGTTAAGGTAAAGGAATGTTTCCATAAGTGAAGGTAAATGAGAGCATTAGTGTGTGTGAGTGTGTGTAAGTTTGTGTTTTAATGGGTGGGTGGATGAGTGTGTGCGTGTGTGTTAGTAATATAGTGCATAGTTGCTGCATGGGTACATATTTACATAAAAATGAAATGTACAATCATCACAGTAGTAACAATCCTTAATGATCTATTATTGATTCTGTTGCCTCATAATTTAAGTTTAATAGCCAAGTTTGAACCTTTTCTTTACACTTAGCCAAGGGCAAGGGGTAAATATCGAGTTTATTTGCAATATTGTATATGTGGTTACTAAAAACGTAGAACTGTCGACGAGCAAGTGTCGTTCTATGGGGAACAACTGAACAAACTTTGTCCTTATTTCTTCTTGTAATTGGTACAACTTTGATACTTTTATGCTTTCGAAGGATGACCGACTTAAAAAATAATTGTCTAACAGTAAGAACTGAGCATTCCCTATAAAGGAGGTCTGTACTGGTTCTTCTTGGCATTTTATGCATTATTTTTAATATCCCTCTTTGAGCACGTTCAAGGTGTAAAAGCACAGTTTTGCCAATTCCTCCCCACACAACAACACAATACTGAATAATGCTTTGGACAAGGGCATAGTAAACACAAAACAATGTTTCACGGTCAGCAGAGGATCTAAGTTTACTAAATATTGGCATCAATTTTCTAATTCGACATGTAAGGGTATTTATGTGCGCTGACCAATTCAGTGTATTATCAATCAAAAGTCCGAGATACTTAATAACAGTTACGCCAACCAGTTCGGGGCATGTGCAATTAATGGTAGGCGGATTGCACGTATGCACTTGAATTTTAAAGTTAACTGGTAGAGGTGAGTTAGGATGGAGCGCAAAGGCGACGTATTTCGTTTTTTCTACGTTGATAGTTAAGAGATTATCATCAAGCCAGTTTTTAATTTCTCTAAGAGCATCATTTGTGTGATTTTGTGTCTCTTTCCAATCTTTCCCACGTACGATCAAAGCAGTATCGTCTGCATAAGTGATGATATTACAATTTGGTATTTGCTTTTTACATAAACTATTAATGTATACCAGGAAGAGGGTGGGCCCAAGAACACTCCCTTGCGGTACTCCAAAGGACAGAAAAGCACGTTGACTAGTATATTCTCCTATTTTAACGCACTGGGTGCGATTTGTAAGGTAGGAACGGAAGATGTCTAGAGCAATCCCGCGTATACCAACCGATTCCATCCTTTGGAGCAGCAAAGGCACAGAGACAGTATCGAATGCTTTCGATAAGTCGAGAAATACTCCTATAACTTTCTGCTTCGTGTCAAGATTTTTTGCAATTGTTTCAGTAAGCAATAAAGTAGCATCCTCTGCTGATTTACCCTTAATAAATCCAAATTGGTTCTCAGCAATTATATTGTTACGCTGAAGAAATTTAACAAGCCTAGAGTTTATTACCTTTTCAAGAATTTTAGAGATAACAGACAGAACCGAAATCGGTCTATAATTTCCAATATCACCTCTGTCGCCACTTTTAAAAATTGGATGTACTAAAGCCCTTTTTAAGATATCTGGAAATATGCCGGTTGCCATACATAAATTGCACAAACTAACAATAGGGGAGATTAATGCATGTTTGGAACTCTTTATGACTTTAGTCGGTATATTGTCAATTCCGGTAGCAGAATTATTCTTTAAATCATTAATAATACAATCGATTTCCCTATAGTCCGTTTCAAATAATGCCATTGAGTCTCTAAGGAGTGAGTTTTCACCCAGTTTAGGTATAATATTACAGCGGTTTCCTTTATTTTTCACAATATTATTAGCAAGTCTTGCGCCAATCTGGGCAAAGTAATCATTAACTAAATTTAACGAATCAACTGGATTCTGAGTCAAACTTAACAGTTCATTAGGTGGAGGGGATACTTGTTTCAAACTTATAATTCTGTTTATTACATTCCAGGTACCTTTTGGGTTACCTTTGTTATTTTCAAATTCCGTTTTTTCATATGCAATTTTTACTTTTTTCAAAAGATTATTGCAGAAATTGCGATATCTTTTGTAAGTTACCTGTAGTATGGCATTTTTAGGTTCCTGCTTCGATTTAATATGCAATTTATCCCGATGTCTTATACTTCTAACCAGTCCCGGAGTTATCCATGGTTTAATGGAGCGTTTACGATGGGGAATAGTTATAATTTTTGAACAAACAGTAACAGCATCCGAAATCGTACCGATTAAGGTAGTAGCAGCAAAATTTGCATCAGAAGCATCAATGACAAGACCAAAATCAGTGGTTGCAAGTTTTTGTGCAAGCTGCGTAAAATCTATTTTCAGTGACCTTTTTTTGAAGAAAAGCCTTTTAATTTGAAAATCCAAACAAAAAACTGTCGGAGCATGGTCTGTTATTAATGAGTTTAATATGTACGTTGACGAAGTTCTATCTGATCGAAGCATTACATGGTCAATACAGCTATTATAACGAGTTGGAAGAGTATGTGTGGGCAGAAATCCATGATGTGCCATGAGATCTAAATACATATTATTGTTAGGGTCACAATTATCCGGAGCGATATTTATATTTATGTCACCTAGTAGAATGACTGATTTCATTGATTTTAAATTATTAAGGCAAGTATCTAGACTATTACAAAAGTTGTTAGCTTGTTTGTGTGAGGGTGATCTGTAAATAGCGACAATAGCATACTCATTATTATGGGTTAATATGAGACCATTGGAATCTAAGATAGATGGTTTTAATATAGAGTGTTTTATTTCTGATTTAACATAAATAATCACCCCGTCATTTTGGTTATTGAAATCCGAACAGTACACAGCATAACCCAAAATCTCAGGTATAGTCAGTGTTTTACTCAACCAGCATTCAGTTAGTACAAGAATATCGCACTCAAAACATATTCTTTTTAAAAGAATAGTTAACGCATCAAAATTACAGTTTATACTACGAATGTTTGTATGCATTATAGTTAAAGGTTTCCCAGATAGATTAATATTATTTGAAAGTTCTTCTGGTGAACAAGTGTAAGAGCTTGACTTATGCACTGAGTCTATACTATCGCATAAATCAACCAAAGGGAATTTTACTTGTAATTTGTTTATAGATGCAAATACAAATAGCGTGCAGAGTGTATACTTTGACAATAAATGTAAATGAGCCTGTGAGTATGTTATGAAGTGGTTTTTTGTGTAGACAATATAATAAAATATGAAGTATGTGGGTAATATCGTAAATATGATGTATATTTTGTAACATATGAGTTATTTTTTGGCATTTGATGACGTTGAAATTACATTTAATATAGTTAGTAATAAATGAAAAAATGAATTAAAAAATAACGACCCGTAAATTGGTGGAATAATTTTCAAATCCATCTGGATATGCCCACTGTCCATGCTCGAAAGCATATTGTGGCGACCCACGCAAGTATAAGATTTTGTTTAAATTTATACATCGAGTTTTGAGCAAGCCGCCATTATAGTTTCTAGTACAAGGTTTGATTTTAATTATAAACAGTATATGTAATGGTTCCTAAAAAGTATCGCTTATAAAAACCTTGAATTTGAAATCGACATCAAAATTGCTTGTATAATTATTGACATATTAATTTTTAATAGTGCGGTAGGGACTCTGGTGTTCTCTTTCGCACACATTCACCTTATGGAAGATGACGTCACGTATTTTCTATTACTCCTACCACCAACGTTTATATTTTTCAACATCATCATCATCAGCCCGTTGCAGTCCACTGCTAGACATAGGCCTCTCCCAAGGTATGCCACAGGGCCCAGTCTGCAGCTTTATGCATCCAGTCCCTGCCGGCCCTCTTCTGCAAGGCATCCCGCCATCTGGCCAGAGGGCGCCCCCCGCTACGTTTGCCAAGACGTGGTCTCCACTCCAGAACACGCTTACTCCAGCGGTTATCCGTTCTGCGACATATGTGGCCAGCCCATTGCCACTTCAACCTACTAACTTTCAGAGCTATATCGGTTACCTTGGTTCTCTCTCTGGTTTATATATTTGTAACTTGTATATTTTTAATTTATTTTTTTACTGGTCTGGCTTAATAACTACACACTACACTGATAGTAAGCGCAAATCCCGCCCAGGTAGAGTATGGAATGGCAACAGATGGCAGTCTCTTGCCATTTGATGCAATTATACCGGTCTGCTAAGATGCCTCTTCACACTACGGCGGAAAGACCTGGGATAAAAGGACGGAGGGAACACACGTGACGGCAAACAATAACAAATTAATAAACAAATTAATTCTATACGGATTTTAAAATTCTTCCTAATTATAATTATCACTTAACCTGTCGATATAAATAATAATAAAAAATATGACACTCGCCTATTGTATCGACTAGGAAAAAAAACTGTTTCTTACCAGTGTATATTCAATTTGAACCGTAAGGTACATGGTTCCCTATTTATCGTGTAAGAGAAGTAAATACTGCACCTGTAATCTCTAACTTAAGGCAACTTCATACCAGCACATTTCTTTCACAAACTACCTCCGGCAATGTCAGTTAAATGAATTTTAATTAACTAAAAAGGTTAAAAAGTTAATATTTATTTTAAGTCACCAGCAGCCGTCTCAGTCACCGACTTGCAGTTTGCGTAAACTGAGAGAAAATTTTAATTTGGAGCACAAAATAGTTAGTGGGTCTAAAGGTTACCACTCATAAGACCCACCCGGCATCGCCTCGCCTCGCGCGGTTATTATTCTTTATATGAAATTGTATGGACATACGCTCACTACATCAACTCGGTAACGTCACCGGATCGACGCCGTCCACGCGTGGACCACTCGGTGACAACTCATTGCTCGCATGCTTGCCTTGCGTTGTTGCGCATTGATAGTTCAGAAGCCTCGACAGAACCGCGCGTTGCCACCGAGTGGTCCACGCGAAGTCCACTCGTGTTCCACCTGCGACAACGAGTGGGCTGCGAGCGACGAGGCAGTGCCGGATGGGTCTAATGAGTGGTAACCTTAAAGCCCCATTTACGCGGGAGTGTTTGTTGCCTCGAAGACCTATTATCTTATAATTAATTAAAGATATAACAAAATTGCATCGTGTTAAAATTTGACAATTTTTGGCATTCCACTACGCTCGCCATCCTGGGACATAAGCTGCCAAGTCTCAATAGCCTGTAGCCTCTGGATACAATGCTTTTCATATCGGAACATGCTCGCGATCCTGAAACATGAGATGTTAAATCTCAATTTGTCCAGTAGTAACTCTGGCTACAATGTTCTTCAAATCGGAACATAACAGTATATACTGCTGTTTGGTGGGAGAACTAGACATTGCGGTAGTTCCTACCCAGGCGAACTCTCACATATGAGAAACCTACCACCAGTGGGGATCGAACCCGCGGCTTCTCGTTTCACAGACGTCGTCTAACCGACTGCACCACGGAGGCTGACAAAATAGTAAGTGCTAATGAAATGCCTTACTTTATAGTTTTATTTCAATGTGTAACATTCGCGTAAATCTAACAAACCAGTATACAAAACATCGTCACCAAACACAGAAATCATACAAAAACCACCTCAAACTCATTATTATTCCGTCACAGTGATAAGATTCGCCTTACATTTTTCGTCCTTCGCAAAATTCACGAAAATAAACATGATTCTATTCGGTACCCACACAAATGTATCTGTGGCAACATCTATACAATATTCAGCTTATTCAAGCCATGAATGGAGCTAGTCAGTGCTAACCACGTTCATTAGTTTCATATTGTATGGCGGCATATTGAATTTGAGGGTAGATTTGATTTGGAATTTTTCGTATAAAATATATAAGTGAATGGAAATAGTGTCTTGAAAATCTGTTACACGATTTTTTTTTAAATGCTGCGATTATTTTTTTTGTGTGTAAAGTGCGTGGTGGCCTGTTGGTAAACGGACCAGATGCAGGTGCCAACATGCTCACTGTGGTCGCGGATTCAAATCCCAGGGCACACATCTGAATTTTCGGAGTCATGTGTTTATTGATAACTGTCAGTCACCACGCACTAAAACGGTTATGGAATACATCATAAGGAAACCTGCATGCGACAGCGATTTAAAAGAATTTCTATGGTATGTAAAGTTCGCCAACCCGCACTAGGCCATTTTTGCGGACTATACTGCCTAACCACTCTCAATCGTGCTCTCGATTGTAGAGGAGGTCCGTGCTTTGCATTGGGACGTATATGGGCTGATACAGATACAGATTTAAAATGAGTAATTTATAAAATTTGTTGCTTTCGAAGTGTATAGGCTGTAAACCATGTTATTAGCTTAATTCCCAGGTCTGGCATTTCGTTTTGTGTAAGTTAGGCAAAGTTAAATCGTTAAATTTATTATTGGGCAGGGTTTATGTTTTGCGATAGATTACTGGGACTGAAAATCATGATAATATTAGTATTATATACGTGCTAAAAATGTGAAAAGAAATTCGTGATAATATATCAATTCGTGAAATAAAATTAACTCTCTTCATCCCCCGTTTGTCTCTCTGCAGCTAATTATTTCCATAACTACCTGCTGGAAGCGGCCTCCATCCAACGAAACAAAAAAAAACAATGAATTAACAAAAGTGTCTCGTCACAACTATACACCGTTCTTATATCCCTTCAAACATAACATAAACAATAAATTTTAAACACCCATCACATTTGACAGCTCCTGAAAACTAACTTGAAAATACTTAACCAAACACCGTGGCAAAAGTTGTACGAAACTTAGCGGCGGCCAGCGGTCGCCCCGGGCACGTTCGTTAGCGCCCTTTTGTTGCAGATTCGACGCTTTCCCGCCGATGGAGAATTTTGCAGCTGAAATTGCTCGCAGTTCAGTTGCTTCCGACTTTGGTTATATTTACTGGCGACCGCTGAAATATTCAGCTATCTTGTTAACGGTGAGTTAAATCGTATCCGCTTGTAGTAAACAACATGCACATAGGTTCATCCAACGTAGAGGAATTAAATCAAACCGCATACATGACGCATCATATTTTGTTATCTGGTGGTAGGTTTAATATGTGAGAGACCGCCTGGGTAGGTACCACCGCAATGTCTATTACTTCCGCCAAACAGCAGTATAATGCATTATTGTACACCGGCTTGAAGAACATTGCAACCAGAGTAACCCCTGGACATTTTGAGACTTAACATCTTACGTCTCAGGATAGTAAGCGTAAAGCCATGGCAGAACATGAAGCTCCTTCGCAGGCGAAATTTGCCTAAAAATGCGAAGATTTTCTTTCACGTATTAATAATATATAGATGTGATGGTAGGCACAATTTCATCCAAATACATTCAAATAGTCAAACTATTTGAAGCATGTACGAAATTGCCAACCATCTAGTTCGAATCGAGATATTATGCGAGCGAGCATGAGTCGTTCTAATTTGCTTGGCTACACATCGATTACCAATTTAGATATTTAGGGATGCTGCTGATCTTGAAACGGTCTCCAGGATAACAAATATAGTATTTAAATGTTGTACTCTCATATTTTTTGTCTTCAAAACTAGTCAAAAAGAAGTATAATTTCAAAAGTAATAGTGATCATTATAAAATAAATAAATTCACTGAGCAGTCACATGCACAGTTCTGACCACACTAAGATCGAGTCTTGTGTCGAGAGTATCAAGAACTGCGAGAGACTTTTCGGTCTCACAAACACCCAGAGCCGAACCTGTGGTTTACACAAATATTTGTCTCGGTGCGGGGATCGAATCCGCGGTCTCTCGTTTCATAGCCGGCATCTTACCAACTGCGCCATGCAGGCTGTCATACGAGTAGTAGTAAGTAGCAATATGCTACTTATATTTTTCCAAACCAGTACAAAAAGTGTTATGATTTTTCAAAAGTTGACACATCTTCAGGTTATTTGGCGAAATTTTGGCCATATGACGTATTCTTCATTCATATTTTCTGTAGTTATTCCAAAAACGTATAATTTGTGTGTATAATCGAATTGAAAAAAACTATTATTTACGGATTTTATCGCGGATTTGATTTAACTTTTACATTTTTTTTTCAATGTGTAACAATCGCGTAAATCTAAGAAACCATTATATAATCGAATGTCAAAATTGTTACCTACAATACAGTGTTGCTCTTAGAACAACGTAAAGTTCAATATAAATTTTCCTAGAAACGTGACAAAGGTTTCAAAATCTCTGTTGCAGTGCAACATAGTTTAATTATATTGCGTTCAAAATTCGAAGTTGTTCCTCATACGGGAGAGACCGTGCGTATAGGTATCACCGCTTTCTCTATTAATATCAGTTATTAAGCGAAACACTGACATGTTCTGGTTAAAAGGAAATAGTAGTCAGTACTACTTTACAGTTTACTGGTAGGGATCTTATAGATGAGAGGCTGCTTGGGTAGGTACCACCGCAATGTTTATTTCTTCCGCCAAACAGCAGTTTATGTTTCGGATTGAAGGACATCGTAGCCAGAGTAACGAATGGACTCATTTAGACTTAATATCTTATGTCTCAGGATGGTGAGCGCAGTGCAATGCCAAGCATTGATTTGTGATACAAGATGTTGTTTGATTTTGCTACTGTTTATAAGCGATCGTATCGCTTACCATCAGGCGAAAAGCTCGCTCGTCTCGCCATTCAGTTCAATAAAAAAATGACAATTTATGTATGACATTATATGGATTTAATAAATATTTTCATTTCTAAGTTGCTTTTGTTTATAAAAAAGCGTGACTCTTACCATTTTTATCTAATTCTTACTGATACTGTCAATCATAGTGTGATTTTTTAATCTTTCACTCCAAACCTACCAACATAAATTCGTGATAATATAATTATACATATTTAGTATCTAGTATGAACATCGGAAATCTGGCGAAAACACAATTTCAGAATATTTTTTCCGCTAGTTCTAATTAAAAATATAAAAGACATAATTATAAACATTCACAAAAAGAACATCTACGTTGCAACCACATCCCTTTGCAGAAACTTGTTAAGCAAACGTAATGCTGTACACCCCTCCGCGCATGTTTCGAACTCGTCTCGCCACGGGAGCCGCAGTAATTACCAACTCTCCAGCGCACTTCATTAGCTGCCGTTTGTACTGAAACTCGCGCTTTTCGCTCGCTCATGTGGTTTTATATTGAATTTGACAATTTCTGAGGCATGATTGGATGTGATGAGGTTGTGAGTGCAAAGTTTGGTGTAGTAAAGTCGGGTTTAGAATTAAATATTAGTTAGGAGCTTATAGAATACGAGTACTAGCAAATGTTTAAATATATTAGAGATTATATTAATTTTATGCATTCTTAAATAGAAAATCTTCAGATTTAGTCGTGTAGAACCCTAGGTTTTGAACAAAATTATATGTTAATTTTATTTTTTAATTATGATGTATTTCTTACCGTATTTTTAATTAAATGCTTTTTGCAGTTCTTGCTACTTAGGCTTCTTAATACCGTTACTTAGTAATTTAACTAACTAGGGCCCAATAATACGTTTATATTTAAATTTAAGTGAAACACCAACACATATTTGATAACAGGCTATTCCGTTTCCAAAACATTATTTATAAGAAACAAGGAATACACAAATATTTTCCAATAGTAAATATATCAGATGATTGGTTAATATCGATTATGGCCAGCTTCCTGTATATCCCTCGGGAACTGACTCGAATCGCACAAATAATACTTTGGAATTGTATTTGAATAATATAATACAAGCTGAGGAAGTGAGCGATTGGTTAGATGGAACGAAATGGATTGTGGAAACATAGGAAAGCTTAGAATTCATGTTTGAATTCATAATGAATTAATTATTTTTCGCTTGCCGCTTGCTTAAATTGTTAAATAGAAGGTCCCTTCTTCCGCCAATAATGCACTGTTATATTTCGGATTGAAGGAGATTGTAGCCAGAGTAACTACTAGACATATTGAGACTTAACATCTTATGTCTCAGGATGGCGATCGCAGTGAAATGCCAAGCAATGCTTTTTAATTCAAGTTGTTGTTTGGTTTTATTTATGAGCGTTCGTATCGCTTATCTGGAAAATGGCAAGTTTGTCTCGCCATTTATCGCAATAAACAATAGAGAAGGAATCTCCTAGTAGTCATGATTGATAACAGCCTGGCTCTACCACTACCTGGAGTAAAAACTCTGGTTTTGTATTTTCTGCGATAGTTAATAATCTCTTGCCGGCAGATATTCTAACTGGGCCCTTTTTCTTTCTATCTTCAGCCAAAGGTAAGGTTCACTACCCTCATCTACCTGGACTGCCCTGCACTTACCATCAGGTGCAATTTAGTCACACTAGTATAAAGAAGTAGCAATAATGTACTTCAAACACGCCGGTAATTATTTTAAAAAATATAATATAAATACATGCCTATACATCTATCTCAGCAATTCATTCCTATCTTAATTACGGAGAGTTTAACTTGGCGAGAATCGTGCGATTATCAATATTACCGCCATAAGATTATGGTGCTCTGACAAATATTTACACGATGCAAGTTTTTTATATAAACTCTCCCTGTGTAAATGAGGGTTTCTTTGGTAAATGTTAGGATAGGTATATATATTTATGTATATGATAAATTGTATGTATGTATATTTTAATATATTTTGTTAGTATGTTTTTGTATATATGTATGTATATATTATATATATTACTATTTTAAAAACTTTAGACTGCCCGCTCATTTTTCCTATTTCAATATCCATCCAAAGGTTGCCTGGAAGAAATTACCTAGAGTGATAAGGCCGCCTCTTGTAGTATTATTATTGTGTTGTTCTTCATTGTATTTTTTTGTTTTGTGCAATAAAGCATATTATTATTATTATTATTATTTCCTAAAGTCCTGTCCTAAAATTCCTGTCATACTACAAAAAGTACAATTTTATCCGATTTATTTATACAGTAACCGAATTGATTACCTCTGAAAACGAGAGTGTTCCCGCTGCTTGCCAAACCGACATGTGTAAGCTGCGCCAGAGGTAAACAACATTTTATAAAAAAAAAATTTTTCCCGATTTTTTCTAGTCCTAGGGCCACTTTGTGTGAATTTTCGTTTCGAATGAATAATAAATACACTCAACTGTCCCACTTATAGTCCTGACCCCACATTAATATCAATTATGTCTTGTGTCGAGGGAATTAAAAATACAAGACTTTCCGACCTCGCCGTAATAAACTGATCACACAAATATTTGTTTCGGTGTAGAGATCGGATCCGCTAGAAAAAATACTGAAATAACCTTATCAGAGACTTTAAATTCTGCGTCATCAATGGCTTCTAATAGGTCGATGATCCTCAGAGAATCCTTTCTCCTTGACTCTTTTTAGCCTCAAGAAGTACAATGCGGAACATAGGCCTCACCCAATAATTTCCTTTGAGACCTGATAGAAGAATACTTATGTTAAATAATACTGGTGGTAGGTCTCTCATTTGTGAGAGGTCGCCTGAGTTAGTAATACCGCAATTTCTATTTCTCCTGCTAAACAGTAGTGTAAACGCACTATGGTTTTCCGGTTTGAAGGACATTGTTGCCAGAGTAACTACTGAACATATTGAGACTTAACATCTTATGTCTTAGGATGGCGACCGTAGTGGCATGGCAAGCATTGCTACTGTCCATGAGCGGCCATTTATAGTAATACAAAATAAAAAAAAACGCTTATGTTTATTATAATTTCCTGTGGCTAAAGATGTTGTTCATTGGTTCGTCTTCTGTTGTGAAGATACAAGCTCAACAGACTACAAGTGACATTAGTGATCCTTCTCTCCACATCATATTGGTTAGAGAGTCGGTTAAGAGTCCAGACTAAGACGGAAAATTAAACCAGATGACAGTTTTAGCGAGTTCAAATAGGTTGCAAAAAAACATATTAAAGGCGAAGATTTTTATTTCCACTTTTTTATAAGTATCATCGTGTTTGATTCTTAAGTACAAAGTTTTTAGCCAGAATAATATAATTTAAACCCTAGCGTACTATTTCGTCTTTAAGAATTAAGAACATTATTACAAAAAAATCATTTTTATTTAGTAATTTTAAATGCCTTTTATAGTCACTAAATCTACCATCTGGCTTCGTTGTCGGTCGTAGTCTAGATATGCCCTCTATGTGTTATCTACAGAACCGTTTTATCAACACATCATGAACAAGCATACACGAATGTATATCTGAATGAACGAGAAATTTGTCTGTAGCAATGGAAATGGCAGACCGCGGTCGATATTCGATCTTGCCAACTATGTATGCAGTAACCCATCAATTGACTGCGCCTTGGATGTCGTAGCTCTGTTGTTAGATGTGATCTAGTTTCTTATAGTCTATACCAGGTACCTCAAGACTGCTACCGAAAACGAAGCCAGGTGGTAGTTTTAGTGACTACAAACACAATGCGACTAAAAATTTTGCTATGAAACGCGACATTTTTTTTATCATTTTTTTAATATCGTCATTTTTGGGTGGTAAATCCATAGTTTTTGCTAAAATAATGATTTAAACTCTTTTATACCTTAGAGTCTTTATAAATAAAAGGGTATACACTATTATTTTACGAAAAAATATATTTACCACCCAAATACGACCATATTAAAAAATATCAACTAAAAAAATTATGCTTTTTTTTTTCAACATTTTCTGTTACACTGTGTCTGAAGTCGCTAAAACTACCACCCCTCTTTGTTTTCGGTAGCAGTCTTGATATACCCAGGATATCATAAGGGCTACTTTTCATGCGCGATATAGCAAAATGCAGGAGATTTTTGTTAATACATTTTTTATTGAAACTGTCTATTATATCTATACTTAAATTACAAAGAGAAAATATTTGATTATTTTCATTTTCCTGTTGGTAACCGGACCAGATGCAACCAACATGTTCACGGTGGTCGCGGGTTCGATTCACGGGCTACACCTCTGACTTTTCGGAGTCATGTGTGTATTGATAGTCAATCACCACGCACTACTACAAGGAAACCTGCATACCAAAGAGATTTGTATGAATTCCTATGGTACGTAAAGCCCGCCAATTACTCCCAGGCACTCCGAATCGTACTCTCGATTGTGGAGAAGGCCCGTCCTTTTTTTATACTGGCACGATATAATGGTAAGCGCAAATGCCATCGAGGAAGAGTATTGAATTGAATCAGACGGCAGTGCTATGCCATTCGATACAATTATGCCGGCTTACTAAGGTGCTTCTTCACTCTACGGCGGAAAGACCTAGGATTATAGGAAGCTAAAATACATTATGTACTTTCTAGACACATGTATCTTTGAAAAGTCAGTTATTTCTGCCCACGAAACGAAAATCAAACTTCCTAAGCCTTAATTCATTCTCTTAACAACTAACCCATCACTCTCAAGTCAGAATACAATAGTAAGATACCACATGAAGATTACATATCAAGTGTGTATGTGTGACGTATGCATTGTTAACTGCTCTGACGTCATATGTATGTACCGCTATAACCTTGTCCGATATACGTCACCAGTTAATTAATGAAATTTACATAAATACATAGTTGAGTTATACAAATTATGGAAAATTAAGTACTTTTAACAAATATAGACGGACGGGCGACCTGGCTAAGGTTGTAGGAAGTCGCTGGATGCAGGCCGACGACCACTGGTCGATGTGGAGATCTTTGTAGGAGGGCTATGTTCAGTAGTGGACTTCCTGTGGCTGAGATGATGATGATGATGATGAAGCAACATTATATATCTTAAGCCATTAACAATGGTTCTGTAATTTCTTCTGTTTTCTTAATATTATTTTCAGTAAAAATTTCAGTCTGGAAAACTAATATCGGAAGTAACCGAACTTTTTATTGTCTTTTGTCTATTTTTTGTTCTGTATTGTTCCTGAGTGTGATAGAAGATGATTTAAAAAGGTGCAAAATAATACTGGACTAAATTAAATATTTTATTTGGACGGGGGTCCATCAATAATCTTACGAGATTTTCCAACCAAAACAAACATTCCAACATATATTTCCCTACTCAGAATTCAAACCTAAAACCTAACTGGTCACAGCCTTCTAAACCTTATGATAAATGTATTCATAATGGCTTCTAAACAATATACATGTATAATTACAAAGTGTAACTCCAAAGAGAGACATTATGTCGGTTCACCGTGTTTGCTACGCTACTCGCTCCTTTAAGTCATTTTATATGGCTCCTTAGGGGTCTGGTACAGCCACGAACACAAGTTGAATAGTTATAATTTGCTGGTACATTTATAGTCAGCATACACAGCGGTATTGATAGTCAATCACCACGCACTAAAACGGTGAAGGAAAACATCGTGAGGAAACCTGCATACCATAGCGATTTTTAAGAATTTCTATGGTATGTAAGTCCGCCAACCCGCACTAGGCCAGCGTGGTGGACTATATGGCCTAACCACTCTCAATCATACTGTCGATTGTAGAGTAGGCCCGTGCCCTGCAGTGGGACGTATATGGGCTGATACAGAGCTAATACACAGCGGTGAAAGACCCGTCGTATCGACCCACGTTTGTCGAGTTTCGTGTTCTCTCTCTCTCTCCCTCTATCTTCAAATACAGGAAATCCACTCTTGAACATAGGCCTCCCCCAAGGATCACAACATTGACGTGTTGGAAGTGGCCTACATCCAGCGACTTCTTGCAGCTTTAGCCAGGTCGTCCGTCCACCTTGTAGGCGGCGTCTTACACTGCGCTTGCCTGTACGTGGCCTCCACTCCAGAACATTTTGGGCCCAATATGTCGGTTGACTTTGTTCTCTTATGGAACTGGTCGTTCCGGAGTGATGAATCAGGACGCAGACTGGTCTTTCTGATTGGAGAACAAATTTGCTCCCCGCTTATGTACCTGTGTCTAAATCTGGACTCCCCTAAAAGGTATTATGGGTATCCATGACAGATGCGAGGCCATGCGCTCTAAATTAGTGGAACCCGCCAGAGAGACCTTGCTTACGAAAGATCTAATATAACATACTTTCTATTGGCAACTGTTGGCCAATTTCAATGATAACATAATGAGGACACTTACATAGGTACTACACAGATCTTAAATTTTCTATACTTAGTATGTAAAGTCCACCTAACCGCACTAGGCCAGGGTTCTGGACTACAGGCTAACCACTCTCAATCGAACTATCAGTTGTTGAGAAAGCCTAAGCAGACGCCTATTATGGACTCACACAGTATATTCCCATTATATGTTTAATCGAATATACCTCGTGAATTACCGTGTATTGTGGTAGTATCCGACGTACCGAAATTTCATCAATAATATGTAGAGGCTGCCCGGCGTACCGAAATTTCGTCAATAATATTCAGAAGCACGAATGGCGCTCAATCAACTACTAGTAAATCACTTCTGGATACAGTGCTATGAAAATCCCTGGTCATTTTGTTTCACACACCATGCTACTACAAAATAAAATAGCTATTAAGTTTGCTACAATTATTCTTTGATGTAAATTAAGCCACAATTTTCAAATGCCTTGGTGGAGTAGTTGTCAGATTCGAATCCTAGGTTGAGGTATCAGAATTCTTTATTCATTATCAGCCCGAAGCCCGGAGTCAGGAATTTGTGACCGATGTGGTGATAGGTCCGCCTCCTATCACATCGTGGTACAGAATACATAAAGTGTCCTGGTAGCGCCTCTGCCTACGCTTTCTGGGAAAAGGGCGTGAGTATGTTTTAAATGCATGAGAAATTAAACTGAAGTATTAGTCAAGTAGGATTGATGGATTTGAAATTATTAGCATACACGCATCCTACTTGAATAGTGAAAGGCCCAGTATATTGAAATAAAACTATTTTTTACGGATTTTATCGCGGATTTGGTTTGATTTTTGCATTGTTTAGCTAAATCACGTTTCAATTACTGTATACGTTTCGTGGTCACGGGAAAATGAAACATCGGGATTTAAAAAAAAGCATGTCAGCAAAAAATCCGTATTTTTTTTTTCAATGCGTAACATTCGCCTAAATCTAAGAAATCATTAGGCCCAGCATATTTACACATGTAATGGTGTCGCGTTTGTGTACTGTGTGCTGACACTTGAATCAAGCCAGCATAATTATATCGTTAATCTCTCGTCCGGTGCTATCCAATTTTAGGATCAATAGAATTGCGCATTACAAGATCAAATCTGTATTATATATCTGTATTAGCCGTGGTATTAGCCCATATACGTCCCCTTGCAGAGCATGGGCAAAATCGAGAGTACGATTGAGAGGGGTTAGGCCATGTAGCCTAGTGCGGGCTAATGGACTTTACATAACAGAAATTCTTGTAGATCTTGAGGAAACCTAACCTAACATACCATATGTAGGTACGTGCTGATGGCTATCAATTTGATTGGCATAGACAATAGGATTTATATCGACTATTGAGCTATAGATCGCAAATATAACAGGTGACATTCTACAACGTCACATCACATATGACTCCGGAAAGTCAGAGGTGTGCCCTTGGATTTGAACCCGCGACCACCGTGAACATGTAAGCAGTCGCGTCTGGTCGTTTACCAACAGGCCACCACGCAAAATAATTTTCACTAAAAATTCAATTCAGAATCGAACTGGCAATTTCCAGCAACTAAATCCAACATTGAAATGACCACGATTAAAAAACTCTACTTAAAATAAACCTAAAATGAGAGGAGACTTTCGTAAGAAACGTCAATTGTACAAATGAGTCAGTGAGTTTAGAATAAGAATCGAAAAGTCTGATTGCGAGCGACTCATTAATTCCATTCGTCCATTCCTTATCCGTTCCAGTCGTTCGTTTCTCCCGGAAGTTAATTTACACCCTCGTTTTATTAGTTTCAGTAATTCCTTGTTGTCTTTGTAGTAAATTAAACCTCTTTTTGTCTGTTCGATTTCTTGTAAGTTGGCTGTAAAGAAAGAGCAAACTGCCCTTTCTTTCTCCTTCTTTTATATCCATCCAAAGGTTGTCTGGTAGAGATCGCTTATTAGCTATAAGACCGCCTTTTGTACTTTTAATAGATGTTATTTCTTTATATAGTTATATTCTTTGTTCGTGTACAATAAAGATAAAATAAAATAAATAAATAAATAGAAGAGCATGCATTTGTTAATAAAATACTAAAGTCAATAGATTTTGTTTTTACTGGTAGGTGTCTCGTGTGTGAGAGGTCGCTAGGGTAGATTCCACCGCACACCCAAACAGCAGTGTAAATGCACTGTATGTTTCGGATTGAAGGACATTGTAGCCAGAGTAACTAGTAGACATATTCAGACTTCACATCATTCAGACTACAATCGGCGGCCTTATTGCACTAGGCAATCTCTTCCAGGCAACCTTTGGTTGAAAATAAGAGGCAGGAGAGAAAAAAGGCAGTCTATGGTGTAGGGTAGTTAGTACTTACACAGTTCGTCGAAATTACTTTCGCAAGTAGATTGTCATAGAGAGAGAGAGCCTGAACTTTGTTGAAATTTACAATTGTAACTAATATGTTTTGGTATATCGCTTTTATGATGCAAATGAAATATTCAACAAGGCGTTAAAACAGGGTAAATCCCATTTAAATTTATCAGGTCACAGATGTTTACCCAAAACCAAATATCAATAAATCTGTGTACTGCAGACAGTACATGATTGTATCACGCGTGTGTTTGCTTACCAGGCATTGTTTAAGTCCCAACCGAGACTTGATTAGGGTCGCTACACAAACTGCGGAATATTCAACGAAATCATTTATACGATCGTCTGATATTCAATGAATTTTAATTAAAAAATTAAACCGAGCTGAATGTGTTTTAATTTTTGTGAGGACTTTGAATTTTTATGAAGTGATTTTAAGTGCTAAAACTTAGCACGTTAAAGCTGCTAAGGTCAATAGGTTGACCAAACAACTTTTCACGGAAACTCTACGTGAAGTTTTGTTTATTATACTGAGCAAATGAGCATGCGGTTCATAAGTGCTGGTTGAGATTTTTTTGCGTAGTTTCTTGTCCAATCTCTTCATTTTTTTTTTCAAAACAGTATAACTCTTATGTTTCAACTCTAAAATTTACCTACTTATTATTTATAATTATTTTTATACTATATAAAATAATTAATTTAATAAATAAAATAAATACCACCCCACAACCGTTGATATAAATATATGGACAGGGTGAAAAGCGAGTAAAGTGATCCGACGTAAGTTGTGCGCGCGCTCCAATCCATCTCTAGTGGAGCATTACTAATAAGTCATTATTTACCGCGATTTTCACGGTCATCTTTTTAAAATCCAAATTTACTGAAAATCTAAATAAACTTAGTGTTAAATCAATGCCTAAAACTTAAATTAGAATCCAAAATGCTAACAATAAAAAAAAAACTGAAGAAACGCATTCAGTACTTTATCATTCATAATAATAATATTATGATAAATTATTTTATCAATATAGATTAAGTACTGTGTATAGAGTTGTCATAAGAGCTAAGTATATGCTTAAATGATCAATAAACCAAATTACTTTAATTTCATACACACGCATTTAGAAATACTTTTATAAGGGATGATTTTTTTGGATCAAATTCTGAGTATCCAAAACTATGAGAAATAGCGAAAAATAGGAAAATTAGTCTATAGCCCGATTTAAAAAACTTGCATATGGTAACTCATATTCGAAAATCCATAGTTTCAACACCCTAAATATTACACCCTGTATGTTACAATTGAATCCAAAATGCTCAGAAACAACAAAAACCAAGAAACGCCTTAAGCAACATATTTACATAGCCAAGAAACCGCTAACAGTACCTTGTACGATACTAAAGGCTTAGCCGGCGAGTAGAGCGCCTGCCGGCACGAATTATTCACTGTACTGTGAGCTCGCACTAATACCCGCCGGTAATACTACCTTATGTACTGGGAAATTTCGTGCCCACTCTACTTAGTTGCTTACATGATCAAAAACCAATTTCATTTCATTACTAATATACAGGGTGAATTTTCAAATGAGCGTGCTGGAGAAATTCGAAACTGAGTAATAGCGAAAAATACGAAAAAGAGTCTACAAGTGCGATTTAAAAAACTTACATATGGTAACTCGTTAGGTAATTCCCAGAAACCATAGTTTCGCCACCCTAAAACATAAATTAGAATCCAAAATGCATGCAACAAAAACGGACTCAAGAAACGCCTTAAGCAACGTATTTACATAACCAAGAAACCGCTAACTCCACCTTGTACGATACTAAAGGCTTAGCCGGCGAGTAGAGCGCCTGCCGGCACGAATTATTCACTGTACTGTGAGCTCGCACTAATACCTGCCGGTAATACTAGCTTATGTACTGGGAAATTGCGTGCCCACTGTTATATCGTTCTTTATGGAAACTAATATGTAGGGTACTTTGTCATGATCAATTATTTTGTAAATATAGATTAAGTAATATGTATAGACTTGTCATGAGAGCTATTTAATTCCCTACATGATCAATAAACCAATTTCATTGAATACACACATACTTTGATATACTAATATACTTATGTTATAAGTCCCTTAATGGTAAAATTATTTTAATATATCTTGTGTACAATAAAGAATTATAAATAAATAAATAAATAAAAATAAATATACAGAGCGAATTTTTCAAAGGAACGTGCTGGCCAAGTTCGATACTATGAGGAATAGCACAAAATACAATAAAGAATCTAGAGCTAAATTTAAAAAACTCACATATATGGTAACTCGTTAGGTAAATTTGAAAATCGATAGTCATCCTAAAATATAAATTAGAATCCAAAATGCTAAGAACAAAAACGAACCCCAAGAAATGCATTAAGCAACGTATTTACATAACCAAGAAACCGCTAACTACACCTTGTACGATACTAAAGGCTTAGCTGGCGAGTAGAGCGCCTGCCTGCACGAATTATTCACTGTACTATGGTACACTAATACCGGCCGGTAATACTAGCTTATGTACTGGGAAATTGCGTGCCCACTGTTATATCGTTCTTTATGGAAACTAATGTGTAATTCATAATAATATTGTCAATAATTTTGTCACTAAAGATTATGTACTGTGTATAGATTTCTCGTAAGAGCTGTTTAATTGCTTATATGATCAATAAACCAATTTCATTGTATTACACACACACACACACATATAGATATACTAATATACAGGATGATGTTTCAAATGACCGTGTTGGAGAAATCTGAAACTGAGTAATAGCAAAATATATGAAAATGAGTCTAGAGCCAGATTTAAAAAACTCACATATGGTAACTCATTAGGTAAATCCAAAAATCCTTAGTTACACTCAAATATAAATTTGAATCCAAATACAAAGGAACAACAAAAACTTACATCAAGAAACGTATTTACATAACCAAGAAACCGCTAACAGTACCTTGTACGATACTAAAGGCTTAGCCGGCGAGTAGAGCGCCTGCCCGCACGAATTATTCACTGTACTGTGAGCTCGCAGTAATACCCGCCGGTAATACTAGCTTATGTACTGGGAAATTGCGTGCCCACTGTTATATCGTTCTTTATGAAAACTAATATGTACGGTACTTTGTCATTCATAATAATATAATTCATTCATTCAAAAGTAATATGTATAGAGTTGGTAGTTATCATAACAGCTATTTATATGCCTCCATGATCATTAACCAATTTCATGAAATATACAGGATGATTTTCTCAAATGGGCGGAGATGGCTAAATTCGAAACTGAGAAATAGTGAAAAATACGAAAAAGAGTATAAAGTCCGATCTAAAAGACGAATTATTTACTGTATTATGAGCTCGCACTAATACCCGCCGATAATACTAGCTTATGTACTGGGAAATTGCTTACCCACTGTTATATCATTCTTTATGAAAACTAATATGTACGGTACTTTGTCATTCATAATAATATTATCAATTATTTTGTCAATATAGATTAAGTAATATGTGTAGAGTTGTCATAAGAGCTGTTTATATACTTATAGGTTCAATAAAACAATTTCATTTAATACAGACACATTTAGATAAATAAATATAAATAACACCCAACAGTCACATACATAGTCCTGACCCCACACTAAGATCGAGTTTTGCGTCGTGGGTATCAGGAACTTCGTGAGACTTTTTAGTCTCACAAACACCTAGACCCAAAACAAATACGTGTTATTCACACATACATTTGTCTCGGGGGATTCGATCCCGCGCTCTCTCGATTCACAACCGACGTTACCAACTGTACCACGGAGTCTGTCATGTCAACAGGCACAAAACACGCCTATAGCTCAAATTGGATATGAAAATATCTTATATACGAATGGCTTTGTTTCAGTTAAAACACTACGTTGGTCTAAACCAACGGTCAGCAAAAAGCGGACCGTGGTCCATTTGTGGACTTCGAAAGGTCGCCAAATATTGTAAGTATTGTATATCAAGTATAAATTAATACGTATGGTGGATTTTAAGGCAAACAGTTAAAGCTTATTCATGGTTTCCGCATTGATGTTTTCAATATTCGTGAGTCACTAAAAAAAATCATTTTCTTTTTCTATTCGCGGTTGAAAATTTCTTTATCCACGGATGTAATCGGTAATCTTATTTTCCCACAGTATCTATACCCCACCTAAAACCACTTGCCAACCACTGCACTGGTCTAAACTCTATCGAATGACGCCTCTATTGAATGCAGAAAACCGAATTTTATTAAAAAAATATCTTTTTCCGCAAACTGTCAACTAACATATTCAATTTTCACATGTCGGCTCTCCCTAAACGGTGGAACAATTGAAGTACACCTGTGGCCTGTCGTATGAAACTAACGCACAAAGGATTGTTTATACATTTTCACAGCACATACGCCGCGCGGAACGGCGTGAAATCGCGAGTACATGCGCTTTCACGCGCAAATTATTACTGGTTTAATACCGGGTATATCAAGACTGCGACCAAAAACGAAGCGGGTGGTAGTTTTACTGACTACAAACAAAACGCATGACCAATAGTCATGACCAAATCCCATACAGTTAAACTCTTGATTATAGAAAAGTATAGACCTTAGCATTAGTGGATTATTCTTGGCTGGCTGGCTGATTCAGTGCCAACCATAAAGTATAAAATGTAATCAAAGTCCATCAATTATCGTCCACAAAATCGAATTTCCATAAACAAGAACAAATTCAAAAGCGTACGCCGAACAATAGCGTATCTGCAAAACAATTTTAATTAAATCTATATAACTCATTTCGGCGCTTCATCACAAATCTAGTAATGAGCGTTAAATTTCCAAGCGACAATTGAAAAAGGAATTTGTAGTACGAAAGGCATGCCGTCCCTTTGAGCTTACTTGACTGGCGCATTCCTCTGCTTGCAAATTACGCTATGTCTGCTCACTGCGTTAAAAAGAAAATCTGCATTTCATAGAGCTAGGTTTATTCGGTTGTAATGGTGGGGAATGCTGTTTAAGTCGTTTTTTGTGGAAAGACGGCAGCGAAACGCCGGTTGGTGGGAATACTTTGCGTGTTTGCTGAAGTCTGTCAGCGAAAAAGGTCGTAAAGTTAGATAGGTTTTTGTTCGTGGAACTTTAGAGGTTTGAGGTGTGTCACCAACCAAAGTTGAAGATTTGTTCGTGGAACTATCTTTTGATATAGTTTAATAATTTATGAATATGTATACATTTTATTCAAGAGTTATGGAACGTTAAATTACTTAATCTAGACGATATTAATTACTGCGGTCGTCATCACCTGAAGATCGTCTTAATGATACGAATATGATAAGACAGATTATACTTGATGCGAATTTTGTTAACAAAAAATCCTACAATAATGACTACGGTTAATGCAATCATAAAACATGTCAATTAAAGAAGGATACTTACTATATTATAAACGAGTAGCATCGAAAATTTTCGTTCGCACACAGGTGATTATAAGCCACTCAAATTTTAACCTTAACGTCCTGTCTTTAAGATTTGAAATACAGCAACAACACAAATAATTAATTAGTCATTTAAAACCACAAAAAAACTATTTAAAATACTCACATGCATTTAGAAAGGCAACGGCGACCACGAATCTCCAAACTGAACACATCTCCGTGTATATTCTGAAACAAAATAAAAAATAAATGAAATACAGAGTTTTAGGAACTGCAACTGACTTTAGCCAGTAACAAGCAAAAGTATGCGAAACAAAATCTGTTTTAATTTTTTTAATTAAATATAAAATTTAAACAGTTTTATCTCCAGAATTTTAGTAACAAATATAAGTTTTTCTCAAGTATAATCCTCTTATAAAAACCTTTCTTTTAAAGTATCTTAGAAAATATATCATCATCATCATCAGCCCGTTACAGTCCACTGCAGGACATAGGCCTCTCCCAAGGTACATCACAGAGCCCGGTGTCCTGCTTTATGCATTCGGTCGCTGCCGGCCCTCTTGTGCAAGTCGTCCCGCCAATAACCGATTAGCTAATATAATAACAAATATTTTTCTTTTATTTCTTTCGTATATTTTATATTTTATTGTTGGATTTTTCTATTCATTATTAGCCTAAAGTCAGAAATTGGTGCCCGATATGGCGATAGGCTCGCCCCTTATCACATCATGGGATGGAATTGACAAAGCAAAACGTAAGAGTCCTGGTAGCTCCTCTGCGTACCCCTTCTGGGAAAAAAAGGCGTGAGTTTATTTTATACGTCAAATTCCAGAGAAAATTTACTCGTATAATTATTAAACACAATAAAATGTATATTTCAATACCAAGTACTATCATTCGTAATTTATTTTTCTAACGGACGAGGGTCAGCGCTGACTACTACGCGTTGTTCTAAAACGCTCCTTAGAAGCTCATACATTACAACTGTCAGCGCTGACGGTCAGCGCGTGGTCAGCATCACTCTAAAGCCAGCCTTACTTTTTTTACTAATAAAAATCGAATAACCAACCAATACAGCATTTTAGTGTCACATTTCAAACGCATTTGCCAGTGTGATCTAACTACGATTCAGTCTTTCACTGCGATACACTATCGCGGCTTTCCTAACTATTGAATTGGACGCCGACGAATAAATACCCCGGCCATTCGCGCTGGAAAAACTTCGTACATTTACCCCTATGTACCAAAGATAAACGATAATCCCTGGAGATAAAACACGAATTTATTAAGTTGTATATAGGTATACTGGTGGTAGGTCTCTCATATGTGAGAAGTCACCTGGGTAGGCCTATTTCTCACGCCAAACAGCAGCGTAAATGCACTGTTGTGTTCCGGTTTGAAGAACATCGTATCCAAAGTAACAACTGGTCATATTGAGACTTAACATATTATGTTTGAGGTAAGCGATACGATCGCTCATGAACAGTATCAAAACTAAATTACACCTTGAATTACACAGCAATGCTTAGCAGTGACACATAAGATGTTAAGTCCCAATATGTCCAGTAGTTGCTCTGGCTACAATGTCCTTCAAACCGAAACACATCAGTGCATCTAAACTGCTGTTTGGCGAGAGAAATAGACATATCGGTGGTGCCTTACCCAGGCTGTCTCACACACATGAGAGACCTACCACCAGTAAAATAACATGCATACTAAAACTTAATTTTCTTGAATAAAACGCATAAAAATGAAATGAAATCCCTCAAAGGAAGCAGTAGGATCTAGGTGGATTATATTTAAACCGCTTTGATTAATGAAACATTTGCGATAGTCCTTTGATCATACAAGTGTTCTAACCCTTCGGGCGTTTCCGCATGGCTGCCTTTATAGGTTCCAAAATACTATAAAACTATGAAGGGTTAGTTGGATGTACTATGACCCAACCGTGAAAGCTCAGGTAGAATATTCTGAAAGATCCGTAAAAGGATTTTCTTGTGTACATAAAAGGGTTTTCTGAATACTCTGGAACAAAAACGTATCATGTTTTTTCATTTTGATTATACTTTTTGTTTAGGACGTTTATCGGCTCATAGAATACAATTTATTTGGACAAGTGGTTTTTGTAATGCCTGTTCAGTATCAGCATGGACAGGTTTGTCGCTTACCATCATAGCGACCTGCTTATATCATCATTCTTACTTTCAAAAAGAGCTAATCCAAAAAACATATTTAGATAGAAGAGTATGTATTAAAGAACGGTAGAGCCTTTTTCCACTAAAAACACCAAGACCAACATTAGCACACAAACGGAAAACGAAAAAAACAAATTCGTGTTTCAATAAAGTGTTGCCAGATAGCATTTATTCCGCCCGTATTGAAACAACAGGTTCTGGGAAAAACTCGCGCCGCGTCGGTTTATTTCGTTCCCAAAGCGTATTTCAAACTTGTTCCGTTGGAAATATTTGAGTAAAATTACTCTTTGAAGATGGCAACATTGCAGTTCTTTTTTTGAATCGTAATTACGGATGAAAGTAAAAAGTAATTATGAAGCGTATTATTGTTAAGAATAAGACCTTATCCTTTTTGTAAAGGGTAAAGTTGTGTAATTATGTTAGTTTTGTAATAAATTGTGTCTTTGTTAAGCCTGGGATATTTTAATAACTGAGAGGTATATTCTTTGAACCACCAGTCATTTTATTTTCAGTTGCTAGATGTAACAAAAATTGTGTTGAATTTGTCATACTGACCCAAGTAAATTGCATTCTGGGTTTAGCCTGTATCTATCCGACTTCGGTATTTTTTATTTATTTAAATCTTTATTGTACACAAATATAAACAAAATCAATATAGATATACAATAATAGAACTGCAAAAATGGCGGTTTTATCACTCTACAGCAATGCATACAGACAACTATGGGATGGGTTCAAAAGAAGGAGAGAGAGAGAGAGGATAGAGGCAAAAAAAATATATTTTTGTTGTTATGAATGGCGAGACCAGCTCCCACAACGCAATAGGCTCACCCCCTATTGCGTCGTGGGACGGGATACACATAACAAAACGTGGTCTTGGTTGCTACCAGGGGAACCTTTTGGAAAAAATGCGTGAGTATATATATATATATATATATATACCTACATATATGATAATGTATCCCCAGTTCTTTTTAACAATCAAACACCATTTGTTTCTGTAAATAATAAAGTTTATTAATCATACACGTGTTTTTTACTTAATACAAAATTTAAAAAATAATTCAACAAAACATAACAAACATACCTGTAAATAATAAAGACACGACAATTAGTGTTAATTGTTCAATGAATCTGAAATCACACTTTTCACTTGGTTTTATTGTAATACTTTTTTGTAAGAAACGAAGATAAACCGAAAATGTCTTTCTACACTTTGTCTCTCCCATTCATCTACTCAGTCATTCCTGTCTGCATTCATTCATATGTTCATTTATTCCACCACAGAGTAAATTTTAATATCAATGCGCGGGAAGATTTATAATTAAAGGAAATTACATATAATTTTCCTAACAAATATATGTAATATTTGTTATTGCACTGAATGGCGAGACGAGCATGCCGTTCGCCTGATATATAAACAATACGACCCCTCATAAACAGTAGCAAAACCAAATAACATCTTGCATCACAAAGCAATGCAAAGCTTGGCATTCCACTGCACTCGCTGTCCTATAGTTACTCTCGCCACAATGTCCTTCAAACCGAAACACAACAGTCCTTTTACACAGCTGTTTAACGGAAGAAATAGATATTGCGGTGGTACCTACCCGGGCGGCCTCTCACATATGAGATACCTACCACCTTCTTTTCTCAAAAACGCAATATCCGACGATATGGGATACAAATTCACTAAACTTTGAAGTCAGATGAGTGCTTTTGATTCAGACCCGCGACCTACGTCTGAGAAATTAATTCCACTCCAATTAGTCTTTTACACACTCCTTTATGTACAAAGTAGGAACTCACGAGCTCTGTAACATCTAATCATGATTATACCTACATACATAAATACATTGAGAGGCTGCCTCGCTAGGTACCACCGCAATATCTATTTCTCCCGTCAAACAGCAGTGTAAATGCACCGTTGTGTTTCGAATTGAAGGACATTTTAGCCAGAGTAACTACTGGACATATTAAGACTATGCATCTTATGTCTCAGGTTGGCGAGGATAGTAGAATGCCAAGCATTGCTTTATCATTCAAGGCGTTGTTTGGTTTTGCTTTTGTTCATAATCGGTCGTATCGCTTACCATCAGGCCAACGGCATGCTCGTCTCGCCATTCAGTGCAATAAAGAAAAACATAATTTCATGCCTTTTTCTCAAAAGAGGTAGACAGAGGTTCCCCTAATAGCAACCAAGATCACGTTTTGTTATGTGTATTCTGTCCCACAACGCAATAAGGGGCGAGCATATCGCCATATCGGGCTTAAATTCCTGATAACAGGCTGATAATTAATAGAAAAAAAAACGATTGAAATAAAATTATTATTTACGGATTTTATTGCGGATTTGGTTTAATTTTTACATTTTTTGAGTTCCCGACGTTTCGATTACTTTACAGCTTTCGTGGTCACGGGGCGGACTGCCCCGTGATATAGTCCGCCGCCAAACTAACCGCCAAACCAAATCCGCGATAAAATCCGTAAATAATAATTTTATTTCAATGTGTAACATTCGCGTAAATCTAAGAAACCATTATTAGAAAAAACCAACATCACTTTGCCTGACCTGGAATTCGAATCCGAGAACTCAGCAATGTAAAAGAAACGTAGTACAACTTCGCCATCTAGGTGATTATACCTTAAATATGTATAATTATAAGATGTTTCAGTTCACTCCAGTATTATTAAGGTAGACAAATATAGTACAAACACCAAAACCAATCAATAAGTTCAAAGTTTATTTCAATATGACATTTAACAAACTCACTTTACGAAAATAAACATTGCATTGTAAACTGGTTTTGAACAGAGCAACAATAGTGAAAACCGCTTTGCAAACCAAGTGGTAGAAAAAAACTAGAATTACTTAATTTAATTACCGTCGAAAATTTTATAGATTAAATAAATTATTTTAAAATTTCATTTCATTTCAATAACCACTACAATGATTTCCGACCCACACATCGAAACAACAACCTTACTCCATAATCATAGCAACAAAACCTAGCAAGAGTACATCCAAAATCTAAGCCACGCTTAAGCGTAGTTATTCCAGCATCCACGTCTTATCTCGGATGAACTTCTGTAAATTTATTCATGAGCCAAAGATAGTAGGAGAGATAACCGCCCACAGATTTCCCGACCCAGTACGAAGTACAGTGATTCCTCTAATAGGAAACTATCATTATATCTAGATGAGGTTTCGTTGAAACTGTCAATGTGATTGGATGTGATAACATGTCTTGGTTTTGCGATATTAACGCTGATTTTTTGCGCAGACGTATAATTTTCCGCTTAAATTATGTCAACACTGTGTGTAGTGTAAGCATATTATGTTTGTAACTTCTATTTGATAAAATCTGTTTATCCAGGTCTATTTTTAACAGTGGATTAGTGTACCTAAAGATAATAATGATACTGGTACAATGAATGACGAGACGATCATGCTATTCGCCTGATGGTAAGCGTTACGACCGCTCATAAACAGGAGCTAAACTAAATAACAGAATGCATTACATAGCAATGCATTTCTTTATTGTAACTAAAGGTCAAGACGAGCATCCCATTCGCCTGATTACGAATGGTCATTAACAATAGCAAAACCCTTGAATTTCAAAGTAATGCTTGGCATTCCACTGTGCTTGCCATCCTCAGACATAAATTGTTAAGTCTCAGTAAGTCAAGTTACTCTGGTTACAATGTCGTTCAAACCGGTAAACATCAGTGCATTTACACTACTCTTTGGCGGGAGAAATAGACATTGCAGTAGTATGTACCCAGGTGGCCTTCCACATATCCTACAAACTAATTTGTAATCTAACAGGTACAAAACCCCAAGATAAAGCTAGTGTTTCGAGCGAAATAGTAATTTTACCGCTTTCAGCAATATGGTAATGCACCGGTCATAGTTTTCTATTTTATTCATAACTGAAATTTGAACATACTTTTGCTATACACCGCGTTTTTGCTTTTAAAAACTAATATTACAGAAAGATTTATTTATTTATATTACATTGCGTTTTCATTTTTACTAGAATTACCAATTGGCTATTCGTTTCATAGTAAATGCAATGCAGATGGAGATTCAATCGATTGTAACAATTACGTCGACCGTTCAAAATAAATAATAAATAAATGAATACGCCCACAGTCACATACATAGTCCTGACCCCACACTAAGCTAGAGTCTTATTTCGTGGGTATCAGGAACTAAGAGAGACTTTCGCTCTCACAAACACCCAGACCCGAAACAAATACTGGTTTACACAGATATTTTTTTCGGTGCGGGGATCGAACCCGCGGCTTCTCGTTTCATAGCCGGCGTCTAACCAGCTGCACCACGGAGGTTGTCAAAATCAAAATCGTATATTCACAGGAAAACGACAAACTTTTTTGGGTTATTAATAGTGAGTTTTACCACCAGTGCGTGGTAATCACATTACATCCTACCAGCAGGGAATTACACCTTCAGTCTCGCTCACTAAATACATACATACATACATAATCGTCACGCCTGTATCCCATAGGGGTAGACAGTGACCATAGATCGCCCATTTGCTCGATCGTGACATATTACTTTCGCTTCATCCACTTTCATCATCTCCTCATGCATTCTCGTCGGTTCAAGGTACTTTTGACCTGACTCACCAAATGCAACGCAGTAATATTACTTTAAGTTAGTATTCTGTGAGACAGTGACCCCGCCCTGTCAAACCAGTCAAAGTTGCCTGGAAGAGATTGCACAATGCGATAAGGCCGGCTTTTGTACTCTTTTATTATGTTATTTATTTAATATAACTAGTTCTATGTATGGTGCAAAAAAGGATAAATAAAATCAGCCCATTTATACTGCAGTGCGACTTGCAGCGTGGCTCTACCACATTGAAAAATCACTCAAAAAGAGACATTTTTATAACGAATTAAACAAATTTCAATAAATAACGACTACTGTTATATACATTCACGCCTCTTTCCCAAAAGGGGTAGACAGGTGCTACCAGAACACCCACATTTCGCCTTGTATGTTCTGTCCCACGATGTGATAAGAGGCGAGCGAGCCTATATCAGGCACAAATTCCTGACACCGGGCCAATAATGAATAGAAAATTGAAAATCACGGGATTCAAACCCAAGACCCAAGCTTTGTAACCGTACCGTAGTACAACTACGCCACCGACGCAGTCCAAAAATAGTTAGTCAATTAAAATTTAATTTATAGAAAGCAGCGACCTCACCCATGTTTTTGTAATTATTAATCTAAATTAAACACACCCTTTTCTAACCCAAAACCGATTGTCTAATTACACCGGCCATAATCATAATTATATTATATCCATTCTTTTGCCTCAATAATTCGCCTTCGTGGACGGAAAATCCAATTCTTGCTTGTAATTAGATACAGCGTCCGCTCATTGCAAATTAATGTTATTAAGATTCGACCCCTGAATTAAGTAATTTGATTTCTATCCTTGCTCGGCTGTTGGCGATATTTATTTGTTTTTTTGTCTGGTTAGATTGGTATTAAAGAGTAGTAGAGCTTCGCTGTTAAGGATAGTAGAATTAAGATTGATCAGGGTGGTAGAACTGTTTTCTGTTAAACCAAGGCTGATGTTCGTTGAAATTTTGCGGAATTTTGACAATACCTATCTCCATTCTTGGGCTTATACACAAAAGTGCGAATTGGCATGCGATGTGAATTCACAACGCAGAATACTGCGATACGAATAGCTGTGATGTGATTTTGTGCAACAAGGCGTCTCTCTTGCGAGATTCGGGTGACGTGCATTGCTAAACAAATACGGAAAAATAACAACAAATATATATCTTGGAAAATAAGATCCTCTTTTGAAAGCCGATTAAAAAGAGCACGATGCGCTAACAGTTGTAATTAAAGAAAAACAATTACAGCAACACAATTAAAAATGTCATTGTGTTCGTTGAATAAATTTATATGTATGTATTTCTATAGATTTTCGTACTTTTTTTGTGATTTAAAGCAAACGAAGAGCCTATTAACAACAATTAATAGAAATAACATGTATCTAAACATTTTCCATCGTAGTATATCAGGCTGCCATATTAATATTAAATTCGATCTTAGCGCCCTCATTAAAAACAGACTCTTTTCCCAAGCTATTTATGATATAAATAGCTATAACAGCACCTATTTCTATTCAAAGTAATAAATCCCGACGCAATCTTTCCATCTATATACATATATAAAAGACACAAATATCAAAAGAACGATAAGGAAAAAGGCCCAATATACTGATACAGACCATTCAGACATCACAAGCAGATCTTATCAGAAATATATACAAAAGGACAGAACGATGCAAATAGGGAAGTTCGCAAATATGAAAGGTTTATTATTTCGGTCACCCAATTTGCTGGATTGTCAGATGTCACCAATTGTGAGCTGGGTGTGATAGCTTGTTACACTGACGAGTCGACTTATGACAGGAAAATGTACCATTTGTTTAATTCAATGTTTATGTTAGTGGGAATTTCTGTATCTGTATCAGCCCATATGCGTCCCCCTGCAGGGCACGGGCCTACTCTACAATCGACAGTACGATTGAGAGTGGTAAGGCCATATACCACGCTGGCCTAGAGCGGGTTGGCGGATTTACATACCATAGAAATTATTATAAACCGCTATGGCATGCAGGTTTACTCACGATGTTTTCCTTCACTGTTTTAGTGAGAATTTGGATAATCATTATTTGAAGATTCGATTTGTGAGTTTTAAGATTGACTTATTTTTAAATATATTTGTCGACAGTAGGATTACTCGTGTGTATTGTCCACTCACAAGGAGACTGTCCCGCCCTCACACCCACCACTGTAACTCCTGTAAGCCAGGATCAACAGTGGCACGCAATGTAATGACAACGAGCATTGAAGCTAGGCGAGTCTCCGGGAATGTCTAACTTGTCTTTAACCCGCAACTAAATTAATCAGAAAGTGTTATTAACAGGAGGAGTTGGAAATAAAATATACTCGTGTGTATATAAGTTCACGAGTTACATGATTGCATCGGTGGAGCAGTTGTACGGTATGATTACAAAGCTGTGGTCTCGGGTTCGAATTTCGGATCGGGCAAAGTGATATTATTTTTATTATTTATAGATAAATCAAGTTACAAAAACTCAGTAGTGGATTTTGCTTTTCATTATCAGCCCGGAGTCTGGAATTTGTGCCTGATATGGCGAAAGACTCGCCCCCTATACATCGTGGGACGGAAAATACAAGACAAAATGTGAGTATCCTAGTTGCACCTCTGCTTATCCTATCCGAGAAAAAGACGTAAGTTTATTTAAGTTTACATGTTTTGTCTTTTATCTTAAAAATCTTTGAAACTTCACGGTTCACATGTTATTTAATATGCTGTACTTCGTCTGCAGTTCTTTACCAACACAACGCATTTACTTTATTACTTAAATATAAGACCTGCTTTTTATTAAAATATCCACATACACATATTTCCCGTCTACCTCACTCGTAACTTTACAAAGCGCGTATATTATTACATATTCGGGATAGTTGATGTCACTCCTTATCTTCAGTCCTGAATAACGCCTGTGACGTATTGCCAACATTTACAACAAAACACGATAAGGACATAAAGAAAAATGAAGGTTTTCGAATGTTCACGGCTTTTCACGACAATATTAACTTATCCTTCAGTTATATTGGCTTCGTATATAATTTTATAGTAAATTATAGTATGATTTAGTGTAGTGGTTTTTAAAACGGTGGTCCATTAACCCACCTTTAAAATAATGTATGCATGTTTTATCTAAGGACAGAAAGAAAATCCGTTTACTTACTTACATTGCTTATTTCCATGTCAAGCATTGCTTTGTAATTCAAGGTGTTGTTTGGTTTTGCTACTGTTTATACTTATAATTTTACTGTAGTCCGCATACATGTTATTTTTATTATTAGTACGTAGTAGTGCTGGTCCTTTACCAACAGGCCACCACGCACTTACCAGACGCGGCTGCCAACATACTGACGATGGTCGCGGGTTCGAATCCCAGGGCACACCTCTGACTTTTCGGAGTCATGTGTGTATTGATAGTCAATCACCACGCACTAAAACGGTTTAGCCGCAGTAACCCGCATTAGGCTAGCGTGGTGGACTATATGGCCTAACCTCTCTCAATCGTACTGTCGATTGTAGAGTAGGCCCGTGATCTGCAGTGGGACGTATACGGGCTGATACATATACAGTTACAGTGCTAAAGCTCTCCTTAGATTCGTCTTCTTAGTCTTCTTTGTATAAAATCATGTAAAACGAATTATTCTGAACGATTATGCATAAGTTATAAGTATACGATTCGGACATAAGCTTAGGAATGCAATCTAGTTTGTAGCTATTATAAAATATCTTTGTATTTTTGTTTGATTGTATTCCGTTTTACGTCTTATATAAATAAATATATACAAATGCCCAAAAATAAGGATCCTTAATACAATAATTCAGCAACTACATATTATTAACCAACTCAGCGTAGTAAGTCTGACCATATATCATCTACGAGCGACAAATTAAAAAACAAAGACCCGAGCCCACGCCTGCGGTCGTAAATCACTTGGCTCGTATTTAGGAGTCCAGTAATTTCCCTCGGGTCTCCATGTGTGAACTTATCATTGCTCTGTCACTTTATTGATATAAAGGAGTTGAGTTTTTTCATATTGAAGGCGAAACTTACTGGTCTATCATATGTAAGAGGCTGCCTGGTTAGATACTGGTGGTAGGTCTCTCATATGTGAGAGGCCATCTGGGTGGGTACCACCGCAGTGTCTTTTTCTCCCGTCAAACAGCAGTGTAAACGCACTGTTGTGTTTCGGGTTGAAGGGCATTGTAGCCAGAGTAACTACTGGACATATTGAGACTTAACATCTTATGTCTCAGGATGGCGAGCGCAGTGGAATGCCAAGCATTCCTTTGTAATTCAAGGTGTTGTTTGGTTTTGCTACTGTTCATGAGCGGTCGTATCGCTTACCATCAAGCGAACGGCATGCTCGTCTCGCTATTCATAGCAATAATAAAAAAAATACGAAATGCATTATTGTGTTTCAGTTTGAAGGACATTGTAGCCAGAGTAACTACTGGATTTTTTTGGGCTTAACATCTTATATCTCAGTAATTAGTATTTGTAATTCATGGTGTTGTTTGGTTTTGCTACTATCCAGCATGCGATCGTATCGCTTACCATCAGGCGAATCGCATGCACGTCTTGTTATTTATCGAAATAAAAAAATATATTTTCCTTTACAGTTATAATGCGAGACAGTATACATAGTCACCAATCAATTCACACTCATCATACATATATGCATGTATAAACTCACGCCTTTTTTCAAATGTAACGCTGGTAGCAACTCTGCCTACCTCTTCTGGGAAAACGTCTTGTTGTATTTACCTCACAATAAGATCATACAACATGAATATAAGCTTGAGGTCGGAACTATGTACGAGAGTTGTGTTTGTATAAATAATTATGTTCTGGTTATGTGCTTGCGTCCGGAATGATGATAAACTTGCCCCTATCACATATTATGTTAATGAGCTTGGCAAACTTTGGGTAGTGTTAGTGGCATCTTTGTTTACCCCTTAGTGATGCAGGCGTGAACTATGTGTGTATTTATTTATTTATCCTTTTTTTCACTATACACAGAACAAAAGGCGGTCTTATCGCCTATTGGCCTTAATAATGCATTAGAAGGGAATTGCACTAGTTTTATTTAATTACGGTGCAGTTGAAAATTTACCAAATAATATATAATATCAAATAATGCCAACCCGCACTAGACCAGCGTGATGGACTATATGGCCTAATCACTCTCAATCGTCCTTTCGATTAAGGAGGAGGCCCGTGGGCTGCAGTGGGACGTATACGAGCTGATACAGAATGCATTTGTTTGTAAAACATGTTAATATATTTTTTATTTAACACTAATAAATAAAATCATATTGTTAAAATTCTAAAATAATATATGTAAATTTTCTTTATACATGTAACTCATCCTTATAAATGTTAGTATTAATTATTATGTAAATATGTTCCAAAAATTAATTATTTTATATCTTAAGTACTTAGAAAATTATAGCGTTACTGAAAAATATTTTATTTGACCGCAGAAAATATTCACACTGAAATATTTCAAAAATTAATTTTACATATTTTCATGCCATATTCCATAAATGTTTTTCTTTTATTCGAAAATAATTCATTTCTTTATATTTTTCAATTCAATCAAAAATCTGAAAAATAAAATAGAGCCTAATTTAAAATTTATTCACTTAATAAAAATAAATAATCGTACTTACAATACTCCCAAATTTCACACACAAAAGTCATTCAACCACCACTCGATCGCGCAAAATTAGCAAAACCAAAAAACGACACTTTCAAAAGAAAAAATGCTAAAGTTCGGAAAAAAAGTACGAAAGAAATGTTCTGTGTGACGTAACGTGCTCTCGATACGACGGTCGGAGCAAAACTGAAGCACGGTAGCTTCGGAGCTGCAAATGATAGCTTGTACAGAGTTTCAAATTGTATGGATAGATGTTAGTAATTAGCGAAGCGGTGAGGTAATTAATTTTTAATTACGTTTACCCGAGAGGGCTAATCGTTCCAGCCCTCGGTGCTTATTTATTTTTGGCTTTACTATTGGTGTAGCGTTTTGTATGTATTTGTAATACTTTTGGCAAATCAGGTGCATGTTTTTGTCTTGATTTGAGGGGTGTTCGATTTTTTTAATTATGGTCGTCATTTTCGAGTACTATGGAAAGAAATGGGTAGGCTGTTACTTTCTATTATTTTATGTTTCTTTCTAATGTGGAATGGGAAATAGTTGAATATATGCACGATGTTTTTAATACTATTCACATTATGAATTATTAAATAAATGTATTAGTAAATTAATATTGCTAATAGAGACGGGAAGTATTTCGTTGGATTATACATAATATATTTTCCTTTACTGCATAGTACTCATGGCTGTTTAGTTCATAGATCGTTTTAAAACCCAATTGAGCTTTCGAACGCTTTGTCTTCTTTTGTCTCTATCTGCATCTGCCCATATACGTCCCAATGCAGGGCACGGGCCTCTTCTACAATCGAGGGTACAGTTGAGAGTGCTAAGGCCATATAATCTAGCACGTTGATCTAGTGCGGGTTGGCGGATTTTACATACCATAGAAATTCATACAAATCGCTATAGTATGCAGGTTTCCTCGTGATGTTTTCCTTCACCGTTTTAGTGCATGGTGATTGACCATCATCTTCTTCGGTTAAAAATTCAAAATAAGATTGGAAGGGACATAATATGCGAAAGCTATTTAAAGTTTTAAAACTCTCTTTAAATAAAATTTATATTCTTACTGATATAAATGTATATCTACAGAAATTTGTGCAAATCATTACGGTTTTATTTTTCAGTCTTTTGCAAATTTCTTCACAATATTTTCTTCCGTAGATAAATACTATTGACTATCAATTTATCTACGGCTCAAAAACTCCAGTAGATACGTAAATAGTTTTAGGACCTCTAATTGAGTTAAAACGCGAAAGCTTGTCCAAAATGTGTCGTCCCTTAAACCACGTGACCGCTTTCCCGCGCGAAGCGCGTTGTACGGCCAGTTATAAATTTCGGGGACAATTTATTCCCAATTCTGTCCATTATTGAATGGGGAATATATAATTTAATGTGATGCGAGTGAATTGTTCGCGAGTGTCCGCGATTGTTCCGCGTTTAACTCGACGAGTGCCAACTTTCCAATGGTGGTTTTTATAGGGCAAATTGACTAGTAATTTATTTTAGTATTTGTTTATGGTAATTCGGTGGAGTTGCTGGTAGTCGGTCTCTCATCTACGCATAAGGAGCTGGAATTATTTTTAAATTAGACTAAATCTGCGGTAGAAACCGTTTTTTTTTTTATATTTGTGTTTAAGCCTTCCAAAAACGACGATAGCTGAACAAATACAAAAAAAATAGTTTCATTGTGTTTGACGTCACGAAAACTACCACCTAGCTTCGTTTTCGGTCGCAGTCTGGATATACTCTGTATACATAAATTCGTGCCTTTTTTCCAGAAGGGGTAGGCAGAAGTGGGTTCCGTCTTACGATATGATAATGGATGAGCCTATAATCATTTCGGACACAAATTCCTGACTTCAGTCTGATAAAAATCCATCATCCGCCGCGGTGTGAAGAGGCACCTTAGCAGGCCGGCATAATTGTTTCCATTGGCATGGGACTGCCGTCCGATACCAATGGATACTCTGCCTGGGCGGCATTGGCACTTTCCATCAGGTGCAATGCCGCCACAATGCCAGGCCAGTTTAAAAAAAAAAAAAATTACCCCGACCCGGAGTTCAAACCTTAGCGTTGTAATTTTACCGTAATACAACTGCGACACTGAGACAGTCTCTACTCAGGCATGAAAAAACTAAATTATATTCCCATCATGATTCAGAAAAGTTAAAGTGTTAAAAAGAGGAACACGGCACAAATTTGGCCAGTTAGTTAGTGGGTCAAACAAACGAACATTTCAGTTTCAGGTATTCTGAAGATGTGGTTTATCAAGCCAGTAGGCATGGCTTTGTTATACAGGGTATATCAAGACTGCTATCGAAAACTAAGCCAGGTAGTAGTTTTAGTGACTACAAACACAATGCAACAAAAAACTTCGCAAAGAAATGCGACAATTTTTTGTGATTTTTTAAATATCGTGTTTGGGTGGTAAATCCATAGTTTTTGCTAAATTAATAATTCAAATCCTTGCATACTATAGCGCCTTAAAAATAAACGTGTGTACCCTATTATTTTAGAAATAAACTATTTATTTACCACCCAAATACGACGATAGGACAAAAACACTAGTGGTAGGTCTCTCATATGCGAGAGGCCGACTGGGTAGGTACCACCGCAATGTCTATTTCTCCCGTCAAACAGCAGTGTGAATGCACTGTTGTATTTCGGGTTGAAGGGCATTGTATGGCTTATGTCTCGGGATGGCGAGCGTAGAATGCCAAGCATTGCTTTGTAATCCAAGGTGTTGTTTAGTTTTGCTACTATTTTTGAGCGGTCGTATCGCTTACCATCAGGCGAACGGCAAGCTTGTCTCGACATTCATAGCAATAAAAAATAAAAAAAAAACAACAAAAGGAATAGTCGCCTTTTTTGCAAAATGTATAGTTGCATTGTGTCTGTAGTCACTAAATCTACCACCGGCTTTGTTTTCGGTAGCAGTCAATACCCTGTGTTATGTAATTAATAAATATTTTATTACGGAATAATTTAGTCCAATAATTTATTAATCAAAGGAAATATGAGATGTTACGTGCCATGTGAACTATTTCACGTGTGAATAAATAATTACCTAATTAGCTAGTGAAAGGTTGATAACGCTTCAGTGATTAATGAATCATTCTGTATTATATACATACGTTATATAGCTTTTCATGACACGGTCACATGACTGCATTGATACTTGTTAAATGACCACCGACTGCTTCGGTGGCGTAGTTGTACGGTACGGTTACAAAGCTGAGGTCTTGGGTTCGAATCCCAAGTCGGGCAGTGATGATGGATTTTTCTATTCATTATCAGCCCGGAGTCAGAAATTTGTGCCCAATATGAAGAGAGGCTCGCCACTTATCACATTGTGGGATGGGACATACAAGGCGAAATGTGGGTGTCCTTGCACCTTTTCGTACCCCTACTGGGAAAAGGCGTAAATTTATGTATGTATGTATGTATATACGAGTAGACGAGCAGGACAAGGGCTGCTAATTATATTTTATATATTTATTGGCGGTTGTGGTGAAACTGTATAGTTCCTCATTCAGATAAGAGTAGACGCAGAAGGTCGCAGGACGTCGCTGGATGCAGGCTGTCGAAAACAGCTCGCTGTGGAAATCATTGGCAGAGGACTGTGTTCAGCAGTGGACTTCCTTTGGCTGATGGATGGATGGATGGGATTGCATGCGGACCACAATCATCAGAGTTATAGACAGAACTACACTCGAAATATAGGAATGACGCTCGAGCAATTAATTTCGAACTACAAATACGTAATTGCAAATTATGTAAATGAACATCGCCGGTTACAGAATTTGCATAACATGAGCTTAGTTAGCTCTGAGTTGGACTGAAACTTTGACCCTGTTCGATTCCTGTGACGAACTTTAGTTTTATGTACTTACGATGTACATACACTTTAGTGTATTGGGACTGCCTGTGACATCTAACTTCTAAGGCAATTTGGTGTACTAATGTATTGCTTAGAAAAGTTACAAACTAGCACACTAAAAAAGTGGATGACAGAGACGATGACACCATCTTTATCTCTCATCGACATAATTATGTATTTGTATATATTATTATTATATCTGAGCACTTGTACTTATATATTTTTTTCTTTAGTCAAGCTTTATCTTACTTGATACACTATTGACTGCCCTCTCTTTTTTTCCATCTCTTATTGTCGATCCCAAGGTAGTCGGTAAGAGATTCCCTACTACTATATAATATAATGTTCTATTATTAAGTTCAATTGGAGTACAATAAACGATTTAAATAAATATGCCGGCCCATTGAAATAGGGAAAAATAAAACGCGAAGTTGTGTTGGTTTTTACATGCTTTGTATTAGATTTACTTGTATGATTGTAACCAACTTCTTTGGGCGTAATTATGACCCACTTTAAACGGTAAAATTTCATTCAAACTTAGTATATTTGTTGAGGACCGATGACAGTACAATAATTTAAAAAGTATATGACATTACCTTATCCAGAAACTACAGAAATTTATTGCTTTTGAAAAAAATAATTATGAGTGGGTAATTTACGCGCAGCTGTCTTCCTTAGATGAGATAGCCGTAGATAAAGGTTTTTAGTAAAAAAATGGCGTGGAGTGCTTACAATAATTAGGTGCCTATCCCCAAGCGACCTAGCTTTTTAACCATAAAATGAATGTTTTTCATCCCATTTTCTTATCTTAATCACATTATCAATTATTATTACTTTTTAGGTGAGTCTTTTATTAAACCCTATATTTCTACACTATGTTTTTTAAACTATTATTTAATCATAAAAGCGTTTTACCATTCTAGATAGTGACAGCAGTTTGAAGAAATAGAAATATCCTACCAACTCAAGGGCGTGATGGCCTTTTGTAACAGACTAACGCGATCGCCTACATTTTCACGGTAATCGCGGGTTCAAATCATACCTCTGACTTCTCGCATTCATTTGTGAATTGGGAAATAATCAAAATGTCGTTAGAAAATCTTCATACGATAGCAATTTATATGAATTTCTATGGTGTGTAAAGTCGGCCAGCCCGCATAATGTCAAGGTGGTGGACTAAGCCCTAACCATTCTCAATGGTACTCTTGATTGTAGAGGATACCCGTGCCCTGCAGTAGAATGTATACGATACAATACAAAAATATACCAGCTCTATTTTATTTTTATTAAACTCTTTTAAATTGTTCTATTTGTGTCAAAACAACATAGACGTATAAAATTTATCAAAGTGGATTCTAACGAAATTTTACCAGAAAATTCTAAAAATATCCAACCTCACGTCAAAATATCAAAAACTATTTTGCAAACAACTAAAAGCTCAAAAAATATTTGCCATTTACAACCAACCACTGTGTGCCATCCAAAAAACAACAACACTCGCTAAATTAGCTCTTATACCATTGAAATAAGGTTCTAATTTGAATCCATTGATGGAAAAATGAAATTTGCCTGACTAGAAGCAAGTCGATCTAAGTTTCGTAGCAAGCTCATTTCTATTTCATGAATTACAAATCATAACTTGCTCGGCTGGCTGTGCACTGACTGTTAACTGGGTGGATTGTCATGGAATAGGGAATCAGCTAATCTCAATTATATCTCCAATCTATATTGAAATGGAGATGAAAATGTTAAAGGAGTCGAATTTAATTCATGCATCTTTGGGCCCACTGGTAACAATACCAAATTAGTGTATTCTTTTAAGGTAATACTATTTACTTTAACTACTTTACTTTTAAATTAATTGTTAATTGCGTTCCCAATATAAATGGACTTAAAATCGTACCGATTTTCAAGACATTTTATGCAATCTTATTCTTTTTTGTCTTCTTGTTGCAAAATGTTTTTACGTCTATCTTATTTCGCTTACAATTATTCGACTGATTGCCTTTCTGATATCAACCTTATTGACAAAAAGGCATTTTACTCCATAATGCTGACCTAATGCGGTTAAAAAACGTCACACTTCTAAAATAGTTTATGGAAAACTCTCCATACTTAATACAAGACTGGTGTCAACATTATTTTTCTTATTGCAACCAATGGTGAAACGAGCATGCCATTCGCCTGATGGTAAGCAATACGACCGCTCATGGATAGTTGCAAGACCAAATAACACCATGATTTACAAAGCAATGCTTGGCATTCCACAGCGCTCGCCATCCTGAGACATAAGATGTTAAGTCTCAATATGTCCAGTAGTTACTCTGGCTACAGTGCCCTTCAATCCGAAACACAAGAGTGCTTTTACACTGCTGTTTGACGGGAGAAATAGAAACTGCGGTGGTACCCACCCAGATGGCCTCTTACATATGAGAGACCTATCGCCAGTAATGAAATGATTACGAATCAGGAATGCCAAGGCATTCCACAGCACTCGTCATGCCGAGACATAATATGTTAAGTCTCAATGTCAGCAGTAGTTACTCTACAATTTCCTTCAAACCGAAACACCACAGTGCATTTACACTACTGTTTGACGGCAGAAATAGACATTGCGTTGGTACCTACCCAGGTGGCCTCCACATATTAGAGATCAACCACCAGTAACTAAACCAAATCACCATAAATAAATACTTAAAATAAACTACTAGTCAATTTCCCCATAGAAGCCCCACCGTTTAAAACTTGACAATCCTCATTTAAAGGCAAAACAATTAATTTTCCACTAGATTTTTTTTAAAGACATGATAATCTACTAAAAGAAGCTTATATAAGTCAAGTTGAATTCAATTTATCAAAAAATACTCAGAAAACATGAAACGTAACATTTGACAAAGGTCAAGTGTCACCTTTAAGTTATAAATACAGTCTCGTTGAAATCGAACGGATTCGCAGAAATTGACTGCAAATTGACAGCGACAGAGCTGTTCATGGATTTACCCACATTTACGTGGAAATAACATAAAGTTCGCGTGAAACAGAATTGCAAATCATTTATGACATCGCCTCTGGTAGTGCTGGTTAAGGGACTGGCTGTGAAAAGAAAGATTGAGGGTTAGATACCATATTAACAGATTGCAATAAAAATATATTTGGTTTAATTTTAACATTTCTGTAACTAATTTTATTTACAAAATATATATTCATATGATATATATCATATGAGTATATATTTTAACTAGTTATTTAATGTGACCGCCTGGGTGGGTACCACCGCAATGTCTATTTCTCCCGCCAAACAGTGGTTTAAATGCACTTTTGTGTTTCGGATTGAAGGACATTGTAGCCAGAGTAACTACTGGACCTATTGAGATTTAACATCTTATGTCTCAGAATGGCGAGTGCAGTGGAATGCCAAGCATTGCTTTGTAATTCAAGGTGCTGTTTGGTTTTGCTACTATTAAAGAGCGGTCGTATCGCTTACCATCAGGAGAACGGCATGCTTGTCTCGCCATTGATAGAAATAAAAAAAATCTAAACTAATTTGTAAACACTAGGGGCTCAGCCAGGCTCCGTCCGGTTAACATACACTTTTTTTTAAATATTCCATCACCTATGTTCATCAGGGATAATGTAAGATTTTAATGGCGACAGATTTTTTCAAATCGATCCAATAGTTTCACAATAAAATATTTCCTCTTTATAATATTAGTTTAGATTAGAATATCTATGCATTCTCGTCGGTTCAGGGTACTTTTGACCTGACCCTTGTTGAGGGTATCACTGACTTGGATGGTGTATGTTCGGTGAGGTCGACCCCTATCGACTCATTAAGAGGTTGATAAAAGTGGATGAAGCGAAAGTAATATATCAGGATCGAGTAAAGTGGCGGTCTATAGTATCTGCCTACTCCTATGGAATACAGGCGTGACGATTATGTATAATAATATTTATATTTTTTTTATTTAGTAACAATAAAGTTTACAATTTTTGAAAAGAGGGTTTGGGCGACCTTTTAAGCTTGAAATGCTTGTGACAGGAGACCCCAGAACATCCGTAATATACACCAAGTGAAATCTCATACATACATACAGAAATACATCAAACATCAAGAATTAAAAATAAAGTTTTACAAAAGTTTTTTTTTATTGCTATAAATGGCGAGACAAGCATGCCGTCCGCCTGATGGTAAGCGATACGACCGCTCATGAACAGTGGCAAAACCAAACAACACCTTGAATTACAAAGCAATGCTTGGCATTCCACTGCGCTCGCCATCCTGAGACATAAGATGTTAAGTCTCAATATATCCAGTAGTTACTCTGGCTACAATGCCCTTCAATCCGAAACACAACAGTGCGTTTACACTGCTGTTTGACGGGAGAAATAGACACTGCGGTGGTACCTACCCAGATGGCCTCTCACATATGAGAGACCTACCACCAGTTGTATGTATGTATGTAATGTATGTATGTATAATGTCCTTAACAGTAAAAAGCGGTAATAACAAGTTACTTTAATAACAAATCTCTAGTTGTATCAAAGCAATCAAACCGAGACGTAATATGTTTCGCTGCTCATACCCTGTTTATTCGTAGCCTTAAACATGGGATTAATTTGAACGTTTCGTGTGTGAGGCGTCTCGGCTAAATATTTGATTTGCGCCAAGATGAGATTTAACTCGGCCTGAGAATTATGAACGTCTGCTTCTAATAAGGCGGTGAGCACAACGAGCGGTTTAAATCACGCTTCAATTTTTGGCGTTTTATTTTTCTAGTCATTAAATTATCAGAAAGTCGCTAAGTGCTAGCAATTACTTATGGAAATTGTTGGTGAGGCCTTTTTAGAGTAGAGGACGTTTGTAGCAGAAGTGATTGAAATAAAAAAATAGATAGAGAGAGGAAACTGATTATAATAATATTATGTCTCCTAAATGTTTGTGTATTAATTGTTCTGTTTCATGACTGCTATTATTACAATCGAATGAAAACATATAAGCTCTAAATGTTTGCTTTTAAATTTTTAATCAAAGATACTATCCGGTTCTCTCATTAGTATACTTTTTATACTTAAATAAATAATTGGAAAGACTTAAGATGGAGAATCAGTGCCCCATCTTAGTAAGTGTCGCCAATTTGCCTCAAACGCGCAACGAAATTAATATATCAGCCCATATACGTCCCACTGCGGGGCACGGGCCTACTCTACAATCGACTGTACGATTGAGATTAATGACAACAAAATTAATGAAATCGAAAATTTAAAAAAAGCTTCAAACAAGTAACTTTTCTGGAAACATCAACTATCTCTTAAAGCATTATCCTTAATTATTTAATTTGCTTATTTACTATAATATTGCATAATATAGAAAAGCTTTAAGTTTCCCAATATACGCCAATTGTGAATACAACCTAAACTTTGAACGAGAAGACGATGGCATATTACATATCCAATTTTAGAATTCACAGATCGAGACATGTTAAATTTTAGTTTGATTTGAACCGTGCTCATTGCATTATTATTCGTTTTTATATTCTTGTTATTTGATTCTAAGATATTCATGCTGTAAATTGTAATCTATACTACTATTATAAAGCTGCAGAGTTTGTTTGTTTGAACGCGCTAATCTCTGGAACTTCTGGTCCAATTTTAATGATTCTTTCAGTGTTGGGTAGTCCATTTATTGAGGAAGGCTATAGGCTATATATCATCACGCTATGACCTATAGGAGGAAAGCAGTAGTGATATTTCTAGCAAATACGAGGAAATTTTGTTCGTTTTTCGTGGTCCGATTGGTCGATATTCTAAACTGATAGTCAGAATGAAACATTTTGACCGCCATTTTAAAACGTGTATGCACCCGGGCGGAGCCGGGCCCGACCGCTAGTATCTAAAATATTGATGGTGTGGAGTGTAATGTTTTAAATTCATTTAAAAAATTATCAATGTTTAGTTTTTTCCTGTTTCAATTACAATACAATCAAGGGGATGATTTTTCTTTGATAAATGACATTGTTAAGCAGTGTATATCAACTGCTTTCAAAAACTACGCCGGGTGATAGTTTTAGTGACTACAAACACAATGCAATTAAAGTGTCTTTAAAAATAAAAGGGAGTACACTATTTTTTAGAAAAAATACTACGTTTTTACCACCCAAATACGATAGGAAAAAAATTACAAAAATATATCGTCGCTTTTTTTTACAAAATGTTGAATTGCATTGTGTCAAATCTAATTTAGGAATCAACTGCTCAAATACCTACTTATTGGTTAATTTTGATAGTTAAGAAAACATATTGAAGAAATGAATATACGAGTAAGTAGGTACCTGAAAATTCCTTAGAGCACTTTTTAAAGTTTAAATATTTAAAAAAATAAAGAACCCACGTTAAGTCTATTTAAAACTAAATTCTAAATCCTTTATATAGTAGATGAAGTGATAGTAATAGTGGATTTTTCCATTCATATCAGCCCAGAGGGAGTAATTTGTGCCCAAATTGGCAATAGGCCTGCCCTCATATTGTGAAATGGAATACATAATGCGAAATGTGGGTGACTTGGAGCTAGCACCTCTGCCTACCCCTTCTGGGAAAAATGCCTGAATTTATGTATTCTAAACATTACAAACTAAAGGAAAGCAATTATAATCCAACAAAACATTCCCAATTTCCTATCAAAACTCTGAATAAAACAACCCAATTTGAACGTCGGAGCACATTTGTATCAAGGTATTTTAGGCGGTAAAAAAAGCCAAGTCCGGCTTAAGATTTCCCCGAGAAGTAATAAGGTGACACGGGAACTCAATTTAACTTGAGCAGCAAGTTGATAATAAAATTCATGAATTGCTAATCAAAGTTAAAGCTGCCGGCTGCCTTTGGTGGCAAAAATTACATAATGTGCTTGGAGCAAACAGCTGAATCTCAACATTAATCATTTTAGCATTAGGCTATGAGCTCACTTCAGAAAAATTTCATCGTAAATTTCAATGCATTTTTACGAACATAAACTAGTTTAAGTTTGATAGAGAGCTTCAAACTTTGTTAACGTTTTATATACTTACTCCAGTGTATTTAAGTACTCGTATCTATATAAAATTATTTGTATTTTGTTTCTTAGATTTACTTGAATTTTACACATTTAAATAAAACTATTTTTTGAGGATTTTATCGCGGATTTAGTTCAATTCGGAAACGGTAAACGTCGGGAAGATAAAAAATGTGAAAAGTAAACCAAATTTGCATTAAAATCCGTAAAAAATAGTTTTATTTCAACGTTAATTGTATTTACTATAATTTTACGTCTTAACTTATATCCTTTACACTTTAGACTGCCCTCTGTTTATTCCTTTTCTCAAATCCATCCCACGGTTGTCAGTAAAACATTGTCTTTGAGCGATAAGACCGCCAATTGTACTTTTTATATATTAAATTTGCAATAACTGTATTTGTTCCTCTTTTGTGTGTGCAATAAAGTGTTTATAAATAAATAAAATAATGTGGTGTAAGCCAGATAAAGGAAAGCCCGTATTCCATTAATTTAACGTCTTTAGATTCGGTTCCTATAAGGGCGGCAAAATTGTGTCGATTAGCAATAGACTACGTACGTACTATTTGAAGTACACACAATATCGTCTAGCAATAGACTCATATAGGATAGTCTTTTTGAAATACACATAATATCGCCGGGCCAAGATTAAATGGTCTTTCAATTGTAGAGGAGGTCCGTGCCCTGCAGTGGGACGTATATGGGCTAATTAAGAATTATCAGGGGCTAATTGCAGTGCATCTGTCTTGGCTGTATTCAAAATATTTAATTTCATATGTCTTTTTAACGATTTTCTTTATTTTTAAATTTATTTTAAATTAAAAGAATTAATAGCCTCAAAGTGCCTTTTAGTGTATTTGTACAGCTTTAATGAACTTAATTAAAGTGAGTTAAGCCAAAACAAATGACGTTGATATTTTTTAAACTCAAGCAGTACTCCATAATAATCTTTATTTATTTTATAATTAAGATATAACATCCTTGTAATTAAAATTAAGAGGCTGGAGCAGCGTCATAAAAAAATATTTTTCTTAATCAATTAAGTACAACAAGTACAAGATATTATATGTTGATAAGTACTGATAGCGCGCGAGTTGAATGCAGAGCTTAGGAATGCGGTAGTGCGGTGATCTAATTATTGATGGCCATAGTGGGTATATCGATATTTTTAGCATTATTTTAAGTTTGTTACTTGTCACTAGGTAAACATAATTAAAAAACGAAACAAGATAGTAAATATCACACATTTTTAATAAGTAATTGTTTTACACACCAAAATCAAATAAAACAAATTATTCATTCACAATTTTCGCTATTTCTCGTGCTTGAAGACGAAAAAATACTCGTTATTTTTAACAGAGTTTGATAGAAGATCAGTCATAGTGAATTATTGAAAAAACAAATAGTAACACGGGCTATAATATATTGAGTTTCGTAACAAGCGTACGATAGGTCGGAAGTACTGCACTAAGCTGCAGGCCCGGGAGGGGACACGTGCGGACGGCGGAGGGAGATGCTCCCGCTCTTTACCTCAAGTCCCGACTGCATTCAACTCGCGCGCTATCAGTACGTGGCTGTCTAAATTAAGCATCCACCGACGTTAATAGCTATCTCTTGCCAATCCACATAAAAGAGTGTTTCACTCTTCGATCAAATATAAACAGGGTCCGGAACAAAATCACACGCCAAAAGTGAATTATAAAGTGAAATATACATTTGAATTTGGAACTTCAGGCAACAATAAACCTTATTCCTTTAAATTAAGATTTATTATGTTTTGGACCATACTAAAATCAAATAAGACCACACGTTTATTTGTGCTCTTATTTCTCTTACAGTTTTTAGGCCGTTACTTATAATCTGGTGTATATTTGATCGAAGGTTTCACTCCCTTTTTTATTGTGCCTATCAAAAGGTCCATTCAGAATTAAACAAGATAGAAACGTTCTTAATCGTGTGATGGGAGTAAAAGAAAAGGGATGCAAAACATAACTAGTGACGTCACTAAGCTTGACATACATTGAAGTGTACGCGATTGGAAGAGGCTATAAGATGACCGCACTAGACTCCTACGCTTTAATTTAAAATACGAATAATTTGCCTCTAAAATACTGTGTTGACATAAGTATTTTATTTTAATGGCATTTAAGATTTTACGCAATAAATAAATGAAATCACTATATGGCGAACCCCAACGAGTTTACTAAACAATTTATACATTAACAAAATCCAAAACACATTTTCCCTTCACAATTAGATACAGAAACAGAATTCACAGTTAATTTCGAGGCGTTAGTCTCAAAGCAGCAACAGAATCCAATAACAGCAGCAATCAATCAAACTTATTTAAGCAAACAAGAAAGGTAATTGGTAGAACCCAGGTATTTGAGTATTCCGAGCACGGTCGAAAGCCTTTGGAGTCCTTCATTACAGATTCGTAGAAACGGACGTTTTAATGCCAGCAGATAATTTTAAATTACGTTGTTTATTGGGTGTTGAAACAGTTTATAGGTCTGACAGGAATTAAAGTTTGTGACGCTGTTTATTTGATTATTCAGTATTGTGCATGAACGTAAAATAATGTAAGGTAAAATTCTAATCTAGTAGAAGTTTGTATATGTTTTGGGCCAAGTGATTAATTGGGCATTATTCATAATGCCCGGTCAATATGAATAATGCCCTATAAGAGCGGGCAATGTGATTATTACGAATCAATTTATCACATTGCCCGGGCATTGTGAATAATGCCCAATGCCTATTAGGCAGAATGATGTAAAGCAAATCGAAATCAAAGCAATCAGCCGAAGTGGGGGTAAAATTTTAAATAGGGCAGCACGAGGGGGTGGGTTGGGAGGAGTGTAGGGGAGGGGAATGTAGCACCTCCCCTGGTACTACTCCCATGAAAAAGTAACGCACCATTCCTGAGAAATATCAATTATAGTAACCTAACCTCAAAACACTTGTTGTCAATACTAATTTGCTTCTGCAACGTGTCCGGCGCTATGGGAAGTTCAGCCCCTTCGCCCTTGCGTAACAAAAGATAGGCACCCATGCTCACATCCGCAGCTTCGGCTTGCTGGTCTTGCTTGCTTCGTTACAGCAGGCGCGGGCTGCTCTCCCTCCGCGCCTCCGGCTTTTTATATATACGTACAGTCTAGGGTCGGTAGCCAAAAGACTACGTGAAGTCGGGGTGTCCCGAGTCGGTTTTGGGGCACAGTCGACCTAACTGATCCATAAAGTGGGTACACTAATTTCCTTCTAAAGATAATGTTTGGAACCTTTCTAATTTATGGGTCTATCGCAGATACGACAATGCGGCAGCGCACCACGTAAAAATTTACCTATTAATCACATTGCCCGATCATCATGTTCATGCCATATTCATGATGCCCGGGCAATGTGATAAAAAGGGAGTTTAGATTGTAATTAATCGCTTGACCCTATATGGCTGGGCATTATTCATACTGCCCGCATTAATCACTTGGCCCATAACATATATACAACAGGAACTCAAAACAATTCCTTAACAATAAAAGTTTTTATTCAGTAATTGCATTAATGGACTCCACCTTTAAACTTAAGTACTAATTTTATATGCTTAAGTCAAGGTTTTTTGTCTACTTTTATAAGTCAAATGTTCATGTAGTCAAACAACAGTCGCCTCCTGTGAAACGAAAGGCCGCGGATTCGATCCCCACACCGAGAGAAATGTTAGTGCGGCCTACAAAATGTCATGCTCCCACCCTTACTCTGACTGTGGGTAATGAAATAGAATCACAACCGAGTTTTCTTAATTAAAATTACTTATACAATTACCTTTAGATTCCTAAGGGCCGATTTATAATTATTTAACATTTGGGCTTTACATAAGAACACCCCGACATGTACAATAATAAAGCGATAAAATAAATAATTTGTAAATAAAGTTAGTGAGCAAGTTGCGTATCTAATTGATATGGATAATAAAAAATATCTATTAAAGTAGATACATGGTAATTACTCGCGATTAAAGTTAACCTAAACATATACATTTATTGATAACATTAAAAGGAAAGGAAGTTCTTAGCCAGTAGGTGTATATTCTATACGTGCAGAAATAAATGGAGTGAAATAATTTACTTGAAAGATTAATATTAATTATTAAATTTAAGAAAATTAAATTTGTTTGTGATCAATCAGAAAGTTATTCAAAATGAACATTTCACCATTCCTGAGACAGGTGCGTTTTTTTTACCAATTTTGGAAAGAAGACATACTGTTTTTTTTTTTTTACTATTCCTACTATACTGCACTTACATTGTATCAGCCCATATACTTCCCACTGCAGGGCACGGGCCTCCTCTACAACTGAGAGTACGACTGAGCGGGGTCAGATAATAGTCTAGCACACTGGACTGTATCAGTATCAGCCCATATACATCCCACTGCAGGGCATGGGCCTACTCTACAATCGACAGTACGATTGAGAATGGTTAGGCCATATAGCCCACCATGCTGGCCTAGTGCGGGTTGGCGGACTTACACACCATAGAAATTCTTATAAACCGCTATGGTATGCAGGTTTCCTCACGATGTTTTCCTTCATCGTTTTAGTGCGTGGTGATTGACTATCAATACACACATGACTCCGAAAAGTCATAGGTGTGCCTTGGGATTTGAACCCGCGATCACCGTGAACATGTTGGCAGTCGCATCTGGTCCGTTTACCAACAGGCCACCACGCACTTCGGACACACTGGACTAGTGAGGGTAAATCGCTATAGTGTACATGTTTCCTTCAACCTTATAGTGTGTAGTTATTGACTCGAATAATAATTATTAAATAATAATATTAGTTCATAAAATACTTTTTTCAGGTTTTTGTGGCTGGTTCACCACAACTAGCAGCGTTTTCAATCGGTGGAATAACTGGCTTTCCAACAGTCCTACTCCATCATCTATCGGCGAATGACAGTTCCATACCCATTGATTTGGATACATCTTCTTGGATTGGTAAATGCTTATTTGAATACTCGTAATCAACATTTTTTTCTTGAGGTGTTAGATGTCCCCAATACGTTCAATTGTTTTGATTCAATATTAAGATGAAGGATTAATAATTTTAAATATGTACCTATTATAATCTGTATCAGCCCATATACGTCCCACTGCAGGGCACGGGCCTACTCTACAATCGAGAGTACGATTGAGAGTGGTTAGGCCATGTAGTCCACCACGCTGGCCTAGTGTGGGTTGGCGGACTTACATACCGTAGAAATTCTTATGAATCGCTATGGTATGCAGGTTTCCTCACGATGTTTTCCTTCACCGTTTTAGTGCGTGGTGATTGACTATCAATACACACATGACTCCGAAAAGTCAGAGGTGTGCCCTGGGATTTGAACCCGCGACCACCGTGAACAGTGGCAGCCGCATCCGGTCCATTTACCAGCAGGCCACCACGCACTTCTTCTTCACTTCTTCACGCACCTATTATAATATGTGTATCAAAAGGGATGTAAAAATATTTATCGAATTAGACAAAGGTAGAAAACACCATGAAAGTAATAAGAAAGTAAATCAAATATTCTAGAATGCATAAACCTCATTTGATCTAGGCCACATAATTCTGATATAAATTCATTTTTTTTCAGCATCAGTTCACGGAATAGCTGGTATACCGTGTCTCCTGGTTTCCTTGTTAATGCAATGGAAAGGACGAAAACTAGCCTTTATCCTCAGCACCATCCTAATTATCATGGGATGGACTTTGATGATGATCGCCACCAAAGCTTCTGAAGTCATCTTAGCTGAATCACTCCAAGGCCTTGGAGCGAATAGCATCATTGTCGTCAGTTTAGTAACAATCAGTGAAATGGTCGATCCGAAGTTAAGACCAATATCAATGATCATGTTTGGAGTCTTCCAATATTTTGGTACTGTCACGGTTTCTTTAATAGGCTACTGCTTGCATTGGAAAAGCATTAGCTTAGTAATGCTTGTGCCAATTTTATTGGCTTTACTAATGGCCTGTTCATGGTCTGAATCACCATCGTGGTTAGCCTGTAAAGGGAAATTCGAGCAGTGTGAACAGGCTTTTGTTTGGTTGAGAGGTGATGGAACAGATTCAAAGACTGAACTGACAGCACTAATCAAAGCAAAAAGGAATGAATTAACCAAAGCAAACGCAAAATCTAATGATAATTTCTTAAGCAGAATACGAAGACGAGATTTTTATTTACCAAGCATGCATGTATTTCTGATCATAATGACGCATTATTGGAGCGGACCGTTGGCGTTATTTATTTATACTGTAGAAATATTAACAAATACTACTGGCATTACTAGTAACTTAGCATGTATGGCTATAACAGATTCAGTAGTACTAGTAGCTTCTATTGCATCGATATTCTTAGTAAGGAGATTTGAAAACAAAAAAATGTTACTGACTTGTGGTGTTGGATGTTCTTTGGCGTTAGTATTAACTTCTTTATTCAACTATTTACAAATATCTGGTGTCTTATCTCCAATTTCTTTTATACCTTTGTACACTTTGTTAATTTATTACACGTTTGGTACTATTGGTTTAACCGCTTTGGCTCTAAATGTTGCAGCTGAATTAATGCCAGTTAAGCATAGGGGTATCGGTGGTGTATTCTTTACTATAATTATGGCAATTGGATACACTTCTTCTGTCAAATCTACTCCTTATCTGTTCAAGTACATAAATTATTGGGGCACGTTTCTGGTTTTCGCGACTATTTGTTTACTAGGGACACTCACCATTTGGCAATTTGTCCCCGAAACTAAGAATAGGACCTTGCAGGAGATTGAAGATTATTATAACAAAAGTGGTGTGAGTAAACATGAAGATGAAGAAGTTGTTGAGTCTTTTGTTAAGAATGAAGTGTAATTAATTTATGTATACTCGTATTGTATAAATTACGCATTTATAAATGAGAAGATACATTTCATATAAAAATAATTAATATTAATGTTCTTTTATATGTGAATAATAATTAAATTATGCTCTATAGATATGCTTAAGCATTTTCTTTTCTTATTCTCCTCCTCCAAAACACCTTCTATCCATCATTCTCTAAGACTTACAATGCACCAAATAAAAACTCTTTAACTAATTGCATCTGCTTTTGAATTTGTGGTAATTATTGCTGTAACGTTAGAAAAACGTTGCAAGTAAATATGCGTCTCTGAGATTTGTCCATGAGAATTTTGACAGTGTAGTATATAAACCCCACTAGGCCAGTATGAGGGACCAAAACCTAAATCCTCTAATTGAAATAAAATTTACGGATTTTATCGTATATTTGGTTTATTTTTTTAATTTTTAAACTTCTCGATGTTTCGATTACTTTACAGCTTTCGTGGTCACAGGGCGGACTCGCGTATTCGCGTAAATCTAAGAAACCATTAGTAAATCCTTTCATTAAAATTTCCCGTGCCCAAAATTTGGATATGGGTTCACAATGAACTTACCCAGCGAAATGTGAATAAAACTAATAAAATCGGCATTTCTGCAATTGCACAGAGCGTTTATTTTATGTGATCGCTGTTCGTGCTTTGAACACAGGCCGTTTGAAACGTTGAAATTCCAACACGAATCGCATCCAAACACTACATTTTTTCGACCAAAAATGTTCCCATTCCATTTCATTCCGAGACTCCGTTATCTGAGGTACATTAAGTCGGTATTGGAAAAAGATAATCCACAAAGAGTATGTGCGTTTTAACGCGCCCAGATTACTATCTAACGCGTGGAAATTTTGTGAGGATCTAACCAGGATTAACATTTCCTAAGGATTATTCTTGTGATCTTCGGATTTTGTTATCCATCTTCTTATACAAAGATTATCAGATCCTCAGTGCGTTAATGGATATTGGGCCTCGATGGCAACATACATTTTTTTTTATTGCAATGAATGGCGGGACAAGCATGCCGTTCTTCTGATGGTAACTGTTACGATCACTTAAAAACAATATCAAAACCAAACAATGCCTCGAATTAGAAAGCAATGCTTGGCATTTCTCTGTGCTCAACATCCTGAGACATAAGATGTTAAGTATCAATATGTCCAGTTACTCTGGCTATGATGTCCTTCAATCCGAAACACAACAGTGAATCTTCACTGCTGTTTGGCAGGAGAAATAGACATTTCGATAGTACCTACCCATGCGACCTCTCACATATGAGATACTTACCACCACTAGTACGTTTGCTTGTTTCAACTTCACATTGAAGAGGATACGTCCTATAATGAACTAGTATTGTCTCATTGTAATGACGTTGAATTAACGTTCGTATGTACGTTCATATCAGAGCTTGTCAAGTACTGGACTTTTACATCCTACTGCAGGGCACGAGCCTCCTCTACAATCGAGAATACTGTTGAGAGGGTAAAGGCCTTATAGTCCATCACGCTGGCCTTTTGCAGGTGGCTGGCCTTTAAATTTATTTATTTATTTGAGGACATCCAATTGTCATTACAATGTTTTTTAAATTTAATACATAATTGATTTGGTATCATGCTTAAAGTATTACCTGTAGGTGTTATAACATGCATAATATAATTTTGGAGTATTAGACAGACTTGACATTAAAATTAAGGTGAAATTAACAAGGTTATTTAGAACACAATAAAAAACAGAAACGTAAAAACTCTGTGAATGACAATCATACTAAACATAATATTATTATAACAAAAATGACATACTTCTAAAACAATATAAGTCCACTAAGTGCTGAAACTTAACTAACTACAAAAATCACAGTAATAGTAATACAGTAACACAGCAATATAAAATCAAGAAAAATCACAACAGAATTAAATTAAATTAGCTATAGAAATTGAATGAAATTTTAATAAAACTTGAATAAGACAAAACAAAAACAAAACAAGAGACATAAAATTAATATTAATATTTTAAAAGTAGAATAACATTATACCATGCCATAGAGACAACACAAAAAAGACAATAAAAACATAGCATAGTAATTCTTACAAATCACTATTTTATGCAGGTTTCCTCACGTTAGTTTCCCTTGTCGTTATAGTATGTGGTAATTGACCTGTGGAGTACTACGTCATATTTTTTCGTCCATAATTTGATCTTGAAACACCGTCTCAGTACACAGAGTTTAATTTATTTAAATTTTAGTACAACATATGGTATATGCAAAGCAAACAAAAAACAGATGTCGTTTTTCTTCCGAGTCAGAACATATTTCAAATAATATTTATTTCAAGTGCAAAATTCACTTGGTATGGATGACTGAGAACAAAATACCAGTGTAAATTATGTGAACAATATTGCAATATGGATTCGCCGTTTCTAAGACAAGTAAGTTTGATAATATTTCATGCTAGGACTGTATATATTTGTGTTGTTTTTTTTTTTAATTCAAACTTATAATGGGATTTGAACTGAAAATATAAAAAATCCTAAAACTTTGTACGTAAATGCTTTAAATTTTAACTATCACACTTATGAATCTTTAATTTTAATAGATCGCTAGAACTATCTTAGTGAATCATTTCTACAGTGCCCAACAAGAGAACAATAGTATTAATTTCTCCCGCCAAATAGCAGTGTAAAGCGCTATCGTTATCCAGTTTGAAGGACATTATAGCCAGAGTAAATACTTACTTATTGAGACTTAACATCGAATGCCAAACATTGCTTTGTAATTAGTGTTGTTTGATATTGCTACTGTCCATGAGCGGTCGTATCGCTTACCATCGGGTGAATGGCATGCTCGTCTCGCCATTCATTGCAATAAAAATATATACATATATATTTCCATGAACGCTCATGAACAGTAGCAAAACCAAACAACGATGACAGAACATTTTCAATTACAAAGCAATGTTTGGCAATCCACTACGCTCGCTGTCCTGAAACATAAGATGTTAAGTCTCAATAATACCTTCAATCCGAAATACAACAGTGCATTTAAACTGCTGTTGGGGGTTTATATCTGATACATAATAATTTTTATAGCTATTCGTCGCAAGCTCACCACAATTAGCAGCACTGTCAGTTGGTGGCGTCACCGGTTTCTCAAACGTCATACTAGAACAACTGAAATCTAACGACAGTACCATACCAGTGGATTTTCACGAAGCAACATGGATCGGTAATGTTGTTACATTATCACTACATAGTATAAAACAAAGTCGCTTTCTCTGTCCCTATGTCCCTTTGTATGCTTTAAAACTACGCAACGGATTTTGATGCATTTTTTTTTAATAGATAGAGTGATTCAAGAGAAAGGTTTATATGTATAATACGTACACATTATTGTATAGAAATCTATTTGTACCCGGGCGAAGCTGGGCCGAGCCGCTAGTTGCCTATAAATTCTATTGTAACTAATAGAAAACGGATAAATACACCACTAAAAATATTTTTTATTTGACAAAAAGGGAAACCGTATACGTAATGTTTTGCATAGCAACCTACAACCCATATTAGCACCCGTCGCTATAACGGAATAGAGTTAATAACTTATTTTTATTAATTTAGAGATATCAACATAAAATCAAATATTAATTTCCATGATAACACATTAAGTAAACTGATGGTCTAACATTTTACCTAAATGTAGAGACTCCCTTTTTGACTCCGAGCTGATATAATTATAATAAAAATCGAATATGACTTTGCCTGACTCGGGATTCGAACCCGACACCTCAGCTTGGAACCGTATCGTAATACAACTGCGCCACTGAAGCAGTCTACCTGTTTATTTACCTATAATTTGTTATATTTTTATATTGTATATGTTTCTTAATGGGTAGAAAACATTTTCATGATAATTATATTGCAGTGTTGTAGATTGAGTTTGGAGTGAAACGTGTGACTTGAATATTATGACAATCGGACTGATAGCGACAACAAAAAAATTAGGATAATTCAACAGCCTCAGTGGCGTAGTTGGATAGAGGTGGCATGCTCGTATCGCCATTTACAGTAAATAAAAAAAATGATATACATTATACCATACTATTATGATCGGTGTAGTTGCGAAAACAAAATTGTGGGCTAGTGATGAAATAATTTGACCGCTGATATTGATATTACGCATATGCATACCGCCACATACATCCATTAATTTTATATAACGTGTTAATTAAACAATTCCATTATTTACACTACAACTATTATTCTTTATTGTTTTTTTCTATATTGTTCGGCAGCAGCTGTATTGCCACAATTATCTAAAGAAGAGGAACAAATTACTTACACTAATTACATAAAGTTTAAGGATACTATATATAATTCAGTAAATATAATTTTTTTAGTCGCCCAATATTTAATACTGTTCAGATGCAGATACATATTTTTTTTTCAAAATATTTTATCATCTATGTTCTTTAGGGATAACGTAGGATTCTAATGGTGAAATATTTTTCAAATCGGTCCAGTAGTTTCAGAGTCTATTCAATGCAAACAAAAAATAAAATCCCTTCTTTTTATAATATTAAATTATATAAGACTTAACTTATAAAAAACAATCAGTGCTATAAATAGAAACTTGAACATTTCCACCTATATTTTCAGGATCAGTACACGGGCCAGCGGGACTTCTAAGTATAGTAATGCCGTTGATAATGCAAAGGACAGGCAGAAAGTTCACCTACATTGCAAGCTGTCTGATTATCATCCTAGGCTGGATCTTAATGTACCTCGCTAATAACATCACCACTATAATCGTCGGTGAATGCTTCCACGGATTTGGGATTAACAGCATCATTGACGTCAGTTTCTCTACAATCAGCGAGATGGTCGATCCAAGATACAGGACTATTTCCTTGTCCTTTTATGTCATCAACCAAACGCTTGGTGTATCTTTTGCTGGAATCATTGGCAGATATCTCCATTGGAAGACTGTCAGTTTGATTATGTGCACTCCAGTTACTGTCGCACTCATTATTGGATGCATGTGGCCGGAATCACCAGCATGGCTTGCCTATAAAGGAGAGTATGTCAAATGCGAACAAGCTTTCAAATGGCTGCGAGGAACAGACGAGAATTCACAGAAGGAACTTAAAGAACTATTGAGCGCTCGTAAAGAAAATTCTATTTCTAGTAAAAAGGCCAAATTTAAATTTCATGATGTATGGATCCAAATCACAAGTAGAGATTTTTATGTTCCGTCTTTTCATATTGTGATGACGTTAAGTCCGTTTTATTTCGGCGGTTTCCTAGTTATTATCACTTATGGTATTGAAATTATGCAAACAGTTTCCAATAGTTTATCTGCCGCCCGTTACGGTATGATAGCTACACACATTGTAGCATATTTAGCGTGTATAACATCAGTTATACTTCTTAAATTCTTAAGAAACAAGACATTGTTTTTAATCAGTGGATTATCTTCAGCTTTTTTGATGTTTGGTTGTGCTGCTGGGTCATTATTACAATCAGTTGGTATATTGCCAAGTACTTCATTGATGATTGTATATTTACTAGTACTTTTTATGTTATTTGCAAGCTTGGGAGTGACAACTCTGTCTTTTGCTGTTTCTGGTGAACTGATGCCAGTAAAACACAGAGGATTGGGTGGCATCGTGTACATAGTGATCGCCAGTTTCTTACATACTATTACTTTAAAAATATCTCCATTTTTATTTTTATATATTGGAGAATGGAGAACGTTCTTATTATTTGGTATTATGAAGGTAGCGTCCATGGTTTACATATGGAGGTGTGTGCCAGAGACTAAAGGAAAGACGTTGCAACACATCGAAGATATTTACAATAATGGTCGTCTTATTGCTAGAAATTATGAGGAATCTGAATGTATTGATGAGCGTTTTATTGAAAATATATGTTATTAATTGCTATTTTATTTATACATCATGGTATAAATAGATCTCAAATTTTCTTTTCTCATGTTCTTCTATTCCATATAATTTAATATGTTGTTCTGATTGCTATCTGCCATGAGAGCTTTTACAAATTTTCCAATAAATAAATAATCGTTCCACTGCACGATATGAGCCTAATTTATACTTTGAAATTCGTTTAAGTTAGGTTAGGCCCTATGCTAGCTTATAATGGATCGGTATTCAATTTTTGTTATTTTCTAATCCAATGTTATAATGCTATGATAGGATAGGATGCTAGTGATAGGATTCTCCGTTGCAGATTATTGAAATGATCTAGATAGGGACCGCCATAAACAATAAAACTGTTGACTCAATTTTTATTTTTATTTATATTGAAATTTTACGTTATTTATTTAAAGATAAAGATAAATATATATTTATTTTACAAATATGGGTAATAATACAGATGAATATACAAAAAAGAAATACAGTACAGCCATATTTAACCAAAAGATGGTGTGCAAAATTGCATTATTATGTACATGCATTTATCTTTTTATTTTACGTACCTTTGTACAAGGAAAGGAAAACAAAAACAATTGTAGCTATATTTAAAGTAAGTACAATAAGCAGCCTCATTGCACTAGGCGATCTCGTACAGGCAACCTTTGGATGGAGATAAGAGAAAAGGTAGTTACGTTATGAAAAAAGCTATGGTATGAAGAATTCCTCGCAATTTTTCCTTCACCATTATCGTCTGTGGGAATTGACTATCAATACACACATGAATCCGAAAAGTAAGAGGTGTGCACTGGGATTTGAACCCGCGACCACCGCGAACACATTACACATACACATACATAGTCCTGACCCCACATTAAGATCGAGTCTTGTGTCGTGGGTAATTAACATAAAACATTGACAAGTAAACATTGGCAGTCGTGTCTGGTCCCTTACCTACAGGCCATGCACTTACCATCGATAGACTGTAGTCGCTTTAAAACACATTTCATCCCGCCAAACAGCAGTATAAATGCACTGTTGTGTTTCGGATTGAAGGACATTGTAGCCAGAGTAACTACTGGACATATTGAAACTTAACTTCTTATGTCTCAGGGTGGCGAGCGCAGTGGAATACCAAGCATTGCTTTGTAATTCAAGTTGTTGTTTCTTTTTGCTACTATTAATGAACTGTTGTATCGCTTACCATCAGGCGAACGTCATGCTAGTCTCGCCATTCAGTGCAATAAAAAGAAACTTTTAAATTCAGCAAAGGAAGTACTTGAAAAAATAATTAAAACATTAATTTGTCCTTCTTACGTAAATGTCAAAGTGAATTGACGACATGCAGCTGTTAAAACGAATAAGTGAAAATAAAAAAATATGGTATATGATAACAGAGGTGACTTTCAAATTAAAGTGGACACTCAAAGATGCTATGGAGATACATAGATGCACTTTAATATGATACATAGGAAAATATAATAACATAGAAAATAGTGGACATTATTTATTTCCAACTCCTATTCATTTAACTTTCTGATTAATTTCGTTGCGGGTTAAAGACAAGTTAGACATTCCCGGAGACTCGCCGAGCTTCAATGCTCGGTGTCATTACATTGCGTGCCACTGTTGATCCTGGCTTTCAGGAGTTGCAGTGGCGGGTGTGAGGGCGGGACAGTCTCTAGAAACATAGAAAATCCTTTTTATATTTAAATAACTACATCTAATGATTACTCACGGGTTTGAATCGTAGGGATAACTCTATGAAACGATACGAACTTGGAATGGTCGGATGTTCGACGTCCGGAGTAAGATATAAGTTTTCCACTTATAAAAATCAATAATATTTTCTATACTTATAATTGTCTCCTAACTTAGTCTATGGTAGCCCTTCGGATTCGAAATCCTAATTTGAGTCGGGCAAAGTGACATTGAATTTTTGTATTCATTATCAGCCCGAATTCAGTTTGTGCCCGATATGGCGATTGGCTCGCCCCTATCACATCGTGTGACGGAACATACAATGTGAAATGTTGGGGTCCTGGTAACTCTATTACCTGGTACCGTATCATTTCACTGTCAGGATTAAGTAGTTATTTTTCAAATTTACTATGAGCAAATACGCACGCACTTAAACGTTGAAGGAAAACATCGTGAGGAAACCTGCATACCATAGCGATTTATAAGAATTTATATGGTATGTAAGTCCGCCAAACCGCACTAGGCCAGCGTGGTGGACTATATGGCCTAACCACTCTCAATCGTTCTCTCGATTGTAGAGGAGGCCCGTACCTTGCAGTGGGACGTATATGGGCTGATACAGATACTATGAGCAAATATTATACAAGGATAAAAACACCGTTCTTAAGAACTTCGAATATAATTTGTCTTACTATTATATTTTTCTGCATATTATTTAAGCAGTTGAAGTGATTGTTTAGAACTTAAAGTATGGAAAGGCAGTTTCATTTTAACTCTATCAATTAAAATATATATTTATTGATTAATCCTTGTGTTAATAATGTTCTTAGAATGTCAATTAATGTAAGTTTCTGTATGTAATAAACGCTTTTATTTTTTATTGTTTTACTTGTAACTTCACATATCACTCGACTTCAAGCAAAGTTGGGTCAAATATTATAATTATCTTTTTAGTCCATGCTATAATGTATTATAATTTATTTATGCACCTGCTGTGTTTCAACTCTTCGTCACCCTAAGTTTGACATATAAAGCATACTAACACATACTACTACTATTTCTGCATACTAAGCTTAAATAATAAGGAAATAAATCAATGAATGGATGCTCTTATTTTTATTAATTGCACATGCCATCACCAACCCGCAATAGACCAGCGTGGTGGACTAACGGCCGATGCCAATAATCAATCGAAAAATGAGATTGAAGGCAATTTGGATTGCTTTCTACTTTTCGATTTGTCATTTACCATGTTGCCGTAGTTTTTTCACAACTGAGATTGATTATTGGCAATATAGTATCAGAAAAAAGATTGAGCTGTCAATTTCAAACGGCAAATTTTGGATTGAGATTGTTTATTGGCAGCAGCTGTAAATGACCTAACCACTCTCAATCATAGTCTCGATTGTTAAGGAGGCCCGTAGCCTACGGTGGGAAGTATATGGGCTGATACAGTACAATATAGCACAATATCAAAAAATAAAAAAATCATTGAACTATAGTTTTTTTTTATGTTATAAGGGGCAAACGAGCACGCGGTTCACCTGATGGTAAGTGAACACCGCTGCCCATGGACATCGGCAACGTTGCCAGCCTTTGAGGTGGGAATACGCTCGTTTTTTGAAGGTCGCCAAGTCGTATCTGTCTGGGAATGATAGTACGATTGTTCCACAAAAACAAAGTCTAAGTATAAGAATAACTAATTCGTGAGTAAATAAAAATATACATAATGTGCTTCAGTAAAATTTTAAAATGTTGCAAAAAATATTCAACATTCATTTTAACTGATAACGTCTTGTGGTGTGCACTATGGATGCAATTTTCGAATATTACAATTAAAGAAAAAAAATATACACAATCATACAATGTATATACGTATATTCTACTGTATATACGAGTATAATTCCTAAATAAAAAGTTATTGTATAGTGATTTTCTTAAATACCTTGCAGAATGGATTTGCCGTTTCTAAGACAAGTGAAGAAAGTTGATATTTTATTTTATAATACCTGGAACTTACATTTAAGTACTTTCTTAAGAGAAGTAAGATACAAATCTATAATGTTTAGGGAAAAATGTTCAACTAAACTGGAGCGTTGAACCCTAAATTCGATAGTTACTGTTCACCGGTGCTCATAAGCTAAAAACTCAGGCAATAATGTTGAATCGAAGATCAAATAGGTATTACTGAATGCATAGGTGGAGAAATGACGAGCGATCCCAAAAAATCTGGAATAGAAGTCACTAACAGGCAAACGCAGTATTAGGAGTCAACTTACAAACTAAATATTGCAAAAACTTTTAAATCATTTTTTTTATAAAGTAATATTTTAAAATAACATCAAAGGAGAATAATATAAAAACTTCAAACTTGAAGATTCTCTACAATTTCAAACGAATATTTCTATTTTATTTTACAGCTAGTGGAGTCCAATTTTCCCAAAATCGTAACATAAATCGTGCGTTGAGGCGTATATAGACCGCTATTTATTTATTTTTCTGTTGCAGCTCTTCGTAGCAAGTTCACCGCAGTTAGCAGCCATATCTGTCGGAGGGTCTGTGGGGTTTCCGAACGTCATTTTAGAACAGTTCAAAGCCAATGACAGTTCCATACACTTAGATTTGGATTTAGCTACATGGATTGGTAATTGTATGAATTACTAAAAAAATGATGATATTTTACTCCTTAAAAGGACGTTCCACATATTAGGTGTTGCTTGAAGTATGCGTCATCCTACAGTATTAAACTAATGTACACGCACATACGTTGTTTGGATTTAACCTAATTATTTAAATACTCTTTTACAATATTATCAACTTTACTTATTATAATATTTTTTATTACAAAGTCAAAGGCACGTCTTTACGATAATTAACTTGTTCTTCAATATTATAGGTATTAATGTTTTTATCAATCTTTTTTTCCGTATGATCGCACTTTCTTTTTCATTCGGCTTCTTATAAATTCCGTATCATTATAGTTTGATAATTACGATCAAATTTTAATTTCAAACTATTTTTTCAGGATCAACCCACGGCTTAGCGGGTATACCAAGCATTGCAATGCCGACAATAATGCAATTGAGAGGCAGAAAGTTCTCCTACATCTTATGTTGCCTCCTTATCATCATTGGCTGGATCCTAACGTATTTCTCCAACAATATAGTGACGATTATCATCGCAGAATGCTTTCACGGCTTAGGAAACACTAGTATCGTTATTGTCTCCCTTTCCAGTATTAGTGAAATGCTTGATCCAAAACTAAGACTCATCTCAATGTCTCTCTACTTGATTCTTGAAACCCTAGGCGTTACTGTAGTTTCTATCTTAGGCCGATTTTTATACTGGAAGACAATTAGTATTATTATGTTGATACCGATCGGAATAGCTTTTGTTATAGCATGTATGTGGCCAGAATCACCAGCTTGGCTTGCTTATAAAGGTGAATACATCAAATGTGAAGAAGTATTTCATTGGTTGCGTGGATCAGACGAGATGTCACAAAAGGAGTTAAAAGAATTAGTGAGTGCTCAGAAAGAACGTTTCATTGCCGGTAAAATATCAAGTTTACTATAAGGAAATTGTGGCTGCAAATAACCAGACGAGATTTCTACATGCCTTGTTTTCAAAGTTTCATCATAATCGTCACCATATACTGGAGTGGTTACTTAGTTGTTCTTATATATGGATTAGATATTATGAAGCAAGCGACTGGCAGTACATTAGCCACTCGCTACGGCATGATTGTTATTTACACTATCATAGTTTTAGGAACTCTTACATCGACAATATTCATGAAATTTTTCAACAACAAACCAGTGTATTTGACAAGTGCATTCACTGCATCAGGATTTATGTTAGGAGCATCTATAGTGACATTCTTACAATCTAGAGGTGTGTTACCTACTGATTCTTTATTGTGTTTGTATTTCATTATAGCATTTATGATTTCTTTTGCTTTGGGATGCACTCCAGTTGCTTTCCCTATGGCTGCTGAAATTATTCCGGTTAGACATAGAGATCTAGGGGGAGCGGTGTATGTAATCCTTCTTTGCAGTATGCACACTCTTGTATTAAAAATTTGTCCGTACTTGATATTGTACATTGGAATTTCGGGGGTATTTTTCATGTTTTGTATAATTGAATGGGTGTGTCTGACTTACTTTTGGAAGTACGTGCCAGAAACCAAAGGGAGGACTTTGCAAGAAATTGAAGATTTTTATAATCACGGTCGTTTTATTTCTAGAAATACGGGAGATGTAGAGGATTTTTGTCTCAAATAAAGTGTTAACTTATTTTAAACTTATTTTATTTATCTTGTTTAATTGAACTTTTTTTTTTTTTTTTTTTTTTTTTTAAATGTTGTGTTATGGCGAATGCCGTAATACAACATTTCAATAACGATCTAGCCTTATGACTAATAAGTTATTTAAATTTAACCTAAACTTCTAAAGAGACTACGACTAAGAATATGTCCAATAACACGTTTCTTATTGTCTCTATTAAGGGGAAGACACAATGTTCGCGTGTTCTTTTTCACTAGCACTCACTGCACTATGTTTCACTAACTGTTCATCACTAACTCGAAAGGTTTTGTCCTTTTCAGTCTTCTCACTAGGTCCGTGTTATCGAGGAGCTGGATAGCCTCGACGTTCACGTGATGGTGAAGCCTATGTTCATGAGCTTCAGCATACTTTTTTACAATATTTCTAACGAAGTCTACCTTGAGGTCCCGATGAAGATCTTCATTTCTTACGTACCATGGGGCGTTTACTATGTTCCGCAGTACTTTGTTTTGAAAACGCTGTATTATTTGCATGTTGGTTGGTTTGGTACATCCCCACAACTGTATACCATAAGTCCATACAGGCATAAGGACTTGTTTGTACAAAAGTATTTTGTTGTGTACTGACAACGAAGATTGTTTACCAAGTAGCCAATACATATTCCTGTAGCGAATTTCTAGTTCGTCGCGTTTCTTTTTGACGTGTGCCTTCCAGCGTAGCTTTGCGTCCAGAGTCATACCAAGGTATTTAGCCGTATTTTCATATGGTATAGTTTTACCGTTAATGAACACAGGCTCATACTTTGGCTTTTTGTTGGTGAAGTCAATATGAACTGATTTTGATTCATTTATTTTCAGACGCCATTTTTCAGTCCAATTGGAAATGACATTGACCGCTGTTTGCACTTTATCCACTGCTTCTTCGTGAGTCGATCCTGTGGCTAAAATTGCCGTATCGTCTGCGAAAGTTGCAATGGCATTGTTTTCTATTTTAGGAATATCACAGGTGTATAATAAGTACAGGACCGGACCTAGTACACTTCCCTGTGGTACTCCAGCTTCTATATGCTTAATTTCTGAATAAGAATCTTCATGTTTGATACGAAACATTCTATCAGAAATGTAAGATTCCAGTATGTCTGAGAACTGCTTGGGCAGCATTTTCCTAAGTTTATAAATGAGGCCGTGGTGCCAAACCTTGTCAAATGCTTGTGCCACGTCTAGGAATACCGTTGAGCAAACTTTTTTCTCTTCTAGAGCCTTTTCTATTAAATTAGTTATCCGGTGGACTTGGTCTATTGTCGAATGTTTTTCTCTAAATCCGAATTGGTAGTCTGGGATTAGTTTCCGCTCTTCTATAACAGGCTTAAGCCTTTTCAAAAGTATTTTTTCATATAGCTTAGCCATTACTGGTAACAAGGAAATTGGCCTATAGGATTTCACGTCTTGAGGAGGCTTACCAGGCTTTGGTATCATAATTACTTCAGCAAATTTCCAAATGTCAGGTACATGTTTCAGTCTGAACGAGGCATTTATCAAAGTAGTCAGTTTGACAACTGCTTTACGCGGTAGATTGATCAGTACTTCTCCTGTAATCAGATCGTAACCCGGAGATTTCTTTTGATTTATTTTTTTAATTTCATTTGTTACCTCCCTAGGTGTAACCAATTTTATTGGATGGTTATCTTGTGATACGTTGTCTAGGGTGAAGTCCAATACAGTACCTTCATTTGGTTTAAATATGTGCTCTAGATGTTCAGCAAATATATTTGCTTTTTGTTCATTGTTTATGGCCCAGTTTCCATTTGATGTTTTGATAGGAGGGACTTGCATTATTGGTTTTTTAATATGTCTGGTAGCTTTCCACAGAGAATAATCTGACATACGGTCACTAGATAGCCCACGAAGATAGGTATTCATCGATTCGTCTTTGAAGCGTTTTATTTCTCTTGTGAGCCTTTTTGCGAGTGTGTTATAAATTTGTTTGTCCTTAGGAAATCTGTTTGTTTGCCATTGTTTTCTTTGTTTCCTTTTTTCCGCTATAAGGTCCCTGATTTCTACTGGGTAAGAGTTGCCTCTAACTCTTAACCTAGCCACAGGTGTATTGCGCCAGGCACATTGTTGTATGTTTACTATAAACTGTCTCACGTCTTGTTCGAGTTGCTCCAAATTTTTAAGCGGAACTTTTAGATCAATTATAGATTCTAAATCTATCTTGAAGCTTTTCCAGTCAGTGTATCTGTTTGATAACGAGGGATGACTTTCCTTTTGAATTTTTCCAGCGGATAAAGTTAAGATGATCGGCGAATGATCTGAACTCATGTCATAGCCCTCCTCAATATGTAGAGTATCGAGAGGGAGATTTTTTAAGATAAAAAAGTCTATTAGGTCTGGGATCTTTGAGGTATCCGTAGGCCAGTAAGTAGGCTTTCCTGTAGATATCACATCACATTTGAGTTCTCTAGCGGCTGATAATAATTCTCTACCTTTGGTTGTCGTGAGTCTAGATCCCCAGAAGGTATTTTTTGCATTGAAGTCACCACCGAGTATAAACCTGGAGCCAAGTTGTTTAAACATATGTATATACCGCTCAGCCTTTAGTGAATACCTAGGTGGGGAGTATATAGCTGATATAGTAACAGGATAGCGTTTTGTCTGTATACAAACCGCCACAGCTTGTATGTCTTCATCCTCTATCTTGCATTGTTCGTAGTGATAAATGTTATCTTTTATTATGAGAGAACTGCCCCCCCTTGGTGTGTTGTAAGGATGCAAGGCATGGTAAACTTTGTATCCTTTTATTTTTATTATTGTTTCTTTCGTACAGTGCGACTCTGATATGAGGCAGACATCGATGTTTTCAGTGGTTAGGACGTATTCTATTTCATTCAGGTGTTGAAGTAGTCCATTGGCATTCCAAGCTATGATTTTAAGCATCATTGTTTGGTATTTGGTAAGATAGCAGTTTTGGTGCTATGCTCCAGCTTTTTTAGGCGATTATCGAATGAAGTCATAAAATTCAGAATTTTGTTGATTTTGTCTTCAATATTGTAATCTTGTGGTTGTTGTTTTTGTTGTGACTGTGGCAGAACTTGTGGCTGTATTGACTGCATCTGTCCAGCTTTTGCCATTTGTGAGTAAGTCACATTTTTTTTAACACTTTGAGTGTTTATTATTTTTTTAGGTCTAATGGTGTCTGGTGATTTAATTGTATTTTTACTACTCTTCATCACCTTATTTTTCATATTTTGAAGTTCTTTGGCTACTATGCACCCTCGATAATTAGCAGGATGTGGTTCACCACAGTGTATGCATTTTGGTTTAGCATCCGCTGGTTTTGGGCAGTCACGAGTAAGATGCTTACCCGTACATTTAACGCATCTAGGCTCCTTACTACAGTATTTTTGAGTATGGCCGTATGCTTGACATTTCTTGCATTGTGGAATCAGTTTAGATGTTTTGATTGGCTGTATTTCCACTTTGCAGCCGAGAATTGAGCTGATATTATAGATATTGTTTATGTCTTCTTCTTTATCGAATGACAGCATAAACATATTGAGAGGTTCTTTAGTCCTCCAGCTTAGTTTATTTACTGCTTCCGTTATTTTAAAGCCTTTAGTTTTAAGGTCTTCAATAATTCTTCCCGGTACATACGTGTGGTGAAGATTTTTTGCCATTACTCTGATCGGTCTGTCTTGTTTATTCTCATACGAGTGCCAGTGATTTTTATTTTCTACTAGTAGTTTAGTGGTGGCCTTGTACGAGTTCTCGCTTTTGGTATTTATTTTGGCCATATCGCCTTTCATCATTTTAATAGTGAATGATTCACTAGGAATACTGTCACTGAGAAAATCATAAAATTTCTGGAAGTTCTTGATTCCTTCCACAACGATAGGAGGCGGTAGAAGTGCCTTCTTTTCCTTGGGCTTCTCTGGGACTTTTTTGTTGGGCTCGACTTGTTGTGATGGGGAAGGTGTTAAGTTCCGCTTTCTTTTCTTTCTACTCTCTTGTCGTATCCACTCAGTTTCTCTCGCGAGTTCTTCATCATCGGTTTCGTATTGAACTTCAGAGGGGACTTCTTTACTGACTCCTGGTTTGACGCAGGCTTCTTTTTTGTTGCCTTCTTCTGCTTTACGCAGTTGTTGCTGAAGATTTTCTACTTTTATTTGGAGCTCATTAACTAAGCATTCCAATTTTTCACGGAGATGTTTTTCTTCATTGTACAGCTGGTACAACACTTGTTCCGTTTCAGTCTTAATGGTGATAGTGTTTTTCGGTTTGGCCATATTAATTGATCTAATTAATATAGCTTGGCCTTAACAGTTGTTAGTTGTTTTTGTCGATGTTTCGCATGCGTTGCAGAAATGATTTCTGGGTCATCGCGGCGATCGCGGTGCGCAGCCCGTCGCGACGGCGTGATTGCTGCGTCAGCACTTTACCCGAGTAAGAGCTAGAGCAACAGTACGACGCAACCGTTCTCTATAGCTGTCTAAGAAGAACTGCTACTGTTTAATTGAACTAATATAATATTCGAGAACCTTGAAGTTTTAATGTCATAATTTGCACCAATAAGGATGCCGAAGATCGGGCAAAATCGAGAAGAATTCGCTAGAAGGTGGACCCTAGCAAGGGCCGGAGTAACACCGGGTACCAGAATTTGCACCATTAAGATTCATATTATTTTTTTGAATCTAAAATGATGTACAATCGAAAAAAAATTGGACGGCTGTGGATGTGTTTAAAACTGAAATTGTGTGACGTCGAAAAACTTTTTTCGCCGTTTCTTACCCGCAACAATACTGTTCTTCGAATGGAGACATTTGAAGTTAATGATCAGTTAAAAGTTAGAAAGGCAGTTTAATATGGAAACGACATTTAAAATTGATGTTTGTTTGTTTTTGTTTGAACTTCTGATAACGAATTAATAGCTTTTTTTGTGACATATGTGAAAAACGAAAAAAAAAAGGTTATAAATTGAAGCTAGTCATTTCATACTGCTTAAACTTTTTTTTGAATTTCCCAACATAAAAATAAACGTACTTACTTAAAGTGTATAAATGTAATTTAAATTCTGCTTACCGTATCATCTTCAACCAGAGAAATTTAACTGCTGAATATAGACCTGTTTTTTATCTCATATAAATTGGTCTGTGGACTATTTTTTAGGTTACCAAATGGTTTGTTTACCACGCCTTTGAACTACTATATAGTCAACAAATTGCAGGTAATAGTAATTATTGTACCGAAGACTTACTACACACTTTACTTTTAAGTTACTAGGAGTTGAAATTATTGTTAGATTTTTAATTATAATTATAACTCTTTTAAGTTTGTTTTCAGCTTTAAATTCTAACTTCATCTTAAATTGTTTAGATATGTTTTTTTTTTTATTTTAAACATTTAAATTTTATGTCTCCAAATTTTATCGGTAGGTCCTAAAAGGAAAGAGAGCCTGGTGATCTGCGCCACAGGCGGAAACCTACAGCAGACACCAGCTTCTCACAAAATATGTATTTACTTAAAAATAGTTTTAAGGCAACTTATGTACCTATGGTTTTATGAGGAGAAAATAAATAATGTTTATTATTATTATTTATTACTTTTTACATCTAACGATGGAAGTAGTCTAGACCAGTGATTCTTTACCGGTGGTCCTCGGACCATTGGTGGTCCCTAGAAGCATACCAAGTGGTCAGTGAAGCCATCCCAAAGCCGTCTTTAAGACAATTTTATACTTGTTTTTTTAATCGATGTATATAATAACCTTCATTTATTTACTTACATTTCGGTACTATATTAAAATACCACCAAATCAGTCAAAAAACTCGGTGGACGATGGCTAGATATAAATTTGTCAAATGGAAGGACCATTGTGTAAAAAGTTAAGAACCCTTGTCTAGATAAACTATTAGTGGCATTTATTGCATTCTGCTCACCCTCCTAAGAATACAGGTGTGAACTTATTTACTGTGTGTAGTAACATATTATAATCACTACATAGTATAAAACAAAGTCGCTTTTTCTGTCCCTATTTTTCTTGTTCGCTTAAATCTTTAAAACTAAGCAACGGATTTTGATGCGGTTTTTTTTAATAGATAGGTGATTCAATAAAAAGGTTTATATGTATAATAACATCCATTAAATAGTGGAAAAATATTGTTTTTTTTTGAGGTTTCTAATGTGATGTCGTTAATTATCAATATTTTTCCGCTTACATTGCAAACGCAGGCTGAACCCTACGAGATTTATCAAAATAATGTACTACATATTTGTACACATTGAAAAGGTCTACAGAAAACTCCGCGATGGTATATGTCTATCTCTTATGGATATCCCACAATAACATTTTTTTGCCATTTACTTTTTACGACAAATAATGGCTAAATTTTGAAGCGATTTTAACCAATACAGCATTAATCCTTATCCAATTAAATAGCTTAAATAAATTGTTGATTTAATATAGATCTATGTGGGCCTTTACAGCACAAGATTTAAATGAATATTTTCGAAGATATTACAGATTTAAAATTGCGGGACGTAGCGCTTGCGGCGGTACTGGCCGGCCGGGGCGGCGGCAGCGTACCTATATACTATATAGGAATGTTTATATGTATAATAATAATACGTACATATTATTGTACAAAAATCTATTTATACCCTGGCGAAGCTGGGCCGGGCTGCTAGTATTTTACAAATTCATCTCATAAATTACAAGGAAGTGCTTGATATAATGATATTTGCCTAATAATATTTGGCGTAATATTTCAATGTAACGTCATTTTTCGATACAGCAATAGCAATTGAGTAAATATTTTTTTGGTTTCATATATGAACGGGACTTTTCATACTAATCATTTGATATTCTGAATATACAAATATTTTTTGGTTCCGTACATTCCTAGTATTTTTACGGCCATCTTGAACTTTTTTATTCATATTAAACTATTTGTAGTAAACCACAATGATTTGTTTGTGTATAATTTGCAAAATAAGTACAAAAAAACTATTCGACGCGAACGTAATCGCAAAAGAAAGCTATATTTTATATGTATGTGTCAATATAAAAGTGCAATCAAATAATAAACCGTATTCAAATTTGACTGTTCATATTTCGCCCTTTGTGAGTGCATTGTAAGCATATTTCGGCATTTTGGTAGTAGATATAATCCGATGTGTATGTTGTCATTACATCTTTTGATTTCAATGATTGTCCTCAGAGTTTTTTTTTTTATTGCTATGAATGGCGAGACGAGCATGCCGTTCGCCTGATGGTACGCGATACTACCGCTCATGAACAGTAGCAAAACCAAACAACACCTTGAATTACAAAGCAATGCTTGGCATTCCACTGCGCTCGCCATCCTGAGACATAAGATGTTAAGTCTCAATATGTCCAGTAGTTACTCTGACTACAATGCCCTTCAACCCGAAACACAACAGTGCGTTTACACTGCTGTTTGACGGGAGAAATAGACACTGCGGTGGTACCCACCCAGATGGCCTCTCACATACGAGAGATCTACCACCAGTAAAGAGGAGTAATAGTTTAATAATATCTCCGTAAAAAAAAAATATTTTCACCTGGAGAGATGGGATGGAATAGAATATAAGGTAGATAAAATGGGACAGAAGAATACAGGGCGGGATTGGATAAGCAGTATAGAGAACGACAGTCATGTTCAGTTTAAATAAAATATGGACTGGAATCTGTATATGTTCCCGGGCGAAGCCGGGCCGGGCCGATAGTAGTAAATATACTCGTAATAATATGATGTCACAGTAGTTAAAATGTGATAAAATCGATAGCAATATGTAGTTTTATTGCCTTTCAATAAAAACATTGTTGAATAAGATATTATGTCTTAATCAGCCCTATTATTTGTAATTGTTCTGTGTATTTCGTCAGTAAATGAAAAGGTTGATATAAAAAATCATTTTAGAACATTTATGTCAGGTTAATATTTCAGTATTTTAACATAAAATATATTAATAGGATATTATCAAAAGCAATTGATTGGTAAATATATGGAGTAGTGGTAGATACGCAACGAGAGATGGTCAACCGTTCACTATAGGCACTCAATTTTGTTATAGCTGTCATTAAAGACCATGGGTTACCCCCTCTCCCCTCCTTTATTCTAATAGTAATATCCTAGAACTGCCAATATCTAGAATAGAGCAAACGAAATCAAAACAAAAAAAAGAACCCTAAAAAATATTCATTGGTGAAACGATAAAAATAAGTTGATTGTTCTTTTATTAATTCTATAATTAAAACGGAGTTAGTCAATTAATGTAAGACCAGCGCGTGGTGTACAATTTAATGGATTTGAAATTTCGAAGATGGACTCGCCAGCTTTGAGACAAGTAAGTCGGTTAGTCTGAAAGTATTTATTAGTATCAAAAAAGATCGCTGAATGCAGACCTCAGCAATTATTTATTTATTTATTTCAACAGTAGAATATCTTACAGGTAAACCCTAATGCGATATTGACGCTTTAACTTATTTTGCTATTTAATACTATCAATAAAATATATCAAAAAAATAAAATAAAAATAAATAAGCTTATATTTTACAATTATTAACTAATCACTTGTAGCTAATTATACATAATAGAACCTTTGTGATTTCACTCAAAGCGCCTGAGAATATGAATATTAGAAATCTTCTAAAACTCTCTATAAGAACCCTACACATTTTGTGGCTGATGACGATGAATCATATTCTGAAATCGTGGGCATATTATTTATTATTTATTATTTATCTATTTAACTTTATATACAAACACATTGTACATAGACGGACGTAATTCCAGAGGCATTCTCTTCCAGTCTACCTTAAGACGATGCTGAGATAACAGAAGTAGGGGTATATATTCTTATTTGCGTAGATATTATACCTGTGTATAGATACCACTCACAAAAATTAAAAGATATTCTTGATCGTATTTTTTTGGGTGTTTTTGAGTCTGTGTCTTAGAGAAAATTGATCGTTAAGTAATTCCAAAAGCAGAAATTGGAATATCTATTTTTATGTGTGTTCTATTTTGCAATTACAAGCCTGGTTAATAAGCAATCATAAGAAAACCAAAGAGAAAAAAAGTTGCAAACTTTTACTCGATTTTGATACCGTGAATTTACTTGGGTGATATTATTTTTATAACATCATTGTAATACTTTCATAGATAATTTAATTGCGTTTAATTTTATATACTAGAAATCTTCGTGTTATAATTTGGACCTGGCTATGGTAAATCAAAGTAAAAATGGCCTATCCCACTTTGACACTGGATTTTTCCATAAATATCGATCATACGGAAAACAAAAGTAGGGTTTTGTTAACTTGAAAACATACTCTATAAGACGGTATTAAAATCTTATGATAAAAATCGGTATTTCTGAGTGAAATTGTTGACTGACTGAAGGCAAGGTAAAAAAACGGTTATTTATGGATATTCGGAAAACTTTGCATATCTTTAGATAAAATAGGCAAACGAAGGATGTCGTCGGTAACTTTTCAACCTTAAAGTATTTTAAAGACACCCTGAAAATTTCCAACGGCTCCGATTTGATTATTTTAGTGCTCGAAAGGTTTAAAGTTACTGTATTTGCCAAAACCGTCGTCAAAATCACACCAATCCTTGTTTGGTTTGACCCGAGACGGAACTGTACCCATATCAATTTATCTACTGACTTTCTCTCCTAATCTTTTTTCTTCATATTTCTAGATGTTGGTGGCGAGCTCACCTCAGTTGGTATCGCTGTCTGTCGGCAGTATCACTGGGTTCTCCAATGTCATATTAGAACAGCTCAAATCAACCGAAAGCACAATACCAGTAGATCTTGAAACAATTTCATGGATTGGTAAATACATTTTATTTAATTTGACAGCTTCCGTGACACCGTAAGACGCCTGCTGTGAAACTGGACGCTGCAAAGATCACGCACACAGATAAATGTTTGTGAAGCCCAGAAGTATTTGTCTCGGATCTGGGGGTTTATGGCACTAAAAAGTCTCTCGTATTATCTGATACCCACAACATAAAACTTAATTGTTCTTAATGTGGGTTCAGGACTATGTATGTGACTGATGGGTGTATTTATTTTATTTATTTATGTTACTCAAAGATATTTAAGAACGCTATTATGATGTCATCAAAGTAGCATACTTTGATGAAATCACAATAGCATCACAATTAATTACAATGAGACTGTAATGCACCCGATGCTAAGTGCAGTGCAGTCCAGATAGACTATCCAATGTTTAGCAACGAAAGATGACTGACGCCGATCGACACTATTATGAAACCCTCATACCAGATATAAGTAAATGAGACCGAGGATACTCCATTAGAAGAAGTGATACAAACTATATAGACAACGGAATCTATCACTAATCAGACCATTTGCAAGTAGAACAATTCGCCACCAAATTTCACGAGTAGACTAATAAAGTTCCTGTGCTGTATTAGAAAGCCAAATTTATGGGTCATCTAAATGAACTCGATTATTACAAACTTTCTAAAATGGAATCATGTAGATCTATTTTAAACTTGGTTTTTTTTTTTTTTAATTTATTGTATAAGAATTTACACATATATAAACAATAAAACATCACTTAAACCTATAGTGGTTTGTATGTGATGCATTAATCACATCTCAGACAACATAAAACATAATACAATAACAAGCAATTTTTGACATTAAAAATATAAAATAACTAAAACTTATAACTATTTAAATTACAATTATACTACTTTTATCTATCTTATATGATTTACTTTTATATGTATGAATTTAATTTTACACTTGTTAAAAGCTGTTCAAGTAATATTGTTTCAATTTGTCTTTTAAGTTATTTTTATTTAAGGAATTTTTTAGTGGTTTAGGTAGTTCATTTATCAATTTAGGGATTAAATATTCTTTTGTTCTTGTACCATAAAAATTATTGTGAGGCGGTACCCTAAGCTTGTTTGCAGTCACTGCTCTAGTAATTATTTTGTGTTGTGTTTGATTTTCGGTGGTGTATTTATTATCAAAGTAGTTTTCTGTAAGTATGACATGATTGATTTTCTCGGATATGGGGAGTACTCCACAATATTTAAACAGTAGATTATCTTGATTTTGATATAAGTTTTTTATATTCCTAGGTACTATTGTTTTTAGTATTCTTACTTGTAATGTGTGTATGTTTTGTATGTATGTTTTAAAAGTCCTCCCATAACTACTTAATCCATAAGATATTATAGATTCTGCCATAGCCTTGTATAGTAATAGAAGTGTTTTGTATGGAATCTTATTTCTTATTATGTATAATATAGCCAAAAAGGTTCGTAATTTATTACATACACTATTTATGTGCATATTCCAAGAAAGCCTATTGTCGAATATTAGTCCAAGGTATTTTTGGGATGTTACTACTTCTATTTCATTGCAGTTATATGCATGGCAGTACTGTGAGTTATTATGTAAGCATAGGTGGCTGTGACCGATGATTTTTATGTTATGATAAGTTTTATTGTGCGCTGAGTGTATATGAAGTAATTTAGTTTTTTGTGTGTTTAAGACAAGGCCAGCGTCATGTGACCATTTCAAAATTGTGTCAAAGTCTTCTTGGAGCTTAACTTCGGCCACCTCTAGTTTGATACAAATGTCATATAAAAAAGTTTCATATATTCTACAGTTTTTTAAAAATATAACGCATTATCTATTTCAGGGTCAGTACACGGACTTGCAGGCCTACCTAGTGTTATAATGCCGCTGATAATGCGATGGCGGGGCAGGAAGTTCACCTACATTGCAAGCTGTCTCATTCTCATCATTGGCTGGATTCTAATCTACATCGCTAGTGACGTCACAACTATTATCATCGCCGAATGCTTTCACGGATTTGGCATCAATAGTATCACTACCGTCAGCTTCTCTACCATTAGTGAGATGATCGATCCGAAATACAGGACTATCTCAATGACTTGCTACATGCTCAACCTAACGTTTGGATTATCTTTTACTGGAATTATAGGCAGATACCTTCATTGGAAGACTGTTAGTCTGATTATGAGCACTCCAGTTTTAATTGCACTAATTATTGGATGCATTTGGCCAGAATCACCAGCATGGCTCGCCTATAAAGGAGAATATTTTAAATGCGAACAAGCCTTCAAATGGCTGCGAGGAACGGACGAGGATTCGCAGAAGGAACTCAAAGAACTACTGAATGCACATAAAGAAAATTATATTTCTATTGGAAAGAACAAAAACTTGAAATACGTGTGGATGAAAATAACGAGGAAAGATTTCTACTTACCGTGTTTGCACATTTTTATGACGTTAGGCTCGTTCTATTTTGGAGGTGTCTTAGTTATGGTAATTTACGGTTCTGATATAATAAGAACAGCTTCAAACAATAATTTATCTGCTGTTCGATACGGTATGATTGTGAACAGTGTATTTTCATACGTAGGATCACTGATTACGATTATGCTTTTAAAACTATTTAATAACAAGTCTGTGTATATATCAACTGGGATATCTTCCACAATCCTAATGTTAGGAGCAGCCATTGCATTAATACTACAGTCTCTTGGTTTTCTGTCCAATGATTCTTTGATTGTTGTTTATTTACTTTCATTTTTCATATTGTCAGAATATTTGGGAACAGCGACCATGTGTTTCCCTATAGCTGGTGAATTAATGCCGGTGAAACACAGAGGTCTTGGGGAAATTATATACATTGTTTTGCTAAGTGGCTTAGATAGTCTCGTTTTAAAGGTAAGCCCTTATTTAATGTTGTACCTTGGTTTGTGGAGATTATTCATACTGTTCGCTATAGGAAAGTTACTGTGTATAATTTACTTTTGGAGATTTGTTCCTGAAACTAAAGGGAAAACTTTGCAACAAATCGAAGATTTTTACAATTACGGTGGTTTTGTTAATAGAAATGATGAGGAGGTGGAATGTATAAAAATAGGTTGTAAGGATAGTGCATTTTAAATAAAATCTTATAATTAATAAAATTCTGTCAGCTTAATCAATAAAATAAAAACATCTTCCTACCAAAACATGCAGCTAAAATGAGTAAACTAGGTCATTTACGATCTTTTGGCGTATAAATACGTTGTTGTCATGCTGTGATTAAAATATTAGGAACTGTTTTCTCTCTCCACGTTTTATAATATTAAATTGGACATTTTAATACTATTCTATTGAGAATTATAATGCTTGTTGTGTATAATTATGATGAAAACAAATCTCGGATAATTTATTTTATGGGAATTTTTGAATTTTATTTCAATATCTAAATTTCGTCACACGACAATAGAAAATAGGTTACTTATAATTATAAATTTTTTCCACGAACCTTTTGTTTAACAATACGAATTGCATTACGCCTGGGTAGGTACAGCGCATACAACTTATCAAACGCATCAATTTCGTGAGTCACGTTTCTGCATTTCAATTATTACGAGCTAATTACCATAAACAAAAGAATTTAGTGAAAAATTGAGCATTGGAATGGATTCACCGTTTTTGAGGCAAGTTAGTGTGATTTTACTAAATAAAAATTACAGTAGATTCCGGTTCAAATTAATTTTTCATGGCAGGAGCTAGTCTGGGTCATTTTCTGTTTCTGTTGACAAGCAACAGCGTGTAAGCACAATTTTGTTCCAGTTTGAAGGGCTTTGTAGCCAACGCATTAGAGACTTTACAACTAATTAGCTCCTGAGTATTGTTCAATTTCATCTCCTCCTCTCCTTTCCAGTTTTTTTATTCATTTATTAACTTTATTATTCACCAAAACAAAATTAAAACTACATTTAAAATAAATACAATCGGCGTCATTATTGCACTAGGCAATCTCTTCCAGGCAACCTTTGGATGGAGATAAGAAAAGGAGAGAGAAAGGGCAGTTAAGTGCAACCTTATATTTTATTATTTCCTTTAGTTTAAATTTCTTTTTTTTACCTTTATATATAGTATAAAAAATACATATAAAAATATAAAAAGTTATCCAACAACGGCGAGGCTCGAGATCGAAGCCACAGATGGTTAGGACCCCAAAGTGAAGAACCGCCTCACTATACGTGCCGTGTTAAGCAATACTGCCTTCTGTATCTGACTCCTGACCCAACAGCCAATTGAAAGCCCCTGTAGATGTTGGTCGAGGCTCTTTGGTACCAACCCATGAACAGAAACGACAATCGGGAGAATAATTTTTGAGCCCACATCCCACATGTCAGTAACCTCTTGTGCCAAATCTAAATATTTATAAATTTTGTCTTTTTCAGCTTTGACAATGTTATCGTCGTGTGGAATGGTGACGTCACCAAGTATAGCCAGGCGCGCCAATCGGTCTATTGTCACAATGTCAGGCTAGTTGGTTACAATAGTTCTGTCGGTGATAACAGACCGATCCCAATACAGCGTTGCATGACCATTTTCGAGAACTGGTTTGGGCACATATTAGTAATGTTGCACTTCAGGAGTCACAAGTCCTTATTGAAAAGCAATCTTGGCTATTAGACTGTGTCTATGCAAATACTCGCCATTAGCAAGATATGAACAACCGGAAATAACATGCCTGATGGACTCGCCAGGACGGTGGCATGCCCAACAGATGTCGACCGTACCGTCCTTCAGGATGTATTTCCTCTAGTTGTTCGTCTTAATAACTGCGTAAATAATTGCAAAGACAAAACTCTTGGTTCCCCCAAAGAGGTTACCGAAGCGTAGCCAAGACACAGACACTAATCGGTCCTAATCAGGCCCGTGAGGCGCTCGATAGAACCGACCGGGCAGCTCTTTACTCTTCCATACGTCCTCGCGTTATATTTTTATTATTATTATTATTCAACCATTACCCCTCCTAATCCGTCTTCTTCATGTTTCTAGATGTTGGTGGCGAGCTCACCGCAGTTGGCAGCGCTGTCTGTCGGCAGTATCACTGGGTTCTCCAACGTCATATTAGAACAGCTCAAATCTACGGACAGCACAATACCAGTGGATCTTGAAACACTCTCATGGATTGGTAATATTATGTGTTGTTGTTATTAAAGATTAAAGCCCTATTTATACGGAGAATCTCCCTGTAATGACGTACGGAGCCGAGACGTGGACACTGACTGTGGGGCTAATCCACAAGTTAAAGGTCGCTCAACGTGCTATGGAAAGAGCTATGCTCGGAGTCTCTCTGAAGGACAAAATTCGAAACGAAGTGATCCGTCAGAGAAGCAAGGTAACCGACATAGCTCTGAAAGTTAGTAGGTTGAAGTGGCAATGGGCTGGCCACATATGTCGCAGAACGGATAACCGCTGAAGTAAGCGTGTTCTGGAGTGGAGACCGCGTCTTGGCAAACGTAGCGTGGGACGTCCTCTGGCCAGATGGTGGGATGACTTGCAGAAGAGGGCCGGCAGGGACTGGATGCATAAAGCTGCAGACCAGGCTCTGTGGTGTACCTTGGGAGAGGCCTATGTCCAGCAGATGACTGCAACGGGCTGATGATGATTATACGGAGAGAGTTTCTCGCGGAGGGAATCGTTAAACACTATCACATGAGATAACAGCCTAAGATCAACATGTTCTGACAAACGTTTACACTAACCAACTTTTTATATCCTTACGATAATCGTACCATCAAGGTGAGTGAAACTCCTCCTTGTAAATGGGACCTAAGATAATAAAAGGCCCTGTTGTGTTGTCACGAAGCATGCATCTGCAACTTACATATGAACAGAATCTTTGATGATACGGTGCAGGCCTGATACGAGATGATGCACTATGCTTTCATGATTGTAGATACAACAGTCAATGATTCAACAACGACGACAGACGTGAATAGACTATGTAGAAAAACGACCTGGCGCTAATCAGAGTTACAAACGAAATCTTGCGAGATTATGTGAATCGATTCAATAGGCGTAGGGAGTTTCAATTATTTTCAATAAGGATATTGCTACTGTGTAGGTCATTGCTGCCATTTTCACAAACAAAAGAAACCTATCTCACTCAGTCATTCTCACGTTACCTCTGAAGTCCAAGCTGAGAATATGGGACCTTTACATAAGATCTGAAATAAAAACAGTTTTAGTGTGGTGTAAACTACAGATATATAAAAACAATGCATTATCGTTTTCAGGGTCAGTACACGGACTTGCAGGGCTATCTAGTGTTATAATGCCGTTGATAATGCAATGGCGGGGCAGGAAATTCACCTACATCGCAAGCTGTCTTATCCTCATCATTGGCTGGATTCTAATCTATATCGCTAGTGACGTCACAACTATTATCATTGGCGAATGCTTTCACGGATTAGGCATCAATAGTATCACTACTGTCAGCTTCTCCACCATTAGTGAGATGATCGATCCAAAATACAGAACTATCTCAATGACACTCTACATGCTCAACCTAACGTTTGGTTTATCTTTTACTGGAATCATAGGCAGATATCTTCATTGGAAGACTGTTAGTCTGATTATGAACACTCCAGTTTTGATTGCACTAATTATTGGTTGCATTTGGCCAGAATCACCAGCATGGCTCGCCTATAAAGGAGAATATTGTAAATGCGAAAAAGCCTTCAAATGGCTGCGGGGAACGGACGAGGATTCGCAGAAGGAACTCAAAGAACTACTGAATGCACATAAAGAAAATTATATTTCTATTGGAAAGAACAAAAACTTGAAATACGTGTGGATGAAAATAACGAAGAAAGATTTCTACTTACCGTGTTTGCACATTTTTATGACGTTAGGCTCGTTCTATTTTGGAGGTGTCTTAGTTGTTGTAATTTACGGTTCTGATGTACTAAGAGCAGTTTCAAATAACAATTTATCTGCTGTTCGATATGGTATGATTGCAAACAGCGTATTTTCATACGTAGGATCACTGACTACGACTTTGCTTCTAAAATTATTTAAGAACAAATCTGTATTTATATCAGCTGGGATATCTTCTACAATCCTCATGTTAGGAGCAGCCATTGCATTAATACTACAGTCTCTTGGTTTTCTGTCCAATGACTCTTTGATTGTTGTTTATTTACTTTCATTTTTCATACTGTCAGAATATTTAGGAACAGCAACCATGTGTTTCCCTATAGCTGGTGAATTGATGCCAGTGAAACACAGAGGTCTTGGGGAAATTATATACATAGTTTTGCTTAGTGGCTTGGATAGTTTCGTTTTAAAGGTAAGCCCTTATTTAATGTTGTACCTTGGATTGTGGAGATTATTCATACTGTTCGCAATAGGCAAGTTACTGTGTATAATTTACTTTTGGAGATTTGTTCCTGAAACTAAAGGGAAAACTTTGCAACAAATCGAAGATTTTTACAATTACGGTCGTTTTGTTAAAAGAAATGATGAAGAGGTAGAGTGTATTGATATAGGTTGTTAAGATAGTTTATTTTAAATCAAAGCTTGTAATTTACAAAAATCAGAAACAATTTCAAAATATAGTTTAGTAAATTTTAAAATCTACATACATATTATATCATCTTGTATGAAAACAATAAAATTATCAAACACACTTAAAAGTTTCCATGTACTGTGTATATTAATGTGTAGCAGCGGCAACTTCCTACAAAAATATGACAATAAAATTAGTATATTATGTCGTTTACGATCTTTTGGCGTATAAATACGTTGTTATGCTGTTATGAAAATATAAGGAACATTTTTTTCTCTTCACGTCATTTTAATACGATTACATTAAGAATATCAACGCTTCAAAATTTCAAAAATTAATTTTATGGGTATTTTTTTATTGTTTTGAAGTTCCTTTCGTCACACGACAAAAGACAATAGGTGACAATTATACATTTCCACCAACAACCTTTTGTTTAACAATACGAATTGCATACGCCTGGTTAGGTACAGTGCATAAAACTTATCAAGCGCATCAAATTCGTGAGTCACGTTCCTGCATTTCAATGACCAAGAACTAATTACCTTTACATACGAATTTAGTGAAAACTTGTGTGTTGAAATGGATTCACCGTTTTTGAGGCAGGTTAGTGTGATGTTATTAAATAAAAATTATAATCGATTCCAGTTTAAATACATGTTTGATGGCAAGTGCTAGTCTGGGTAGTCCGCCACGGCATTTTCTGTTTCTGTTGACAATTAACAACGTGTAAGCACTATTTTGTTCGAGTTTGAAGGGCTTTGTAGCCAACGCATAAAAGACTTTACAACTGTCTCCGGCGTATTGTTTAATTTGATCCCCTCCTCCCCTTTCCTTAACAGAAACACGCTTGCTGACTTGTAGAAATATAGCTTGATGGTTCAAATCGAACGGAACCAATGGGTTCGCCAATCCTTTTCTTTGCCGCACTGTCAATTTGTGAAAATGTGTGGCATCAGACATATTCCTTCCTAAAATCCTGGGCACTACACATATACCTTCCTAAAATTCCACCGTAGTGGGAAGAAACATCTTAGCAGTCTCGTATAATTGTATCGAATGGCATGGGACCGCTTTCTGAATCCATTCGATGCTCTGTCTGGAGCATTAACTCTTACTGTCAGATGCAGTGCACTCAATATACCTTGTCAGTATAAAAAATGCAATACTTAGTAACAACTTCTTAATGATAACCTCCTGATGCTTTCTATCGGGTAAGCGGCTCGCTCACCATAAAGGAGCCGGGCGAAATTGGGCCTGACCTTACACTTATGAAAGATTCACTAATATTCTTTTTTATTATTTTTTGTTTCTCATCGAAACATAATAAGATGTTTTACAATGGGAATATTAAATTAATAATTCATTGAGTATCAATTTGATTTTCATAGCGGCCTGTCATCACGCCATCTTCTAATTACTGACATAAATGTCAAATATCTCGAATGCTGTGTGTACGGTATATTACGTCCATGGTGTATGGTGTGAATTTTGTTGGACTCATTGGTTGGATTTCGATAATGTGACGTCCTAGTTTAACAACTTTGCTTATTTGAAAATATTTTGTCGAACGAATCACGTTTTCCGACTCATGTTTTACCGTATACCGAATATTTGAGAATATAATAATAAAATAGAGCCTGGTTATGAAAGGGTAGTATCTCCTCATACTACTGCAAAAATATATTTTGATTAGTAGTTCTCTGGTTGGAAGACTAACCGCTAAAAATGATTATAATAATTATTTGTCGTAAAACGAACTACAAGTTGCTGTTGCCATGTAATAATCATTTATTATATATTTATTTATTGAGCACGGAACACAATAAATCATCCGAAATTGATTTAAGATGATATTCTAAGGATTAATCGATGAAGAGGACAAATAAAATTGAAACGGACAATACTTTCTTATTGCTTTATGTGCCCTTAAGAATATCAAACAATAACATCTAATGAGTAAAATGCGCCATATCGTACATTATTTATCTCACTGAATTATCATCACAATCCTATTATAACTCCTAATACTCCTCCTCTTTTCTGCATCTTATTCCTCAGTACTGAGGGTCGCGACCGCCCTTATTTATAACGTTGTCTAGAAGGAGCATTTTCCGTTTGGTTCTGTGAAGAAGAACGGCAGTGTGAAGGGCGCTCTTAACTATAGAGTCAAGTATTCGATGGTCATAATGAGCTTCTCAAGCTTGTCACCGTCTTTTCTAGCAATTTGACCGAAGCATTCATTGAAGTATTCCAATTTCCAGAATTCTGCGTAGACACATGAATGACAGCTGCGAGAAGATTTTAAGTGAAATCCCAATCAGTTACGTATTACATAACAATATAAAAATATGTAAAATCTCTATAGCCTATGATCTTGAACAACAACGACGTACATAATAATATTTCGGCTCTGTTTGTTCTTATAAAATTGTATTTATATTTTGACTCAGTCACTCTTGTCATCGGCCGTTGACATTTGACGTTTACGTTTTTCTTCTTATTATTAAATTACTGCCAGCACCATCGATATACTTTAAAAAGGTTGCACATGAAAAAATGACAGTTTCAGTAATTTTATTTTGTAATAAATGCCGATTATCACTTTTCTCCCATTTGGCGCAAAGATTTTTAATTTAAATTTCGATATACTTATCTTATTCCTATAAAATAATGCATAAACCAACTCTGTAAGGCTAAGCCCAAGGTTCTATGAAGTTTCGCCCGTCTCCTTTCAATGGTTGTTCTAATAAGTGAGCCATCTATTTTTATGGCTTGCTAGTCCTGTTTCATAAGATCGTCTACTTCATCTTAGTCTAAAATAATAATTATATGTCTTCCTTATTTTTCTCTATTTATATAACCAATTATACTAATCATTTAATTTTGTGTTCTTTTAAGATATTCGTGGCGAGCTCTCCGCAGTTGGCAGCGTTGTCTGTCGGTAGTATCATTGGTTACTCCAATGTGGTATTGGAACAGCTGAAATCCAACGAAAGTTCTATACAAGTGGATCTCCATATGACTTCGTGGATAGGTAGCATTTACTTATATTGTTACGTTCACTTATATTCTTATACTAATTCTAATTTTGATAAGTTAGACGCCGCCTGTGAAACGAGAGGCTGCGGGTTCGAACCCCGCACCGAGAGATGTGTTTGTGTGGCCCACAAATATTTCTTCCGGGTCTGGGTGTTTGTGAGACCGAAAAGTCTCTCGTAGGTTCTGATACCCACAACACAAGACTCGATCTTAGTGTGGGACTATGTATCTGACTGTTGGGTGTATTTAATTATTTATTTAAAAAAAAGCACAATTGCTATTAAAGATTAAATAACAGTGAGAATATTTAAACATTTATTTACTCAGAAGGTAAAATAATCAAAATTCTTTGACGTCAGAAGCCTTGACTTCAACATAGTTGTGATAAAGACTCAAGGTCAGCCACCAACACGTCAATTTTATTTCGTCAGACAAGATATGAGAGAATTCTTTTTTAAAAATCGAGAGTGCCGTGAACCAGATGAAATGGCAAGGATTAACCAGAAAACCAAACATTTATACAGCCAATCCAATGCTAGAACAGAAAGAAAAATATTTGTGACTGTTTATTGATCTTTTAAAACATGAAATTATAATTTTCAGGATCAGTACACGGCTTAGCAGGACTACCAGGTGTAGTAATGCCATTAATAATGCAATGGAGAGGCAGGAAGTTCACCTACATCGCAAGCTGTCTTATTATCATGATAGGTTGGCTTTGCATCTACCTCGCCAAAGACGTCGCGACTATTATAATTGGTGAATGTTTTCACGGACTAGGCCTGAACAGTATCATCGCTGTCAGTTTCTGTACAATTAGCGAAATGGTCGATCCACATTACAGAACTATATCTATGACGTTCTACATCATCAATCAAACACTAGGAATATCCATCACTGGAATCATTGGAAGATATCTTCATTGGAAAACTGTAAGTGTCATTATGAGCATACCTATTATTATGGCGTTTTTAATTGGATGCATGTGGCCAGAATCACCAGCCTGGCTTGCATACAGAGGAGAGTATGTCAAATGTGAGCAGGCTTTCAAATGGCTGCGAGGAACAGACGAGAATTCTCAGAATGAGCTTAAAGAATTATTGAATGCTCATAAAGAAAACTCTTTTGCAATTAAAAACAACAAATTTAAACTGAAACATTTCTGGGCGCAAATTTCGAGGAGAGATTTCTACCTACCGTGTACCCATATATTTATGACCTTATCAACTTTCTATTTTGGAGGTGTTTTAATTGTTATAGTGTACGGTGTAGATATATTGAATACAGCCACAAATAATTTATCTACTGCCCGATACGGGATGATAGCTAACTACGTATTATCATATATAGGAGTATTGATTACGACAATACTTTTAAAACTGTTTCGAAACAAAACTGTGTTAATAACAAGTGTTCTGTCTTCATCAATCTTTATGTTAGGTGCTGCTGTTGGAGCATTGTTACAATCTGTAGGTATTTTATCCAGTGATTCATTAGTTGTTGTATATTTCATGGCACTCTTTACTTTCTTCGGATGTTTGGGAACGTCTACACTGGCATTTGCTATATCTGGAGAGTTGATGCCGGTGAAACACAGAGGCTACGGAGAAATTGTGTACATACTGCTAGTTAGTGGTTTAGATACATTAGTTTTAAAGTCGTGTCCATATTTAATTGTATACATTGGGTTGTGGCGATTATTTTTACTACTCGCTGTGTCAAATTTGGTATGTATATATTATGTTTGGAGGTTCGTTCCCGAAACTAAAGGGAGGACGTTGCAACAAATTGAGAATTATTACAATCATGGCCGTTTTGTTGTTTTGAGAAATAATGAAGACTTGGAATTCATAGATAAAAATGGACACGGGAATAATTGAAATGGATGACAATATTTTAGATTTGTACGATGAATTTAATTAAAAATATGTAGATTGTAATAAGTAAGATACTGGTAGGGTAACTAGTCGACATATTGAGACTTAACATCCTTTCGATCGTTTCATTTCTATCAGTTAAGATGTATCTTTATTCATTAATACTTGTGAATGTGAATGTAAGTTTCTGTATGAAATAAACGCATTTATTTTTTATTGTTTTACTTGTCACTTCACATATCATCTGATTTCAAGCAAAGTTGGGTCAAATATTATAATTATAATTTTAGTCCATGCTATAATGTATTATAATTTATTTATGCGCCTGCTGTGCCTCAACTCTTCGCCGCTCTAAGTTTGCCTTATAAAGCATACTAACACATACACGCACAATATAAAGGATGCTCAACGTGCCATGGAGCGTTCCATGCTAGGCATATCTCTCAGGGATCGAGTCCGCAATGAGAAGATCCGGCAAAAAACGGGTGTGTTTGATGTGGGACAACGCATTGCTGGGCTCAATTGGAGGTGGACAGGACACTTAGCCAGACGAACGGACTGCAGGTGGACTAAAGCGGTAACGGAATGGTGGCCTAGAGAGCCCAAGAGGAAGATAGGCAGACCACCCGCTCGATCGATGGACGACATCAGTAAGTTTCAAGGCAAATTGTGGATGAGAAATGCACAGAACCGAGAAAAGTGGTGCAATAGAGAAGAGGCCTATGTCCAGCAGTGCTGTGCAATGCAGTGCAGTGCAGCACTGATATGATGATGAACACATACTGCTACTATTTCTGCATACTAAGCTTAAATAGATAAGGAAATAAATCAAGAAATTGATGCTCTTATTTTTATGTCATTCCATGACCAACCCGCACTAAACCAGCTAACTAGCACAATATCGAAAAATAAAAATTAGAATTTTATTATATGAAGTTTAGATAAATTAGTACGATTGACTACGCGCCACAAAATACTAAAAAGTACGATTGTTCCGAAAAACCAATGCGTAGTATTTCGTGACTATATAAAAATATGCAAAATGTCCTTCAGTTTAATGCACTCTGGTTACCCACCTAAGAATACAGACGTAAAACTTATGTACTACTAGCTGTACCCGCGACTTCGTCCGCGTGGAATTTAACAAAAACTTTATTTTTCTAAAATAAAAGATGTTTTCTAAAATAAATGTAGCTCCTTATTATATCAGCTACCATTTCAGAGATTAGCCGGAACAAACCGACAGACAGACAGAGAGAAAAATAAATTCTAAGGTCATTTCCGTTATAGGTATCGTGTATATAACGAAATGTAGTTGGATTCTTTTTTTATTTTCACTTTACAAACAGACACTTTAATTTTATTTATATGTATAAATGTGTAATAACATAAGTATTTCATAAATTTATCTCATAAACTTCAAGGATAGTGCTTGATACAATGATATTTGCCTATTAATATTTGTTATAATGTATTTATATATTTTTTTATTGCAATGAATAGCGAGGCTAGAATGTCGTTCGCCTGATGGTAAGCGATACGACCGCTCATAAACAGTAGCAAAACTAAACAACACCTTGAATCACAAAGCAATGCTTGGCATTCCACTGCCCTCGCCAGCCTGAGACATAAGATTTTAACATCAATTTGTCCAATAATTACTCTGGCTACAATGCCCTTCAATCCGAAACACAACAGTGCATTTACACTGCCGTTTGACAGGAGATATAGTCATTGCGGTGGGACCTACCCAGATCACATGAGTAGATAAACGGAACAGAGACAAAGCTTCCTAAGAACGTGCAAATTTGTTACCTAAATTGGTAGGGTTGTCACAATAAGTTTAGATAAATAAAACAAAACACTTGATTAATACGTTTTAGTATTCAGAATTATATTATAATACTTTACAAATTATTTATTCTAAGAGGTGCAGAGGTGCCAGGACACCCACATTTCGCCTTGTATGTTCCGTCCCACAATGTGACAGGTGGCGAGCTTATCGCCATATCGGGCACAAATTCCTAACTCTGGGCTGATAATGTATAGAAAAATCCAATATCACTTTGCCCAACCCGGGATTCGAACCCGAGACCTCAGCTTTATAACCGTACCTTAGTACAACTACGCCATTGAGGCAGTAGGTACACTCTATTAAAAAATCAGGATCAAACAATAAAATAAAGGTAAGTGATAAAAATGATATAGAAATATAGTAACAGAATCGTAAAAAGTAGTAATTAAATATTTTCTTACGTATGATAAGATACGTTAAGTATGATATATTTTTATTTTTTCTAGTATTATTCATACACACAATACAATAAACAACCATAATTAATTAATAATATAATTCCTCGTTTTTATTTTTAAATAACGAACTGAACGAACCAAACTAAAAAATCGAACAACGTGCGTCGCACGCACCCTGATGTTGTCAACTGGCTGTGCCTGCATAAACCGGTTTTGTCCACTCTCGCAGCGTACTCGACAAGCGGCCAGTGGTCACGCACACAAGCCCCGCGTGCTTGTAGTAGTGCAACTGATTCGCGCGTTTGTATGAAGCTTTGTCTCTGTTCCGTTTTTTTACTCATGTGCCCAGATGGCCTCTCACATATGAGAGATATATCACCAGTAAAATACATTTCAGTAGTACAGTATATTTCAATGTTGCGTCAATTTCGATACAGCAATAGCAACTGAGTAAATATTATTTTTGGTTCCATATACAGGGTATATCAAGACTGCTACCGAAAACGAAGCTAGGTGGTAGTTTAAGCGACTTCAGACACAATGCAATAGAAAATGTTGGAAAAAAAGCGACCTTTTTCTTGTATTTTTTTTATATGGTCGTATTTGGGTGGTGAATACTTTTTTTCCTAAAACAATAGAGTATACTCTTTTACTTATAAAGGCACTAAGGTATAAAAGAGTTTAAATTATTATTTTAGCAAAAACTATGGATTTACCACCCAAAAATGACGATATTTAAAAAATGATAAAAAAATGCCGCGTTTCTTAGCCAAATTTTTTGTTGCATTGTGTTTGTTGTCACTAAAACTACCATCCGGCTTCGTTTTCAGTAGCAGTCTTGACATACCCGGTATAAATAGGATTTTCTTATACTGAAGCATCATTTGATATATACTGAATGAACAAATATTTTTTCGGTTCCGTACATTAGGGATTTTTATACTAATAAATAATTTCTTTAATATATCTGATAATAAGTGCAATCCAGGTGGAATATTCAATTGCAATTAGTGATCAGTAATCTGAGAATCACTTGTAGCCAGAGTAACAACTGGATATAATGAGACTTGACAATTATTAGTATCATATATGTGTGCATATGTTTATGTATATATATGTTTTTCTTGTTTTTGTATACATGTTTTTCTACCAATAAGTATTGTTATAAGTTATGCACACACAATAAACACCCACTTTTAAATTTTCTTTAATATCCTACCCTATTGCTATATGGTTCTCTGGAAGAGATCGCTATCAGCGATGAGACTGCCAGTTGTTCACTATTTGTAAGTTTATCTATTATTTTATGTTATGTGGTATTCAATAAAGTGTTGTATTGACAAGCTACGTCTCATGATGGCGAGCGCAGTGGAATACCAAGTATGGCTTTGTAATTCATGGCGTTTTTTAGTTCTGCTACTATCCGTGAGTGGTCCTATCAATTACCATCAGGCGAATTTCATGCTTGTCTTGCCATTTATCGCAGTAAAAAAGGACATGTACTAAATAATCAATAGCAGATGAAGTAATTGCTTGAAGCAGCATTCTAACAGGTCGCTAAGGATCTTTTTGGGGAGGCCTATATTCAGCAGAGACTTTTGGCTGGCGAAGTAGAGGAATGAAAAATCGTGCGTGGTGATTAAATAAATGAAACATTTTTATACGTTAAATGGTAAAAAACCAGACAATTAAATATCTAACAAAGCAACTTCAGTTTCCAATAGTAAATATAATAGTCAAAGTAATTAAAATGCGATAAAATCGATAACAGTATATGGTTTTATTGCCTTTCAGTAAAAACATTGTAGAATACGATATGATGTCTTAATCGGCCCTGCTAGGCTAAGCTTGTTATTATTCTGTGTTTCATAAGTAATTGAAATGGGTTATATAAAAATTCATTTTAGAACCTTTATGTGAGGTTAATATTTTAGTATTTTAACATAAAATGTAGGTTTATTAATAAAACACTTAATGGTACCATGTTTACCTATGGTCAATCAGCTCTATATCCTGCACTTAATTTTTACACCTCTAGGGGGGGTCGCTTTAATTTAATTTCTACCCCTATGGTTGAAGGCTTGTCGATAAAAATACGCCACCAACAGAAAATCTCAACCATTCACTATAGACACTTACTTTTGTTGTAGTTGTTATTTAAGACCATGATTAACCCCCAACTCTCCCCTCCTTTATTTTAATAGTAATATCCTAGAACTCCCATTATCTACAATCTAGAGCAAGGGTAATCGAAACTGCGTAGTAATGTCACTAACAAAGAACCCTAAAAATATTTATTAGCGAAACGATAAAAATAGATTGATTGTTATTTTATTAATTCCATAATTTGTAAAAGCCTTCAGTTGGTTATGCAGCGTTCTCATGAAGAGTGTTAATGTCGTTTAATTTAGGACTTTATAATAATTGTTATACGTCACATAATCATTTTTTATAATTGTTTATCTTCGCTATCATTAAAACGGAGTTTGCCTTAATCAATTAAAGTAGGACCAGTGCGTGCAATAAAATTAAATGGATTTGAAATTTTGAAGATGGACTCGCCAATTTTGAGACAAGTAAGTCAGTTATTCTGAAAGTGTTTATAAGGGTTACAAGAGATCGCTAAATGCAGACCTCTGCTATTAGATTCTATTAGAAACCTTCGAAAATTCTTATAAATAACCGTACGCATTTTGTGGCTGATGACGATGAATCATATTCTGAAGAAATAGTGGACGTATTATCAGCCTCGTGTATCAACAGGTATCAACCTGTTCTCGTAGTCTTGCTACTGCATAACTCAAAACTCTTTAAACTGATTTAGCTTAAGCATTCTCTATCAGTCCATCACACTAATATTTAGTCATTGTTCTCCTATTAAAGATATTCGTGGCGAGCTCACCACAGTTGGCAGCGATGTCCGTTGGCGGCGTCGTGGGCTTCCCTAATGTAATCCTGGAACAATTCAAAGCGAACGATAGCTCTATACATGTAGACCTGGATATGGCAAGTTGGATAGGTAATAAATTCATTTTACTGTTACAATAGGAAAACCCCTCGACTGTCAATTGTTTTTTGACAGAACAACTGTCATGTCCGTAAACTGTCGTAAAAGGCTCCTCGGCTTCAAGCAAAAAGCAACCTACTACCATTGAAATAGGGTTTATTTATAAACAAGAACCGTATTACGGTCCTTTGACAGTTCGCGGCATCTTTGACGTTTCTTTGAGGAACCGTAATCTGGTTCGTCTGACAGTTGTATGAACTAGTCATTATATTCACAATAATTGATTATTAATTATAATAAACTATAGGAGTATGCAATTTTTTAGCTGCTTGCAATCTTGAAGCCCTGAAAAAGGGGCCTGACATGAAATAAGAATGAGGTTTTAAACATTACCAAATTATGCTGGCTGAATTAACCATTCACAATCCTCATTTTCAGTATTAGAAAGAGAAATTCATTGCTCAAAAAAGTTGTACGTAAACATTTTCTAAACAGCCTTGTGTAACAAACTATCAAAATATTGTGACTTTTTAGGTTTTTCAAAATTAATTCAAAAGTACAAAAAATAATTAAACAAATTCTAAATTACAACGAACTATTACACGTACAAATGTCTAATTGTTGCCATTGGTTTAATCGCCTAAGCAACATCCGATCGCAAAGCCGTTAATAGCATCGATATCATTATGCGAATTTCAATTTCAGGATCAACACATGGTCTGGCTGGCATACCAAGTATAGCTATGCCGACAATAATGCAATGGAGAGGCAGAAAGTTCTCCTTCCTCTTATGCTGTCTCATTATCATCACTGGCTGGATCCTGACCTACCTTTCCAAAAGTGTGATGACTATCATCATCGCAGAGTGCTTCCAGGGACTTGGGAGTAACAGTTTAATCATCGTCAGTTTTTACACAATCAGTGAAATGGTTGCCCCGGAGTACAGAATGATCTCGATGTCTTTCTACAGCGTCAACCAGAACTTGGGTATGGCTATCGTCGGTATAATTGGCAGGTATCTTCATTGGAAAACAGTCAGTATTATAATGAGCATACCGATCTTTATCGCGCTTGTTATTGGGTGTGTTTGGCCGGAATCGCCTTCGTGGCTAGCCTACAAAGGAGAGTACTCCAAATGCGAGAAGGCATTTAAATGGCTGCGAGGATCTGACAAGAATTCCCAAGAAGAACTTAAAGAGCTGTTGAATGCTCAAAGAAATGTTGAGAAGAGAAATTCAAGGATAAGTTTAAGAGATATTTGGCATCAAATAACAAAAAAAGACTTTTATATGCCCTGCCTTTATACTTTTGTTTGCCTTTGCTCGTTTTACTGGAGTGGTATTATGGTAGTTCTAATATATGGCATGGATATGGTCCGTACAGTTACCAAGAATTCGTCAGCCGCTCATTACGGGATGATAGCTATGGACATAGTTTTATATACAGGAACATTTGCCAGTGTTTTTCTCCTAAAGCTTTTTAAAAACAAAACTGTATTTTTATCCAGTGGAGTGACGTCAGGAATTTTTTTACTAGCAGCAACTATTATTTCGTTTTTACAATCTACTGGTGTATTGGCTAGTGAGTCGTTGCTTTGTTTATATTTACTAATAGGTTATATGCTTTTCATGAGTAGTGGAATGACTACAGTACCTTTTATAGTATCAGCAGAATTGATGCCAGTGAAACACAGAGGTTTGGGTGGCGCTATGTACGTAATTTTAGTGTGCACTGCCCATGCCTCCTTTCTGAAGATTTCTCCATATTTATTCGTACATTTAAATATATGGGGAACTTTATTATTATACACTACTAATTGTTTTATATGTATGGCGTTCATTTGGAAGTACATACCAGAAACTAAAGGCAGGACTTTACAGGAAATCGAAGATTATTATAATTTTGGAGGTTTTGATAGGAAAGTTAAAGGGAGGGAGGAGGAAAATGAAGGGTTTGTCGAATTAAATTTGATATGAAAATATTTGTTGTGTGTTGTTGGTCAAAGTAACTTGTACTTGAGTAAAATCTTCATCAGAGATTTACCATTTATATAAACATAGAACATTTTATTTATAAGATGTAAATAATGAGATGTGCTGGACGCTCGCCTAATGATAAGAATCACTCCTGCCTATAAACAATAGCATTACCATTCAGAACTTATTAGTTCTTACTAATACCTGTTCGCTGGAGAGCTAGTGAACCCTCCAAGTAACAGAAGTTAGGTGGTAACAAAAATTAACGATTCAAAAGATCTTGTGAAAGACTATTTGAATAAAGAAAATTTTGATTTTGATTTGAACGGTGTACCTGTAAGGTTAGAAATATCTTAATAATACCTAGTAGTTTAAGACTACAGCAGCCACTAGAAGTTATCTCGCTTACGAGTGACTTTGTAAGTACTATAGGTAATAATTAGTCATTTCAATACCAATTTTTCTATTCATTATTCGCCCAGAGTCAGGAATTTGTGCCCGATATGGCGATAGGCTCGCCACCTATCACATTGTGGGACGGAACATACTGGCGAAATGTGGGTGCCCTAGTATCTCTGCCTACCCCTTCTGGGAAAAAGGCGTGAGTTTATGTATGTATGTATATTTAATACCAACTGCACTAGCCTCAAATGATAATTTAAAATACAACAAAACAAACAGCGGCATAAGCTAGACATACATTAATTTCCAATTTGCCAGCGCACAACGGAACTTAGATCATTCAGTTTATTGAACAGGCATTTACTGGTTGGTAAAAAAGGATACGCGATGAATAAATGTCATTTAAAATAAGCATTTTGGTAATTTTAAGTCGTAGTATATCAGGTTGGCATATTAATATTAAATGATATCAAGGTACCTTTTTAAATCAAAACTCTTTTATGGCAAGTTGCACTATGTCATTATTGAAACGAAGATATTGAAACATGTTTTAGACTTTATTTCTTTTTGTTTTTTTATTGTGTGAAAGAAAACATCAGCAATATATAAAAAAATATAAGACATTACAATGTTTTTTTATTTTTATTAGTCTGCCATAGCAAACGCCTGATGGTCAATTCGACTGCTCATATAGACAATAGCAAAACCAAACAACACCGTGAGTTACAAAGTAATGCTTGGCATTTCATTGCACTCGCCATCCTGAGAAATAAAATGTTAAGTCTCAATATGTCCAGTATTTACTCTGGCAATACAATGTCCTTCAAACCGGAACACAACAGTGCATTTACACTGTAGTTTGGCGGCAGAAATAGACATTCCGATGGTAACTACCCAGGCGGTTTCTCACGTATGAGAGACCTACCAGGATAGAATTTGTTTAATATTTTTAGGTAATGACTTTTTGACCGACTTCAAAAGGAGGAGGTAATCAATTCGACTGAATTTTTTTTTTGTATGTTTGTTACCCGATTTCGCCGGTAATTGCGAACCGATTTTGAAAATTTCTTTTTTGTCGGAATGAATGATATACTGGGTTGGTCCCATAAAAAAATGGTGAAGATCTGATGAATATCTTCGGATCTACCGACCAGAACTCCTCAAAATTAAACAGTCCAGCATTAATTCTTTTTGCGTCAGATTAAGTATAAGTATATTATTACAAAGGATGGGTGAAAATGAGAAAAGGGTGGGGATGGGGGTAGAAAATAGGTACAATTGTAATTACTCAATATCTCCGGCAGTACTTAATCGATTTAAAAAATAACTTTTTTGTCGAATAGTATTATATATTAGGTTGGCCCAAAAAAAATATTGTGAAGACCTGATGAATATCTTTGGACCTGAAGGGCGGAACTCCTCAAAATTTAATAGTACAGCAATAATTCTTTTTACATTAGGTTCAGTATAAGTGTATTACTACAAAGAGGGAATAGAAAGGGGCGTGAGGAAGGGGCGTGGGGAAGGGGGGGAGGATATAAACAAATATCAATACTTAATATCTGCGCCAGTAAAGAACTGATTTAAAATAACTTTTCTGTAATATGTTGATTACATATTTCTGTATAATGTTGATTACAAAAAATATAGTGAAGATCTGATGAATAAGTACATATCTGGAGAGCAGAACTCTTTAAACTGGGCAGAAACGCAATGATTTTTCGTCCAATAGGTTCAGTTTATGTGTTTTATTAAAAAAAAGGAAGTAAAGAAGGCGTAGAGGTGAGAGGGTGACGAATGATTACCACGCATACGCACTCAATATCTCTGGCAGGTTGAGTCGATTTTAGTGATTTTTTTATCATAAAAACGAAATGACAGGTGGCTACATAAAAATAAATATTAAAATCGAATAATTATCTTCGGATCCGAATACCTATTATTCAATTTTGATTCTGAAAATATAAAGGATCACAATAATTCATTTTTATATACATTAATTCCAATTTTTATTATATGATCGCCTTTGTCATCATTACTATGCTTATGAAAACTAAAAAGTAAAAAATAAAATAATTTAATTAAAAATTAAAAGACCGACTTCAAAGTGCACTACAAAGTAATAAATAATATATATTTCATTATGCTAGTAAACATTGATTAATTTTCTTAGTGACTTGACTAGCCAACAAATCTTAAATACGTAATATTTTGAAGGCGGGTCGCCAAGTGACGAACACGACGACTTACACTTAAATTAAATTTGTGTTAAACATCCTAGCGAAAACAAGCAAGTTTTACACGCAATATAATTTGTCTAAACGTATATAAACTCACGCACTTTTTTTCCAAAAGGGGTAGGCAGAGATTCTCCTGGTATTAACCAGGACACCCACGCCTTATGTGTTTTGTCCCTCGGTGAGTTTGTGGGCGAGTCAATCGCCATCATTTCATATATAGTAATGTACTCTGTGATCGCCATATCAGATACAAATTCTAGACTCAGTCCTGATAACTAATAGAAAAGTAGAAAATTACTTTGCCCGTCCTTAATATATCAGCTCTTAATGAACACTGTTGAGCATCGGACTTATCTGCAATCGAGGGAAAGATACAAACTTAACTACTTCCCTTTCTTATATTTTCCTCACCATGATTCCTATCACTGTTAAAGTGCTTAGTAATTGTCTATAAATATAAAAGTGACTCCAATAAGTCAAAGGCGTACCATGGAATTAAAACTCTTGAGCACTGTATCTTTTATCGTATCCAATTCATTATAATTAGACCACACATATGACACATAATAATTCTATTAAAATCTCAACAATGTACACGTAGGATCAATATGTTAAATTAATTTGTTTCTAATTTACATATGGACCTTACTGAGCGCTAACGATACAGGATGTACAAGTAGATAATATCAAATTGTGTTACATTTACTTAAATTTGTTCTTGTTCGGCACTTGGCGACCCGCCTTCAAAATATTACGTATTTAAGATTTGTTGGCTAGTCAAGTCACTAAGAAAATTAATCAATGTTTACTAGCATAATGAAATATATATTATTTATTACTTTGTAGTGCTCTTTGAAGTCGGTCTTTTAATTTTTAATTAAATTATTTTATTTACGAAAAAGTTTTATATGACAGTTGAAATTAAGGAAAAATGACTAAACCTTCAATCATTAAAAAATATCCTCGATTTTCTAAATTATAATGTAATTTGAATGTAAATCCGTTTTAATTCTATAAAATAGTGTTATCTTGTTTCGACTAAACCACGTACGGTCCCATGGTGTAATGGTGAGCACTTTGGACTTTGAATCCAACGATCCGAGTTCAAATCTCGGTGGGACCTTTTCCAACCAATTTCGAGGTGGTATTTTGTATAAATGTTAGAAAATTGTGACTTTATTTTTCAGATATTGTTATTTGTATAAGAAATAAAAAATAAATAAAAGCTATTTCATCACCTTTACAAATTCTATTACCTTAAAAAGGCTTATTAAGGTAAACACTTCAATATTTTTATTAAATAGCAAGTATTACTAAAATAAGAACTTTATAAATAAATAAATAAAAACACCCAACATGCATACATAGACCGAAAAGTCGCTCGTAGTTACTAATACCCTCAACAAGCGCTTCTAAGCTAATTCTCTTTCTAGAATCGTTAACGCCTTGGCGTAAGCAATTGTAAATTAGCATTCCGAAACCCCGATAATGTATCTTTTGCACTTGTCAAATTGCGACTTTGCTAGTATTTATATGGGAGTTAGCGTTTGGCGTTGCAGACAACGATTATATTCAATTCTCTCGAAACGAAAGAATAAAAGTGTTGTGTCTTAGCTAGGATTTTTCTATTTGTTTTCTCTGACCACGTTATATATTTTTCTTTTAGTTTTCTACTGGCGTTTACGATTGTAGAAAGTCGACTTGGCTAACCCCCCAGGACTATGTATGTGGCTGTTGAGTGTACTTATTTAATATATTTAATACTAAAATTGTCTGTAGATTATAATTATTATTTTGTAATACATTTTACTACATTTTAGTTAATTTGTTTTAGTTTAATTTTGTTTTGTTTTAATAAGATAAATTGTAATGCTACATACACCTTTTAAGGCTCCTCACCTTGCACAATACCTATATACAACGTGTAACAGGATTAATTCACAACCTCAGACACCCCAACTTTAAAATATTATTGAAATCATAGTTTATGCTTTAAAATCGTACTACCATAATTACAAAATCTTTTATTTATGAAATTAGTTATACCAAATGTAGGCACTTAACATGGTCACCTTTAACGAGTTACAAATAAGAGTGTACTACTACACACGCTCGCGGACACGCACACATGTACACAAAGCCCATTCACACGCGCATCTACGCCGAACGCTGCGCCGGCAGAAATGGCCGATAATAAACGAAATACAAATTACGTAAGATTACCGGGTGGTTTAGTAAACAAATTATTATTAATTTAATCTGTAAGAATAACATTTTTGTTTTAGGTATAAAATCTAAATATTTTACTTACTAGATATAATGCGTACGAACACAACATAAGATTTTAACATGTTGCATGAATCGGCTATTAAATATTATTAATTTAACTTCCGCTAAACTTAGTTCCTACAGGCGGGCAAGATACGGGCGTCATTTATTATGCAGTACTAATGAATAAGATAAGACAACGCAATATCTAACAACGAAGATAGATTGGGAATCACAACACAAAAAAAACAACAAAATTAACTTACGTGTTACATGGCACTCATGCGGCGATTTCTTTTTAAAATATGTTCGGAATGTCCACCACCTTGATACACTTTGATGCACATTTGCGTAATTGTTCACGTAATTTATGTAAAACTTCAGTGTCACTCTTCACTTTTAGGAAGGCTGCCCCTATTCTACTTTTTAGTTTTTAGTATTTTCACTGAAGTATACCAGAGATTTATTACGTTCCCATAAAAACAGGTCAAGAGGCGTCAAGTTAGGTGATTGGTGCCGTGCCTGTTGTTAAATGTCCTGCATGCCAATGATACATTATCACCACACAGTGCCAAAGTCCTCACCATTTCAGTGTATTCAATATTCGAATATGTACCGAAAAGACATCGCGAGCGAAATTTATCGAAATATCTACTTAACACTTAAACACAAGTAGACACAGATAACTGCGGTGCACGACTAGATTTTTTTCACATATCGGTGCCCATTTAGGGATTGCAATAACGGGATATCCGACACACCGGAATTCCGCATACATTGTAGCAAAATTACAAACCGAATTTAATCATCATGTTAACGTTCCGCGAAAAAATTATTTTACATAGAAATACTTGTTTCTTTTCATTGTGATTTTGTTACAATTTAATTTGTTTCATTTAAGTGCATGTATTGCTATTGCGCAGGATTCGGATTGCCCGGTCCTGCAATTACCGGGAGTAATTTTTTCGCGGCGCATCCCTATACTGACTTGCCAAACCTTTTGATGTACCGCCGCGCGCGCCATCGTTTGTCGCATGGATCAAATTGCAGCATTAAACAATAGCTGCATCCTGCTCTATCTAATTGTAGTTAAATGTGCGGAAAAGAGAATATGATAGTTATTTATTTTGGTAGCTTATTACGTTTATTCAGACCTATCGTTGTGTGCGTTTGATTAATGATAGATTGCTTAAATAAACTTTATGACTATCGAAATAAAGTTCATTTTTGTTCATTATTTAGTTTATTAGAGTATTCGTTTAGTGATTCTTTTAAAAATGATCCTTATGTTCTGGAGTTACGTTTCAATTTCGTATGTTCGGAGTACTAAATGAAAGAGTGTCTGTAATTTACTTGGTCTTAACTAATTATTTTGAAAAAAAATACCTACCAAAAAAAATGTTGATATCGGTTCAGTAGCTGATTCTGAACGTACTACTTTCCGCTTTTACATTTAAATCTGTTACATGTTGTATAATATAAATAATAATATAAAAATAAAATAAAATAACAGCCACATCAAGCCTTCCTACATCCGGACCGCAATCACACATAATTTGCGTGGAGAATTGAAATTTTCAGTAAATAGCCGCGTGGACGGCGGTAATTCTGCGTTTTAATGCAAATCACGGCGATATATCACGTTGTTCGCGTTAGCCAACACTCGATTGCCAGTCCGATTTATCATTGGAAAATTTATTTAAGCAAATGGCCTAGTTCCTGTTTCGGATGACGTTGTAAATTATTTACGGGTTCTTGCTTTACCTGTGGGATGTCTGGTGGATTTATCTGTATCTGTATCAACCTATTTACGTCCCACTGCTGGGTACGGGTCTCCTGTACAATTGTGAGCACAATTGGGAGGTGTTAGGCCATATAGTCCACCACGCTGACTGCGGGTTGGCGGATTTTACACTACATAGATTTTTTTTAAATCGTTATGGTATGGTAAAACTACGGGATGGCCTGTTGGTATACAGACCAGATGCAGCTGCCGTCATGTTTACGGTGGTCGCGAGTTCAAACCCCAAGACACACCTCTGAATTTTCGGAGTCATGTGTGTATTAATAGTCAATCACCACGTACTAAAACGGTAAAGGAAAACATCGTGAGGAAACCTGCATACCATAGCGGTTTATAAGAATTTCTATGGTATGTAAGTCCCCCAACCCGCACTAGGCCAGCGTGGTGGACTATATGGCCTAAGCACTCTGAATCGTACTGTCGATTGTAGAGTAGGCCCATGCCCTGCAGTGGGACGCATATGGGCTGATACTGATACTATGGTATGCAGGTTTCTTTCAAAGCGTTACTTATACTTCGTCGCTATGAAATAAAACTACATTTTACGAATGTTATCGCCATTTTTATCTTTATTTGAACTTGGCGATGTTTGGAAGAATCGATAGCTGCTGTTGTTTAGGAGCGTTTTGAAACGTTAACTACAAAAACATTGTTACCAAACCCAACACAAAAAAAAACACAAATTGAATATTTGAAGCTACAACACATACTTTATATACCGACAAAGAGCTGACTCTTCCACAAAGCGCTGGGGGACTATTGCCAACCGTTGCCTCGTCCAGTATCTTTCCCTATATTTTTATAAGTAACAAGTTTCATAAAGTTAGTTATCTACAATCATCATTACCGTCATCATTACTAACATCATATCCAACATCATTTCCAACATCATTCCCAAAATCATTACCAACATCATTACCAACATCATACCCAGATCTTTCCCAAAGATTTTCAATGACTTAATAAATAAACGTAATAGGTAAACAGCAACCATCCGACTTCTTACAACCTTCACTAAGCTATGAATCTTAATTACCCCATAGGAATTGGATAAAAATCAACAAAACTAAATACATGTAGATACAACAGATACTTTATATCGTCAAAGAGCTTACTCTTTCACAAAGCGTCGGGGGAGTATCGCCAACTGTCGAAGTTGCCCGTCCCGCACCGATCGATTATTGGAAATTCACTTTTATGTGTTTATAATTGACGTTTGAGTCGATAGTGTCGCTGCGGATTCAATTTTACGACTGCGGCTACTTGAAATGGCGTAATTTGAATTTCATATTTAGGTATCGGTTTTTGTGGGTTCGTTTGATATGGAAAAATTAATCATTGTTGATCCTAGTTATTATTAGGTAGGTTTTTACCTATCACCGACTACTTCGGTGGCGTAGTTATTTCGGTACAATTACGGTATTGGGTCCAAATCCCGGGTCGACAGAAATATATTTATTATATAAATATATTTACTGGTGGTAGGTCTCTCATATGTGAGAGGCCATCTGTGTGGGTACCACCGCAGTGTCTATTTCTCCCGTCAAACAGCAGTGTTAACGCACTGTAGTGTTTCGGGTTGAAGGGCATTGTAGCCAGAGTAACTACTGGACATATTGAGACTTAACATCTTATGTCTCAGGATGGCGAGCGCAGTGGAATGCCAAGCATTGCTTTGTAATTCAAGGTGTTGTTTGGTTTTGCTACTGTTCATGAGCGGTCGTATCGCTTACCATCAGGCGAACAGCATGCTCGTCTCGCCATTCATTGCAATAAAATATATATATATATTTATATATATATATATAAAATTTACAACAAATTATTAATGAACAGCTCTGATTTAAACTAAGTTGTAAATTTTATAATAATCACTACATAATAAACTGGTTTTGAAAAGAGCAACACTAAAATTTCACCGTTCTTCTCTAGTGAAAACCGCTTTGCGAATCCGGTGGTAGATAAAAAAATTCCTGAACATGTTGAACATTTTTAAGGATTCAAAAAAAATCATTTTCATTTTCATTGAATTTTTCTATTTATTATCAGCCTGGAGTCAGGATTTGTGACCGATAGGCCAATATCACATCGTGGAATGAAAGACACAAAGAGAAACGTGGGTGTCCTGGTGGCATCTTTCTGCAAAAAAGGCGTGGGATTATGTATGTAGTCTAGTGCATAGTGTTGCCAGGTTTATTGGTTGAAAATTCGGGACAAGAGATTAAAATAAGCGGGATTTTTAGTTCCTCGGCGGGACGCAGGTATGTTAGAATAGAGTTTTTTTTAGTCATAACTTATTAGTACTCCTACTACTCTACTCCTGTTTTTAACAGCATATAAATATCACATCAAACAACGTCGCGTCTCCGGACGCTCTCAAAGACAATAGACATTTTTGGTTATTGTTAAAATAATGGAAGCACAGCTCAACCAGACCAAGTCCCATCGATGCAAATAAGTTATGGTCAGAAAGGGCAAGGTCTAGTGAGTACCCCCTGTATTCACAGCACAGAACACACAGCATAAAACTTCCCATTTAGCCTTCTCATTAAGGTATTCACGGATTTTCCCAAATCTTTACGGTTTTCCAAGCAGTATCATGTATCTCTCTAGGCTTAAATTCATACGGCAAAACTTTTTCAAAAATTTGTTTTATGAACTCGCAACGATTTTGAATGTTCCTTTAGCGTAAACGTATCTCAGATTTAATTTTTTTTGGATTTACCAGAGTGGTCATTATGAATTAAGTAAAGTTTAGATGCGTATTTATTTTAAATAAAATCTTCAGATACTCATCTTGTAATAAATTTTCCCACAAATAAAAAAAAACTACGCCGTCTGAAACTTGAAATTGTTACATAGGAAAGAAAAGTTACACTCATTGGAGCCAGCTAATATAACCTTAGACTTAAGCTCACTAACAGTATTTATTTGCAAATTTGTTACCATCGAAAATAAAAACCGTAAGGGAAGGAAAATCCTCGGGAACTTATTTAATGTCCAATTTTATTTTTAGAATCAGTCTTTGGAAACCAGTTTAGAAGTGAATTAGATACTATGTAGGTAAATATTTGTAAGAAATCGAGAAACACAGTGATAAATGTTTGTGATATTTAGTTTTTATTTGTGAGTGAGGGGTGGTCAAAAAGCGGGACATTTGGCGTCCCGCCGAAGGTTCAATCGGGACGCGTCACCGAACCCCTGAAAAGCGGGACGTCCCGCGTAAAGCGGGACACCTGGCAACACTACTAGTGCAGTAGGCCAGATGAAACAGCAACTATCATCATGAGATGGTTATCTCTTGGTCAACTAACTTTTGTCGCCCCGATTATGTATTTGTTTTGTTTCTATATATAACGAGACGAGCATGCCGTCCAGCTAATAGTAAGTGATACAACTGTTCATCTATAAATAAAATATGACTCTTATCAAACGATTTTTTTTTATTGCAATGAATGGCAAGACGAGCCTGCTGGCCGGTCGGTCTGATGGTAAGCAATACGACAGCTCATAATCAGTAGCAAAACCAAACAACACCTTGAATTACAAAGCAATGCTTGGCATTCCATTGCGCTCGCCATCCTGAGACATAAGATATAAAGTCTCAATATGTTCTGTAGTGACTCTGGCTACATTATTCTTCAAACCGAAGCAAAACAGTGCATATACACTGCTATTTCCAAACACACACAGGCTGAACCTAAAACGCTGCATATATAGAGGAACCACTATGACGGGGACGTAACCAGTGCGTTTCATAGTCGAATATCCTGCCTAAATGGTACAAAGGGCCTTCTAGGTGGATACCTGCGCTTTGTGCATTAAACTGCCAAAAAGCGTGGTGAAACACTGTTGCATTGCTGAAAAACATTGTAGATAGTGATTTTTGGGTTTCTTCATGGAGTTTTTAATAATAATAAGTAATAATAATGTTTAAAAAGGATGCCAAGCATTGCTTTGTAATTCATGGTGTTGATTGGTTTCATTTCCATGAGCGGTTATTCCGCTTACCATCAGGCGAATGGCATGCTGGTCTCGCCATTTATAATAATAAAAATGTCCAATATAATATTGCTAGGCGTGATATTTACCTATCGTCAGGTTAACAAATTGCACATCTCGTTTTAATGGAAATTAAATATAAAATTGATATACATTATACAAACCCACAAATCATATATTTACGACTGGAAATCGCTATCCAAGAGGAGTTGCTAACCAATATAATAAAAGAATAAAAAACACCTAAAAATATTCCACTCGAAAAAGACAATGACAAATTCAAACGCCATAAACCGCAAACATTCACAACAATCCTCGTTCATCCAAACACGTTGACTATAGAAATCAATCCATTCATTATCTTATGCATTAGCAATTGTATCAAGAAGTGGATGATCGAACGCGTATACCCCCGACAACAATAAACCATTGTCTCCACTGTGCTAGTGATATCTCTTAATGCATCTCGCTGTGTGGTAGGCTGTACGACTGAATACGGTGCGAGATTTCGACTGAATATCGCTTTGAGACTTTTCAGTAGGATGTTTAACTATGATATATTTTTTGTATTCATTTGCGTTTAAATACTATTCAATATGTGAAAACAGTATTAAAGTAGCTTGTAAAACGAAGAAAATATTGATATTTTAAGTTAAAGAGTGGGAGTGTAGTGGGAACGTCTTAAAGTCTCTTTCACACGCAAACACTGTAATGCATGTTAAGTCTGGTGACATTACTAGATCATTTTTTTTGCATCCCTTTTTTACCTTCCTATCCTTTGATAAATACGATGACGATATGGAGTCAAATACCGTATTTAGTGCTTTCTTTTTCCTCTCATATCACCCTTTATTTCATATGTAAGATAGTATACAATTTATATTAATGGTTTTAAATTATTTGGTGTATGATGACGTCAGCTATTTAGAAAATATTTTAAGTCTCAGTCTATCTGATCTAATGCCGTTTAATAGTATTCAAAAATTATCTGCCTTCAGATCAACTTACGGTTATGTTATTTATTATCAATAATATGTTTAATATAGGATGAATCTTTAAATCTGTCAAATATTTGAATTAAACACTTTCAGGCAATTAACTTAGACTAATTTAATCTTGTATCAATAATTACTATAAAATTACTTGTAGTTATACTTTTAGGCATGATACAAGACTAATTTAGTCTTGTATCATGCCTGAAAGCGTTTAATTCAAATATTTAACATGGTAAAAAAAAGTAAACGAAATCGCAAGCTTTGTAGTCATACAATGTCTTGTAGACTCTATAGACAAAACTTAGACACCCTAAACGTAAACAGTTACTGTGAACGAAGAAGGAAAATTTTACCTACGACGCAACATGTGAATCGAAAAATGTGAGTCAATTACAAAACCAGCTGAACAAATAAAACATGTATTGGTTTATAGTCTGGCCTTCCAACAACAAGCATATTAATTAATAACACAATTTGAAATATAATTGGCAATTATAAAAGGTATACTTAAACACAAAAAAGTATATGTCGGGGTGTTCTTATGTAAAGCCCATATGTTTAATAGTTGTAAATCGGCCCTTAGGAATCTACGGGTAATTGTAAAAGTAATTTTATTAAAGGAAACCCTGTTGTGATTCTATTTCACTACCCACAGTCAGAGTAAGGGTGGGAGCATGACAGTTTGCAATATAAAGCACCTCCGGGCCGTAGTCAGGGCATTCGTGATTCAGCAGTCAGCACTGAAGCATTGATATACGCGTGTTTACTATAAAATAACAAGTTGTCGAAAATACTCGGATAAATTGTTAATCAGTTAATTATAACGTGTCGTGATAGCAGTAATTAATAAATAAACGAATACAGACCGGTGACGTTATCACCGGTCTGGTTAATCAACACAAGGTTTTATTTCCCACCCATCCGACATATATTAAAATATGTTCACACCTTAAACAAACAACGCACATTAATCAGTCGAACTTGCTCCAAGGCTTACGCCGCACGGGTTGAATGAATGAGCGAAACGAACGTGGTAAGAGCTATATTGTGTAAGGGATGAAACTTGGGCCCCGCAAACAAATAGCCATTGTTTTACATCCCCCTTGCCTCGCCGGTGGCTTTGTGCTAATAGCTGTGCCACGGACGGTGTTATAAACAGGTAAATTGCGTAATGTCTGGGATTTGTTTAGTAAAATGATTTTGAGATATTTTTACTTTTTATTTTTTGATTTTTTGTCATCATAAGAGACTTCCACTAGAGTTTTAAACTCTAGTGTCGGCTTTTATTACTTATGAATTGACAGGTCCTGGGTTAGATTTCCAGGTTATCCACTTTAATTCAGTTTTTCAGTTTGAAAAGTCTTTGAGTGGTGTCGTTTATGACTTGTGAATTTTGAGGCCCTGGGTTTTATTTCCTGGTTGGGTCTCAAAGTTTACGAGTTAATGGGACTATAGTTTGTGCTCAAAGTAGGTCATTTTTTATACATTTTCGGGTTTAATTTAAAACCAATAGAATGTATGTCACTAATAACAGCTCTACCTGAACCTTTAGGAATGAGCCTTGCTATTTATAATTTTTAAAAAATAAAAATGTAATCGTATATTCGTGATAATTTAACAATCATTTTCAATATTACCACAATTCTCAAGTTAATTCCAAAACAATTACCCGTTTGATTAATTTAAACCAATCCTTTGAACTTATTATAAAATAATATTGTAAAAAATTCCACAATTCCGAATACAGTATCAATCGAAACATTTCGTAGAATACTTTTATTTCATAGTAAAGGATTAAATTATGAGTAATTAACCTTTTGTTTCAATAAAATGAAACAAACTCTATTGGAAATATTTTTAAATTTTTGGCGTGGCATTTTTTAAAAGAAATAATTTTAACAACCTATGAATTGAGATCGCAGTTTCAGAGTAACTTTGAATCACTGGTTGTAATCAAAATTTGAAACTAAAAGTTATCTTAGACGTGAAATGTGTGACTCTATCTCTTTAGAAAGTATTATAGTCCAGTCATCTAGTATTTTTACCTGAAAAGTTTTTCAGGAGTTTTGAAAATAGGTAACTTTATAGATTTTGATGGGTTATTTTCGAATTTCTACTCTGCGCCCTCATAGATACGAGGTGACGCTCGCACCGCCATATTGAAAAATGGCGCCCAAAAGCAATTCCTTTCCGAGTTATTTTACTAGGAAAATATTTATATAAAAAGATAAATTAAACAAAATTTTCTACTTTTATTTATTTTGACTTAACAATATTTTTTTCTTAAAGTTAATAAGTGCGTGGTGGCCTGTTGGTAAACGGACCAGACGCGACCAACATGTTTACTATGGTCGCAGGTTCGAATCCCAGGGCATACCTCTGACTTTTCGGAGTCATGTGTGTATTGATAGTCAATCACCACGCACTAAACCGGTGAAGGAAACATCGTGAGGAAACCTGCATACCATAGCGATTTCTATGGTATGTATAGTCCGCCAACCCGCATTAGGCCAGCGTGGTGGACTATATGGCCTAACCACTCTCAATCGTATTCTCGATTGTTGAGGAGGCCCTTGCCCTGCGGTGGGATGAATATGGGCTGATATAGAGAATAATTCCGGCATACGAGCGTTGTAAAGAGTTACTTAATACACGTTTTCGCGGAACGACACGTTTTCATGCCACCATGAGGTATAGTAAGTCACCCATTTCCAAAACTCTCGGAAATTTTTCCATTTCTTTTTTTAACCAAATGACTGGACTACAAGACTAGTTAACAATTGAAGTTGTAATATCCTTTCGAACAAAGCTACATATCTAAAAACTGGTATACAATTTGACACAGCGACACCTATTAGCTAAATCTAGAACTATTTACTCTTCAATAGATTTATACCCAAATTTTTTTAAACACGGTCTTTTACCAAACAGTCTGAATCGCCAACGTGCACCAACACACAAAATAAGGAGTTTTTATTAAGTGCTATATTGTTTTGAGTCGTAACAAATGCCTTGCAAGTTGGCGGAAAAATTAACCCTTTATATCGCAGCAAGTAAAGAGAGATTCATTACGTCTTCTCTTTGAAGACTCCTATGTTTACCTTGAACATGTTTTCTATAGAATTGCTTTGTGCACTGTTAATGGGTTTAAAGGTTTGCCTTTTATTAAGTGATTATGGTATATAGCGGGGTTAGGAGTATAAATTGAAGGGGTCGGCATTGTTGCGGCGATTGCTCTATCTAGACTTGATCGCAATCAAGTGTAGTGAATCACCTGTTTAAAATTACAAAAAGAAGATTTTATTCGATAACTTGTTGACACTGGTAGAAGTTGGCTTGACTGGGATGGTACCACTGCTTTACAAAAATAGCTGAAAGAAGTATTTTCTTTTATTCATTGGTCCGGCAAACTAGCAAATAGGCTACCTGATGATAAGTCATCACTACCGCCTATGAACGTCCGCAGCGCTTAGATCATAGATGTGTTGCCTATCAAATCGGGAGGGAACGGAAAAGATAAAGGATAGAAAGAGAAAAGGGGTATGTGGCATTCGGCAATTTGGAAAAGTTTGAAGTATATGACAGGCCCAGAGATAATTCTCGCACATCTATCTCCCACGCACTATAATTTTACTAACTTGAGCTGATCTAGTGCGTGGTGGCCTGTTGGTAAACGGACTAGACGCGGCTGCCAACATGTTCACGGTAGTTGCAGGTTCGAATCCCAGAGCACACCTCTGACTTTTCGAAGTTATGTAATCAATCACCACGCACTAAAACGATGAAGGAAAACATCGTGAGGAAACCTGCATACCTTAGCGATCTACAAGAATTTCTATGGTTTTTAAAGTCCTCCAACTGAGATTATAGATAAGGCTTGCTCTGCAGTCGGACATAAATTGGCTGATATAGAAAATTTTATTTAAGGAAATACATTATTTACGTCAATCAATATTGTAATGGACCTTTAATATTACTGAAACGACGTCCAGCGATTTAATATTACGCCTCCTGTCCATAACACGTTTTTTTCACCGCCGAATAGCCGTATAATAAAAACGTGTAAGCTTGTACATGGCACGGCAAAACTATGTCACGGCGCCGCCCGTCGCCGTATTCGTCGCTGTGTTTGTGGTCAAGCTCTCATAGTGATCCATATAAAAATTATGGCCGTGCTTACGTACGGTGAATTTACCGTATATTTTTGCGCCAAAAAACCGTGTGTGGACCAGAGGGCTTACGATTAGACAGCGCCTAACCTAGATTTACATGATAAATGTAAAATCGAAAAACCGTGTGCGGACAATAGGGCTTAGGAACGAACCCACGGCCTCTTATTTACGGACAGCGTATTACGAAAATATTTCTAGAGTTCTTTGATTGGTGAGACGAGCTTGGCGCTCGCCTGGTAGAAAGCAATACCGGTCATGAACATTAGTAAAACAAAACACCTTGGATTACAATGCAATGATTTTTTTTTTTCATTATATAAATAATATTATTCTACCTGAAAAAGAGAATTTAAACTGGAACAAATAACATTACCAACACAATGAACAATCAGGACACCTTTTGTTTCCAACTTGGGTTTTTCTTAAACATCTAGTTTCGAAGTCTGCGCTATTGAATAGTGCTTCCCGGGAGGGGATTTCGAATTTATCAAGGATTTTGTAAAAATATCGGATGTTCCTTTACCATTTTTTACATACATACATAAACGAACGCCTTTTTCCCAGAAGGGGTAAGCAAAGATGCCAGGACACCCACATTTCGCCTTGTATGTTCTCTCCCACGGTGTGATAGGTGGCGACTCTATCGCCACATCGGGCACAATTTCCTGACTCTGGGCTGATAATGAATAGAAAATCCAATATCACTTCGCCCAACCCGGGATTCAAACCCGAGAAGTCAGTTTTGTAACCGTACCCTAGTACAACTACGCCACCGAGGCAGTAGCATTTTTTATAATAATAATAATAACACCCAACAGTCAAATACCTAGTCCTGACCGCACACTAAGATCGAGTCTTATGTCGTGGGTATCAGGAACTACGAGAGACTTTTCAGTCTCACAAACACCCAGACCCGAAAGAAATATTTGTGGGCCGCACAAACATTTCTCTCGGTGTGAGGATCAAACCCGCGGCCTCTTGTTTCACAGGCGGCGTTTAACTGAGTGCGCCACAAATAATAACGGTGCTTATAGAGCTGCTAAGGAAACCACAGGAGCATGTCTACGTATGCCTAAGCCTCAATAGTACTGGACCTACACCGAGGGGTTGACCAAAGAAGCGCTGGCTAGATGTCGTCAAGGAAGATATGAGGGTCAATGGCCTTACTATTGAGGATGCCGAAGATCGGGTGAAATGAAAGAGAATTAGCTGAGGCACCGGCTGACATAACGCCACATAGAAGAAGAAGCTTCTGATGCTTTGAACGTACTTCGGAAGGAAAAAAGTAAGTTAAGTAAATAATTCTTCAAAATATTTTCTGGATCTAAATTCCATAACTCCAATTAAATCATAGGATTCATATTCAAAATATTTATACTATTCTGCTTATATAGGATTTTTTAATCAAATAAACTGTCTGCAACCAACAAAAATCAACCAAAATCCATACCATTAGATTGTAACAAATATATGACCCAGTTTCAGTCAAGTTTCATTATAATCTCCATCCAGCCTTATAGCCTTCAGAGAACATAATATTATCATTTTTCATAATTATCTCTAATAACTAATATTATTAATCTTTACATCAACTAATTCAATCGCCGATACAGACAACTCAATCATTTTGTAATTTTTAATTGTAAATCAAATAATTTATGCATATATGCCACGTATGTAGAATGTTTGTGTATTTATATCTTTGGTTTTTACATTCTCCTTCTTTTAAATCCATCCCATGGTTGTCCTGTTGACCTGTTGAAAGCGGCCTGCATCCAGGGACTTCTTGCAACTTTTATTTCTCTTTACTATCTTTTATTTTCGTGTACAACAAAAAAATAGATCAAAAATCCAACCCAATTTATTTTAAAAATTGCCACGTCCATTCCACACAACTCTGGCCGCGCTAGTCTTACAAACTCAAATCTCGTACCGGCAACAAATCGAATAAGCGAACGCGGCGCCTCATCCGAATACAGAGAGTGGATTCAATACGAATTCAATTCCGATTTAAAAGCGCGCTCGGCTGTCTCCGACTTCCGTTGTCCCCTACAAAGTGTCTCTGAAGATTGACGGTATCTACCCCGTACCTATTGATAAGCCGATCGTTCTATTGGCTTTTGGGAATATTAGATTATTTGGGTAGATTGTAAAACTAGTGCTGTCTTCTATCTGTATCTGTATACGTCCCACTGCAGGGCACGGGCCTACTCTACAATCGAGAGTACGATTGAGAATGGTTAGACTATATAGTCCACCACACTGTCCTAGTACGGGTTGGCTGTCTTCTAAATTTCTTATTGGACGGCACTTGCACTTACCACCAGGTGCGATGCAGTCAATGTGCCGAGCCAGCATAAAAAAAAGCCTCATAAAGATTGCTCATGTACAACCGAATAGGCCAAATTCTACAATGTAGGCCAGTAGGCCAGGTTAGCTTCTAATATCAATAAAATCTTGTTAAGATATGTTGATGTAGTTTAGTCGTATTATAGCCAAGTGCTGTGCAGTAGACGAACGCTCTCCGCGCTATCACCGACACGGCTTATAGCCGAGTGCTATTCTGTAGTGCAGTAGGCGAGCGTTCTCCGCGCTGTCACCGACGCGGCGTATAGACGAGTGCTGTTATGTAGTGCAGTAGACGAGCGCTCTCCGCGCTGTCACCGACGTGACATATTGCTATATTGTAGTGCAGTATTCGAGCGCCCTCCGCGCTGTCACCGACGCGGTGTATAGCCGAGTGCTGGTATGTAGTGCAGTAGACGAGCGCTCTCCGCGCTGTCTCTAACCCTGTACACAGCTGACACCAATATCATGTAGAACTGTAGAACTCAAATCTTTCACGATCACAGCTTACCCCCAATTGCAATTATGTTTAGTGCACTAGAACTCCGCGCTGACACTATTTCACCGCATAGAATACCGCAGAGCACAACCAAATATAGTATTTTCTAACAAAACTGTTAGTGAATAAAGGATTTTGAGGAAACAATTTAAGTAATACTAAATTGTTTAACGCCCGCCGCGGCTTTAAGGATTCAATCGATTGTGCAGCCCGCGTTGGGTTTAAGTGGTGAAATTACTTTGCGGAAACTTGGTCCCGACGGAAAACGATTTCTGAAGAACACTCGTACACAATATTATTGGTATAATCCGGGGATTATCTCGCGTGGAACTCGATTGCTTTGTAGAAAGTTATTTGATGAAATTATTGTGCAGCGCGGAGGCAAGATAAAAGGGGAAATGTTTCTTCAGGTTTTAGTGTAAAATAAAAGACTTATTTGGAGGGTGTCTATAAACATAAAGTGGTATTCTGTGAATATGTATGGTGTTTTCCTTTTGATTATTTTATTGGTAGGTGTCACATATGTGTGAGGCCACCTGGGTAGGTACCATCTCAATGTCTATTTCTCCTGCCAAACAGCAGTGTAAATGTACTGTCGTGTTTTGGATTGAAGGACATTGTAGCCAGAGTAACTACTGCACATATTGAGACTTAACACCTTATGTCTTAGGATGGCGAGCGCAATAGAATGTCGAGTATTGCTTTGCAATTCAAGTTTTTGTTTATTTTGGTACTATTTATGAGCGGTCGTATCGCTTACCATCAGGGGAACGGCCTGCTTGTCTCGCCATTCATTGCAATAAAAAAGTAAAAAAAATGTTTACCTTTGTCGATAAGGTGGTGGAAATTGACAATATATTTATAAATTACTTCGAAAAATCAGATTTGTACCCTGGTATACAAACAAGCGACCACTATTTAGGTACTCGCATACGGTATATTACTAGGCATCATGCATCAATATCTGTTCTATAAACACATCTATCCAACCCTCACAATTACTTAGCAAACCAATTTCTAAGCAAATTTTAAGTAAAACAATACAAGAGATCCACAGCATACCTAATGTACAACATCCTAATCAACAAGGCAAAAATATCAAAACAATTTCAGAACGAAACAATGGTGGAACGCGCTTTATGCTCGTAACAAAGCTGGCTACATCACAGACGACAGAAAGGGGCTAAAAAATAAAATACTTACAACATATTTGTTAGAAAACTGTGCATACGGTTGAATCGTTAATAAACCGACTAATTAACGAGGTGCAGTCTCCACGCTCGCTGCGACGCGACAACCATGCTGTGCGGATATTAAACACGTTTTTATTTTGTTCGGGTTATATTTTGGTTGGGAAACTTGATTCAGGAGTACTATGTTCAACTATGGCTTTCTTGGTGGTAAGGAGAGAAGATAAATAGAGGAGAAAAATAGGGAAACGCATTTGCTAGTTGCTAGTTAAGTTGTGAAATCATAATCATTAACTTCAATCAAAATGTTGCCAAAATTTGGGTTCATTTTGGATGAAGCCGAAAATTATCGAAGCCGAAGATTAGCTCAATATTGCCAAAGCTAAGATTTGACGGAATTCGGTCAGATTCTAAACTATGTCCACTGTCTCCAAATCTCTGTTAACGATATTTTTTGTGATGCTAATACTCATCACACTAACGGTTTTGTCTTGCAGGTCAGTTTCTGGCGCTAACGACTCTACTGCCCGTCATTGATATGTCATTTGACTTCGCCATCTTGATGGCTATATCACCGTCAACTGGTAGGAGCTTTTTCTATTAATTAACAGAGTATACAGCCTCTGGAATGGTAGGAATTATGTGTAAATGTATTCTCATAAAATAGATGCGAGAACTCTACAAAACGAATCAAATAAGTCAGGGAGATAAACAAAGAGGTATCCCCAAAAGGTCTAATAAAACTTTCAAGTTAATATTTCCCTATACATTCTATAAGGTTAAATGAAGAAAAATTCCACTACATACATAAACCCAATCCTTTTTTCCCAGAAGGGGTAGGCAGACACAGACCCCACGGCCTTCGATCAAATATACACTAGATAAAACATGAGCGCTTAGAAAATGGCACCAAAAAAGAGTGCTTTAAACACTCTTTCGCCTTCAGTCACGCACCGACCGTTGCTTCTAAAACGTCGCATAACTTTAAACAATATTATGTGAAAAACTACTTTAAGCTCCAGGAATAAGGTGGAATTTGTGTTAATATATTTGGAATGTGTGATCTTTTTGGTTTACATTTTTTGATGTCATGCATCGGTGCCACTTTTTAACAGAACTTTTACAGGGAACTGTGTATCTAGTGTATATTTGATCGAAGCCCACGGCACAAATATTTCGCCCTGTATGTTCCGTCACACGATGCAATAGGGGGCGAGCCTATCGCCACACCGGGCACAAATTTCTGACTCCCGGCTTGTAATGAATAGAAAAATCCGATATCACTTTTCCCGACCCGGTATTTGAACCTGAGACTTCAGCTTTGTAACCGTATCGAAGTACATTTACGGCACTGAGGCTGTCCAAATCCCACTTCAAGTCCCACTTGATCTCAAAAATTCCATACAAATCCAGACCAACCCATAGCCACCCTACCACAAGCCGAGTGTGCAATTAGCGTGTACTTGTTGACAGATTATGACTACCCTCCGTCTCTTTCACACATACCACTATCTGCAAGCTAGACAAGGACAGAGCATTTGTAAAGGACGCATCATTGCACCGAGTTCCAATGTTTTTACAAACTCAGTACGTAATAGGGTAAATTAGTTGCTTGCTTATTCATAACGAGATACGCTGGTGAATTTTTTTCTATTGTAAAGTAAGTCAAGAGATTTTTTGTGGCCACCTTAGTTGCTTTCGACAGATTGCAAGGTGGAAAGGATTCTGTAGAGTTTTTTGAATGAATGAAATGCCTTGACGGTGTTAGTTGGTACTGACGTATTTGGTGTGCTGTGTGTTTTTAGTTCTGTCTGTATGTTCTTTTTTAGATTTAGATTGTGTGTTATATATACTGTTTTAAGCTGGCCGATATAATTGTGTCAAACTGCATACATACATAAACTCACGCCTTTTTCCCAGAAGGGGTAGGCAGAGGTACCAGGACACCCACATTTCACGTTGTATGTTCCGTCCCACAATGTGATAGGTGGCGAGCCTATCGCCATATCGGGCACAAATTTCTGAGTCTGGGCTGACAATGAATAGAAAAATCCAATATCACTTTGCCCAACCCGGGATTCGAACCCGAGACCTCAGCTTTGTAAGCGTACCGTAGTACAACTACGCCACCGAGGCAGTCAAACTGTGTCAGTGTCAAAATGTATGAGATAAAAATCTTTCGTCAGCGATTATGTACATTATTTGGACTGTACTTTTATTGTCATCAAGTGAATTGAGTCTCTTTGACATAGCAAGGAAACAAACTAACATGTCATCCTAATGTATACGGGATTTAACACAGCTATAAACTTATTTGCAATTTGGGATTGCATAAATAAATCATATTATTATTACTCGTATTTCATCTGTATCAATCTTTCAACTGACGGAATATCTATTTCTTATTTATTTTCATCCTTTTAAAGCGCCAACGAGGAGCAGAATTATAGGATAAAAAGAAAATATATATTTTCTTTACATCTACAACAATATAATTAATAAAATTTCATAATAATAGTTGTAAGATAGACAAAAGCCCCAGTAACTATTCTCAAACACATCTTCCAATGGAAAAGGATTTAATAATTTAAAAAATAATACTCTAACAATGCCAAAGTGGAGTACAATAAAACAGTAGCGCTCAATTCAATTCGGATAAAAGGTTTCCGATCCAGATGTCCGGACAAACTTTGTAATATATAGGCCAATGAATTGAGCCGAGTTTCTATGAAGAGACGAGGAAAAAATGTTTTTAAACCCAATTGGTATTGGGAAAATGTTTAGCATCCCAGACATTTGGTAATTGGATGTACGAATGTTTCTATAATTTTTTTTGGGAGTCTTTACAACAAAATGGAAATATGTAGTTGTTTTCTGTGTTTAGTGCCATCTATTGGTAATAGACACGAACTAAATTAATGCATGACATTAATTAAGACATATTATAATTAATGACGACGGTTTTTCCAAAAAATCTAAATATGTACTTGTTTTCTGTGTTTAGTGCCATCTATTGGTAATAGACACGAACTAAATTAATGCACTTAGACATTAATTAGGACATATTATAATTAATGACGATATAATTAACTGATAGTTATGCTGCAAATTAGAATTTAGATTACATAGTGAATGCTCGAATTCAATATCTACTAAAGGATAGGCCAAAAGAGGAATAAGAAATACACCCAAGTCACGTACCTATGCTTGGGCCCATTTAAGATCAATAGCTTTTGTGTAGTGTAACAGAAACTACAAAAGAATTTTCGGTCTCACAAACACCCTGACTGGAGCCAAATATTTGTGTGCGGGAAAAATATTTGCATCGGTAACAAGCTTATTTTTTCGTTCCCTTTGCGGTTGAGGTCAGTGGGGTGTGGTACGCGGAGGCTAAGGATTTTGTCCGTGAACTGGGGCGTCGTCTGAGGCGGAATGGTCAGGATCACCGCGCCGAATCCTTCCTGGTGCAGCATATATCTCTGGCAATCCAACATGGCAACGTTGCCAGTATAATGGGAACATTCTCACCAGGGACGATTCGGGGCGGTCTCTTTGACTAAGTCTTTAGTTTCAAATATTAAATATGTTGTGGTGATGTGTAATGGTTTATTAGAATTTATGTTTCGATGTATTATGTATTTGTTTGTATACTGTTCTTTATAAATGTTATGATTTTTTTTTTAATTATTGATTTTGTTATTTATATTATTGTACTAATTATCTAATTAGAATGTATGTAGTAGAATAGATATAATCAGTATGTAATATCGGTAAATTGATCAAACTCACGGCTTCTCATTTCGCAGTCATGTACTGTTGTGTTTCGGTTTGAAGAACATTGTAGCCAGAGTAACTACTGGACATATTGAGATTTAGCATCTTATGTCTTCCGTAGCGAGCGCACTGAAGGACCAAGCATTGGTTTGCTTTGTAATTCAAGGTGTTGTTTGGTCTTTCTACTGTCCATGAGCTATCGTATCGCTTACCATCAGGCGAACGGCATGCTTAATTGAAACAAAAAAAAAATGCTATGGTATGCAAATTTCCCCACGATGTTTTCACTTCGCCGTTAAAGTGCCTGGTGATCGACTATCAAGCAAAACACGACTTTGCCTACTAAAAAATATATTTTTCAGTAAGCAGATGTTTGCTAGTATAGACCCTTAATTTTAAAATGAAAAATGAAGTCAAAAGGACTATAATACACCCAAACAATACATGCGATACAATGCATTCTAATTGTGATTTGCTTACAACGCAATGTAATATCCGTTTATCAATCAATTTACATATTGGAGCGTCCGCATTAATATTAAACGCCATCGAATACGTAATGCGACCCGTGTCATGGTACAACTGAAGACTCGCTGTGATGTCAGTGCATTGGACGCTATAATAAATCTACAGATTACAGGATATATCCAGAGTGCGAGCGAAAACGAAGCCGGGTGATATTTTTAGAAACTTGAGACACAATACCACTAACAATTTTTCAAAAAAAAGGAACTCAATTAATAATAAAAAAGTACCACATTTTTAAAGAGGCTATAGTATGTAAAGGTTTGAATTGTTATTTTAGCAAAAACTACATATGTCGTTTGTATGATCGTGTTTGATAGACACGATGATATTAATACCTTAAAAAAAATATTTCGTAATTTTTAGTTGCATTGTGCCTAAAGTAACTAAAACTACCACCCAGCTTCATTTTCGGCCCCAGTCTGAATAGAAAAGATCCTGAGTTAAGTGAATTTTCAGGAGCCAATATGACGGATCTTTCGGAATCGGAAACTGTGTTCGCTATATGGATATCGAAGAATCTAAGATTTTTTGGTAAATTGAATAATACTTTGGAATTCGTAACATCAGACAAACACGTATATTTGTTAAAAATAGACATAGTTTGACAGCCAAACGTATACGGCTTATTTTCATGGGTATTTTTCGAATATCAAATGTCGCTAAAGTATCGTTTCTTTTCAAAATCCATCAACATTGACTAGTTGCATGAGATATATAATAGGTATTCAGAGAGTTCTGTGAAAAATATTTTTTTTATTTTACGCCTCATTGGACACGCAATTTCGCATAAGTATTCTAGTTTAAAAGTTTCATATGAGTTGCCTATGTCTGACATTTGTATCCAGTTTAGCGATTAATTGGCTACCACTTAAAGGCAATAAGCATGGCGATCTGTAAGTTATATAGCTTAAGTACCTACACATTCAGATACATAACCATGAATTTAAAATTATTAGAATCAAATAATTTTCCCATATCAAAGCAAAATTTCTACATTGACCTGCTGGAAGTGGTCTGCATCAAGCGACTTTCTGCAACCTTAACCAGGTCGTCCGTCCACCTTGTAGGCGGATGACGGATACTTTGCTTGCCTGTACGTGGCTTCCACTCCAGAACCTTTCGGCCTGAACGTGGAGATCCTTAGAAGAGACCTATGTTCAGCAGTGGACTTCCTATAGCTAAAAAGCAAGAGATATATAAACAATATCTAATCACCTACCCCTTCTGAGTAAGAGCGTGAGTTTAAGCATGAATGTAGGATACAGGAAGTTTGTTGTTTTTGACATATTGTCAGGATATATTCAAGCATGCTGGCATAATTTAGTTGATAAATAAATCAGCTGGCAACTGGCAGGAGAAAACCCCTCGCAGTGGATACTCAATATGTAAATTTCGGCGAGGCCTATGTTCAGCAGTGGACTTTCTGTAGCTGAAGAGAGAGAGAGAGAGAGAGAAAAACAATATCAAATCATCCTACCTTACCGCGACTGCCCTTTCTATATGACGGTAAATTACAGCGGCGCGTACGTCATTAAGGCACGCGAATCATACAGATTATTCATGAACCGTCTGTGCGGTGCGCCGATACTCAAGCAACATTGATTTTTCAACGCATACATTAGCAAGTACCTCAGTAATGATCCCGTCCTTAGTGAATGTAATATATAAAAACCTAAAATTTCATTTTTAATCTTTCGGGGTCACGTGAGTCTCTTACTATACCAGTCATATTTTATTTTACTGGTGGTATCTCATATGTGAGAGGCCGCCTAGGTCGGTACCACAGAAAAGTCTATTTCTCCCGCCAAAAAGCAGTGTAAACGCACTGTTGTATTTCGGTTTGAAGGACATTGTAACCAGAGTAACTACTGGACATATTGAGACTCCACATATTATGTCTCAGGATGGTGAGCGCAGAGGAATATCAAGCATTGCTTTGTAACTTATGATGAGGGTTGGTTTTACTACCGTCCATGAGCGGTCATATCGCTGACCATCAGGCGAATGGCATGCTCGTATCGCCATACAGTGCATTTTTTTTATAGAATCTTAGATCAAGACCAACATGTACCAAACCCACCCCAAGCCGCTGTAAATGTACGGACGAAACAATCGCACGGCCCATTTGCCTTACAAATTTTGTAGATTACACAAATATCTCGGTACGGGGATCGAACCCGCAGCCTCATGAGTCATAACCGGCGGCTAACCAACTGCACAACAGAAGTACATAACTACTATGTATACTAACTATATAAACATATATTTACATATACATATAGTATACATAGTAGTTATATACTTATACATATCATAAATATGGGTGAGGGTGTTATTTACATAGTACAAGTATATAACTACTATGCAAACTATTTGACGTAGTAAATGGTAAAAGTACTTCACAACTTAGTATGTGAACGACAGGTAATTAAAAGCGCACTTCAAGTTTTCGAAGTTAAGTGTTAATTCCTTGCTTAATTATTTATCGCTCACATTAAGCTCACATTAAAATTGCATACTTGAAAGAGTTAACACAAGAATCAAAAAATATAATACCCTTTTATATTGTTGTGTTGGCCTATTGATACTATGACCTTTTTATAGCGTAGGCCTATCCTCAGCAACTTACTGGTCTCTCATATGTGAGAGGCCATCTGGGTAGGTACCACCGCAATGTCTATTTCTCCCGTCAAACAGCAGTGTAAATGCACTGATGTAATTCAGATTGAAGGGCATTGTAGCCAGAGTAACTACTGGAAATATTAAGACTTAACGTCTTATGTCTCAGGATGGCGAGCGCAATGGAGAGCCAAGCATTGCTTTGTAATTCAAGGTGTTGTTTGGTTTTGCTACTGTTTATGAGCGATCGTATCGCTTACCATCAGGCGAACGGCATGCTCGTCTCGCCATTCATTGCAATAAAAAAAGCAACTTATATGGGCTGATACTTTTTTAAATTAAATTAAAATTCTGGAAATTACGTATAAACGTTATTATAGGTTATTCTTTAATGCACGCAAAAATAAAATATCATAACATAAATCAAATTTACATATTAAAAGTACTAATGGGGATCTTATTCATCTAAACTATTTGGTTTTAACACAACTTTAATAATGAACTTATCTGCATTTTCGTAGTTACAAAAGAACTAAAATAATTTAAATCCGATTCTCAAACATAGACTTGTACAAACTTGTAAAGACTTGCTTTTCTACCGAAACTCAAACTGCGTTAAGAAAGCAAGTCATTATAACTTGTAACGAATCGCCTTTGTGATAAATCTGCTTGTATAAAAAATCACTGCCATTACAGGGCCCGGCGTCAAGGAATAATACTTAAAGAGTATCCTGCGTTAAAGAATTTTAATTTTCCCGAATTAATTCGTATTCATTTTTCAGAAACCGCCTCCAAGTTGTGGCGCGGTTGTTACCGAGTTACAAAGAATTATTTCTACTGGATTGACGTATGTATTTTTATAATTGAAGTTTGTTTTTTTCTTAAATTTATACGAGTCATTTTGGTTAGATTAAAATGTTTGATAAAAGATAATAATATAATGTGGTGCACGGTAGCCTGTTACTAACCATCATGTTCACAGTGGTCGCGGGTTCAAATCCCAACACCCACACACCTCTGACTTTCGGAGTCATATGTGTAATGATAGTCAATTACCAGGCACTATATCGGTGAAGAAAAACATCGTAAAAAAGTCTGCATACCATAGCGATTTGTATGAATATCTATGATCTGTAAAGTATATGGTCTAACCACCCTCAATCGTAGTGTCGATTGTAGGGGAGGCCAGTGCCCTGCAGTGGGACGTGTATATGGGTTGATACAGAATGATTTATTAATTCTATAACAATAACAAGTATTATGTAGCACAAACGTAAGTGTTGAATAATACTACAAAAAAGAATTCAGGCATATAATTGTTCTGAAAAGTAAAGCAAACTGCATCACATTAATTTTTTTATCTATACTACTATTTTAGAAAAAATATTTAATGTTTTCATTGAATAGGCTCTGAAACTACTACTCTTTTAAAATTCTACAATATCCCTGATGAACATAGGCTATAGAATATTTCAAACATTCCGCAACAAAGTTTCTTAAAATGCATTCATAAACATAAAAATATGAGTTTGGTTTTAATATATTGGTTTGTACTAGTACGCACATATTTATTAAAAGCGTCTGCGTTAAAAATCATAGATAATACACTATATAGGAAATTAAAAACCCACACCTAATTTTGTAATCTAATAATATTTTAAGTAATATAAATACAATATCTAAAATAACATCAACCATCCACCGTAACAATTCTAAGTCAAATTATGACAGCGACGAGTCTCCACCGTAGACGGATTACGGGCATCATTTTTGTACCGGGCTTTATTTAAATTTATACTTACCGCTTCACTTTTACCAGCTTTCTGATGGACTCGCCAAATGAATACAGATACTGTGTTTACTTCCTTATTGTGAAGGCGTAATGTCTAAAGACTAGTTGAATTATTGTAGAAGATGTTTTTCTAACTTCTTTGAAAGTAAGATTAATTTGATATATGTAACTTGATGGTGTTTGTATAATGTACTGTATCAGCCCATATACATCCCACTGTGCACTGCAGTGGGACTTCCTTTACAATCGAGAGTACGATTGAAAGTGGTTAGGCCATATAGTCCACCACACTGGCTTAGTGCGGGTTGGCGGACTTTGCATACCATAGAAATTCTTAAAAATCCCTATGGCATGCAGGTTTCCTTACGATGATTTCCTTCACCGTTTTAGTGCGTGGTGATTGACTATCAATACACTCATGACTCTGAAAAGTCAGAGGTGTGCCTTGGGATTCAAACCCGCGACCACTATGAACATGTTGGCAGCAGTGTCTGGTCGGGAACAACCAGCACTGATATTATATAACCATACCGAGTGTAGCCGTTTTTATTTATTTATTTTTATAAATGCCTTATATGCAAAGTATAAAGCAGGATTTATGCCTGAGGCATTCTCCCTTTAATATATATTATATATTCATACATACATATACTACCTAAAACATACTAAGATTATTCTGCCAATTTATTTAGCAAATGTTGTCGGACTTTCGCTTTATTTTTGTGACAAGCATTTTATTTTATTCTTCAACTCTACTTATCATAAATAAAAGCTTTCTTTCTTTCTAAATGTTTTCATACTTAACTTTCAATTTTCATCGTCTTGTTTATAGAGTCGACTTGTTATAGCAACTAATGCCTCAAGTACTCAACAAACAGAGTTGCATTAGATTCGATCCACCAATTCCCACGCCAGCTGTATAAAAATGTTTTACAATTCAAATACAAAACACAGGGGCGAACTTCGCAAGAACACTAGAATTAAATACAGTATTAAATAAACCCAACAGTCACATACATATCTGACCCCACACTAAGACCGAGTCTTGTGTTGTGGGTATCAGGAATTAAGACAGACATTTCGGTCTCAAAACACCCAGACCCGAAACAAATATAAAAAATAGCAATGCACATGCGGAATAGAGCACAAGTGAATGACAAAAGCGCACCATATTACTTATATTTGACAGCCTCCGTGGCGCAGTTGGTTAGACGCTATCTGTGCAACGGGAGGCCGCGGGTACTATCCCCGCACCGAGACAAAGGTTTGTGAAGCCCACAAATATGTTTCTCGGGTGTGGGTGTTTGTGAGACCGAAGAGTTTCTAGTAGTTTCTGATACACACGAAACAAAACTTAATTGATCTTAATGTGGGGTAGGGCTATGTATGTGACTGTTGGGTGTATTTATACATTTATTTATAATTTAAAATTTCTGCTCCATATTTACAAATGCGAAAAAACACAACCAGAACGTACCAAAAATATATTTTTTACAAATTAAAAAATACGCGAAAATTTTCCAAAAATGTTCCAAAGCTTTTGAATCTTATAACCACTGGTATGATGCTCCCTACTCACTCAAAGTGGATTTTGAGGCACTCGCATTCACTTTAATTTTGTTTAGGAGACAGTAAGAGCTGCTTACGTCGCTAAGAAATTGAACAAACACACGTATTTTGTTCACAAAGGAAAGTAATACAGAGTGACAAAAAAATATGTCCGATCGATAAATATGTAATTAGGCATAGTTAATGTGTTCTATTTAAAAGATTCGATTCACATAATATCATAAAAATATCCTTCATCATCATCAGCCTTTTGCTGTCCACTGCTGGACATAGGCCTCCTTTAAATTGCGCCATGTCACCCTGTCTTCGGGTTGTCGCATCCAGCATCTGCCAGTGAACTTTCGCAAATCGTCACACCACCTAGATACAGGGTGTCCTATACTGCGCTCGCCAAGACGCGGTCTCCACTAAGCACACGTTTGTATGTATCAGCCCATATACGTCCCACTGTAGGGTACGGGCCTCCTCTACAATCGAGAGTACAATTGAGAGTGCTTAGAACATATAGTCCACCACGCTGGGGCCCTACTGTATTCATCCGAACGAACGAACGAACGAAGTTCGAAACATCGGACGGTCGAAGTTTATATACGATACGAATGTATCTACTGTGTAAAAGTTCGAAGTTGTATAACGTACATCGTAACCATAAGTCATTTACGACCATAAGTGCGAGGGGCGATCAAAAAGTAATGATAATAAGTATAAAAAAACAACGATTGTAGTTTAAATTTAATTTATTTTTCTACATAGTCTCCTAACAAGTCGATACATTTAGTCCAACGTTTCTCCAAACCTAAAATACCCTTTAAAAAAAAATCTGTATCTTGACTATCCCAAAATGCCTCTACAGCATCCATCACCTCGCTATCATCCTCAAATTTCTTGCCCCTGAGGTGTTCCTTGAGCCTAGGAAATAAATGAAAATAGCTGGGGGCTAAATCTGGAGAATAGGGCGGGTGTTCGACCAGTTCGAAGCCTGCTTCTCGAATGGCAGCGATCGCAACTTCGGCTCTGTGTGCAGGAGCGTTGTCCTGATGAAACAGGACTTTCGCTCGGTTTGCCCCGTCTTTTTTCCTTTATGGCGTCTCGCAGTCGTCTTATTTGATCAGCGTAGTAGGAGCCCGTAATAGTAGCTCCCTTTTCTAGGTAATCAACCATTATGATTCCCTGAGCATCCCAGAAAACGGACGCCATAACCTTGCCCGCCGAGCTCGAGACTTTGAACTTCTTAGGAGTCGGTGAGGATGGCCTTTTCCAAGTCATCGATTGTTGTTTGGTCTCCGGATCAAAATGATGGATCCATGTTTCGTCCATGGTCACAAATCGTGACAAAAATAATTCTTGGTCAGCCTGGAACTTTGCAAGATTGGCTCTTGAAATGTCAACTCGCTTTTTCTTTTGTTCGTCCGTTAACATTCTCGGGACCCAACGCGCGGAGACCTTCTTCATATTCATTTTGCTGGTCAAAATGTTTTGGATGCTGCCATATGAGATCCCTGTGACCTCAGCTAAATGTCTGATGGTTACTCTTCGGTCTGCTAACACGATATCTTCGATTTTTTTTCACGTTTTCCTCCGTGAGGGACGAGGTTGGGCGTCCCTCGCGATGTTCATCTTCTGTGGATGTTCTACCCAACTTAAACTCTTTGCACCACCGTGCCACCGTAGAATATGGAGGAGCAGAGTCCCCCAGTATCTCCACCAAATCGGCGTGTACCTCTTTGGTAGACATTTTTTTCAAACAGAGGTACTTGATGACGCATCTCACTTCGTGTTTCTCCATTTTCGTGTTGTCGCTCCGACTGCTGGTATTCAAATGAATGTAGCTCCTCCAAATGACGTCCTATTTATACAATTTTTTAGCTGGGAAGTGGTGAAGGACTGAAGAAGCGAAATGTTTTTTTTTTAAATTTTTATCTTTATTAGAATTACCCGTTTATCATTACTTTTTGATCACCCCTCGTATATGTAGGTACATTCGTATCGTATATAAACTGCGATTATCCGAAGTTTCGAACTTCGTCGGTTCGGATGAATATAGTAGGGCCCCTGGTCTAATGCGGGTTCACTCACATCGTGGGACGGAGAATACAATACAAATGGACGCAAAGAATCAACATTAAACACTGGGGAGGTACACTATCATACGAAACGAAGATTAAATCTTCAAACGTCGTACGTAAAAATGTAGGAATGTGGCTAGGTACTCCACAAAATGTTCAAATTCTCTATCGTACGTCGTTGCGATAGACTCATTTTGGAGTGAATGTCAATTGTCATAGAGACTAGTATGGGACATATACTCGATCTTATTGTGGTGTCAGGACCATGTTTGAGGCTTTTGAGTCAAACTTTATACCCATGATTCAAGACAAGACGTTTATCAGACTAGGGCCATGTATTTACAATCATTATAATACATTACATAATAATTGATTATAATTAATATCAAGATATTGGTGTATTAAATAATTCAATTTTAATTTAGTAGTTAATTTATTTAGTACACCTCATATTTCTCCTGTTCTCTGCACTGTTGTGTTTCGGATTGAAGGACATTGTAACCAAAGTAATGTCAGAATGAGAGTTAATATCTTATATGTCAAGATGGCAAGCGCAGTGGAATGCCAAGCACTGTTTTGTAATTCAAGATATTGTTTGGTTTTAGTTCTATTTATGAGCGGTCGTATCGCTTACCATCAGGCGAACGGCATGCTCGTCTCTACATTCAGTGCAAAAGAATAAAATAATCTTAGAGCAACACCACCATGTACCAAATCCACCCCAAGTCGTTACAAATGTACGGACGAAACAATAGCACGGCTCATTTGCCTCACAAATAGGTGTCGGAAGTAGGTTGGAAGGAATCTTCGCATTCTAATCACTCGTAACTGGAACGGTTTTTCAGATGGAATGATCTGAGATTTTTTCTAGTGGATAAAACAGGGTAGAAATATATAGAGGTATAGAAATCTTGGAGTTACATACCTATTTCTATTGTATGTAAAATCCACCAACCCGTACAAGGCCAACTAATGGACTGTATGGCCTAACCACTCTCAATCGTACTCTCGATTGTACAGGAGATCCGTGCCCTATATTGGGACGTATATGGGCTGATACAGATTTGAAAGTCTCCGTAGTTGGTAGCTGGATGTGAAAAGAGAGACCGCCGGTTCGATCGCAGTACGAATCTTTATCCCAGAAATATTTTTGTTCGGGTTGGATGTTATGATATCAACAACTTCTACATATTTATTCATGTATCATCTTGTATCAGCCCATATACGTTCCACTGCAGGGCACGGGCCTACTCTACAATCGACAGTACGATTGAGAGTGGTTAGGCCATATAGTCCACCACGCAGGCCTAATGCGGGTTGGCGGACTTACATACCATAGAAATTCTTATAAACCGCTATGGTATGCAGGTTTCCTAACGATGTTTTCCTTCACCGTTTTATTCATAGACAGATTATATATAAAGATCATAAATCTATTTTATTTGTCGAATGTTCTGTCCCTTTCGATCAACCATTGAATTCAATTTGAGTGAAGAAGACAAAAAAATTGTAAGTCATAGTTACGATATGACTTACTTTACTGTCTATAGGATCAGAATAAAATTTGTAACTGTTGGATGTATTTCTTTACTGTCATAATTAATCCCACACATTTCCACATTCCGATTTTAAAATATAAATTCGAAATTTAAAAACCCATCGAGCCCCTCAATAGCACAGACAAACCACACATTTTAAAACATGAAAAAACGCACACGAGCCCCACTCATTTCGTTTCGACAAGGCACAGATTAAAAATAATACGGAGATATTTTTCAGCGAATTAAAAAAAAGCGGTGGATTTTCGTTAGCAGCGGCGCGTGGGCGATCTAGTCAGTGCAGTGGAATCGAGTTTTACTGAGGACGCGGTTAACGCTCTGTCTGTCGGTTTTTTAGGGGTCTGTGTGAGGCCAGACAGATTTTTACACATTATAGCTGTTTATGTTTTTTTATGGCAAAACCATTGCAAGACAATTTTCCCTAGGACAGAGAGCTTAAATACTGTCATAATTATTTGTTCGCAAATTATTCTAAGTTTTAAAACAACTGAAAATAAATTGTTACTGGCCACATTTTGGAGTTTGCCGCTGGAGGGTGCGAGAGTAGTTTTGTTTGTGTTTTTTTTTCTTGGATATTGTTTTGTTATTCCCTGGAGTTCTTGTGAAAATATACGATTTACAAAAGAAATTGTTTCAGGAGCATGCCCATTTTACTTCGATACTTAGTAGCGGTGCAAAGATTTTTGTGGCTCAATGAAACCTACTGATAGCGCGCGAGTTGAATGCAGTCGGGGCCTGAGGTAAAGAGCGGGAGCATTTCCCCCCGCCGTTCGCACGTGTCCCCTCCCGGGCCTGCAGCTTAGTGCTGTGCTTCCCGAGCTATCGTACGCTTGTTAAGATACTCAACATATTATAGGCCGTGTTATTATTTGTTTGTTTAATAATTCATTGTAACTGATCGTCCATCAAATCTGTTAAAACTAACGAGTATTTTTTCGTCGCCAAGCACGATAAATAGCGAAAAATGTGAATGAATTATAATTTGTTTTATTTGATTTTGGTGTGTAAAATAAAAACTTATTAAAAAATGTGTCATATTTACAATCTTGCTTAATTTTTATATTATGTTTACCTAGTGACTAGTGACAAACTAAATCAATGTAAAAAATATCGATATACCCATTATGGCCATCAATAATTAGATCACAGCACTACCCGCATTCCTAAGCTCTGCATTCAACTCGGGCGCTATCAGTACTTTTTTGTATAGGCAAAAATATGTATTTTCAATAAATATATACATAGTTGCGGCCTGGAGTTCTTGGAGAAAATAACTTAAAATGTGGTGATATTTTTTTTTAATCTGTCGCCCAGGATAGATCAGGAAAAAGTTTAAGAACAAACCATTAAAAGCGCTCTATAGAATTTTATTTAAGTATCGGGATCAACGATATTTTTAACGATCCTATAATGGACGTTCTCCTTTGACTCCTAAATTGCGTACTATGATTGAACTACGAATATAAAACATTAAAATTTAATTTATCCAAATATAAAATTACAGAAATAATATTCATATTTAATCCAAGTATTACTACAATCGGGCGATGATTAGTCACGAAAAAAATCTGTGAATACACAATTTAAGATTATTTACTTTAGTCAGTGAAAAAATTGACTCAAAAATTAGTTTATTTTATAATAGTTTACACAAAACTACTTAATATTTCCTACAGAACCGTGGTACAGTCGACAAACTTCAAGTTTTGAAACTGGGCAACGCAACTGGCCTTATTCAGCTCACGCCGCAACTTATGATTAAATACTCAAACATGCTGTTTATTTTGTTTTGTTATTGTATTTCATTTTCACGTACGTTTTTCTCGCTTATTACTTATATAACTCATAATTACTGGGCATTGTAACATACTTTATGTTCTTAGATTAAAATTAGGTTGTAATATATTGTATACGGAACAAGAAAGAGAGGCAGACCAATATACCGATGCGTAGATGATATTACAAAAATAGCTGGTGAAACGTGGATGCAAAAAGCCCAAAACAGAAACATTTGGGAAAGTATGGAAGAAGCCTTCACCCTTAAATAAGGGGTTCTTGCAACAAGATTTATCCAAAAATTGATTGTCATGTTATTAAAATACATTTGTTCATTAGTTACTTTCAATGTAGTGCAAGTTGTTAAAAGCATTCCTACTCACATTTATATTTCTTATTTTTTTTTTGACGTGACAACGTCTTAAATTAGGTTGCGGCTGGGAGTCACTTATGAAAAAGTGTAACGCCCGGTAACGTTACGATGAGTCACCGAACGAGAGAGAGGCCCGCCGAATGCCTTGCGTCTCTCTCCCACTCAACTATGATCTAATTATAGTTGAGTGATTAATTTAATTATATTCATATCAATAAACATTCTACCGAGAAAAAGACGTTGTCACGTAAAATCTTCGCCCGTAAAACCGACTTTACAGGCAATTTATTTTGTATTTTTTTCTATTTGTAATTACTATAGCACACTAATCTTATAATTGTTAGTGTTTTAAGCAAGAAATAAAAGGCTTTTTTATTTTTATTTTATTTTATTTATTTTATATTGTATACTTAGATTGATACATCGTCTTATTCATGATACAAAATATATTATGGTAGTTTTTTTTTAATTGCAATGAATGGCGAGACGAGCATGCCATTTGCCTGATGGTAAGCGATACGACCGCTCATGCTCATTAAAGCTAATTTGAAAGCAATTAAAAAAATCCTTATCAATAAATGTTTTTATTCGATTAACAAATTCATGGAATTTAAGTACTAACTTTATTTGCCTAAGTCAAATTATTTTAGTATACAAGTCAAATGTAAAGAACTTAATCTTAAGGTGGTGACCTTGTAAAAACTCTTCCATTTACGAATAAATCGTTGTTTTTGATTTTGAATAAACTCACACCCTATGACATTTCGGAACAGAATTAATTTTGATGAACTGTGGGTGCCAATAAACACGCACTGCCTACTCACTAGGAGATGCAGGCGTGAACATATGTATCAAAGCATTATAGTATGACAAATTAATATTTCCTCTGTTTGGGTAGTACATTATTACCGCTTCACTTCCTTTGCTCCCGTAACATAGCTTAGATGATTAATCGTATTGCTTGTAGAACAATTATTTGAACAATATACGCACATAAACACACGCCTAACTCCCATAAAGGCAGACAGCAGTGGCTTAACAATCCATACATTGCTTTTTTCTTTGGAATGGAATAGTTCCTCCATTTGCAGTAGATGTCGCTTCTCTCAACATCGCGTAATTATTGTTATTAAGAAAAAATATGAATAGAGAGAAACAAAAGTATCTGTATATAATTATAATCACAAGAGGAATCATAATAAAAAACAATGCAACCGCTAAACTGTTATTTTATTTACTTTGAAACCTTTGCTTAACTCTAGTCATGTTTTCCCTAAAGTAATTTCCAAAAGCCTACTCAGTAAAAATTTCGGGCTTTGGAAATTACTGGGGACAATTATTATAATATAAATTAATTGAATATTGATAAGACCTATGTCCTATTCGAACGTCGTATACCGACAGAGGGCGCTAATTCCAATAATCTGACTGTTAACTCTATCTCCATATATAGATTGTACTCTGTGGCAGACAGAAACACCACACTAACTAAATAATGAGATTTAACATCTTATGTCTCAGGATGGTGAGCGCAGTGGAATGCCAAGCATTGCTTTGTTATTTAAGGTGTTCTTTGGTTTTGCTACTGTTCATGAGCGGTCGTATCGCTTACCATCAGGCGAACGACATGCTCGTCTCGCCATTCATTGCAATAAAAAAAAGAAAATATTTGTATTGTCTTGTAAATATTGAATAAGTACTATGTATTGACTTGTCATAAGAGCTATTTAATGGCCTATATGATCAATAAACTATTTTCATTTATTTTCATTTCATTAGTCATCCATAATTCAACGAGCTCATTACTAACTCAACATAATTCATTAAGTCTAATTATGGTCCTTCAAACCGGATAAACATGATTTTTTCTTTTCAGCCTTTCAATACAGATTTCTACAAAATCCCTTACCCAGAATTATATTACTTATACTACGCATAATATGCTGTGCTGATTACAATTTAAAAATGATAATTCATAAAGACTTATTTTGGTCCTTCAAGCCGGATTTTCTTGAATTTTTCTTCGCCTACCTTCAATACCCTTTAGGATGTTCCACAGAATTAAAAGGCTATGTTTTTTATTAATATTATTATTCTTTTATTGCAATGAATGGCAAGACGAGCATGCCGTTCGCCTGATGGTAAGAGATTCGACCACTCATGCACAGTAGCAAAACCAAACAACACCTTGATTACAAAGTAATGATTGGCAGGCCACTGCGCTCGCTATCCTGAGACATAAAACAGTGTATTTACACTACTGTTTGACGGAAGAAATAAACATTGCGGTGGTACCTACCCAGATGGCCTTTCGCTTATGCGAGACCTACCACCAGTAAAAAGTTAAAATCCATAAAGACTAATTATGATCCTTCAAGCCGGATGGATTTGATTTTTTCTTTCCCTCCCTTCAACACCCTTCAAGATCTTCCACAGAATTAATAGGCTATTAAAACGGACCAAAACATTGCCCCCAATAAACAATAAACAAGGATGCGATGTCGGCGTCTGCAAATTGAATTATAGCCGTCGCGTCGCCTGTCTGCGAGTTTTTTTTCGCCGCCATCTTTTTTTAACGAACGACGGCTGGTGTAACCACTAATTGCGTGAAAATCGAACGGTTTTAAATTGAGAATATTGGGTTTGAGGTGTCTGTTGTTTTAGTGTATTTGTTTTGGATCATTTTTGTACTTAAATTCGTTTTTGAAGTAAGAATTTTTTATTTTGATTTGATGTAAAGAATCATGTTGTGTAGAATTTATGTTAGTATAGTGGATGGAAGGGATGGGAAATAAAAAGCCATGGTTTCGAACAAACTTTTTTCTGCCACGATAAAGTGATAACAATTTATAATATTACTTATGAAGTGCAAAAGCGTCCGCGGTCCACGGAAAATCAATTATATTTCGCCAATCAAAACCTAACACAATTTTGCTGTAGACGTTCATTCGGTTAATGCGATTATAAATTGTAATAGAAGCTAGTAGTCATGTAAGAGTGTATAGCTTTTACAATTTTGTCTTAGTCTATCCACTTTTTAAATAAAATTATCCCACCTGTTTGTTGGCTCTCCGACAATCACTGAGCGGAACGTAACGGCGATGTTGTTACTTCACGTCGGTTCTCCGTGAGACAGTTTTGCCACCTCGTTTAAGCCGACCCATTTGTACTGACGCTTTAACGAACTAAAACAAGACTCTGTCATTATATCTATAGTTATATATAAACCAGTAGAGATTGTTCGTTTGTTACCTCTAATTGTGTCTACCTGAGAGGTGAACATATAACTTTTTTTATAGCATTGAATGACGAGACTAGCATGCCGTTCATCTGATGCTAAGCGATACGACAACTCATGAACAGCAGCAAAACCAAACAAAACCTTGAATTACAAAGCAATGCTTGGTATTCCACTGCGCTCGCCATCATATATATATGTCCAAAAGTTACTCTGGCTACAATATCGTTCAAACGGACACACAAAAGTGCTTTACACAGCTGTTTGGCGAGAGAAATAGACATTGCGGTGGTAGCTACCCAGGCGGCCTCTCATATATAAAAGACCTACCATCAGTAATCACTATTATTACCAACTATTAGAGATACACTGCACTTACCATCAAGGGAATTGTTCTCTCTACTGTTTTCTTACTAAATTATTACAATTACACACATGAAGATTTCGTATGCAGCACGCATGAATATACAAACACACCAAAAGGTAATTAAAATAATAAAACAAATTTGTACGAAGAATAAATAATTTATTTGCATTCATACATGCATCAACATTGTTACGTATTAATCGAATTTGCCCGATCCAATGTTTGTCCCGGCACAGATAATAACATGCTCCGAAATCACATTTACATGTGAATTTAAACATAATTATTATTTGTGATGAAATTATTATTATGTTTATTTTTATTCGTGTGGAATTGGGTCGATAATTTGGTGTTTAAATTAAATTATTTAAATGAGTAATGTGGGTTAAAAGCGTTACATATTTTCTTCAATGACTGTTTTCAAAGACTGTCCCACACATATCTTCCACTGTGACTTATGTAAGCCAGGAAACAGCAGAACGCAATAAATTGACACTAAATTGAAGCTCGACAAGTCCCTTAGAAACTCCTAAATGAAAGACAATTCACATCTTCATTTAAAAATTCAGTTTCCGCTGAGTTAAATTTATATTTTTGTCACAATTATTTATTTTTAAGTAGAGCAATCAAAAACTACTACGGTGGGCCTTCGGTTATCCGTCAAACCACTTGCATGGCGGTTTCAGACTAGCGAATTTATCGGATTATACACTAGACCCCCTAACTTCCGGACAATTTCTAGATATAAGATCTTGTAATCCGAAAAACTACATATCAAAGTAAGATTTTGTCTGAAATATAAATCACGGCAAAATGAAATGTATAGCCTCAAGTGGCGTTATGGACTATAGGCATTCCGGATTACAAAAGGCGCCGGATTAAACAAGGGCCATATTACCGGGTCTACTGTAATACAAATTTGTTCAAAGCGCAGCAATACATCAAAATTCACATCGGAAAAACTATTTTGTATTGACTTAAATCTTTTCATACATCATTTTTCACACAAAATTCGAAGTAGATTTTAGTCTTCTACTTCTTCTACTTCCTAAACCCTACAAAAGCTTTAACAGCTTTAAATAAATCACTGCTGAACTCTTCAGGTCTTTCGAAGGCGGCGTAATGTCCGCCAAAGTCTACTGTAGTACTGCCTAGAAGGTTGGTATACTTCCAGCGTAGCATAAAGTCTGGATGCTGAATCGGTTCGTGTTTGAAGCGAAGGACCCATGTAGGTACTGAAGTTGGTATCCTAAAAACAATTTGTTAGTTAGACATATGAAAAAATATGTAAACTCACGCCTTTTATTAGCAGGGTTAAGCAGAGGTGCTATCAGGACAGCCAGGTTTTGCCTTTTCTGTTCCGTACCAAGATGTAATAGGGTGAGGCTATCGCCAAAAAATTCCTGACTCTGGACTAATAATAAATAGAAAAATTCAATATCCAACTCACTTAGGTTTACTCACTAGTCTAATTTTGTTATTTTGGAAGTTATAGTTTATTATGTATATATAACAGTTTAATGCAAGTCTTGTTCGCATCGAGAGGGATGTACATACATTTGCTATTTTTTAGAAACAATATTTCATATATATGTGCAATGTAATTATCCCGTTGTACAACTGCGTCAACTAGGAAGTGTAAATCTTATCTATAATCAAACTTTTGGTTGTAAAGAAGTGCTATAATCCCATCAAAAACATCCTGTAAAAAAATTCCAAGTCTCGCAGCTCAGGTTTTCTACTGCAAAGATCTATTTATTTAGTCCTTGCTTAAGGGTACTTCTGTATAAAGTTATCGCATGAAAACATAATGTATCGTACAACTTATACATAATGCTGCTGGCCAAGTCGATCTATTTATTTAAAACGTAAATAATTGTTAATATTGATATGGTAATAACTTACGTAATAACTTTATACAGAAGTACCCTTAAGCAAGGACTAAATAAATCAATCGACTTGGTATTACATATGTATATGGATCTCACAACTTTTTGCAGTAGAAAACCTGAGCTGCGAGACTTGGAATTTTTTTACAGGATGTTTTTGATGGGATCTCACGTCTTTTTGTAGAGTTCTACTTTTTTTCCTTTTCGGTACTTTTTACTTCTAGAATATCACTAACGATTTTTCTTAAAGCCTCTGCCTTATGGTTTTTTCTTATTTTTGTAGGTATCAATTTATCACAAATATAGCGAATTTGATTATTAATGTTCTTTCTTTCATGGTAATTGATATTTTCGAGCTATTTAGTCTACTATTTATTTGCAAGTTTTTTTAGAGGTATGTTGTACAATTTCATGGGCTGAATACACCCTTTTCCTCTCTATACCCCCTTCTGTTATGCCTGATATATATATATAGATACCTATCTACAACTATGATTCTATTATATACGGGTACAATAATTCATTAACTGCAAATGTAACTTTGTAATCCTATACATTTATATGGGATTACAAAGTTATTCACGCAGTTGGTCTATCTAGAAAACTAGACACAAATTATGAAATGTTTGAATTTTTCCTTACTTTAGACACTAAACACTAATTATATTCTAAATTTGAAGGTTCTATGTCTACTAGAAGTGCCTTAGACTTTTGATGATCGGTCAGTCAGTGAGTGACAAAATTAAGAAAGTTTGACTAGTTACAATTCTTGAACTACTGGTTCAAATTGAATGAAATTTTAAATATACCGTGTTTACACGATGCCTGCTTAGTAACTGAAATTCAGGCTTCATGCTTTAGCCACAACGAAGTTATAGGGGGTTGAAAATGGTCTGAATTGCTTCGAGAAAAGGATGTTACGGCCTATAGCTCGACTTGGAGGGGGCTCGGCCGCGCCCCCAGATCAGAAGTAGGTAACTATGGGCTTACATAGTACAAAAGTAGAAGAACTTCAAAAATAAAATACTTACATAGCAAATTCCCAACTCAAACTCCTACTATCGAAAGACTCTTTAAATATCCTCATGGAAGTAGTAATACTGCCTGAGATCCAGTACAGCATGATGTTATCGAGGAGTTTGTCTGCGGAGTACTTGTCCAGACCTCCTTCAGTGAGGTTCTTGTTGTTTGGATCGGCGAACACCACGAATTTGTCCGGGATGTATGCAGCTAAGCCAACTGGAGAATCTTGGAGTGCTATGCCTGTAATTTACATAAATAATTGATGAAATAAATTTACTTGTACATGTCTCCCTGAAATACTGGTGGTGGGTCTTTCATATGTGAGAGGCCGCCTGGGTTGGCACCACCGCAACGTCTATTGCTCCCACCAAACAGCAGTATAATTGCATTCTTTCCATCCTTTTTCCTTCCCGCTCCTAAATGATCTAAGCGGTATGAATGTACATGGGCGGCAGTGACCACTTACCATCAGGTGACCTGCTTGCTCGAAAACAAAAGCCTACAAATAATGCGTACCTATGGTATCAGGCTTCGTTGCTTGCAAATGTACAAACCCTGACTCTTCGAAAGCGAACTTCAGTTTATCAGCCAAAGGATACAGCCTACTGACGTCATCAGTCACAAACGTTGGCCAAATAGAGCCCAATATCCAAGTCAGTATCGACAACTTGGAGAAGTTCAAAGGTAAGTTGGTGTGGAAACCAAGAACTTCGTCCGGGAATAGAGTGGCCATGTTGGATCCAATTGTGTGGCCATAGTCTCCGCCTTGGATAAAGTAATGTTTGAAACCAAGTCTTTGCATGAGATTTCTCATGATAACAGCTGTATGGTATGGGTAGAGACCTGGTTTTGTTGGTGCCTGAAAATATAAATAAAGATAAGATATACATAGTATATAAAAAAATATTTTTTGCATTTTTTGGGAATGATTTTCGCACTTATTGACGAGAAAAGTATATTCATATACTAAATAATTTTGCTTGTTTTTAAAACAATATTGTAAAAGAAACATTTGGAAACTAGCATAATTTTAAATTTTCCCTGAGATATTAGAAAATATGTATATGAACTCTATCATTCCCATAGAAAGCGTGTTAAGGCCCCTGTCCATTGTAAAAGAGATTCACACCATATAAAAGATTAAGATTATAATATGTGATAAGTAGTGGGTAGGTCTCTCATACGTGAGAGGCCGCCTGGGTAGGTACCCCCGCATTGTCTATTTTTCCCGCCAAACAGCAGTGTAAATTTACTTTTGTGTTTCGGTGCGAAGGACATTGTAGCCAGAGTAAGTACTGGACATATTGAGACTTAACATCTTATGCCTCAGGATGGCAAGCTTAGTGAAATGCCAAGCATTGCTTTGTAATTCAGGGTGTTGTATGGTTTTGCCACTGTTCATGAACGGCGTATCGCTTACCATCAGGCGAACGGCATACTCGACTCGCCACTCATTGCAATAAAAAAGTGATATTATATAATTATAATGATAAATAACATTGAAAAAAAAATTATACAAAACATAACCGATATTTCAATTTCAATTCATTCGTTTTCAACATATATCGCAATAAAGTACAACAACGTTATAAATATTTTCCATTTCATTCTATTTTATCAACATTCAACAGCAATAAATTGTATCTTTTGTCTAACAAAGTAATTTAATTACAATTCCTATACTATTACTATTGGCAATAAAAATACCAGGCTTTTCTAAAGAATTTAATATATTACTAACATTGATAGAAACGAACCAGTTCGTGCCTCTGATCGGTGAAATTAAACACATCTTTATGTTTTCTTTTCAATTTATGAATAAATTCACCCAACAATCAAAAATTTATATATGACAACAATTTGGCTGCTTTTAGAGTCATGCTGACCGCGCGCTGACCGTCAGCGCTGACAGTTGAAATGTATGAGCTTCTAAGGAGTGTTTTAGAATAACGCGTAGTTGTCAGCGCTGACAGTCAGCGCGCATTCAGCGTGACTCCAAAACCAGCCTTTATTTTACTAACTCTCGTGTCTATAAGCAAATCTCAGAGATTTTTTACCCTCAAAACACAGATACATCCGGGTTACGAAAACAATGGATTAATTTCTACAACACAATGTTAACCATTACATACCTCAGAATAAATGAATCCAGGCAGACTTGGCGCAATAACCTCGAAGACAAAATCATACCCAGGTCTTGGAGTAGTCAGAAGAGGTATTGCTTCGTAAAATTCCCTTACAGAACCTGGCCAACCGTGAAGCAGTAATAAGGGGAAGATCTGAAAAAAATATAATAGACAAGCGATCTCTAGCGTTATTAGGTGGGGTATTATTAATAATAAAAACTTTATTTCAGAAATCATTCCATATTTTTAAGCGACTTAAAAAAAGGAGGAGTTTCTGAGTTCGACTGTATATTGCTTTCTTTATTTATTTATTTATTTCATAACTAATTCAAGGATATTACAAGTATTCTGATGACGTAATTTTGTTAGTAACAAAAGCAATACATGAAAAACTTGTGACGACAATGTTAGTGTAGATATAATTGACAATGCAGTTTACTCATCGAATGTATGAAAGAAAAACCATATTTATCCACAATGACAAAAGACAAAAGGCCGTTAGTATTGCCACGAAGCCTCTGCAATAGGGATGCCGAGCGCTTGCGTCTAATTGGTATTACATGTGCTACAAAAGAGGGCAGTAAAGCTGTCACTCCATGTCGATTTTTGGAAGACAGTGGCATTATTCCGGCCCAGCCAAGCCATTTATACGACTAACAAGTTACAGTAAGATTTTACCGCTCACACGCTTCTCCCTGCTGTTATGTTTCCTACTATTTGCGACGAGAATTTCCCATCAATATCAAACACTAAACAGCAACTTAAATATAAATTGCGCTTAACTACGTTAATCCCGCTTAAATGTACTGGCTTAGTGGGCCGTGCACTATTAAGAGCAACTTATTATTTGAATGACGTTCCAGTATCCGGATTTCATTATCTCGATTGTAGAGGAGGCCCGTATCCTACAGCGTGACGTAAGTGGACTATCAGAATAAAACTCACCTTGACATTCCTATCAACTTGAGGCTTCACATGCAAAAAATGTACATCCAACCCCTGAATATTAGTAATAAAATGATTGAATTTGTTAAGAAATTTCGCCCTCTGCTCGAATTTATATTTGAATACCCAATGAGAATAGAATTGAGCGAAAGCCTCGGAGTTAACACCGTACGTCCAGCCTGAATCTTCGAAACTCTTTGTTTTTTTATTTATATTCCTATAGCTGTCGAATAGTGCTCGGATTTCGGTCTCCATCTGAAAAATACAATAATTTATTAACAAAGGGATAGTTAACATATACGGAGAAATGATTGTAATATGTTTAAGTTTGAACTTACAACTAATAATCCTACTATAGTAATGCAGTGTTTTCCTACAACATCGAATCGCATAGGTTACCGACATAGCCTAAAGGTTCACCAATTACAATTGGCAGTAGGCCGGGCACATAGCGTGAAGAAATGATGGCTGTTAGGGCCGAAAGGTTCTGGAGTAAAGGCCAATAATAGACAAGCGCAGCGTGGGGCGCCCGCCTACAAGGTAGACGGACGACCTTGTTAAGGTTGCAGGAAGTCGCTGGATGCAGGCCGCTTCCAACAGATTAATGGGAGATCCTTGGGGAAGGCCTATATACAGCAGTGGACTTATTGTGGCCGAAGAGAGAGAGAGAGAAAGAGAGTAATGCAGAAAATGGGTTGACAATAACGCACAAAGCACGTAGAGCTTGGCAAAAAGTATGTTTTTAATGAGGGCATTAAGATCAATTTAGTATTAATATGGCACCCCGATATATTACGACGGAAAATTATTGAATACTTATTATTAAATATTAGGAAAATGCCTTGAGTTTATATATTTGTGTAATAATAAAATAGTCATTACCATATACTTACCGCCTCAGAAAAGACAATCCTGTAAGGTCTTATAGCAGTATTAACGTTTTGAGTCCCATTTGGGCCCCACCACGTGTTTAAGTCCACTTTGGGCATTTCTGGGACATGCATAAGACTCGTGTAAATGTAATATAAAGTGGACATCGACATAGCTGCTTTTCCTACCATGAATGCAATAAATACCCATTTTGTTATCTGAAATAAAACGCCTGAAGTTATTTTAACAGCAATTATGATGTTACTTTAGTTTGCAAATGTTGTATTTGACAACCCGGAACAAATATTTCTTCCGGGTCTGGGTGTTTGTGAGACCGAAAAGTCTCTCGTAGTTCCTGATACCCACGACACAAGACTCGATCTTAGTGTGGGGTCAGGACTATGTATGTGACTGTTGAATGTTATTTATTTATTTATATTCAGGTTTGTTTTGTGGCAAGAGCTAAACACTCGGCAATCATCGACAAAAAAAAGAATAAAAAACAGTCATAATCTTGTTGAATGGCAAGAGGTAATTAATTGTATAGGTATTGCCAATCGATCACTTATCTCAATCAGGCACTCCCACCCCCATCAAATACAGTTATTACATTGCTGGCTCAAATAAACTATATAATATTACGAATTATAAAAAGTTACGTACACTAAAACTACTCTTTTTCTCACTCACTGTCACATTATTTTTAACGTCACCTTTTTTCTCTACTTTAGAACTTTTAACTTCACTTTTATCTTTCCCTTTCTTCCCCATTTTTAAAAAATACTACTTATTATTTCTAGGTTTTTAAAACTAAATTAAATCACTAAATATTGACAGTGAGTCGTCCTTATCAACAACTGTTCACCGAATTACAAAATTACACGTTTATTTGATAATTTCGATAAGTCGATTACGAAATAGATTATTGCTTTTGTAAAACAGATTTAGATACATTATCTTTGTGATAGGTCATTGGATTCCAAAGTCTTAAACTTTTGTGATTCAAAATCAAAGTATTATTTACAATATTTTCATTATCTTCATAAGATTACTGATGGGAGGGCTCTCATATTTAATGGCCGTCTGGTTAGATACCAACGCAATGTCTATTTCTCAATATTTGGCAGTGTAAATGTTCCGATTTGAAGGACATTGTAACTAGAGCGACTGCTGGACATATTGAGACTTAACATCTTATGTCTCAGGATGCCGAGCGCAGTGGAGTGCCAAGGATCGCTTTGAAATTCATGGTGTTGTTTGGTTTCGGTACTATCAATGAGGGTCGCATCGCTTACCATTAGATGAGCGGCATGCTCATCTCGCCATTCAATAAAATAATAAATAACTATTTGGCATTGGTAATAATTGTTATATTTCGCACTGTTAAGTAATTGTTGCACTTTAAAAGTAAACAAAAACATAGTGAGTAAACCTACATACCACAGCGATTTGTAAAATTTGTATATAAAGTCCACCAACCCGCACTAGGCCAATTATAGCGGAGGCCCTGATGTGGGACGTATATGGGCTGATACAGATTTACTTGTCAAACTACCTTCAGATACAGAAATAAGTCAACCAACAAATAAATTAAATCACTTTAAGTATGATATAAATATAAAATACATAATACAGCCAAGAAATAATTGACTCCGCTCTATGTCAACATTAAGAAGAGAAATTCGCGTAAAATTTATGCGACTTTTCCAAACCACATTTGAATAAAGGAAATCTATAGATAATTGAACACAAATCTGTAACAATTTCTCGAGACGCTCCACAGAATTTTCATCCATTATCAGGATTACGAGAATTGAGTCTATATAAATTGAGTTTGCTATCCATTGGTGGTTCGCGATGCTGTGTTTTACAGAGCTACGTCGGCGCTTGTCAATGCACATGTTAATATATCCTGAATTGATTTTGACTTATACTCGTAAGATATATGAGCGCCTATTCATTTTCTAATTGTATTCAAGCATCTACGATCTTTTATCATTATGACAAAAATTTTAGATGTGTAGATTGTTGAAGATGAAAAATTGAACTTAAAAGACCAATAAGTATTGAATACGTCAATGTTATTTTACATTCTTGTTCTATGATACGGTGGTATCACTATAGGATTTAATTTTTTCTTTTTAATGCATTGTTATCCGTTAACAGCCGCTTCTATAATCTATCTATCTGGAAGATATCACTGTCAGAAATAAGACCGCCAATAGTACTGTAAATAGAGGTTAATTTTTCTATTGTGTATTTTTTTCATTTTGTGTCGTACAATAAAGTGTAAGAAAATCATCGATATCATCGCTTGCAGTGGACAGCGTGCCCGACCCACCATCGACATTATGTAGATTGGACATCTGCTTGTCTTGTGGAATCGGATGCGAAGCGGCGGCTCTATCGACTATCTCGGCGAGATTCGTTTTGATATGCGAAAACTCGATCTTGCAATCTCTTTGAATATCAACCAGGCGACATTTCATACCGGATTTATGTTTAACTGGCTATTCTACCGGCGGAATATTTTGTAAAATGTAATAACAAATATTTGGTTAAATAAATATATACGTATACATATAAGATACAAAAATACCCCAGAGTCACATGTATAACCTGACCCCACACTTAGATTGAGTCTTGTGTTGTGGGTATCAGAAACAGCACTGGTGGTAGGTTTCTCATATGTGAGAGGCCTGACCCACCACAATGTCTATTTCTCCCTCCAAATAGCAGTGTAAATACACTACTGTGTTTCGGATTAAAGGACATTGTAACCAGAGTAACTACTAGACATATTGAGATCTTATTTTTCAGGATGGCGAGCGCAGTGGAATGCCAATTTTTTTAATCAAGATGTTGTTTGGTTTTACTACTATTCATGACTGGTCATATCGCTTAGCATCAGGCGAACGGCATGCTCGTCTCGCCATTGCAATAAAAAAAACTTTTTTTATTAGAAAAAAATGTCACAATTATTGATCTCATATCATATACTTTTTTATCACAAAAGATCTCGCAAATCACCTTACGCTAAGCGTTCAGCGAAAAGGATCATCTACAACTCAACAGAGATTGGATATATCCTAAAAATGTATGAGATTTATTCAGTTTCCCGCATTGACACGTGAAAAGCCTTCATGGAAACGAAAATATGCTTAGGTCGTTAGATTTCGGCCTTAAGAACATCAGTACCTATTTCTAGAGAAAATAATATTTTATAATGTTTTATCCGTAAATAAGTCTATAGATCAAAAGGTTATTCACAAACATTCAAAGATCGAATTTTTTAAATCGTTTATCCCTGTTTTTCCAAATGTTCATTCGTCTCATCAGGGATAATCAACCTCTTTTGGTAAAAAAAGGTCGAATATTATTCAAAAATTGAAAAGACATTCATTCGTTCCTTATTCAAAAATTAAATAGACCTTCTTTTTAACAGGAGGTAAGGAGTTTGTATGTATAGATATACACAACCGAAATTTAATAAAAACCTTTCCAAAACGTTCCAAATTCAAAATATCTACTATCAAAGCCGATTTCACATTAAACTAATTACATTAGTTCACATCTTTATTCTTAAGAGATAGGCAGATGTACAACTGGTGTGCTGGCACTACCTAAAAAAATATAAGTTGAATTGTATAAATACATTATTTCAAGTATCGCTCGCCATCCTGAGACATAAGATGGTAAGTCGCAATACATGACTCCGAAAAGTCAGAGGTGCACCCTGGAATTGAACCCGCGACCACCATGAGCATGTTGATAGCCGCGTCTGGTCCGTTTACCAACAGGCCACCACGCAGTTACATCAGAAAAAGTTGCGGTTATTGCGTAAAATTATAAAATAATAAATACGCTGCAATTATCGTTATTTCAACGACTTCATCTGGTCAATACAATTTGTTACCATCAAAAGACCTCAAATATACATGAAAAATATAAAAAACAAAGGTATTATGCATAATAGAACAGACCTGATTGTGGCTGTAAAAAGTGTGTTAAAAAGAAAATTCGTCTAAAGTTTTCTGCTGGAAATTTCGGATTTTATTTCCTTCGCCAACGTTTTATTTAGAATTAGATAGAACAAAGTTTGGACGATGTAAAGGTAAGGAATTCGGTGGATGCAGGCTGCCTCCAACAGATTATTGTGGATATCTTTGGAGGAAGCCTATTTTCAGCAATGTGTGCTTGCTTGCAGCGTGTGGCTCAAAAAGATGAAAGGTTTTATAAGAAGACGGTTCGTCTAATGAGGCGAAACAGTAACCTAATATAAGATGCGGCAGTTATGGGCTGTACATTATTTTTATTATTGCAATTAATGACGAGACGAGCATTCCGTTCACCTGATGGTAAGCAATACGACCGCTCATAAACAGTAGCAAAACCAAACAACACCTTGCATTACAAAGCAATGCTTTGATTTCCACTGCGCTCGCCATTCTGAGACATATGGTGTAAATTCTCAATATGTCCAGTAGTTACTCTGGCTACAATTTCCTTCAATCGGCAACACAACATTGCATTTACACTGTTGTTTGGCGAGAATAATAGATATTTCGGTGGTACCTACCCAGGCGGCCTCTCACATATGAGAGACCTATCACCAGTGACCCCTATAATTTCCGTGCTTTTCAGCGTTTTTGCCATACCAACAAATATTGAATCAACCTGCCAGACACCAACATCACACAATTGGTATTTATCACCAATTCACCTCCATACCGTAACATCTTTCACAAAAAAATCAACTAATTACTCAGCCAAAGCCGAGATAACCGCTATAAATACTAAGGCGTCCCCCGACGTGATTGTACACCAGAGTCTGTGTGTGACACGGCAAATTGTATTCTATTCAGGGCTGAAATTAGAGCGGCACGGCTTGATCGACGCTACTAGAGCGCTCCTTTGATATTTCAGATCATAATTTTCACCCCAGCTCATCGTGTTAGGTGATTTTTGCATCGTTTTTTATTTTGTTGATGGCAAATTTTTGTGTCTATTTTTTATTTATTTATTTGACATGGTTACACGCCTATGACACTGATTGAATTTTATTCTGATATTTAAACATTTAAATACAGGCTTAACACATTTGTACATTATAACAGAATTGGGTGGAAAAAGTACTATTTTGGATTGTATGCTAACTTATGACAATATACACAAGTTGCGATCTTAGTTTGAAATATGACCCTAGGATAACACACTGTACCATCTGTATCAGCCCATATACGTCCCACTGCAGGGCACGGGCCTACTCTTCAATCGAGGGTACGATTGAGAGTGGTTAGGCCATATAGTCCACCACGCTGGCCTAGTGCAAGTTGGCGGACTTACATACCATATATTTTTTTATAAATTTGGGTGTATTTATGCTTCACCACAAAACTATATCGATATCCCTACATACTCTATAATCTCCATTCAATGCAATACATATCGACAGACATGTTAATTGGAGGGCGCATTGGTGTCGCTAATGACGTCACAGATCAAAGAATTACGCCCTTTGAATCGATCTAGGCACGGAGTAAGCGCAGAAATATCAGTGAATTTTATTATTCCCCTGTTATTATGGAAATGCGTTTACAATAGCTCTGCTTTTGAATTAATTACGAGAATATGAACCAGTGGAGTTCGTGATTAATTATTCAATCGATGTATGCGTACAACTAAGTGCAGGGCACACGACTAAATTTGAGAGAGATTTTCCTATAGAAGGCTATGTTTTAGACTCGGTGGAACCACATTGCAGTTACCTTGTAAAAATACGCTTATTTGATGAAAGTGTACATCTGTCTCACAGAAAACTTAAATTAAGAGATGGTTTTGCTATCGTATTTCATTTCATGAGAGAGATCGCCGTGAAGAGGTGGCTAGTCTGCCGAATTTTGATTCAGTGAGTGAGATATAGAAATATTCTCCCGTCTTGATTATTTTTTCTCTTCTCCGTTTTTACGGGCTGACAAATAATCTACGATCAAAATGTAGTAAATGTTCATGCATGGCTGAAATCATGTACTATAAGGTGAGCAATTTCGCTCGCTTTTTGTATTATAAGTTAAATACAATTTAAAGTCAAGTGTGCAAACTATTGTGTCAGATTTCGGAAATGTGTGACCGTACTCTCATAGTTTCTTACACAGCCTTCCCCAACGCACCCCCACTAGAAATATAACTTATATCCGAACGTTGAAGTAACCATTAGGTGCATTTATTTGTGTTTACTTTAAATGTTTTATTTAGGAACTACAAGCGAATACAATGAAGTTGAAGAAGGAATTGGGGCATTCGTCACAGTAAATTAAGTTTAGCAAACCATTGCATCTCTCTGGGGGTTTTAACTATTCAGCATATATTGCTACCGTTTGGAGTGTTCTTGTAAATTTACTGGTGGCAGGTATCTCATATGTGAGAGGCCGCCTGGGTAGGTACCACCGGAATGTCTACTTCTCACGCCAAACAGCAGTGCTAATGCACTGCTGTGTTTCGGTTTGAAGGACATTATAGCCTGAGTAACTACTGGACATATTGACACTTAACATCTTATGTCTCAGGATGGCGAGCGTAGTGTAATAAATAAATAACACCCAACAGTCACATACATAGTCCTGTCCCCACACTAAGATCGAGTCTTGTGTCGTGGGTATCAGGGACTACGAGAGACTTTTTGGTCTCACACACTCAGACCCGAAACTAATACCTGTGGATGAAAAAAAAATTGTCTCAGTGCGAGAATCGAACCCGCGGCCTCACGTTTCACAGGCGGCGTCTAACCAACTGCGCCCCGGAGGCTGTCGAAATATTAGGAGAGCCGGCCTCACATAAAATAGGAATGATCAAAGAAGAAAAAGAGTACAGTACAGACACTAAACATTACTTTTGGGCCGTCATAACACTGCCTAAGTTACCCTCTACTTTATACCTTCAAAGCTACTTCTCAAGTTAAAACCGTCACACAATATGTATTCAGGGTATGAATGAAGTCAAGTTGCCAACTTAACTAAGTTACCGAGAGTTGAAATGAAGTTGTAACTGTCAACTAAGTGTTGCGACTTGACAATAACTTAATTGTTGCAAACAAGTTATTTGCATTATATTAATGTACTTGTACTTAGTACTCAGACTACTATAAACAAGGATTGTATAAGTTTATTCCAAGATTTGTGAGGAATTTGGTTTGATTTCCTGAAAATTATAAAGCATTCCAATCAAAGAAGGCGACTTGGCTTTAATTTATTGTTATTCAAATTTTTAGCAACTTTTGGCAACAATGACAATTTCGCTTCCATTACATTTACAGCAGTTTCGTACATTCTTATTAATAGTTGTCCCCAAAAGAGTATAGATATGAATTTGAAAGGACCCTGGCGTCTCAGGATAAAGGAATAGCCAGAGCACAATTGAATTGTTGCGTACATCTCCGCCCGTTGTGATTCGTTCTGGTAGAAACTGTTTCGTAGTTATTTCTTAACATTAACATGAAACAATAAACATGTCATAAACGAAAATTTTCCCGCGGCGAAAATCGTATGACATTATAGCGTGACATATTTTGACAGCCTCCGCGGCGCAGTTGGTTAGACGCACCCTGAGAAATGACAGGTCGCGTGTACGATCCCCGCACCGAAAGAAATATTTGTGTAGCCCACAAATATTTCTTCCGGGTCTGGGTGTTTATGAGACCGAAAAGTCTCTCGTAGTTCCTGATACCCACGACACAAAACTTGATCTTAGTGTGGGGGTCAGGACTATGTATGATACTGTTGGGTGTTATTTATTTATTTATAAGCGCCATAGATTAACATGTTCTGACAAACGTTTACACGATGCAACTTTTTTATCCTTACGATAATCGTATTTCGGGCCGAGAAATTCTCTTCGTGTAAATGGAGCCTATTAAAATAAAAAATAATATCAAACGAGTTCAAAAAAATGGACAAAAGCGAATAGACAAGACTACAAACACAATGAAACTAAAAATGTCGCAAAAAACGCGACTACGAGTATTTGATTATTGGGATTTTTAAATATCATCGCGTTTGTGTGGTAAATTCATATTTTTTGTAAAATAATAATATGAACCCATACGTATCCCTTAGCGTCTTAAAAAATGAAATGATATACAATGTATTTACCAGCCAAATCCGTAAATAGAAAAAAATAAAATTTATTCGCTTTTATTGCAAAATTTTAAGTTGCATTGTGTCTGAAGTCACTAAAAGTACCAACCACTTTCGTTTTCGATAGCAGTCTTAATATAACCTGTAAATATTGAAATTAGTTGAATAGCGGTAACATTACTTTATAATATGAACCCACAGGAAGAGGAAAAATTCAAATAAATAAAAAAACGGACTCTATATCTAGAATAGAATATCAACTGACTCCAAAACAAACTGTTTTATATGGATAATATGCGACGCGGTCCCGGGTTTTATTATGATTAGAACTAGCCATTGCCAAAATAAGAATACGTGCATCACATACAGAGTTCTTTGCAAGGATATAATTACACAACTATGTTGTGATGGCTCAAACTGGGCAAGAAACACCCTGAGCAACGTGAACTGTCTTCATTTTTGTCTCGTTAATTTTCCATTTTTGTCAGCCTCCGGGGTGCAGTTGGTTAGACGCCAGCTGTGAAACGACAGGCCTCGGATTCGATCCCCGCACTAGACAAATATTTGTGTGAACTACAGATATTTGTTTCGGGTCTGGGTGTTGTTTCATGTAACTTACAGAAGTTGAGCACTCTCCGCACTATTTTACAGCCAAGCGCTGTGTACATCGGCTGTCAAACTCCGCTGTCAATCAACTTAAGCTGAAAGCAAGATCTCCAAACTTTATAATACCAAATATATATGTATAACTTGCACTCATTAATATAGAACATTCTGTGGGCTTCGTTAAAATTAATGTTATTCAAAAACTTGGCCCGTCTTCTTGGAAACTTGTTAATTTATTGGCAAACAAAGCTGAAACTTAATAATTTCCCCTCACAACGAGTAGATAGCGTTACCCTCGTTCGCGTTTTGTTTTCTTTATAATGAAGTAACAACATGGGAAAAGTTCAACATCGTATGCCTTGTTATTGTGAATAATAACGTTTAATATATAATAGACTCGTCTGAAGTTACGAATAATGGGTTCAATTTCTGGTATATTAATTGTTAGAAAAGTTTACCAGTAATTTCATTCAATAATTCATTGGAAGCATCTATAGACTTCAATAGTCTTCACAAGTCAGAAGTCACGCAATCTACTTTTGTAGCCACTTTTGTCCAATTGTAGCCACTACAATTTCTACGTGTCATTTGGAAAAGGATCTCATACTATTATTTTGAACTACGACTTTGTTTTAAAAAAGAAGTCTCGGGCGGCACAAGCTTAAGTTTATTACTGATTTTTCAATATTTTGTAAAAAAATATAGCATCTTTTTCTGTGTCACCTTAAACAGAACACCATAGCAGCTTTAAACGTAGACGGCATAATATCATACTATTCTAAATATAGCTACTGAAACTACACAACAAACAATAACAATAAAATTTTAAAAATATAACTAATTAACAAGAAATTTAATAGTTTTTTTTATATATTTGATGACGTCAACAAGTATAGCCCGGGCCAATCGATATATTATCACAATATCAAGCTTAATGGCGACAATAGTCCTGTCTGTGATAACAGATAGCTCCCAGTACAAAGTTGCATGACCATAAGAGAAATAAAACATAAGTTTTTTTTTATTGCTATGAATGGCGAGACGAGCATGCCGTTCGCCTGATGGTAAGCGATACGACCGCTCATGAAAAGTAGCAAAACCAACCAACACCTTGAATTACAAAGCAATGCTTGGCATTCCACTGCGCTCGCCATCCTGAGACATAAGATGTTAAGTCTCAATATGTCCAGTAGTTACTCTGGCTACAATGCCCTTCAACCCGAAAGACAACAGTGCGTTTACACTGCTGTTTGACGGGAGAAATAGACACTGCGGTGGTACCTACCCAGATGGCCTCTCACATATGAGAGACCTACCACCAGTAAGTGAACCTAATTAACAAGACTTAACAGAAATTTAATTTAATTTTAAATACCAGTTGCTATTCAAATTTCAATAAACAATTAATAAACTAATTAATACACCCGAGAACAGTACAACGCAAATACAAGATTATTAATCCACAATACAAACAATTCAGTGAACAAACTTTAGTTATAACTCAGCGCTGTGAATCATGTCCCAAGTTTCTGTTACGGTTAAGTAAATGATATTGAATAGCACCGGCGACAAGTTATGTACGGTTATAGTACTTGAGAGTTTGATACATATTTTATGATGCTATTATACATATTTAACTATTCTATTATATTCATAACTAGCGGCCCGACCCAGCTTCGTCCGGGTGAATATAGATTTTTTTACAATAATATGTACGTTTTATACATATAAACCTTCGTCTTGAATCACTCTATCTATTTAAAAAAAAACGCATCAAAATCCGTTGCGTAGTTTTAAAGATTTAAGCATACAAAGGGACATAGGGACAGAGAAAGCGACTTTGTTTTATACTATGTAGTGATAAATGTTACAATTGAGAATGCTAAGACCAGGATTTGTTTATTGTAGTGAATGGCGAGACGAGCATGCCATTCGCCTGATGGTAAGCGATAGGTCCGCTAATGAACAGTGGCTAAACCAAACAACACCTTGATTTACAAAACAATGCTTGGCATTCTACTGCGCTCGCCATCCTGAGACATAAGATGTTAAGTCTCAATATGTCCAGTAGTTACTCTGGCTACAATGCCCTTCAACCCGAAAGACAACAGTGCGTTTACACTGCTGTTTGACGGGAGAAATAGACACTGCGGTGGTACCTACCCAGATGGCCTCTCACATATGAGAGACCTACCACCAGTAAGTGAACCTAATTAACAAGACTTAACAGAAATTTAATTTAATTTTAAATACCAGTTGCTATTCAAATTTCAATAAACAATTAATAAACTAATTAATACACCCGAGAACAGTACAACGCAAATACAAGATTATTAATCCACAATACAAACAATTCAGTGAACAAACTTTAGTTATAACTCAGCGCTGTGAATCATGTCCCAAGTTTCTGTTACGGTTAAGTAAATGATATTGAATAGCACCGGCGACAAGTTATGTACGGTTATAGTACTTGAGAGTTTGATACATATTTTATGATGCTATTATACATATTTAACTATTCTATTATATTCATAACTAGCGGCCCGACCCAGCTTCGTCCGGGTGAATATAGATTTTTTTACAATAATATGTACGTTTTATATATATAAACCTTCGTCTTGAATCACTCTATCTATTTAAAAAAAAACGCATCAAAATCCGTTGCGTAGTTTTAAAGATTTAAGCATACAAAGGGACATAGGGACAGAGAAAGCGACTTTGTTTTATACTATGTAGTGATAAATGTTACAATTGAGAATGCTAAGACCAGGATTTGTTTATTGTAGTGAATGGCGAGACGAGCATGCCATTCGCCTGATGGTAAGCGATAGGTCCGCTAATGAACAGTGGCTAAACCAAACAACACCTTGATTTACAAAACAATGCTTGGCATTCTACTGCGCTCGCCATCCTGAGACATAAGATGTTAAGTCTCAATATGTCCAGTAGTTACTCTGGCTACAATGCCCTTCAACCCGAAAGACAACAGTGCGTTTACACTGCTGTTTGACGGGAGAAATAGACACTGCGGTGGTACCTACCCAGATGGCCTCTCACATATGAGAGACCTACCACCAGTAAGTGAACCTAATTAACAAGACTTAACAGAAATTTAATTTAATTTTAAATACCAGTTGCTATTCAAATTTCAATAAACAATTAATAAACTAATTAATACACCCGAGAACAGTACAACGCAAATACAAGATTATTAATCCACAATACAAACAATTCAGTGAACAAACTTTAGTTATAACTCAGCGCTGTGAATCATGTCCCAAGTTTCTGTTACGGTTAAGTAAATGATATTGAATAGCACCGGCGACAAGTTATGTACGGTTATAGTACTTGAGAGTTTGATACATATTTTATGATGCTATTATACATATTTAACTATTCTATTATATTCATAACTAGCGGCCCGACCCAGCTTCGTCCGGGTGAATATAGATTTTTTTACAATAATATGTACGTTTTATACATATAAACCTTCGTCTTGAATCACTCTATCTATTTAAAAAAAAACGCATCAAAATCCGTTGCGTAGTTTTAAAGATTTAAGCATACAAAGGGACATAGGGACAGAGAAAGCGACTTTGTTTTATACTATGTAGTGATAAATGTTACAATTGAGAATGCTAAGACCAGGATTTGTTTATTGTAGTGAATGGCGAGACGAGCATGCCATTCGCCTGATGGTAAGCGATAGGTCCGCTAATGAACAGTGGCTAAACCAAACAACACCTTGATTTACAAAACAATGCTTGGCATTCTACTGCGCTCGCCATCCTGAGACATGAGATGTTAAGTCTCAATATGTTCAAAAAACGAGTATATTCCAACCGTATTGCAGATGTTCATGGGCGGCGCTGATCAGTTACCATCAAGTGAACAGCATGCTCGTTTGCCCCCTACAATATAAAAAAATATTACCCCTTACGGCAGCCTCAGAGTACCAAAAGCTTTTTTTCAACTACTTATATCTTAAATACGCATGCATTATAGTTTCAAGTGGAACTGGTTGCCAAGAGAATGATCCCCAGGCACATATTTCCAACTTTTCGAAGTTATTACTATTCATAGTTATTTTTGAAACAGGAGGAGAAAATATCGTAGAAAACTAGCGTAAGTGTAAGTTGGTAAATATCATTTAAAAAATGAAATAATAATATTTCTCTGACTATTTGTATTCTCGAAACCAAATGCGGAAAAATAGATTAGAGTGATTTAAAATAACGTACAAATTATTCTGAAAGTATGAAACAAAATAAATATTTTATTTAGTGCGCAAGTACACACTAATTAAATTTTTTATGAAATAAAATTATTAAATTCGCTCTCATGGCGACGTTTGACAACATTCATCTTCTTCTAACTTAGGTATCTTGCTTTTGAACTCATTCTACGAACCAATTTGAAATTACTAAGGAAATTACAATACGCATCGCGCCATTTTTTTGTGCCATTATGTTAGTGTATGACGCGTCTATTTGTAAAACGTCATTGGAAACACATGCTTGTGATTCACACAAAAAGTCATAAATAATATAACTTATAAAATCAACAACCACATACATACATAGCTCCAACCGCACATTAAGATCAAATAAGTTTTGTGTCGTGGGTATCAGAAACTACGAGAAATTTATAGGTCTCTCATATGTGAGAGGCCATCTGGGTGGGTACCACCGCAGTGTCTATTTCTCCCGTCAAACAGCAGTGTAAACGCACTGTTGTGTTTCGGGTTAAAGGGCATTGTAGCCAGAGTAACTACTGGACATATTGAGACTTAACATCTTATGTCTCAGGATGGCGAGCGCAGTGGAATACCAAGCATTGCTTTGTAATTCAAGGTGTTGTTTGGTTTTGCTACTGTTCATGAGCGGTCGTATCGCTTACCATCAGGCGAACGGCATGCTCGTCTCGCCATTCATAGCAATAAAAAAAAAAACAAAAACGAGAGACTTTTCGGTCTCACAAACACCCAGACCATTAATGCACCTTACTTTTATCTCTCTCCCTCTGCGGCTATAAAAAGTCCAATACTGAAATATCAATCTCCCCCGACCTCAGCTCGTTATTAAATAAAAACATTAAACACAATATCTTCATAACACAACATCGCTCAAACTGAGTCAAAAGTTATTCGAAAGGGATGTGGAGGAATTAACACCACTTGTATGTAAAATATATACTATTCACAAATTAACATCAATTATAAAACTTTACAATAATAATAATAGCAAAATATTTTACAAGATTTTACAATGTTTTAATAATGAAGTATGTCAAATTTCTAGCTGTTTTACAGCGAGTATTGCACGACTCTTTGGTCCACAACGATAAACATTTGATAACTAAAACTGTGTATGAATAAGGCAGCTAGGCCCTAATCAACACATACATACTCCATTAACAACACACGATAACAAGCTTAATAAACAAAACCAATTACCCGCCCGCAGAGTAATATTCTTAAATCATTGCCAACGCAAATATTACCTTAGTTAATTATTCTTTGTACAGCCTACGATTAACACGGCATACATCCTTTATTCCCTTTACATATTCAAGACAATATAGTGCACACAATGGACATTGCTCGCTACGTAATTTCTCTCGGGAATGTTCCGGCCGTCCTGTACTTTGTCTGCTGTTATTACTTGGACAACGCCATCTGTATTGATTTGCGGGAAACATGTTTGTTGGTTGCGTCGATAGATGGCGCTGTTAGAAAATAATTTGATTGTGTACAGAATTGGTAAACGAACAGAATATATTATGTAAAATAAGAAAAAGTAATCCACTAAAGATGTTACTTCATGTAAAGTAAACTCCGATATGACCGTGAGAAATTTGGTTGCCCTAAGGTATTATTGGTGTTCAGGCAATCTAAGGCCCTATTTCTTAAACTATCTTTTCGCCTAATTTTCTTTAACTTTTAAAATGTAATTCTCGTTCATTTACCATCTACAATATATGGGATTACATTATTGAGGTTAAAAATAAGCTTAAAGTTATTTTCTGTAACTGAGCCTTATTCAAACAGAAGTCAGGAATTTGTGCCCGATATGGCGATAGGCTCGCCCCTTATCACATCATGGGGCCCTACTATATTCATCCGAACGAAGTTCGATACTTTGGACGATCGAAGTTTATATACGATACGAATGTATCTATTCTGTAAAAGTTCGAAGTTGTATAACGTACATCGTAACCATAAGTCAATTACGACCATAAGTATATGTAGGTACATTCGTATCGTATATAAACTTCGATCGTCCGAAGTATCGAACTTCGTTCGTTCGGATGAATATAGTAGGGCCCATGAAACGGAATACATAAGGCGAAACATGGGTGTCCTGGTAGCAACTCTGCCTACACCTACTAGGAAAAAGGCGTGAATTTATGTATGTACATAAATGTATCTGTGGTATGTATGTATTAATTAATTATTATTATAAATTATTTATTAACTGAATTCAACTAAGCTGCGACTCATGTATAATCACTGTATTGTGAACTAGTTTTCAAAAGGGCAACGCTAGAGTTTCTTGACCGTTCTTCTCTGGCCGAAAACAGCCTTGTCCACAGGGTGGTAGAGAAACAAAAGTGACAAATCTAAATAGTATATATCATTTTAAATGAATTACTTTGATTTTCATTTATAAAACAAGACATTGCTGTCTTATATTCTAATAGTTTATACTTCAAACCAGATTTTTTAAGAATTCGGTATATTAATTTATCGCCATCTTAATTTTCAGCCTCCGTGGCGCAGTCGGTTAGACGCCGGTTGTGAAATGAGAGGCCGCGGGTTCGATCCCCGTACCGAGAGAAATGTTTGTGCGGCCCATAAATATTTCTTTCGGGTCTGAGTGTTTGTGAGACCGAAAAGTGTCTCGTAGTTCCCGATACCCACGACACAAGACTAGATCTTAGTGTGGGGTCAGGACTATGTATGTGACTGTTGAATGTTATTTATTTACGAGTACTATTACTTATTTCAAGCACACTATATTTTTTACTTGATTTAATGAATATACTTGTTATTTCACAAAACCAGCCACTTTAAAAACTATAGCATACTCTTGGTCCAATACAACGGACATGCAGTAGCGAACCGCATCTCATATCACAGTTATCGGCCACTCGGAATATAATCCGAATATTGTACTTCACTTCACTAGATTTCCCAGAGTGTATGGCAGCGTATTGACAAAACATACTACGGCTGTTTTTTGCCCTGCATTTTTGTAATAGTTTACCAAAATGTTTACAGAGACACTTATAAAGTTTTAACATTTTTGGGCCTACATACTATATTTAGTAGTATTACTATATTTAGGGTCAATTTCACTAGTTCCTGATATAGTCCCCGATAGCTATCTGGAACTTAACTGTCAGATAAGATTCGAAATGCAGTACTTTGGCAACCGAATTTCGCATTTTATCTGACAGATGAGTGTCAGATAGCTATCAGGGACTTTATCCGGAACTGGTGAAACAGGCCCTTATCTAGTAATAATTCTATATTATGTATATTATGTAATTTTATAAATATCCACATAGAATATCCAGTACAAAAAATACATAAGATATGTAATTATGACTGCCTCGGTGGCGCAGTTATACCGCGGTATGATTACAAAGCTGTGGTCTCGTGTTCAAATTCCGGGTCGGACTAAAATATATTGGATTTTTCTATTTATTATTAGCCCAGAGTCAGGAATTTGTGCCCGATATGGCGATAGGCTCGCTGCCTATCACATCACGGGACGGAAAATGCGAGAAGAAACGTGGGTGTCCTGGTTGCACCTCTGCCCACCCCTTCTGGTAATAGGCCGAGATTTAATATACATATGTGTAATAATTCTAAGTACTATTATGTAATTGATGTCAGCTGTATTATTATAATTTAACATTGGTCCTTAGATACCCAACTGGTCCAATAATAATAATATTAATTAAGTTTCCGGGGTAGGCCTACATTCAATAGGGGATTTCCTATGGCTCAACAGAAATATCAAGGACAAAAACGAGAACAGTATAAGGATAGATGGCAAAAGCTACACATGCTAATATGAACATATAAATGTTTATGATAATAAATCGATCTACAATCAATCTTGTACTGTGGGTATTTAGTAAGTACGGGGCATTTTTTGAGTTAAAACATTCAGTCCCGAAACCAGAACGTGTGGGCCACAATTATTATACATTTGTTAATGACAACCTTCGTGGCACAGTTGGTTAGACGCCGGCTGTGAAACGAGAGGCCGTGGTTCGAGCCTCGAAACAAATATACTTTGTGTGAACCACATTTTTTTTCGGGTCTGGGTGCGAGACCGAAAAGTCTCTCGTAGTACCTGATACCCACGACACAACACTCGATCTAAGTATGGGGTCAGGACTACGTATGTGACTATTGGGTATATTTATTTATTTATAATTTAATATACAGAGAATTTACTGTCTTGAGATCTTAAATGTTGTACCAAAATCATTTATTTATTCAGAGTTCAAAATTACTTACAAATTTAAATTACCAAGGTCTGTTAAAGATATGCAAAATATTTGAATACAAGAAATATGGTAATTCGAATTAGCATTCTCGGCTCTTGTTATTAGCGATATTTCCGAAGCCGAGAACAATTTGGGAATTGCAAATCTACGAGATTGTATTGGCGTTAAAAGACTAAATTATTTCATATTCTTGTTTAGTAGATAAATAACACTTTATTGTTCACCACATATTACATTGCATGTGTATTGATAGTCAATCACCACGTACTAAAACGGTGAAGGAAAACATCGTGAATAAACCTGCATACCATAGCGATTTATAAGAGTTTATATGGTATGTAAGTCCGCCAACCCGCACTAGGCCAGCGTGGTGGACTATATGGCCTAACCACTCTCAATCGTATTCTCGATTGTAGAGTAGGCCTGTGCCCTACAGTGGGCTGCTAGCGGTCTTATCGCTATTAGCGGTCTCTGCTAAACAACCAAACGTACCATGGATTTCGATTCGTTATAGAAGACAATACGTTATGTGGGGGAGTTTGAAGACCTAAGAGATAACAATATATGTGTGTGTGTGTGTGTGTGTGTGTGTGTGTGTGTGTGTGTGTGTGTAGGTACATTATCCTAATTAATGATTAAGATAATTATTTATTCCATCACGCTGAGTCCAGATTTATAAACTTCACATACTATAATTTAGGACAGTTTAAGTATGCAATTTCACTGTACCATATGATCATAATAATGATTAAATTACTTTTACTCAAAATCCAGCACAGCATGATTTTATCCACAAGTTGCAAAATGAAATAACCCAGAGGCCATCATTATCCATCAGGCGGACCCACAGCGGACCGTATGCTTTTTACCACCAAAGAAAGTCTTTTAAGTGGTAAAAAAAAGAATATTTCCGAAGTGGTAGAGCCACGCTGTTGTTAGTCATGACTCAGCATGAATGGTAAGGATCAACGGGACGGTACTACATTCTCATAGGAGATAGCCGTGAGGTCAGAGATTTGCTGTTGTGTTTCGTTCGGTGATTGAAATGGCCGGATGCCTAGTACCCTTTACCCTTTCCCATCCTTTTCCCTCTCCGCTCTCCTCCCGGATTGATGGTCCGGCAACACATCTATGATCCAAGCGTTGTGGATGTTCAGGCAGTGATCACTTACCATCAGGTGAACTGTTTGCCAGAACTATGCAAGAAAGTATCAAGAAGATAAATGCAGAATGAAATTCAAAGCATGTTTTGCAAACACGCGTCCCGCGGTAGCGTCAATACAAATTGCCTGGACAGGACATGACCCAGATTCACGTTTCAAACTAAAATTCACGCACGAAATATTGCGAGAACAATATGTGTAATTATCGGCAGAACGCTGCGAACGCCGAATATTCACTGCAAATTATCGATGACTTCATTAATGCCTATTTATAACGGACTGTTTTGCTTTGTTTCGATGCTTTTGGCAGTATAGGTTGGCATTGGGAATATATGAACTGAGCATGACAATTTTTACTATCTGCTGTGGCATTTTTTGCAGTGAATGGTGAGATGAGCATTCCATGGACAGTAGCAAAATCGAGCAACACCATGAATCACAAAGCAATGCATGGCATTCGACTGCTGATCATGAGACATAAGATGTTAAGTCTTAGTATTCCAGTAGTTACTCTGGCTATAATATCCTTCAAACCGAAATGCAACAGTACATTTACACTACAGTTTGGTACCTAACCTGGAGGCCTTTTACATGTGAGGGGCCTCCCCAGTATTATTTCCTTAATTAAATACAATTTAAAGACAGAATAACATAAAGAATATTTGGTCAATTATGATATTTTGGGCGGAAATCGGATATGTCGAAAAACAGATTCTATGATAAGCACGTGCAAAACTGCGAGGAATATCTTACGTATTAATAATCCTGTACAAATTACATGATCTCGATTGCAACTAATAATATTAGTTATATTACAAACAGTAATATTATACAACACGATAGCATGCCAGCATTAAGAGCTTATAATAATATAAATAGCATAATATATCCAGCTCTCGGTAAGCAAGTCTACGTGATGTTACAACGATTGTGACGATTAAATCGATTAAACTGACAATCGATTCTTGAGCTGAGACAATTGTTGTCAAGGCCGTATCGTGTTTGTTGGTATTAGAAGCGTTTGCGTGTATAATCTGTTGTGTTATTGCCTAGTAGAAGATATTTTTATCATTCGATTTTAAATTATGATTATTATTAGGTACAAAATAGTTAATCGGATTATATATGTATATAAATAATAATTTAACAATTCAAAAATCGATTTTTTAAAATTAATTATAATGACATTACATTACTACCACTGTCACTAAGAATGCTATTATTTTCTTTTAAAACATTACCTTCAGTTACTCCTATAATTCGTCTCATCCGCTCCCACAATCGATTACAAAACTATAATCGATGTGAAGTATCGATACTATCGAATACTTGCTTCCTTAGCTATCTCAGTAAGCGTCGCTCGCAACGTTTCGTAAGGGGCTTAAGCATGTGTCATACATTACCACTAAACGACGGTTATCTTACTACAAGCGGGTTTTATATGAAAATTTGTAAAATGTTTACGCCTCTGATGTTTTTGTAGCAGAGGTTGTGAAGTAGTTAAAGTACTGAATAATAATCCAGTCTTTATATGTCCCACTGCAGGGCACGGGAAATTATTGTCAATCGAGAGACTGATCGAGAAGGGTTAGACCAAACTCCACGCAGGCCTTCTGGTTGACTATTTATTTATTTAAAACTTTATTGTACACCTAAAACTAAAAATACAGAAATAAACGAAGAAAAAAAAATGTACAAAAGGCGGTCTTATCGCTCGAGGCGATCTCTTACAGACAACCAACCATGGGATGGATAAGAGGGAACGAAAGTTTTGGGGTACCATGAGGTGTACGAAAGGATAAATGGACATATATATATTTATTAAGCATTGACATAAATATATGGACAGGGCGGAAAGCACGTAAAGCGTTCCGACATACATAAGTGGTGCGCGCGCTCCAGTACATGTCTAGTAGAGCGTTACTAAAATTAGTGGTCGGTCGCAAAGGTTTCGAAAATAGCATTTTTGTTTTGATATCATTAATTGCCAGTATGGTTAAAGATTTATAATTCTTTATAATGAAATAAATTCAAATTCTATTCCTTTAATTGTTTATCCATAAAATTAAATTGGGAGTTCATAAAATTAACATAGTAAAAGTAGCGAATTTAGAGTTTCGATAATTTACGTAGGCACAGTCGTAATGTACATGATGTTGGGAAAGAATAGAGGAAATACCCTATGACTAAACAACCGGCGCGATTATTAAGAATTTTTATAAATTGATTAAAATTCCTTTTATCTCTACGGTACATCAGCTTAAACAAATTCTAAGCAAACATTGTTAAAGTATGGGTAAGTTTCTAGTTATAGAAGTAGTTACCACAACAAAATATTTGTATTATCCGGTGCATAAAACGGTATCGCACTACCGCCCGGAACTCAAACAAAACAAGCCGCGGCAGGAAATTGAATACCGCTTCGAAAGTCACGTTTGGCGATATCGAATATTTCGCCACTTCTTTGTTGGGCGGAGTTTTATATCGTGTTGTTGGGTTATATTTGACTACCTGGTAATTGTGCAGTGAAATTGTACGGTTAATTCGATCTTTGATGATCATTTTAATTATATAAGCGTAAAAATAATTATTGAAATTTTATTTTAGCACGTTAAATATCGCTATTGATGTATTTAATTATCGTTGATTTCAAAGTAAAAGTATTACAAATTATTTAAGTGATGACAATTTCATAAATTCTATGGTCTCATCTTTCTGTATCAGCCCATATACGTCCCACTGCAGGGCACCGGCCCCCTCTACAATCGACAATACGATTTAGAGTGGTAGGCCACATAGTCCATACATAAACTAAAAGACTTTTGGAAGTCACAACACCCACCTAAATAAATAATTGTAGTCTTGCCTTTTAATAATCTTACGTCCGAATACTGGAACGCCATTCAAATAATAAGTTGCTCTTAACAGCGCACGGCCCACTTAGCCAGTACATTTAATCGGGATTAACGTAGTTAAGCGCCATTTATATTTAAGTTGCGTTCCAGTATTTGGGCGTTAGTATCTCATCATACCTTATTCAGTTCCGTAAGGTAATACACATGTATATATTCCTCTTAATAGCGCAATTACTGACGACAACAAATCAAGTGCTTTGTAACCTCATTGTCAAGTCACTTTGTTCAGCAGTGAACACCTTATGGCTAAAGCGAGAAGGAGAGAGAAAAAGAAAGAGAGAGAGAAGACAACCCATTCATACTGAAATCCTAACCCTATTACTGGTCTAAATAAATCTCACATACATGTAATTCCCCAATTGAGCTTACATTAACGGAGGTACAATCAAGCGGGGCTTTTGATATTCCCTATGGGTACAATCGCCTGTCAAGCCGCGGGCAGCAATAGCTAGTGTTATTTTGCACGTCTAACTAAAAGCCGGACTTTTAAGGCGCCTTTACATTAGTTGCTGACGTCAGCAATAAAATATTATAGTGGCTTTATGCACCTAATTGATTGTAAACCATGGGTAACAGTAGCTATTTTGCACGTGTAACCAAAACCTGGACTTTTAAGGTATTATATTGTTTGCTGACGTCAGAATATCAAGAAGAAATTTCAAGCGCCTAAGTCAAGCCATTGATGTGAAATCTTCCCTATCTACTACTAGTATAAATAAATTTCAATGACTAATATTTTAATTCCCCAATTGAGTTTACATTAACTGAGGTAGAAGGAGGCGGGGTTTTTTTATATTCCCTATGGGTACAATCGCCTGTCAAGCCGGGGGCAGCAATAGCTAGTGTTATTTTGCACGTCTAACTAAAAGCCGGACTTTTAAGACGCCTTTACACTCGGTGCTGACGTCAGCATATTAAAATCGATTTTGGCATTTATATTGGTTGCTGAAACTGACGCTAAATGTTATGAATTTGTTTTTAGCTCTTTTGAATATGTTTTATTTATTAAGTGATTTTCATTGCACACCTAAGAAAAAAACAGACTTTAAAATGAATCACCAACATAAAAGCACTAATGGAGGTCTTGTCTATTACTCTAGGTAATTTCGTTCACACCACCATAATATTTCTTCCTAATTATTCTCATATGCATCCAGGATAAAAATATTCATTAATTCATAAGTACTAATATCGTCAGCTATTTTAATGCCTCACATCAAAAAGTCAGCAACAGTGTGAAATCCCCGTAACAAGTATCGTGGAAACGTCAGTTGCACGTTTATTTAGGTTACGCCGTCGGTATCGCGTCTAGCGACTGCTCTGAGGCCACGGTTTTATTTATGTCATGTGCTGTAAAATACATCCTGTAGTCCACTTTAGTAGCTGACGGATATTATACAGCTCTTTTATGTTTGTATTCACATTGACTGACAGTTTTGGCACAGTTGGTTAAGAAATCAGCTGTAAACAAACTTACGGGATAGATCGCTACATAGGAATAAATATTTGAGTGATCCACAGGTATTTGTTTCGGGTCTGAATATTTGTCTGTAACGGTGAAGGAAAACATCGTGAGGAAACCTGCATACCATAGCCATTTGTTATAAAATCTATGGTGTGTAAAATCCGCCAACCCGTACTAGGTCGGCGTGGTAGACTATTTGGCCTAACCCCTCTCAATGGTGTTCTCGATTTTAGAGGAAGCTGTGCTCTGCAGTGGGGCGAGTTAAGCTGATATAGTATGTTGGTGAGACCGAAAAGTCTCTCACTGTTTCTAATACGTCACAAAAATTATCATATTGTAGAGTCACTACTATTCCATAATCCTAAACCAAGTTCGATTCCTAATCGAATGATCGAACTTTTGACACCCGAAGTAGTTTTAAGTTTTTCAATTCTATAAATCAAACCATTCTTTGTGATACTTATCATTCACTCCGAACTTCGTCTATGGTTACGACGTGCAATAGAAGATTCGCACATTTTGTTGAGTACCTAGGCACATCCGTACATTACGTACGACATCCGAAGTTTCGAGCTTCGTTTTGGGTAGTAGAATACTATTTATTTGGTTGATGGGATATTATTTTGAGTTATTTATTTATTTAACAGTCGTGGCGCAGTTAGACGCTGGCTGTAAATGAGAGATAGTTTCGATTCCCGTATCGAGACAATTGTTTGTGTGAACTACAAGCATTTGTTTCGAGTCTGGGTTTTTTCGAGACCGAAAAGTCTGTCGTAATTCCCGATGCCCACGACTTAAGACTCGATCTTAGTGTGGGGTCAGGACTATGTATGTGACTCTTGGCTGTATTTATGTATTTATTTATTATTTAATCATGATAATTTAGTATACCTAAAATTGTATTGTTTATAAATTAAT